>CP141134.1:38427682-39052682 GCA_035236585.1 Warburgia ugandensis
AATTGTACTTATGTTATGTATGAAGTGGTGACTTGGGTTTTCAAAACAAGTTTTAAAATAAAAGAATTTCCGCTGCTTTGTTTTGCCAAAAAAAAAAAAAAAATTACTAAGGGGACGCCCTTGCCTTTGAAAAATATATTATAAAATGTGTTTCAAAAACCCGGGTCGTCACACAAAATGTCTTCAAAATTTGAGGCATTACAATTACCCATTCATAATATGGGTTCCTATGTTTCAAAACATTGGGTACAATCTTTAGTTCGGGTTGGCGGGTATAGACATGCATGAAATTTTTGAGTTTTTTATATTTAAAAAAAAAAAGTTTGAGTTTTTAGGGTCAAAGTTCCTTTGCTATAATGAGAATTGGATTTGTAGAAGCTCAGTATTTCTCTTATTTTAACTTCTTCATAGAAATGTATATGTTTAATTTTGCATCTTATTCATATATTGAAGTATTTTATGAATGTTAAATCATGGAATATACTTATACACAATGCATAAATCTAGATAAATAGATGGTTTGACTTATAGACTATGAAGAAATTAGTGGAACCTATATTCCCAATTGAATATTAGAAGCTACCATTTTTCTGAGGGATATAAGTAATTCTATAATTACTTTAGTGTACATTACTTTGAAATATCCTAGTATCTTTGTTTTGGTCAATTGCCAATAATTACAATAGGAGTACTAACTTCCTTTCCTAAAAATTTATTCAATTTCATAGGCTTTAAAAACCTAGGAAATGACATAGGTCATCCTTGTTTTAGCCCAAAGACATAAAGCCTACCCAGTATAAAATACTACTGGTTAAACCCTTTAAGCCTCTTGGGAAGCCCTTTCTTTTCAAAATCCCATTTACTTTAACCCAAAACCCTAGATAAATATCATTTGCCTATCTTTCACAAATGAGTAGAAATGGTAGAAAAAGTTAGAAAATGACAAAAGTCTAAAAAGTAAAGTGTTTACGTAGAAAAGCATGAAATACAAAGACTTGTTTGAAACTTTGAAACCTTTGTACCCTTTCTTTCAGAACCTATCCCAAGCCTACGTTTTTTCTTATCCAAAAACCTATTGATCTTAAGCTAGATGATAGCCTTAATGAGGATATAAATAGGAAGGGATTAAGGTGAAATATTTCTACTGGTCTTGGTAAAGGCCCATACAATTCCACACAATAGCCTTTAATTGAAAGCACATTTAAGTGAGGAATGGTCAAGATGTGATATGAGCAACCCAAGTGGCAACACAAACCAAGAACAACTACCCACTTTACTTCAGGCCACCTATCCTAACCCATCTTTAAATTTTCCAAAGTATAAAATAGCTCCTAACATAGGAGCTAAATACATGTGTAGTGAAGAGGATGAACTAAGTGAGCCGAGGAAGAAGATGCCCCAGCTACACGAGCAAGGATAAAATTCTAGGGTGAGAGCTAGTTTAGGAGAACCTTGTTATTAATGGGAACCATTTGTTGAAGAGAGCAAGCTTAGAGATTTCTTGAGTGAGTTGGAGTTGGAGCTCCTAGTTGGACTAAACTTTCATGCAAGGAAGAGGATAGCTTGCAACTTAGTGGAAGATCATTGAAGATCAAGTCATTCAAATTTCAATCAAGTAGGGGATGTTAGAGTATGACATATTACTAATGCTAGATTTTAGTTTAGCCATAGAAAGAAGATGTTTTCCTAGAAAAGTTTTGAATTTACTAAGTTACTACTAGTGTAGTATTCAAGCATAGAGTGTTTGAGAATTTCGTTGATTTAGCTACTGATTTCATTGGAACTGACTTCAAAAATTGATGCATGTTGATTTCTCTTTGTTGTAGTTACATGTTGGCTGAAAAGCCCCATTCTTGCTTTGATGATTCAACTTGTTGCGATACTCAATTTCAGTTTCTGCATGTTAGTGAAAATAAGAATGATTCAATAGCTTGTTCATCCCAGTTTTCCATTTTTACTTTGAAATTCATTCTTGGGTTTTAGTCTATGATAAATTCCCATGAGATTTAGAAGAAATGGAATGGGATTTGTTCACAATTTTGCAAGCTTTTAGAGTGCATAAACCTTACTAGTTTGTGCACACCCTTTCCTAGCATAGAGTAGTAGGAAAATGGCATCTAAGATGGTCAATAAAAATATGAAAATTGACCCAAAAAATGGGAACTAAAATGTGAGACTTTTAGCTTGATGAGTAAAACTATAAAAGGGCATAGAATTCTATCTACTTTGCATTGAGATTTTTGCTATTTAGGGGCCAAACAAGGAAGAATGACATGGAGTTCCCTGCACATAGTTACAGGAAGCTGGTGTTATTTCTCCATGTGTTAGCACTTGAATTGGTAGGGAATGGTAGTTAAATTGAAACTAAGTTTAAGGTTAATGAAATTCCAATATTTGTCACTTAGGAGTGGACGTATGAAATTATTAGGGTGAAAAACTAGTAAGCTCTAGTTCCCAGTTCGATTATGCAAGAAATGTTTCCTTGTCTTCTTTCTTGAAAATCCTTAAATCAAACTACAATTAGAATGAAGGCATAGGTTGGGGATGATGGGAAGTTGATGTGAAGAGTAGTGAACTCAAATTCTAAATTATATTTGCAGTGACACTTAGGAGCTTTTGAAACTACCAGGTACTAGGGGTACTGGTAGTTTCATATAAAGAACACACCCAAGGTGGAACTTGGAAGTCACCTAAAATTCTACAGCTAGAATTGCAAAGTGAATTTACATGTAATACACTAGAATTCAAAAAATTTGAACCCTGATCATAGAATTTGAGAATACCCAGTCTATGCTTTTGATGAAAAAATTGAGAAGAATGTGATCCCTTAGGTTGGAAATGTGAACATACAAACTTCAATACTTATTGGTAATGTTAAGAATGCAATTATCCTTATATAAGAATTACGTAAGTGTCTAATCAGGTTTATTCTAGTAAAGTGAAAAGTTTTAAACTATCTTCATTGCTAGGACTCTAAGTGTATAGACCTCTAACCTAAGTTCCATGTCAAAACCACATGCTAAAGCACCTACGCCTAGCCACTTATAACGTAGACACTTTTGCCTTAATCTCATAATACTTAGCTCCTTAGGTTCAACCACTTACCTTTGGTCTAAGGACTTGATTTCCAATACCTTGGAACTCAATGACTTAGTTTACTACCAAATTAGTGTCATGTAATTAAATTCTTTTTTAGTTTAGTCCTTTATCAAAGTCATAGTCTCATATGATTAAGCCACCTATGCCATAGTCTTTTTCAACATATTTTCTTAACATAGGCTTTTGTGGACAAGTCACTTGTACCTTATCCTCTTCTAACATAGTTTCATTTAACTTAGTCCCTTATTGACAAGTCACTTGTTCCATAGTCCTCTATGACATAGTTTCCTGTAACTTAGTTGCATTGACTAGTCTCTTATGCCTTAGTTTATTATAATAGCCTCTCATGACATAGTTGGTCAAATATTAAGGTATACATGCTTAGTCATATTTAACAAACATTGAGTAAGCTATCTATGACCATAGACACACACGAAGACTAAGAATCTAAGAATCATGGAAGAAGACATACTACCATAGGAGTATAAAGAGAGGCTTCCTAGTGTTATGCAACATCAAGTAGTCAAGACTAGGATCTTAAGTTAGGGACCTTTAACTACTTAAGGGTATAGCTAAGTAAGTAAAAAGGAATAATACATGATATGTAAGCCCTTGACTAAGGAAATAATACTACCAACCAAAGAAAAAAAAATAAAAATAAATACCAAAACACTGGAGGCAAAAAATAATGATATGTTAAACAAAAAATCCATGCCATAATCTTTATAAAAAGCACAACGAATGAAATTCCCAAAGCATCTAACACAATTGGAACAAGGTACTTGCACGCAATGCACAATCACATTATAATTCATATTTTTCCATGATTTGGATCAACAAATTTATGGATTTGGGCAAGGGCCAAGGACATTGTTTTCATTGATACTTGGTGAGTGCAACACTTTGATGCCGAGCCATGAGTTATGAATTTTCATGAGTTGTGAGCTATGGATTTTATGAGCTGTGAGTTGTGAATTTTCATTGAGGTTTTGGGTAGTCACTCTTAGAGTGTCCTAAGTCCTGGATCGCTCGGCAGGTGCCCTATGTGAGTGTGGTGTAAAGTCTTGGAGAACCTATGTTAGGAGGTGCAGTTGGCCACTAACCTTTCATATAAGATTTATAATGGCACTGTGATGGAGACAATTAGTAGGAGTAGCTTCTCATAGAAAAGTGCTCAAAGTGGTAGCCATGTAGTCCCCATGAGGTCTGGAGACTCATGCCCATGAGGGTATCTACAAGTTGACATAGAGGCCATGGTAGTCCCCAGTGGGCAATAGTTCCACCCTATGAGCATAGGTGTCTATGTGATGTTAGCATGCTAGGAATACAGGTCATTATCAAGAGTTGAGACCATTGTTCCTTTGTGGTATGACTATATGCCAATGTGATATGGAGCAATTAGTGTTCCACAATGATGTGAGCATGGATTTGTGCATTGCAAACTGAGGGCCATGTGCCTTAGTTTGGCTTTAGCTGTTTTGAGCACACTGATTTAACAGACTTAGAAGATTCTTTAGGACATTGCGAATGATTTGAGATTACCAATTTTCTTCATGGATCTTTATTTTTCCATGTTGAGACTTCTCATTTTCATAAACTATGCACATATGTATGTATGTATGTATGTATGTATGTATGTATGTATGTATGTATGTATGTATACGATACATACACCTATACATATGTTTTGTCTTATTTCGGGCATTCCATCTTATAGTAATTTTTCATCCTACTATGAGCTATTGGACCACTAGATAATTGATGAAAAAATCACTAGGATAAGGTATCATGTGTACCACTAAATATTTTTCCATGTTTATCCCACTTTTTTCTCATTTTCTAGCTCACCACTAAATATCACCAAGAATTTCACTTTCCATTTAAGATTCCTATCTTTCTAAGACTTTCTCACCTTCCTAAACTCCCATTTCAACCATCCAACTAATCCCCACTTCATAGGAAACTGCCTAGCCAATCACTTTTCCCCACCTCACCTCTTTCTTATCTTTTCCTATCACTCTCTTTCCTCCCATCTTCCTCTCTCTCTCTCTCTCTCTTGCCCCATCGCCAGCCAACATACTTTCTATTTTCAAGGGGTTCCAATGAATTTTGCAAGGGGGAGATGTCTCCTCCTAAAAGAGTGGCTTCTACCACCTTCATGCATTCTAGAAAGGCAACCGTTAATTCCTCTTTAAAACCCTAGCTCACTAATTCATCCTGGCCATCCAATTCCCTTGTTTTCATCACCAACATAGCTTTACCTTACGTCACCTTAGAAATTATAGGAAGCAAACTATAAAAGCACTTAGGAAGAGAAGAAAAGGGAGAAAAACTTTGAGAGAAAGAAAAGAACACCTACTTCAAGGGAGGAGGCATCCCATTCCCTTACCCTTTTTCCTTGAAGAATCTTCTCTTTGGGTGGATGCTTTCTTCTCAAAGGTGGGCTGCTCTTTCCAAAGTCTACTACATTCCTAGGCCTTGTCCTCTATTTTTTCCTTCAAAGGTTAGTTGGTTCTCTTTGTGATCTTCTTCTCTTTGCATTTTTTAACTTCCATTGTTGCTTAGTTTAATGCTTTTCCATTCCCTTAGTTCTTGTTTGCTTGTTGATCAAGATCCAAGGTTTCTTTTTCCTTGAAGTAATAGCTAAGGGAAAGCCACCTTGAATCTATCCTTTTCATTGTTTTTTCATTGCCCTCAGATCTCCTTTAGTTTCATTGAAATCCCTTCTTGCTTTCCTTAGTGTTCCTCAACTTTGACTTTACTTTCTATTGGATTTTCTCTTGAAATCAATCATGCTTATTCATGATTGATGCTGGAGCATTGAAGAAGGGTTAGCTTAAATTTTTGAGTTGATTAAGATCAAGTAGCATTCATTGTAATCGGACATAATTTTCAAATTTGGATTGCATGTATTATGGGCATTATGTTGATGGATTTTAATGTGATTCAATGAAGTTAATTCATGTTTTCAATTCATACTAATTTCCAGAAGTTAATGATCTTCATTTTTGAATGTTTGATTGCATTAGAAGTGATTAATTCTATGTTTTCCAAGTTTCAGTAAGAGAATGATTAAAAGAGCATGCTGTTGGAATTTTTCTTCGTGGATTGTTATGTTTAATTTCCGACACCATACACTTCATATTTAATTGATTTTTCAAGGAACCAATTAGATTGTTAGATTTCTTATTTAATGCTTGAGTAAGATTATCATTTTTAGTTTTTTTGAATAGTTAATTAGATCCATTCCTACTCAATGAATCATGCATAATATTCCGTGGTCACATGCATGATACTTGGGTAGTTTTCATTTCTTCACTTGATTAGTGAATGCTTTCATTAGTTTTAGTATTTAGTTGTAGTCTATTTTAGATTCCACTATTAACTAGTTTGCGTCTTAGTTAGTTTCTAATTCTTAGTTTAGGAAAGTAATTGATTTTGTCGTAGTCGCCAAATTTCATGTTTAGAAAGTTTAACTTAGGAAAGTATTGAATTTGTTACCTATATTCCATATACTTGCATGATTTAGGAAATTAATAAACTTCATTTTTAGTAAGTTTTCAAATTAGATAAATCATAAATTTAGAAATTTCTCATTTAAGAAATATAAAATTTTTATTTTTAGAAAGTGTGCTTTAGGAAAGTTGTTAAGTTTAGCATGTTTTAATTTTAGCATATTTTCAGGTGCTAATTTTCCATTCTTAGTTCAAGAAAGATCCCCTTAGTTTGACTAGGTTAGATAATTTAAGTAAGGACCACTAGTATCACATCTGTTCAATTCCTCGGTGGATCGACCTCCTTGCTTAAATTACTACACTTGATTTGTGCACTTGTGAGTTTAACTTTAAAATCACAACATACACTCTTAGTCATATTTAGTAAAAACTAAGCAAGCTATCTATGGCCATTAACACACAAGAAGACTAAGAATCATAGAATAGGACATACTACATCTGAGTATAAAGAGAGGCTTCCAAGTGTTGTACAACATCAAGTATTTACGACTAGGATCTCAAGTTAGGGACTTTCAATTACTTAAAGACATAACTGAGTAAAAAGGAATAATACATGAGATGTAAACCCTAGACTAAGGAAATCAGACTACTAACCAAAGAAATAACATAAACAGATTAAATACCAAAACACTAGAGGTGGAAATTAATGATATGCATTATTATTAAACAAAAAATCCAGCCCTTAATCTTTATAAAAAGCACAACATCAATTAAGGACACACTATTAGACAAAGAATGAAATTCCCAAAGCATCTAACACTATTAGAATGGGGTACTAGCACACAATGCATAATCATATTATGATTCAAAATTTTCAATGATTTGGATCAACGGATTTATGGATTTGGTCAAGGGCCCCATACATTGTTTTCATTGATACTTGGCGAGTGTTACATTATGACAGTGAGCCATGATGTATGGATTTTCATCAAGTTTTTGGGCATTCACTCCTAGAGTGTACTCAATCCTGGATTGCTTGGCAGGTGTGCTATGTGAGTACGCCATAAGTCATGGAGAACCTATGCTAGGAGGTGTAGCCGGTCACTGACCTTTGAGATGAGATTGAGAGCAATCCTATGATGGAGAAGATAAGCAACAAGAGTATCTTCTCATGTGGAAGTGCTATCAGGGCTAGCTAGGTAGCCCCCATGAGGTTTGGTGAGTCATGACCATGAGGGTATCCACGAGTCAATGTAGTGGCCTTGGTAGTCGCCAGTGGTTGACGTTAGCTGTAATGACTCAAAAATTTTAAGCTCTTTGGTATCACTTTACCAACTATATGTTTGTCATATACTAAATTGATATAAATTATTTATTTTCAAAATCAATATATGTAATTAACTACATTAAACGTTCTATTTTAATTAAAATATGAAATAAAATAATCTATCAGAAATACCTACATAATTAGATTCTATGCTCGAAATGGAATCCAATGCCTCAAAGAACACTAAAAACGGAGGCCGTATGACCAAGTTATGGGCTTTTGAAGATGAAGGGCATTTTTGTAAAGTGAATTTAAAAACAATACGGCCAAAAAAACATAGGGGGTCGTTTTGATAACGACACCCCCCTCCATCGTCGCCTTGCTCTCTACTGCCTTTGCAGTGCCACGCATGAATGGCAGCATCTCCATGGGGCGGCACCTCCTTCACCGACTATAAAAAGCCCTCTCCCCTCTTCCTTCAATCATCATTTTCCCCTCGTCTTCTGTTGCTTCAGCCGAGGTGTCCTTAGAAATGAGAGAGGTCCCACAGCCAACAAAAAGGGGAGCACCATCTCAGGCTGCCCAGGTAAGCCTTCATCCTCTCTCTTTGATTTTTCCTTTTTCCAGGCCAGATCCATGCCAGATCTAGCGTTTCTCGGTCAAAAATCACTTGAGGAAACCCAAAGTCGATGAATATAACGATCCATTGAACCAAATGCATCCCAAGGACGTAGCACGTTACACGCGTCGGGGAGATGCCCCGTGGGATGGTCTTCGAGTGCGTGCGACTGTGCGGGCATGGTCCCAGTTGGACCGGGATGAATGAGCGTCCTGAGAACCATGACACCCGTTGCCTGCACTGAAGATGCATGCGTGTGACGCCATCCAGGACGCAAGCCCTACAGCATCGTTCGGGCATGCGCAAGCATGCAAGTGTGGTCTCGGTTCGAGCAGGACACACACGCATCCTGGAAACCATGACACGCAGGCCCTATCCAGACAAAATCTAGTTCGTCCTTTCATTTGCAATGCTAAAAATGAAATTAAGGAAGCTATATATCTTAGATCGACAATTCGAAAAGAACCATTGTGTTTGTATTGATGATGTGGACCTAATGAAACTATAAAAGTTAGGATTAGAGGACTATTTACTATGACTATGGCCTAAAACTATAAAAATCTTGTAAATTGACAATGTCAACGATGATCAGATATCATGAATTGATTCATTAGAGGTGTAAGGAGATTAATAGCTCAGGATCATTCCTAAATTACATGTATCCATCCTTGAATTATAGGATCTGACCATTCAAATTGAGTACAAACCCGTTCTAAGCATCAGGACAAGCTATCTATGAGATCTGACCATTCAATTACATGATCTTGATAACATAAAAGTTATTGAAGGAAATCTAACCATTAAATAGTAGATCTAGCTTGGAAACGATTTAAGCAAGGATCTTATGATCCTAAAATGCAGATCTAGTCGTTAATCTATAAATCTAATTAATAATCTATAAAGGATGAAAAATGATACTTGAATCCTTGTTATCAATTAATATCTAGGGTTTCACAAAGGTACTCTAGGATTTGAATTGAAGAGAAACACGAGCTAAATAACGATGATCGAGGTAGGTAGTCTATTACTACTAAGTTTTCAAATGCATTCCAAACTCTAAGTGATTTACTTGACTTTATTATCGTATTTGTATATGCTTTTTGAGATATGATGTTCTTATACGAGCATGCGGAATTGTCTCCATGATTTATGGCCTTGAATGTGATTAATGGCATGAATAGATTTTATGCATTGCTATCATGTTTTGAAAATAATTGCATAAATTGCCTGATTTACGACAATTGAGATTTGGATTATTTATATATTCTTTTTGGGCTATTGAACCTAATGGGCATTATGCTGAGAGGTTGTTTATGTACGAGGTTGGCCTCCTAGTCTCTACCACAGAAAGTGGATGGTATCGCTGCCAAAATGGCATTGTCCCTTCCTCGACTACTGTGGTAAACAGGGACGACCGCTAGAGGTGTTCATGGCACCCTTTTTGAGGACATATCCATAGTCTCTGTGGAGGCTATGGTAGACTGGTCTCTAGATACAGGAGACACATGATTCCAGATGTGTTCTGATCATGAGTATAGTTGATCCTATGATTTCAGTGTTATCGATATGCATATAGCATTAAGATGGTCATATACGAGTACTCGTGACTAGTTGGTGTAATGTGTTCACTAAGAGAACCATGTGCATGATATCCATAGTGATGCTATCATTTGCTTTGACCAATTACTATTTTAAGAATTTCATGATTATGATTAATTTATGATTCATTGACTAATCAACTCGATGTTTTCGCTGAGATCATAGTACATGGATTGAGTAATCACCACTCTATGATTTTTGTAATATTTATATTGTTGATTTCTGGATTTCGATAAAAGCTCTCATGATTGAAAATGTGCAAAAAAAGCGTATGATTTGTGCATAAAAATGTATGTTTATACAAAATAAATTGCATGATGTTTCACGTGGAAACCTCTTTTGAAACCATGTATGTTGCATGCCGTGTTTCCAAAATAGTAGTATCAGATCACCCACTGAGTATGAGGAATTGTCACCCCAAATATATTATTTTTACAAATTAGTTACAAAAGGATTAGAAGAAGTATCAGAAAATGTTAGTACTACGCTCAAGAGAATGAACAGAAGATAAGTATAAATGTAGGTATATGATCTACCTTTTGGACATGTATATGTAATTATTACAGTTGGGCTGTGAGCTGTGACTTGATCGACCTGGGGTTTATATACGATTATATTAGTTTTTTCAAAATTACTTTGTTCATTTTGAAAGCAAATGACACTCGGGGTTTTCAAAATGAATTTAAAACAAAAGATATTTTTACGGCATTGCATTGTTTTTATAAAATTGTTTTCAAATAGGGATCGATCCCGCATTAGGAATTAGTTTCACATTTAAAAATGCATGTGAAAACCCGGGTTGTCACATTAGGGCCCTATGAGCATAAGTGTCTATTTGATGTTAGCATACTTGTCATTCTCGAGAGTTGAGACCATTGTTCCTTCATGGTAGGACTATATGCCATAGATGCATCCCTAGTTATAGGATTGTATGCCACTATTATATGGAGTGATTAGTTTTCCATGAAGATGTGGGCATGGATTTGTGCATTGCAAACTAAGTGCTATGTACCTTGGTTTCACTTTAGATGTTTTGGCTTACTGATTTGATGAACTTATTTGATTCTTCTAGACATTGTGAATGATTTGAGATTACTAGTTTTCATCGTGAATCTTTATTTTTACATGCTATAGCTTCTCATTTTCAGAAACTATGCATGCGGGCGCACACACACACACATATGTGGAGATACGTATACCTATACATATTTAATTACATGTCTTATTTTAGGCATTCAAGCTTGTATTGGTTTTTCATCCTACTGTGAGTTGTTATTTTTACTCACCCCCCATAACCAACATTTCAGGTGATACTCCAAGTAGCTAGAGTGTGGGAGACCTAGGGAAGGAAAAAGTACCTAGATTAGTTTTGATGTGACATGAAAATGCTTTAGGAGTAGTCATTTTAATAGAATCCATGTATAGGATTTCTATTTGATACTATATATAATCAAACTTCTGTTGACTAATGGGATGACTGGAAACATGAACTATTCTATTTATTTTAATGGCATGTGTGCCTTTACTTTTCATAGTATGGCTGATTATATGGCATGTATCCTTATCCATTTCTAGGTTATTCAACTATTATTTTACATATATGTGAAGGTTTTATCATATCTCCTGGGAAGAAGTTGACGAATTTCATAAAATTACATATATATTATCACTTGGATCATGTTTTCTAACATTACCAAAAGATGGTGATTGGAGGAAAGAATCAATGGTTGGTGAATGGGGGCTCAAGGAGATAGGGAGTAGTTGGTAACATTAGCTACACTTCACTCTATATATGAAGGAGTAAGGAAGAAAAAAAGGGAAGAAAAGTAGAGAGGAGCAAGGAGAGGAAGAAGAAGAAGAAGTGGAGTTGGAGGGAAAACAAGAACTCCTTTCGCTTCTTAAGACACTAGTGTAGTAAGCATTTTACTTAGTATCTTTCTAGTATTTTCATGTAATTTGTCCTTCATAAGAGCATGAAGTAAAGAAGAAAGTTGTCATTGAAAGTCTCTCTCTCTCTCTCTCTCTCTCTCTCTCTCTCTCATTTATTTTGAAGTTTCAACAATAGTAATGCATGGAAGTGTTATTGCTTTATTCCACCTACTGCTACTAACATGCTACCTTCTAAATTCCATGAATGGTGATGAGATATAGGTTAAATCTAACAAAGGAGTAGTTAGAACTAAGTTCTCTAGCATTCCCTTGAAAGCTTCTAATGGGGAGAGAGTAAGAAATTAGGGAGAAATCATATTTTTTCCAACTTTGTTTCACTACTACTACCCTATAGGTGTGCAACAATAGAGCTTCAGATTTCTCCCTTGCTTGCATTTATTTTGGTATTGATCAATGATCTAAACCATTGAGAATGCTCTCATCTCACCTAGGAATAAGTGAAATGAATATTTTCTGAGGAGGATCGAAGCAAAGCAAGAAATCTTCATCCCTATCTTTTCTTTCTTACTCTTACTATAGGAGAAAATAGGGTGTAACATTTTCCTTATTTTAGTCAAGTTTCTATTTATGTTTTAATAATCTAAACCATTATAAATGTTCTCCTGAGCCATAGGAAGAATTTCCCATTGATTTCCAATAATTTCATTCAGTTTTGAATGAGACTTTTCTAAGACAATAGTACCAGTTATTGTTCTGCACTATTACTATCTATGATGAACAATCCATATTATGTATCCAATATATCCATTTTAGTTAGTTTTCTTCATGATGTAATTATACCGATGAATTTCTTGACATCCAATTAGGTAAGATAAGAAATTTCACAGAATATTCAATATGGACATTGGAGAATGTAGTGGCTGAAGTGACCAACTTCATCACATGCTCACTGGTTTATACAAGCAGTAACACAAACTATTCCAGTGCGTGATGAAGTGGCCACCTTTCAAATCAAATATCTTTAGAGATATAATTTTTATTGAAAATCTAACCATGCCATTGAGTTCTTTGATATTCAGTTATTCCATGTTCAAATTTTAGATAAAAATTCAATGTCTAAGGTGGTGAAATACCTAGCAAAATACCCCGGTTCACCACATGATCACTAGTGACACTTTCCTATGATTTTGTACTTTTATATCTCATTAAATTCTTAGCTAATTTTAGATTGTGATATGTTTTTTAAATATAATTAAGTAGGGAACAATTTGGCAAACAAGCCACTGATAATCACTAGCATTAAAAGTTTGTTTTTTTTAGTGAAGTGCTATTGATACTCTCTAAAGTTGCAATTGCATATTGTAAGTACATGTTTCTCTTTGAATTCTTATTGGATTTGAGTGAAAATTGAAATGAAGATTCTTGGATATATTTGATACATTATGAGCTAAGGATATGTTAAAGAATCTTCTCAAAAATAAAAATATTTAATGTTATTTTTTTCTTTTATCTTTCCTTGTAAATTTTTCCTTTCTCAATCGTTGTAACAAGCAAGAAAGTGAAACAAAATAGTGGTAATTAGAAATTTTAGCATAGTTTGAAGATAGTTCTTTTCTTTAGTTTTAGTTTATTTTAATTTATATTTAATTAATTTATGTTAAATTAGAAATTATGTTAGGCTAGTTTATTTTTTCTTAGGATTAGAGTGATCTTGAAATAACATTAGGAAACACACTCATTAATTCATAATATCTTAAATGTCTTCAAAATTTTAATTTAAAATTTGTCATAATTTAAAAAATATAAAATTGTCCTTGGTACAATTTTTTTATTCAATGCCATTACCTTTTATAATGAATATTAGGAATTAATCCTTGATTCGTTATAGTTAGGTTTTACATAGAATATTTAAGATTTAGTAATCTATCTAGTTTCTAATGATCAATGATTTTTAAGTTAACTTTTGAAAGAAACTACATTCCAAGAAAATGGTTGTAGTTTCGATCTACTTCATGAGATACAAGGAGGAATAACAAGTGGTGGACCCTAATGCTAGTCTTGGTGATCTCTAATCCTAACCTTCAATCATATTTTATTTTCTTGATTCAAATAAAACTAATCCATTTGATCATTCATCACTTCATCTTATAAACTTTCTAAGGTAAATCTTTTAGGATAATTAGAGTATAATAGGTAGGTGCTTTAGACTCATATTATTTACTGCCTATGGATTCGACCCTTTAATACTATAATTGACTAACTATGCAGTTGTAGGGAAACTCTCAATAAGTTTTTGGAACCATTGCTAGGGAGGTGATCTTCTGGAAAAAGTACCATCAAATTAGGTTTAAAATAATCAGAGTAGTTATTTTTCTTTTGAGTAGAATTGTAGTGAGGTTCACCTCTATTTTATTTTAAATCACAAATTTAATTTAAAGATTGTAATAATAAAGGTCAAGGGCAACCATCATTGCTCAGAAGTGGAGGTGATTTGTAAATGGTTTACCCTCATATGAGAAGACTTAATTCTAGAACCCCGCTGTAAGATCTGCTCAAACTTTTAATTTTCTTTGATTTAAGATTTGCATTGTTAAAGTAGTTTTGCATAATTGTTTGGTAGTACAATCTCATATAGGACAAGTTTATCTACTTCAAGGTGATTTATTGTGCCATGATGAATGGAAATTGATTAGTAAGGGCATTATACCTTATAAGATCAAGGGTGGATTTCATCACCACCTCTTGGCCCACCTAAGCTAATCATCACTTACTGTGCACCCTAACCTTCCATCTTAATTTCAAAATAAATTAGAAGAGACCTATAGAAGCCTTCAAGCTCATAGGACCCTCTTGGAAAGAGGCGAACTACTGTCACTCTAGTGGCCCTGAGTTTAATCATTGTGCTGTTATTTAAATGACTAGCTCTGTCAACACATTGTATGACTCAAATTACCTACATTTAACTATGAAAGGTGTGAAGCAATTGATTTATCAAGGATTTAACTAGTAAGTAGTAATACAAGTCTGAGAGAGAGGAGGAGCTATCTAGATTAGGTTAATATTAAAGCTACTCCCGATGTAGAAATCAAGATAATCAAAACAATTTTCAACCTATTACCAATTAGTTTGTTGATTCTGCCTTTTATTTGATCATCATCTTAGGTTGCTTCATATAGTTTTGTTTTCTAAAAGTTAAATTAATTAAATTTAAAAACTTTTGTTGTATGCATTGGATATGGGACACAATTGGAAGGTTAGTCAAGCCAATCCAATACAACAACAATCAAATTAGTTGCCCACAATGACAAATCAAGTTGATCATGGGGGAAATCCATATCCCAGGAATAATAAAGATGAAATTGATCCTTAAAATCTCTTTAACGATGGACCACCACCTGACATGGATGATGAAGATCTTCCACCTTGGAGGAATAATCCACCACCATGTAGAGATTTGAGAACGAATCAATGATGGGATTGGGATTTAAATAGTCAACATGCGGAGAATTGGAATAACCAACTTACTCATGGGACAACATTACGAGATTACCTTCAACCTACTCGTACTAGCACACCATCATGTGTCATTCTACCTCAGAATGCTAGTGTGATGGAGTAAAAGACGTGAGTAATTCAATTACTTCTTATATTTCATTGGTTGGGCAGTGAGAGTTCTTACCTATACTTAAAAGAATTTGATGAAGTGTGCACTATACAACACACACAAAATGTAGAATTAGTTACTAGAAGGCTCAAGCAATTTCTTTTTCATTGAAGGAAAAAGATAAGATGTGGTTTAATGAACTGCCAATAGGTTCAATATGAACCTGGCAAGAAATGACAAGGTAGTTCTTGAAGACATTTTCCCAACCCATAAAACCAATAAACTTTGCCAAAAGATAATGAACTTTGCCCGGAAGGATAAAGAAACCTTCTATCACTATGGGGAAAGATTTAAGGATATATTGCTGACATGTTTGTATCATGGATATGATCCTTGGAGCATTATCAACTTCTTTTATAAAGGATTCAATTCTAAAATGTGCTAGTTTGTAGAAATGATGTGCAATAATAACTTTTTGAACAAACAACCAAAAGAGTCACAAGAGTAATTGGAAGGGCTAGCAGATAGTGTGCAAACCTAGGCAAATTCAGCCAAAGGGGATCACCTAGATAGGACAAAGCCCACTACATCTTCTAAGGGAGGTATCTATGCCATGAATGAAAAAGATGACATCAATTCAAAGATAGCATTCCTAGCTAGAAATGTAGAGGTCATAAAATGAGAAAAGCTAACTCTAAGAAGGTCGACTAGGTATGTGGTGTTTGTGAATGTACTGCACACCCTACTCATGAATGCCCTACAATCCTAACATTCCATGATGGAAAATGCCTTAAATTCATATCAAGGACAATTTTCCCATATTCTGAGACATACAACCCCAATTGGAGAAATCATCCCAACTTCAATTGGCAAAATGGACCAAATGCTAATGTCTTACACCAAGGTCCCTTTCAAACCCACCAAGGACCACCTTCTCCCAGACCATATATGCCTTCGCCAAAGAGGTCAATGAAGGATAATCTTTAGTAGTTCATTCAAAACCAGGAAAGGAAAAATGCCCAACTTGATGCATCTATGACTAAAATGCAAAGCATGTTCACACAATTCATGCAAACCATAGAAAAAGGAAAAATTCTTACCTGGCCACAAGAAAACCCTAAGGGTGCACATGCGGCTAGGACAAAGGGTTCTTCAGTCACCACTCTTCGAAATTGAAAGGTGCTTCAAAAGAATGGTCCGATTAAGGCTGACAAAACTTAGGAGACTCTTGAGGAAAAGGAAAAACCTACCATTGAGGATACTATAAAGAAATCTCACCCTCCCACTAACCCACGTCCCATCCCACTTCCATTTCCACAACGTCTATGTTAGGTTCCTAAGGTAGCTTCCCATGATGAGATCTTAGATATTTTTAAATAAGTCAAGATCAACACTTCGATCATAAAATGCCATCAAATAGCCATTGTAATATGCTAAGTTTTTGAAAGACCATTGCACTGTTAATTGAAAATTGAATGTGCACAAGAAGGCTTTCTTAACTGAACAAGCTAGTTTGATCCTTCAACATCACACACCACTTAAATATAAAGATCTAAGTTTCCCAACTCTCACTTGTATAATTGGCACCTACAAGATAAATCAAGCTTTGCTTGGTTTGGGATCTAGTGTAAATCTATTGATGTATTCAACATATGAGTAGTTTGGTCCAGGAGAACGTAAACCAACTATTATAACCCTCCAACTAACCAATAGATCTTTCAAAATACGAAGAGGGATAGTAGAAGATGTACTTGTCCAGGTAGAACAATTTTACTTTCTACTAGACTTTTTAGTTCTAGACGCAAAGCCTATGTTGAATGAAAGGAATGAAATACTGGTAATTCTTAGGTGACCGTTTTCAGCCACATCCAATGCCTTGATCAATTGCTAGAATGGTTTGATAAAGTTATCCTTTGAAAATATTATACTGGAACTAAACATTTTTAACATCTGCATGTAGTCAATAAAATCTATTAATGACTAGCATAATGTCAACATGATAAATTCAATTATGTAAGATTAGTTTGTTAAGTCTTCCTTATCAGATCCATTAGAGGCCTTTTTGGCCCATTTTAATGACTTCCATGAGGATGCATTAATAGTAGAAGTTAATGCCCTCCTTGATTCTGCCCCTGTTATGGACACATCAAAACTGCAACCTCAGTTCAAGGAGTTTCTACCTAAGAAATCCACTCCCATTCAAGCTTCAGACTAATATTCTAAACTAGAGTTAAAAAATCTACCATCTAATCTCAAATATGCATACTTGGGAGAGAAAGAGACTTTTCCTATCATTATCTCCTCCCATATAGAAATATCCCAGAAGGAGTAATTAATTCAAAATTTTAAGGAATACAAAGGCGTTATAGGTTAGGCCCTATTGCATATTAAGGGAATTAACCCTTTAATATGCACCCATAAAATTTATATGGAAATGATGCCAAGCCATCCTATCAAATGTAGCATAGGCTGAATCCAAATATGAAAGAGGTAGTTAGGGCAGAAATTCTTAAATTGTCAGATGTGGGAATCATCTACCATATAAGTGATAGCCAATAGGTGAGTCCAACCTAAGTAGTACCTAAGAAATCCGAAGTGATAGCTGTCCTCAATGCCAACAATGAACTTGTTCCTACTTGAGTTACAATAAGTTGTTGTATATGTATTTATTATAGAATGTTAAATTTTGTCTCTCGAAAGGACCACTTCCCATTGCCCTTTGTAGATCAAATGTTGGAAAGGATAGCAAGACAAAAGTTCTACTATTTTTTTAGATGGTTATTCCAGATATAACTAGATAGAAATCGCACCTGAAGACTGGGAAAAAACTAGATTTACCTATCGTTTTTGTACCTTTACTTATCAAACAATGCCATTTGGATTATGTAATGCTCCTGTAATATTTCAAAGATGCATGCTTAGTGTCTTCAATGACATGATAAAGCACTTTTTAGAGGTCTTCAGGGTTGATTTCTTAGTTTTTGGGGATTCATCTGATACATGTTTGGAAAACTTGAGAAAAGTCCCACATTGTTGTGAAGAGAAAAACATAGTGTTGAACTGGGAGAAGTTTCATTTCATGGTTCCCAAGGGAATTGTGCTAGGCCACATTGTCTCATTTAAAAGAATATAGGTAGTCAAAGCAAAAATTAATCTAATTTCTAATCTACCCATCCCTTAAATAGTTAGAGACAATCGCTCCTACTTAGAACATGTAGGATTTTATAGCAAGTTATGAAAGATTTTAATATAATATCTAGACCATTGTGTAACCACCTAACCAAGAACAACCCATTCGAATGGACTTTTGATTGTCAAGAACCTTTTACTAAGCTAAAGGATAATTGGCCACCACATTTATCATGCAGCCACCTGACAAGGAAGTGCCCTTTGAAATCAAGTGTGATGTGAGTGACTATGATGTAGGGGCAGTCTTCGGACAACGAAGTATAAGAAGCCCTATGTTAACCACTATGCAAGCATGACGCATAACAATGCATAAATGA
Source organism: Warburgia ugandensis (assembly GCA_035236585.1). Lineage (NCBI taxonomy): Eukaryota > Viridiplantae > Streptophyta > Magnoliopsida > Canellales > Canellaceae > Warburgia > Warburgia ugandensis. The sequence goes on from CP141134.1 coordinate 38,446,722, forward strand.
ATTATTCCATCACGGAGAAGGAACTCCTTGCTGTAGTCTTTGCAGTGGACAAGCTTAGTTCATACTTGATAGGTTCTAAAATAGCTATTTTCACTAATCGTTCAACACTAAAGTACCTTCTTTCAAGGAACGATGCTAAGCCACTACTTTTCAGATGGATTCTTCAACTCCAATAATTTAATCTAGAGATTAAAGACAAGACAGATGTAGAAAATGTAGTGCTAGACTATCTTTTCAAATTGGTTCTCATTGATCCTTTATATATGTTGCCAATCAAGGATACCTTCCTTGATGAACAACTCTTTATGTATCCCATCTCCCCTAGTTTGTTGACATTGCAAATTATCTAGCTACAGGGAAGAGATGTGTTCTTCATATTGAACAATCCAGTATCATCTCTTTTTGCCACTCAAAAGCATGTGGTGGACATTTTTCCATCAAGAAATAGTTGCAAAGATTTTGTAGTGTAGTTTCTACTAATCCACTCTTTTTAGTGATACCCATAATTTTTGTAACGCATGTGAGAGCTACCAAAGTTAGAAGGAATAACTTGTAGGAATATGATGCCCTTAAACCCCTTCTTATAATGGGGGTATTTGATTGTTAGGGAATCAATTTCATGGGACTATTTCTTCCTTTTGGATACCTTTATATTTTAGTTGCAGTAGACTATGTCTTAAAATGGATAGAGGTTATTCAATGTAGAGTCATTCATTATAAAATAGTCATTAAGTTCTTAAAAGAAAGTATCTTTTCCAGATTTGGGACACCTTAAGCAATCATTAGTGATAACGGTAGTCATTTTTGCAGCAAAGTTTTTGAAGCATTAATAGAATAATATAGCATCACAAATAAAGTTGCAACACTATATCACCCATAAACAAGTGAACAAATCAAAGTGTTTAATCGGGTTATTAAATAGATTTGGAAAACTGCTAACCCAAATCACAAGATTGGTCTATTTGTTTGACTAATGCACTTTGGGCATACCAGACTACATTTGAAACCCCAATTTGTATGTCCTCGCACCATATTGTTTATGGTAAAGCTTGTTACTTGCCTGTGGCACTGGAGCATATGGCCTACTAGAAATTAAAGGATTAAATTTTGATAGGGATGAAGAAGGTTCACATCATAAGCTCAACTCAATGAGTTAGAGGAGATCTTATAGGAAGCTTATGAGAGTAATAGAATCTGCAAGGAAAATAAAAAATCTTGTCATGATCAATATATTTTATGAAAATCCTTTACTCCATCCCAAAAGGCACTCCTTTATAACTCTAAGCTTTGTCTCTTTCTTGGAAATCTTAAAACTCAAATGGACTAGTCCTTATATTGTTAAAGAGGTATTTCCATATGGGACAATCGAGAATGAAGATAGTAGGACTGGCCACACTTTCAAAGTTAATGGACAACATTTAAGGCATACTTAGAGTTGGTTAATCGAGAAGTTGAGACCACAACTCTAGAGGATCCAGTCTACCAAGATGAAGTGGATTCTAGTCCTAGATGTGTCTAGTTGAAGACATTAAAATTAGAGCTCACCAGAGGACACCTGACATTTCCCAAAGTTTGTGCTATATACATCCATCCATCATCCATTTTTTTCTCTTAGTGTCTCAAACATCTAACTTATATTTCAAACAGTTAGGACAATGTTTCCTGTAGGTTAGCGTGGGTAGAATTCTTGCAAAATCTACCCTTTTTATTTTTGTTTAATTCTAGTCTTTTTGTAATTATTTTTTCAAAGAAAAAAATGAAAGAGAAATTTTAAAAATCTCTTTGAATTTCAAGGTCAATTCCTATACTGTGATGAGAATTGAATTATCCAAAATTTAGTGCTTACTCATTACTTTAGCTTATTAATAGAATAATACATGATTAGTTCCTTCTTTTACTCATTTTCTAAAGTGTTTCATGACAACTAATCTCGAACAATCATATGCGCACAATCATATGTACTTAGTTCAGATTAATAAGTGGTTATGACTTTGGAACCATGAAGAAAACAAGTGGAGACCTATAAATTGTGTGATTGGTTGAACCAATCATTTTTTTCTGAGGATTAGACACAAATTCCACAAATTTTTTTAGTGTGTATAAATTATAGTTGATCCTAGTATTCGTTGATTTAGTCAAATACTAAGAGTAATTACTGAGTATAACCCTTAATCTTCTAGAAGTTGGTTGAAACTAATAGAAAAATATTAAACCTAAGAAATGATTTAGGCTAACCTTATCGAAACTCATAGCTAAAAATCCTATCGAATGACATTTTCACCACTAGTTAGACTTTTGAGCCATTTATATAAGCCTTTTTTCTTATGAACCCAATTATCTACACCCATGCTAACCCAATATTAAATATTCATTACTTATTTTCTTCAAAAAATATCTTTTAATTGCAATTCAAGAAATAAAGTTAATACAAAAAGGAAAGTTCTTTAAATAGATCCAAAAAATTGAAACAATGCAAAAGAAAGAAGAAAAATAAAAGTATAAAAGAAAGTTCACTTCAGTACAACAAAGAAGAATTGTTAATCTTTAGTAGAAGACCTCTACTTATTTTTGGAGACTTTGAATACCCTATCCATTCTTTTCATCACCTTATCCTAGGCTTATGTTTCATCCTAGATAAAGACCTATTAATCATAAGTTGTATATGGTCTTGATGGATATGAACATATAGAAATTAGGGCGTGATATTATTTAACTTTATCTTGGTAATGATATCATTTTCTAAAGGGATCAATATAATTTTTTAATACCTTCCTTCTCTTAGATACATGTGAGATATTAAAATTCAAAAAATCTACTCATATAATTGAGAGGCACTTTTGACCCTTTTTCTAATAGTTTTATTCTTGAGTGTACATCTAAAATGTGAGATATGAGGTCAAAACATACTTCTGATGGAATTATGGGTCATAATGTACCTAGAAGTCAATAGTTATTTATATGTTGATCGCACACACTACACTCTGAGATACAATTGTAAATGAATATCTCTTGCATATGAGTAGGGTTGTGAGCATTTCATCTATTCTTATTTGCTTACTAAAGTTATTGAAGCCTAATAGATGAGAACTCTTTGAGAAAAACTTAGGAATTGACCTCTTTTTGAATTTTATGGGTAAATTTACTGCAACTCCTCACAAGGCATAATTCATCCACTAAGGGTAACCTAGGGATTCAAGGGCTAGTTGCATAAGCTAAATGCAACCATGAGTACTTATGATTTTTGCATTGTTTGCTCAGGACTAGCAAAATGCTAGTTGGTGGGTGTGTTGAGTGCTTAATTTTGTATCAAGAACCCTAAATTTTGTATTGGTTTAGTGCATGATATTGATCATTTTTACACTCATATGATGGATTTACACTAAACTGATTAATATCCATCTAATCATAACCCAATGTATTTACAAGGTTAGATCATCATCCAAAAGCAATTATATTTAAAATAATTGGTAAAATAATACTAATTAGGATTTTTCTATGTTTTATAGGTTACATGTTAAGATCTAAGTGGAGAGATCAAGCCAATCAACATTTTATCTCACTAATCAAGCTTAAATATAAATGGATGGCTTAGTTCTATCTAATTTTGATGAACCATATCAATTGAAGAAGTAGAAGCCCAAGTGTTTGAGGATCAATTCATGTATTCCACCACCATGCTCATGCAAGCCTATATCACTCACACATATGGTGTAAAAGTGGAAGATCATACATGGGACCCACTCAATTCTTCATTCTTTCACATAGTAAGGGCCCACAACGTTGGAAACATATATATTTAGCAAATGGATTATAAGCAATTATATGGGATATCATGTGATGATGTGGTATTACAATTGCTGGACTCCTCAAGTGAAGATCAAGTCCAAATAAGAAATTGGAATTAGATAGATGGATGAAGGGTGGAGATCTTAAGGATGATAGCTCTATGTTGTTGCCATGTGTCACAAGAGAGGGGCTAGCTAGAAGTAAGCTAGTACCTTGACTTTTTTCAAACAAGAGGGAGCTACTAATGCTATGAAGAGAAAGCACATAGAACTATTAAAATTTCATTAAAAGAGGGTGATTGGAGGAAAAAGTCAATGGTAGGTGAATGGGGACTCAAAGAAGAAGCAGAAGAAGTAGAGTTGGGGGTGAAACAAAAACTCCTTTCCCTTCTTAATCCACTAGTGTAGTAAGCATTTTACTTCACTATCTTTCTTATATTTTTTTATATAATTTCTCATTTGTAAGAGCTTGAAGTAAAGAAAAAAAGTTTTCATTGAAACTCTCTCTCTCTCTCTCTCTCTCTCTCTCTCTCTCTCTCTCTCTCTCTCTCTCTCTCTCTCTCTCTCTCTCTCTCTCTCTCTCTCTCTCTCTCTCTCTCTCTCTCTCATTTGTTTTGAAGTTTCAACAATAGTATAGCATAGAAGTGTTATTGCTCTGTTCCATCTACTGCTACTCACATTCTAACTTCCACATACTATGAATGGTAGTGAGCTATAGGTTAAATCTGATAAAGGAGAAGCTAGAACTAAGTTCTTTAGCATTTCCTTGAAAGATTCCCATTGGAAGAGAGCAAGAAATCTAGGTTTTTCCAACTTTGTTTCACTATTGCTAACCTATAGGTGTGTAGTAATAGAGCTTCAAATTTCTCTCTTGCTCGCATTTATTTTGGTATTGATCAATGATATAAACCATTGATATTGCTCTCATCTCATCCAGAAATAAGTGAAATGACTTTTCCCTAAGGAGGATCTGAGTAGAGCAATATATCTTCATCCTTGTATTTTCTTTCTTACTCTTACTATAAAAGAAAACAAGGGTAAGATTTTCCGTATTTTAATTAGTTTTTATTTATGTTTTAATGATCTAAACCATTGTAAATGTTCTCTTAAGCCATAAGAAGAATTTCCATATTTATGTTTTATTGATCTAAACCATTGGAAATGTTCTTCTAAGCCATAAGAAGCATGTCCCATTGATTTTCAACAATTTCATTGCCTTTTGAATGAGTTTTCTTTTAGACAATAGAAAATGGTACTATTCTTCACTGTTATAGTCTGTGATGAATAGGTCATATTATGTATCAAATATCTCCATTCTAGTTGGTTTTCTTCATGATCTAACTGTACCAATGGATTTCTTGACACCCAATTAGGTAACATAAGAAATTTCATATGGAAATTGGAGAATATAATAACAGAAGTGACCAATTTCATCACGTGCTCACTGATTTACATAGGCAGTAACACAAATTGTTCCAGTGTGTGATGAATTGGACACATTTTGAATCAAATATCTTCAAAGATGTAAGTTTTATTTAAAATCTAACCATAGCATTGAATTCTTTGTAATTCAATTATTCTAGATACCAAATTTCAGATAAAAATTCGATGTATAAGGTGGTGAAATACATGGCCAAAGTACCCTTGTTCACCATGCTCATTGGGTGTATAGGAAAAACCTACAATCTAATCGCTAGTGACAATCTCCTATGATTTTGTACTTTTATATCTCATTACACTCTTAGCTGATTTTAAGTTGTGTATACGTTTTTTAAAGATAATTAAGCATGGAATAATTTGGCATGTGACAATGTTGCCAATAAATCATTGGGATTCAATGTTGGTTTTTCTGGTAAAGTGCTAGTGACACTCTAAAGCTACAATTGCACACTGCAAGTGCATGTTTCTCTTTGAGCTCTTATTGGATTTAAGTGAAATTTGAAATGGAGTATCTTGAATACATTTAAAACATCATGAGGTAACAACATGTTGAAGAATCTTCTCAAAAACTAGAAATATTTAGTTTCATTTGTTTCTTTTATCTTTCCTTGTAATTTTTCTCTTTCTCAATCATTAAAATAAGAGAAAAAAATGGAGGAAATTAGATATTTTAGCATAGTTTTAGGATAGTTATTTTATTTAATTATAGTTTAATTTAACTATTTAAATTTATATTACTTTAATTTAGATTTAATTAACTTTTGTTAAGTGAAAATCATGTTAGACTAGTTTATTTTTCTTAGTATTAGAGTGATCCTAAAATAGCATTAGGGAACACCACTTAGTAATTCCTAATGTCTTAAATGTCTTAAAAAATTTAATTTAAAATTTATCTTAATTTAGAAAAGACCAAATTGCCCTTAGTACAATTCCTTGATTCAATGTCTTTACCTTTCATAATGAATACTTGGAATTAATCCTTCAGTTGTTATAGTAAGGTTTTACATATAGTACTAGTATTCCATAATCTATTGAGTTTCTAACTATCAATTATTTTCAAGTTAACTTCTTAAAGAAATCACATTTTGAGGAATTGATCATAGTTTTAATCTATTTCTTAAATTATAAGGACAAATAACAAGTGATGGAACCTAATGCTAATCTATGTGATCTCTAATTATAACCTTCAATCACAATTTATTTTCTTGATTCAAAGAAATGTAATCCATTTGATCATTCTCATCTCATCTTGTAACCTTTCTATAGTAAATCTTTTAGGATAATTAGAGTGGAATAATTTGGTGATTTAAACTCATACTATATCCTCTCTATGGATTGACCTTGCAATACTACAATTAACTAACTATGCACTTGCAAGAAAACTCTCAATAGGGAGGTGTTACCTTCTAAGGAAGGTGGCTCCCTTCTTAAGCCAAAAATGTTAAAACCCTAACTGGGTGGGTTAAAATTATGGAAAATGAAAAGTGGAAAGTGGAAATTCTCTCTTGATTGGTCCATCTATGCATGATCATATTATCTTTTGCAATGCCACTCAAAACCTTCTAATTATCCCCCAAAAATTACACTTTTGGTGGCATGTGATAATTGCTTGAATTAGTGATCCAATAGTATCACTCCATGTGGCATGGCCCATGTGGATTGATGGCTAATTCCTTGGTCACTTAAGCTACTAAATCCCTTGGCTTGAAAACTTGGATGGCTTGGCTTACTTTGGTTTCCTAGTTAGTGTAGGAAGCATCATGAATGGATCGAATTCTCATCCAAAGTGATGGTAATGCATGGCTTGTTGGCACAGTTCATTTCAATCACCTTTGATGCTTCCCATTGCCTTCTTTTGCTTGCTTAGGATATTCTTTAAACCTTGATCTAGCTTTAAAATGATGCCATTTAGGCTTTGGTTTTATATTTTGATCTTGATCTTCAATTCTTATCTCAATCAATCTCAACCCTTGGATTACCTTCTCATCACTTACAAAAGATGAAAAACCCTAATTAAATCCTAGAAAATTATGACCATTTACGTACTTACTCTTAATTAGCTTTTGAATTTATAAAATATTAAACTTTTGAATTATTAGGTTAAAGATGCATGTGTTATGAATTTCTTAAAGGAAAACCCTAGAAATAAACTATATTTTATAACATAGGAACTACTAATTGGGTACTTTTTATACAAAATTTAACACTTATCAACAACATATGTAATTTAGTTCACTACCTGCAAATCCACTATGTACTTGAATGTTATTTTATGTAGCCAACCCCAAATATTATGGAAAAAATATAACATGATGGCTAGTAAATTGTCTTACCTTTCTCAATGGTTGGAGCTTAACATCATCGCATATTAAGGTTCTCATGTATCTTAAAACAAAGTATCCACACTCCTAATTTGATTGTTATCTAGGGAACTAGTCAACAAAGAAAATAGAAAGGTTAAATAAATATCATGTATAATTGTTACTTTAGATTATATACAGGGTAATTAACCAACTTTTCTTACCTTGACCTTCTTCTAAGTGACTTTTGGTAGGTTCATAGCTTGGTTACTTCAGTCCATGTATATCATGGACTTCAAATTTATAATTAAAATGCATTAGTTACAAACAAAAGATTAATTAATAAACTATTATAGAGCAAGTTTATTAATTATGCAATTCTTAAAATGGTAATTGGTCAAAGCAAATGATAGCATCACTATAGATATCATGCACATGGATCTCTCAGCAAACACATCAAGCTGATGGGTTGGCAAACACATCAAGCCAACTAGTTACGAGTACTTGTATATGACCATTTCAATGCTATATGCATATTGATAAAACTGAAATCATAGGGTCAACTATGCTCACAATCAGCACACAGTTGGAATCGTGTGTCTCTGGTATCTAGAGACCAACCCACCATAGCCTCCATAGCAACTATAGTTGTCCTCGAAAAGGGTGCCGTGAACACCTCCAGTGGTCGTCCGTGTTTACCACAACAGTCGAGGAAGGGACAATGTCATTTTGGTAGTGATACCATCCACTTTCTGTGGTAGAGGCCAGTAAGCCAACCATGTATATAAACAACCTCTTAGCATAGTGCCCACTAGGCTCAACAGCCCAAAAATATAGATACATGAAACCCTAATCTCAGTCGTCGTAAATCATGCAATCTATGCAATGAGTTCCAAAACATGCGAGCAATGCATATAAATATGCATATATTCCAACTCTCAATTATCACAAATCGTGCAATTTATGCAACCAGTTCCAAAACATGTATGCAGTGATTATATAAATACTATTTACCAAATATGCACACAATTGCACGCAAGATCATAAGGAAAATCTGCATACTCATTATGAAAATATCATATCACAAAAAGAATACTAAACACAGTCATCAAGATTAAATAAATCAATTAGAGTTTGAAAATGCATTTGAAAACTTAGCAGTATCAGACTACCTACCTCAATCGTTGTCACTTAGCTCGTGTCCTTCTTCAATTCAAGCCCTAGAGTACCTTGGTGAGGTCCTCAATGTTATTCACACATAAAAGTCAAGTATTATTTTCTAGATTCACAGATCCACGGCTAGATCTATACGATTTATGGGTTTCTAGTGGTTGATTTATGTGATGTTTAGGTTGATCTTGGACTAATGATGTCCTAATCCATGTAATTGATCAATTAATGAGACTCGATCATAGTTGATCACATAGATCCATGAAATCTCTATGGGTTTTAGGCTATAGTTGCCTTGAATAGTCTTATGATCCTAAATTTTATTGTATAAATAGATCCATGTCGTAAATACAAACGCAATGGTTCTTTTGGATCGTCAATTGGAGTTGTGTAGCCTTCTTAATTGCAAATTTAGTGTTGTACGTCAGATGGACGATCCAAATCTGACAACACAGGGTACACACGTCACGATTCCCAGGACTTGTGTATGTCCCAGGCGAACTGAGACCACACCTGCACACCCTCCCATGCTAAAGGATGCTCTAGGGGTGTCGTTATCAAAATGGCCCCCTGCGTTTTCTGTCCCTTAACTTTTTTGTTTAAATTACAAAAATGCCCTTACTCTTTAAACATCCATAACTTTGTCATTTGATCTCCGTTTCCAACATTCTTTATATCGTTGGATTCCATTTTGAGCGTAGAATCCAATTATGTTGAGATTTTTCACAAATTCCTTCGTTTCATATTTTAATTAGAATAGAACATCTATCCACCTATTAATATAATTAATTAATATAATTAATCCCCAAAATAAATAAGCTATAAAAATTTAGTAAATGATAAACATCATGATTGATTGGGGTTGAAAGAGTGATACAAAAATATCTTAAAATTTTGAGTCATTACATCATTACCCCCTTCAAAGAATTTCATCCTCAAAATTCCACAAATTATTACCTTCAAGTTATTTTGTTTCTTAGGTGTTCTCTTGATGAATGTATTCTCCCTTAGGACTTAGACTAAGGAAATTTCTTTGTTTCCACTTCTTAATCTTCTCACCCAAAACCTCAAATGGTTTAATAATTAGAATAATTTTGCTTTTGAAATTCTTTTCATACTACCTTTCAACCAACTCTAGGCACATTCTCAATTCATTATTCTCAAAATCCTTAAATATAACTCAAATTCAGTCAATAAAGAGCCATTTTTGTTGCGAACTATGATACCTAGTCCTCACTCACTAATTAATCAACACTTCTTCCTAAATTTAGTTCATATAATTGATATCTCCAAATCCTTGGATCACCATACTCCTTTAATCATGTATAAATTACTCCACACTTCTTTGATACTATATAATCTTATTGCTTGTATTATATTTTGAATAGTATAGGATAGTCTATTTTTCCTCTTGTTTTCTATTTAGTGATCTATTAATCATTAAAGTCTCCTCCTTAAGGTTGACTGCACCTTGCTAGTAAGAGTTTCAAAAGGTTACATTCTTTCTATTATGTCTCATTTTGCTTCATATTTTCTTCAAGAAACTTCAAAATTTGATACAGTATCACTTCTCATCTCTTCATATCAATGATAAAAGCTTTGTCCATACCAAACCCTTTACTTGGAAAAATGTTCGAAAACTGGACTCCAATTTTGAATTCCAACTGTCTTTCACCTTCCATGTGTGACTCAATTCCTCCACCAATGTTTACTTTGAAATTTGAAATGGACCTCTGAAAGAATCAAGTAGTATCTTTCATCAATTGTATCTTCCACATAAGGTCTCCTAGCTTTATATCAAGCTCCATGAATTTTGAATCCATAGAATAGTTTTCTCCTCTAAGAATTTGGTTAAAATCATATCATATATTTATGGTCAATCCATCATTATAGATCGAACATTTTCGTTTGGAGTCTCATTTTCATCAAATTTTCATTAAGATTTTCAACAATATTCATACTCATGTCAAAAGTCTCTTCTCTATAATAGAATTCGTTCATTGTGTTCATGGTGGAATCCCTTGCCATTATCCCCTTTAAATTTTCCTTGATTGATGATTCTCTTTATGATCTTGCAGACCAAAAGTTCTATATAAGTATATAACTAGCATCTCAATCCAGTAAAGTTAACCTTGATGAAATTTACTTCTCTTCAGTTGGTCTTTGTACTTGATACATGCATATAACAAATACATTTTTGTTTAAAGGCAATTAAACATCAGATATTACCATATAGTGTGACAACTATCTTAACTTTTCTTCTTCCATTTCTTATATCGATATACTATTCAATCATTTATCAATGGCTTTGTCATCAACCATTAAGTATTAATTGTCAAGAGGTATCATCATAAGTACTGATTCTCTCAATTCCTCAAATTTTATCTTTCCAGTACACCCACAAATCATATAGATCTAGCCGTTGATCTACGAATCTAGAAATAATACTTGGATTTTATGTTTGAACAATATCCAGGACCTCACCAAGGTACTCTAGGACTCTAGTTGAAGAGAAACGCGAGCTAAGTAATGACGTCGAGGTAGGTAGTCTGATACTGCTAAGTTTTCAAATGCATTTCCAAACTCTAATTGATTTATTTAATCCTAATGGCCATGTTTAATATGCTTTTTGCAATTTGATATTCTCATAATGAGTATGCAGATTTTCCTTATGATCATGCATGCAATTGCTTATTTGGTAAATAGTCTTTATATAAGCACTGCATACATGTTTTGGAACTAGTTGCATGAATTGCATGATTTGTGATGATTGAGATTCAAAAATATATGCATTGCTGGCATGTTTTGAAACTCATTGCATAGATTGCATGATTTACAATGATTGAGATTGGGGTTTCATGTATCTATATTTTGGGCTATTGAGCTTGGTGGGCACTATGTTGAGAGGTTGTTTATGTACGGGGTTGGTTTCTCGGCCTCTACCACAGATAGTGGATGGTATCGCTACTAAAATGGCATTGTCCCTTCCTCGACTGCTGTCATGTTGCATGCCGTGTTTTCAAAATAGTGGTATCAGATCACCTACTGAGTATGAATAATACTCACCCAAATATATTATTTTTACAGATTAGCTCCATACAGGATTAGAAGAAGCATCAGAGAATGTTAGAGCTACGATCAAGTGAATGAAAGAAGACAAGTATAAATGTAAGTATATGATCTACACTTTGGACATGTATTTGTAATCACTATAGTTGGACTACGAGCTGTGACTGGATAGACCTAAGAAGATATTTATGATTACCGTAAATTTTTCAAAACTACTTTGTTCGTCTTGAATGCAAATAACACTCGAGGATTTCAAAATGAATTTAAAATAAAATATTTTTTTGCTGCATTGCATTGTTTTTATAAAATTGTTTTCAAATAGGGATCAATCCTGCATTATGAATTAGTTTTGCATTTAAAATGCATGTGAAAACCCAAGTCGTCACACATATACATGCCTTGGAAATCATTGTTTTGATATACTTCTCTAATTAAGCAACATGATGTCCAATTGCATCCCCAACAATATGAAAACCATTTGTTTCTACAGAAATGGTCGGAGAGCATCTGGTTGAAAGGAAGTGGTAATGCATAGATGCTTAGTGTGTGGATGCATCAACTTGCCATGCAGCATGATAGAAAAAAACTCATACAGTGTAGCCATAGCTACATAATTCTCATTTGTATATAGCTGCAGCATGCACTGACTCACCTACAAATCAGAAATCACCTATACATAAGAATAAATGAAGATTACTAAAACATGGAACCAAAAAAGGTAAGAATGTCAATAAACACCTCCTTGATTGGGACATCTTCAACTATTTCTCCTCCATCTCTTCTTAAAATGGAGGACTACAGTTATTGTAAGATGGGGCTCCAGGGGCAACATCTTGACTTAGACCTTTGAAATCCCAATGGACCTTATAGAAATCGTTCCTTACATTCGCGTATAACTCATTTAACATATTCTCCTTCCATGCTTTCATGTTCTCTATTAGAGGATTTCTTGATTTATGGAAGAATTTGTAAGGAGCCATATCAAGCCCTTAGGCCCTTACTCAGCCAGGGTGCTCGTCCTTATTGTCCATAGCCATATACAGGATATCCCCCTTTGTAACAGTGTTACTTAGGGTCCCTGTAATGGTACTTTCCTAGGTCAACTCTTCTAGCACGTTTAATTAATATAACATGGTGATTTTCATATATATATATATATATATTATATAATTCAAGAGATACAAAAATAGACATGTAAAACTGCTTACAATTCTTGAAGTAACCAAGGTAGCATTTTCATTAGTAAAGGTCAATGAGTTATGCCCCTTTGAATGTACCATTTTCCAAAGAAGGGCTTGATCGATGGGCTTTGTGGTCGCAACCTTCTTTTGCGGTCAAGAGAGACATTACGTCAAAGTTAATGAAATAAAAGTCAGGTATATTAAGATAGAACTAAACTATCACGCATACTTACTTCTTGTTCTTCTAACCATGCATAACAAATCCTGGAGAAGTGGTGTTGCATGTGATTGGTCGAATGCACCATTTGTCCTTTCATACACTTTTCCTACATGTCAAAGGAACATCTAATGAAGAACAATGGACTTCTATAATTAGAAGAATCAATATTTTATCTAGCTTGTAATTACCTAAAATCAGAAGACAAGTGGGTCTGTACAAATTAATTCCATGCATCCTGGTCAATGATGTTGGAATACAACTCAGGGACTATGTGGAATGTAATCGATCATTAGCATTTGGAAGTATGTACTTTCTTGCAAATCACTCTTCCATTTCCTCCATTGTTCACCAGCCCCATGTAGAGCATTCTTCTTATACTCATCAGAGATTTCGAAGGCAGACTACAGAGTAAAACAAACATTTGTCTATCTAAAATAAAACAAAATAAGGCACATAGTATGTTTTGTGTAGCAAGCATTTGCACCCCTTCACCGTCTCTCATATTGCATCTTTTATTAATACTGACACATGCCTCCAATCAGTAATTGAGACTAGCACCATGCTTCTAATAGTGAAACAAAAGAAACTAGTATGAGAATGTGCACTGCCACCTATTGCCTGCACTTTATTATTAAATTGTAGCATCTATCTTATTCCCTTTGACTTTCTCTTGATAATATGCTTCATTTTTTTTTTTGCGCTCTTCCCTTTCTCTTCATGGGCGTACTTATGCTAGATTGTTCGATGCTCGCCTTCTTCATTTTCCATGTTGCCGACACAAGTGTAAACAATACATTTAGAAAATAACAATAAATATATTGGTATAGAAAAACCACCATCTAAGTGCATATTTGGTCTACATAAATAAGACAGCTACAACAAGCATACTTCAAGCAAGTATTTGGACGCCTTTTTTAAATGAAATGTGAAAATCTAACACATGGATCTTCTTATTCTCAATGTCCACTATCTAGAATGATTAGTTACAAACAATTACAACCATTAATGAATTAGAAAATTGTGCACATAGTTAAAAATGCATGCTACTATTACTATTCACATAGATAGCTACAACAAACATAATTCAAGCAAGTATTTGGATGCCTTTTGAATGAAACTTGAAAACTTAACACATGGGTCTTCATATTCTCAATGTCCACTATCTAGAATGATCAATTTCAAACATTTACAACCACTAACAGATCATAAAATCACATACATAGTTAAAAACACATGGTATTGTTATTATTCATGCCAACAATTACAACAAGCATACTTCAAGCAAGTATTTGGATGTCTTTCTGAATGAAACTAGAAAATTTAACACATGGGCCTTCTTATTCTCAATGTCCACTATCAAGAATGATTAATTTCAAACATTTACAACCACTAATGAATCAAAAAATCATACACATAGTTAAAAATGCATGGTACTATTACTATTCACGCAGACAGCTACAACAATCATAATTCAAGCAAGTATTTGGATGCTTTTTGAATAAAACTTCTAAATCTAAGACTTGGGTATTCTTATTCTCAATATCCACTCTCTAGAATGATCAATTTCAAACATTTACAAACTACTAATGAATAAAAAAATCATGCACAAAATTAAAAATGCATGGTACTACTATTTTTCACACGGATAGTTACAATAAGCATATTTTAAGCAAGCATTTGGATGCCTTTTTTAATGAAATTTGAAATTCCAAAACATGAGTCTTCTTATTCTCAATGTACACTATCTAGAATGATCAATTTCAAGCATTTACAACCATTAACAAATCAGAAAATCACACACATAGTTAAAAATACATGGTCCTATTACTATTCACACAGACAACTACAATAAGCATACTTCAAGCAGGTAATTGGATGCCTTTCTGAATGAAACTTGAAGATGTAACACGTGGGTCTTTTTATTCTCAATGTTCATTATATAGAATGATCAATTTCAAACAATTACAACCACCAACAGATTAGAAAATCATGCACATAGTTAAAAATGCATGGTATTATTACTATTCACATGGGCAGCTACAACAGGCATACTTCAAGCAAGTATTTGGATGCCTTTTTTAATCAAACTTGAAAATGTAACACATAGGTCTTCTTATTCTTAATGGCCACTATATAGAATAATCAATTTCAAACAATTAAAACCACTACCAAATAAGAAAATCATGTACATAGTTAAAAACACTTTTTATTATTACCATTCACACAAACAACTATAACAAGCACACTTCAAGCAAGTATTTGGATGCGTTTTGAAAAGAAACTTAAAAATTCTAACACATGGGTTTTCTTGTTCTCAATGTCCACTATTTAGAATGATTAGTTTCAAACATTTACAACCATTAACAAATCAAAAAATCAATTACATAGTTAAAAATGCATGGTACTATTACTATTCACATGGACAGCTACAGCAGCATACTTCAAGCAAGTATTTGGATCCCTTTTTGACTGAAACTTGAAAATCTAACACATGGTTCTTCCTATTCTCAATGCATTATATCTAGAATGATCAATTTCAAAGATATACTACCATTGACAAAGTAAAAAATTAAGAAAAGAGAGAGATCCAACCTAATGGGAGAAAACTGATCACAAAGTATGCGAGGGGAGGCATGTGTCTGGTCTCTCCTCTCTTCTTCTTCTTCTCCTCAGGGTTTTGGGTTTGAAATTTTTGTGGGGTAGGGGGCACTTGAATAGTCTCTCCTCTCCTCTCCTCTCCTCTTCTTCTTCTTCTTCTTCTTCTTCTTCTTCTTCTTCTTCTTCTTCTTCTTCTTCCCTCTTTCTCTCTCTTTCTCTCCTCTCCTCTTCTTCTTTTTCTCCTCAAGGGTTTTGGGTTTTAAAATTTTCCTTAGGGGGGTAAGGGGGGTGTGGTGGGAGTTTTAATGTGGTGGAAATATAAGACAATTTTTAAAAAACTATCCTACATTAGAAATAAATATAAGACCATTTAAAAAAACCATCCTATATTTATTTAAATATAAGATAGTTTTTAAAAATCATATAGGGTGGTTTTTAAAAAATTTTCCTACATTCAAATTAATATAGGATGGTTTTTTATTAACTTTACTATGTTTTAATTGTATTATATAAGATGATTTTTAAAGAACCATCCTATATTAAGGGTTCATTTTGCACAGATCTATCTGTGCGCCTTAATTCTTTGTTTGAATAATATAAGATGGTTTATGAATAATCATCTTATATGTATTAAAGTTGTTTCACCAATTCTTTGGACCCATAAAATCTTAAAAGCCTGTGAAGTGCATAGGATACCCATCATTTATTTCATTGACGTTTAACTACTAATTGGCATGACACATAATGTGTACACTTAATTGATTACCTAATTCATTTTAAATACATCAAATGATAAAAACACTTTAATTTGTTCCCTCATACACAATCAGATTCAACTTAATCACCCTCCTCACTAGCATCACATACATAATCCATCTCATTCTCCTCGATTAAATCGATTAATGGCATTCTCGTAGTGATTGAAGGGTAATCAATTGCCATGTCACCTAGGTCATCTTTATCGTAGAAGTCCCATGAGAAGGCTGATAAAATAGTTGACCATCTCATATCATGTCCATCTTGTACATAAAATACCTGTTTTGCTTGACATGCAAAATAAACTGGTCATTTTGATAACCAATCTTATTAAGGTCAACCAATGTCAAACCTAAGGGATTCGTTCTTATGCTATCTTTGTTATATTCCACCCAATCGCGCTCAAACACAACTACAACTTTACATGCATAATCCATCTCCCATATCTTGTGTGTAACCCTGTAATAAGTATTGTTAGCTACAATTGGCTTATTGCCCTTTGAACTTGAAAAGAAAATAGCTTTAGTAACTAAGCTAACGTAGCTAGCATGTTGTGCTCTTAACTTATCACGGTCTTTGGTGTGAAAGTGATAACCATTGATGGCATATCCAACATACTTTATTACTTTTGATCGAGGTCCCATTTCCATCCAACATAAGCATTCAGAAATACAATCGCATGGAACATCTCACTAATCTAAAACCTATATATAATATATCAATTAATATGATTAATTAATGTATATGCACATATGTTATTACAAATCAATTACTTCATCATAGAACATTATTCATTGTAAATAAATACCTTCTAATAATGCCAGGTTGTGAAGGAACAACAATGCTCATCTTGCAGGTTCTCTTTCCTTGCATCTCTTGGATACCTCTCTTTTAGGAAGTCTATGTGCATACTATACAATGATCAGAGATGAATATAACATGCCTATGCTCATTATACATTATGTACTGTTTACTATATAAGCATCATCAACATTAATGATTAAATTAATTAATGTGGAAGAAACCAAAGAGAGAACATTAGTTACTACTCAATGTATGGCTGAACTTCATCAACATTAATATTTCGTAAGACGTAAAGATGTGCCTGGTCCTGTTCCTTATGATTAATGGCCGACACATGACCATTGGATAAAGGACCACTAACTCATGGATCAATTAATGCACATGAATGTTTCTTTCTTCAAATTCTAATGTCATCCACTCCTGATAAATACTCAGTGCAAAACTTGACTGCTTCTTCTACAATGTAACAGTCGGCAATACACCCCTCTAGCCAATTATGATTTTGTACATACCCTTTGAACACCTTCATGTACCTTTCAAATGGGTACATCTATCACAAATAAATAGGTCCACACACCCTAACCTCATCAATGAGGTGTACTATTAAGTGTACCATGATATTGAAGAAGGATAGTGGAAAGATTGTCTCGAGATCACATAGGGTTATCACTAAACGCTCTTAGATTTCTTATAATTTATAAATATTCACCACCTTCTTGCATAAAGCACTAAAGAAGTAGTAGAATTTAGTAATAGATCCTCTAACTTTATCTGGCAGCACTAACCATATTGCTACATGCAGATGTTATTACATCAATGCATGACAATCGTGAAACTTCATCTCTAATAGTTTCAGCTCTTCCTTGGAGACAATGTTTCTAAATCTTGAAAGAGTACCCATTTGGAACTTTGATATCTAATAGGATTTTACACACTATTCTTCTCTCATATGCTAAGCATATAATTTTCTTTAGGTAAGTATGTTCCTCAGCCACCCCTATCCGTCGATGCAACCTTCTCTTCAAACCAATTTTCATAAGATCCATTCGAGCTACAAATCCATCTTTTGTTTTTCCTGGCATGTCAAGTAAGGTACCAATCAATATTTCACATACATTCTTCTCAATGTGTATGACATCAAGCACATGTCGCATGTGTATGGATTTCTAATATACAAGTTCAAAGAATATTGACTTCTTCCAATAGCTTTTAGAGTTGATTTCATTTGTACACGGAATTGCCTTGTTCTTCTTCCCCCATGATACATTAAGATTGTAAACTTTTTCCAATACTTGTCATCTAGTCAACCTCTTTGAAGATGTCCTAGTCTCCATACTACCATTAAATTCCCCATTTTTAAAATGGTATAGGTGGTTTCTATGCAACCATCTTCTATGGCCTAGGAATGCCATCTTCCTAACAAGTTAAAGTCATGTGGCACAAGTTTGCTTGCTACAAAAAGAACAGGCATTGTACCCCTTCACTGTGCATCCAACTAAATTATCGCATGCAGGAAAGTCACTTATTATCTATAGTAGTATAGCCTTGGGGGAGAATGTCTCTTTCTTGTATGTATCACAAACTTCAACCCTTACTTCCCACAATGTCCTAAGGTCATTGACTAATGAAGCCATGTACATGTTAATATCATTCCTAGGTTTCTTGGGACCCGATATTAACATAGTTAACATCATGAACTTCATCTTCATGCACAACAATGGTGAAAGGTTGTAATAAACTCTTATAACAGACCAACAACTATACTTGTAGCTCATAGAACCATGAGGATTAATCCTATCTGCATATATTGCAAGTCATAGGTTTTTGAATTATTCTCCAAAATTGGGCCACATGAAGTCTACAAGCTTCTACACAGGCTTATCTGCTAGATGGCGTAAATATTTATCACCCACTTTCTACTTGGCATACCATGCTAGTTTCTTCGTTGTTTCTTTAATATGGAACATTCTTTAGAATCTTAGAATAGGGGGAAAATACCATACCTTTGCAGGGGCATCTTTCACTTGCTGATCACTTGAATTCTTCCTCATCTTCCATGTTGAAAGTCCACAAGTTGGAATAGGCATGTATGTTTTCATGCTTCAAGCCTAATGCAACCAAGGTTTTCTATACCTCTCATGTCAACCTAACCAATTTATTCTTATTTGGCAGCATTTTACTAATGACTTTCAACAATTCTATAAAACCATGATCTAAAATACTAAATCCTGATTTCATGTTGTAAAGTTCTACCACTACAAACAACTTGTATAATCAGTACACCCAATGTACAATGGCTCATCTGCTTCCTCTAATGTAATTTGAAATTGTTTTGGGTTGTTTGGAAGTAATTGTATACATCTGAAAACATAAGTGGAACTGTACTATTATCTTCGCCACTTCTTAGAGTGCCTTTTTTTGATATACACATTCAGCCCTTACCGAGGGCCTATGAGGTATTTCCTCTCCATGCCACATCCAAGGGTGATAGCTTTCATCAACTCCATTGAAGCACAAATGTTCTCTCAACTCACCAACAATAAACTTTTTCAAGCTTCAACATCTCGAGCATGGACATTGCATTCAATTACAATCACCACTTGCCCCAGGTGCAGACTCAATGAAATTTTCTATTCCCTCCTCATATTCCCTTGATGAGCTTTTCACATGCATCTAAGCATATTTGTCCATTTTGTCCAAATGTTGAAGTTCAAATGTGTACGAAGAGTTTGTATACATGAAAAGATTAATAACATGGGTTAGGTATTTAACCAAATACTTGGTGTGCACATAAAATGTACATAATTAGTAAAAACATATATCATTAATATATATTATAGGAGTCAACACTTTTCAAGTCTAGGATTGGGAAAAGTAAGAATGATGCAAAAACATGACTAATCCATATACATAAATGTTCCACATACTAATCCATACATATGAATATATCACACAAATGCAAGAAGAAAAAAGAAAAGGAATTTTATACCCATAAACATCAAATAAATTAAATATATATGACAAAGTACAAGAATGAATACTAGCCAACCAATATCAACTGAGAAAATACAAGTTCAGGACAAAATGCATGTATATCCAACCCAACGTTTGAGTTTTCATCGAAGTAGCCAAGAGTAAAAAATTAAAGGTTGAACATCGACTTATAAAACATGAAAATTTTAAGACAGTTTTTAAAAATAGTCTTATAAATTTTTTATATAACACGGTTAAGGAAAACTGTCTTATATTCCTTTGAAAATATAAGACAATTTTGAAAACCTATCTTACATTATTAATAGTTTTCCAGAACCATCTTATATAAAGCTTTTATAAGATAGTTTTGTCATAACCATCTTCAATATTATAATATATTGGATGGTTTCTTAAAACTGTTTATAAAATTTTATATAAGACGGTTGTATTAAAACCATCTTGTTTTTACCACCTTATAAAGCCTAAATTTCAGTAGTGGGAGAGACTTCAAGTATTCATGTTCAGCCGCAAGAGTAAGTGAATAGGTGGTACTAACTCCCATCTTTCATTCTTATGGTTTTCTCTTCTTTCTTCACCCATTACCTTTGTCCAATTTTCATTTTCTTGGTTCAAAACACTTTTGCTTCTGAATCATCATTAAAAATAGCTTATGTAATGGTTGAAGACCAACTTCTTATAAAATGAGGCAATCTAAATTCAGTGTTCTCTATTTATTGTGAGGCAACTTCTTAGTTCCATTAGTAGCTATTTTCATCTAAGGGGCACAAATGTATGCTGCATAAGAATAAAAAATAATGCTTACCTACCATGCACATTAAGAATCTGCAACATCTAATGGAACCTATATACAAAATCATGTGACTTATAATTATAGTTTAGAATCATTAAAATTATATATGTGTAGAACACAATTTCACTATTGTAAGGAATCATTATGGCCTACCCCTTGGAGTATTGGAAGAATCCTAGTAGAATTTTATTGACTTGCCTCTCCATGGGCCACATCTCCCTCACTCCTCAAATGTTAGTAGGGTCAAGGAATTTCTAAATGTCCTTGATCTATAATCTCTGCAATTTATAATAAAGGTGCCTTTGAAAAAGAAATAATTATTACTTATCATTACTAAT
The DNA here is from genome assembly GCA_035236585.1 of Warburgia ugandensis. NCBI lineage: Eukaryota > Viridiplantae > Streptophyta > Magnoliopsida > Canellales > Canellaceae > Warburgia > Warburgia ugandensis. Next base: position 38,468,167 of record CP141134.1, read on the forward strand.
TAACAAGTAATGTTAAAGGTTCTTATTGAAGCAGATATTTGCGTACCCAATGTACGAGACAATGTGCATGTATTCAGGTTCAGGCCATTTACAAACTCTGACAAGGTCCTCTCTAATGAATGGTAATTCAACTGCATCATCGCCAAGCACTCCAGGCTCTATGCTATAAGGTTGATTACCTTCTCTTCATTAATGAGCTTGTAAAGGGTCCTTAGGCTTACAAGCATATTAGATGGAATTCTAGTTAATCCCTAGGCTATTCTTCTAAAGTAGAAGAAATTATTAATTAATATAAAAAATTTCATTGAAGATATTCAGTTTTTTCATGAAAATAAACTTAAAAACTAGTATCAGTTCAATTGTTAAGACAACATGTGATGGTGATGAGGAGGTCGGCCTCGATGGTGCACGTCATTGCTTTTGATTAATGTTAGATGTAGATTATAAACTGTTAAATTATGGTCTCTAGTAGCATGATAAAGTATATATATATATATATATATATATGACTTGGATTTTAGGAAAATGACATATCATTTAACCAAGCAACCTGATATTTAGTGACCTCTCCAATGCTATGAATGTTGTTGGCTTCCATTAGCTATGGTGGATGGGCATCCTATTTATAGGCCATAGTAATACCCACACGTTTAGTATGTGCTAGCATCAATGATCAATGTAAAATGGGAGTCTAAATCTAACACCATGAACCACCAATGATGATTTTGTCAATGTAATTCAAGGCCAACATGCATTGACCCATCTACAAATCAGAAATATTGGTTACATAAGAATGAATGAGGAAGAAAAATTAATTGGACAATGAAAAAGTAAAAAAGTGTACATGTATAGCCCCTTGGCCAAATTTTCTCATATTAAGGGTGCAATAGCTCTTCTTGATCTTCTTAAGGTAGCTCTTCCTAATCCTCTTGAGTACGAGAACTGCAGCTAATGCGTGACTGGGGTTTTGGGGTAGTAAAATCTGACTCTTGACCTATCATATTCTTGAACTCCCTCATTAATCTAGCTTTAACTACTCATACATTTCCTTTCAGAGTTGTGCTTTTAAGTGCTCATACATCTCCTCCTCGTCAATTTTAGTTCCACATTAATTCTTAAAGTATTTGGATGGAATAACATCACACCATTGGCCCCTACTTAGCTAGGTCATTCCTCCTTGCTACCCAAAGCCCTATACAAGATGTCTTACTTTACAACAAGGCTGCTTAGAGTCCTTATAGATGTGGTTTCTTGGGTCAACTCTTCCTGCACAATTTATAAGAACATGATCAATTGCATTAAATAGTCTATAATTATTATATATATATATATATATATTCTAAAAACATGACAAGGGTATACACATGCAGGCACTCACTAGTCAAGAAACAACCTCTACAACTTCATTTCGTAGGTGTGGGCTTTATGCACCCCCCCCCATGCATCTTTGTAACTTCTACAACTTCAAGAATAAATTTTCCCTTAAACACTCTTTACTTACACTAAATGCAATGAAAGGTAATTAATCACAATCATAGGTGATAATTAATCCAATCAAAACTTAGTTTAGCACATACCTCAAATTTAGGGGACAAGTGGTACTGTACAAATTCATTCCATGTATCTTTGTCAATGATGTTGGAATATAATACAGGCACTGTCTAAAACCTCAACAGATAATCTAGAAATGGTCATATGAAGTTGTTAGTAAGATAGCTTTTCCATTTTCTCTAGCTCTCACAGGCTCCTACCAAAGCATGTTTCTTCTTATTATTAGAGACATTAAAGGCAAACTACATAGTAGAAACAAACACATTATTCTATTTGGAAATAACAAGATAAGGTACCTACTATATTATACAAAGAATTTACATACCTTTATCATCTTGCAACACTATTACACATGAAGGTTTCAATTTTAGAGTTTTACATAATTAAGTTTATTATTCCAAGCACAATTTGTCTTTGTAAGGGACAAACTATTTAAAATTCTTTAAACTTAATTAATTAACCTAGCAAACTAGTATATCAACCTTAAGAAATCACTAGTTTTATGTTAATTTGCTAGACCTATAATTGATATTTAAATACTTTTAAAACTTAGAATACATAAAGTGAATATAACTAACCCTAATGTGGTTTCATCCTTACCCTAGGGATGAAATCTAATCCAACATTACTATGTTAACAATATTAAAACACAGCTAACTATTATATTAAACTAATGCTAATGTTAACTAAGTAAGAAACAACAACTAATGACAAAGGAAAACTACAATAACACTAAAGCAAGAAAATAAACAGTAATTATAAGGACACATTGCTTTCCTTAACCTCAAATTACAATGTATTTCAAGAATTGAGTTGAAGCATAAAACATAAAGAAATTAAATCCTATGGATTAGGAACAAATATCACTCAGGTATTCTTTGTTGTGCCACTCAACCAAAGTACCGGCAAAGTCGCTCGAACGGGTATTGCCAGCCTGCTTTCATCTACCAACTGGTGTCTTACCCTTGTTGTGTCACTCAAGAAAGATAGAGGATACCACCCAACTAGCCACTAGCTTCGGAGAATAATCATTCAACTTAAATCATCATCCATGGATAAGAGAGAAGGGATGAAGATAATAGAGATGAGAGATTGCTTGAAGTGTAAAGGATGGAGATAGTGATGGGTGTTGGATTGAGAGTGGGATGACGAGATCTATGATGCATTGCAATATATGAGGCATGTATGGGGTTTGGATAAGAGGTGAAGGGAGATGATATAAAGGAAAATGAGATAAAGGAAATATGATGGGAGAGAGGGAAACAATTATGTATTGTGGTTTACAAAGTATGGAAGAGAGGAAGATGAGTGATGAATGGGAGAGATGGAGTGATAGAGAGGCGGTTGTGGGTTGAAGGAGAGAGGGATGATGGGATTTGCATTGAAGGATAGTAGAGTGTACGAGAGAGAAAATGGCTTGAAATCAAGAGTGGGGCGAAGGAGTTTATGATGCATTGAAGTGGAAGGGAATGGGTGGGTGGGTGGGTTGGATGGTTAAGATAGAGATAGAATGGGAAGATTGGATGAGGAGTGGAGGAGTGGAGGAGTGTTGAGGATGATGATCTTCTTCCTTCAATTCTCTACCTCTCTGTAGATTGTATTGCTCCTTGGAAGATGGGAGAAATCCTCTTTATTCCCTTTCTTTTTCTTGCTTTTGGTTTCATTTTGAAGCACTAGCATTATGAAAATTGCATTGAGTGCTTCTCTATTTGTAGTTCACAATGAAAGCTTATGAAGGTGAAATTTTCCTTAAGGAAACTCTCTCATATCCCCTCCATGTAGATCATGTGCAAGTTCAACTTTATTTTTTCTCTTCTTCTTATCTCCTTATCTCATCTTATCACTTTTGCTTGTAGCATGCATGGAGTCCTCCACAAGAACCTTGAGGAGGTTGAAGTTTCCTTTAGCATTTTAAACTTCCAAACTTCATACTTGTGACAACCCACGTCTTTGAAACATGATTTGTAAACTATTTTGAAAGGCAGGACCATTAAGAGTGTAAATTTTTTTCGCAAAACAAAGCAGCGGCAATTCTTTTCTTTAGAACTTGTTTTGAAAACCCAAGTCACCACTTCATACATAACATAAGTACAATTTGTGAACAAAATAAAATTCCACTGAAGGAATATACTTTTATTAAACTCCAGGATCCATCCAGTGGTTCACAGTACAACCAAATCTAGTACAATACTTGTCCAAATTACATAATCCAAAACTCAAGCTCACCATACAATAAAACTCTCAACAAAGAAAAATACATGTCTTCAAGGGTATACCTGGAAGATTATTCTCTTTAAGTCTTCTATAGTCTTCAGCTCCTAACTCTCCTTCCCTATATCTGAGATATTGTAACAAGTACAATATCTCAGCAAGCAATGCTTGGTAGGGGATTCAAGAAACATAACATTGACAATGTAATTCCAATACTTCATAATCTCATTATCCTTAAACATATTCTTTACTTTGTAAGTTATGTATATCTATATACATACATACCCTTCATGGGTAAACCAGTTAAATTAATGAAAATAGTCAAATATCATTCCCAACTAAGTTGATCAATTCTCTTCATTTTGTGAATTTAGTATTACAGCTAATCTTATACTGGGAATTTTCCTTCTTGGAAAATATTCGTAATATACAATTGCCTAGCATTTCATTATGCTATAACATAAGGCATTTTACTATGCCTATTCTCATATGCATCATAGTGCAAAATAATTAGAAAGGTTGCTATGCTACAGTCTGATCCATATTAGCGCGGTCGGATAACTGTCCTGTTCACCACTGATACCACGGTGGAAAATATTATGTCACTGCCCATATGGGGGGGCAAGACTTTCACCGTGGTGGCCTTCCCATAATTGCCACCACCCAACTTTTAGCCTCTCATAGGGCAAGGTATCATCATATCATCAAATTTCAAGGAGCGGGTGGCCAAACCCTCATAACTCCTCTAGCAATAGTATTCCCTAGGCTCATACCTATTAAAACAAACTCACAAGCCTCCAAGCTTGTATGTAAAATAGATTTCATATATATCAGACCATATGTTTGTTTACTTAGGGCTGAAATATTTTCTAGTTCCCTATTCACTTATAGTTTAGTCCTTAACCATCTTATATGTGTTTGGTTGAATCATAAGGTTTTCAAGGGATTTAGTACAAGTATTATCATTACTCTTGTGAACATAAGATCATGAGTACAATCATGTATATCTTATGTAAAGGCATTCATCAAATACTCCTACCTTTAAGGATTGATCTTTCTTCCCCAATCTTCCATGATCCTGACTGATGTATGTAATTTGTACATCCATACATATTGTCAATATATAAATTATGAACAATCCTATTGATCACTAGATCTGATGTTTAGAATGATCTTTAGATCATTCATATCTAAATATTTTTCTATCTCTACGTCTTTGTATGTCCATCTCCTTGATCTTGATCTTTCATAGATCCATTGATTGACAATCTACATATGTTGATAAAGATCAAGGTCCTAGATCTTCTATCATCTAGTTCTTCTTTTATCTAAGTTCAATTATTGGATCATTCCTATGGAGGATGATCTTGGTTTTCTTCCTTGAATCATCTTTGATCAAGGGTATGGATTATCTAATCTAATGAACTATAACAAGTATACTACTAAACATACATACTAAGTACAATATAGTGTTCTTATTCTTATTCTTAGGTTTAGGTAATTTACTAACCTTTTATGCTCTTATTATTATTATTCAACCAGTTAATGTGCTGATTGAAGGTAGCTTATTCAAGCCTAAATCTAGACTGCTCCTCTTATTTTCAATTGGCTAAGGCTTACTAGCTGAATGGGTGAACACAAAGTGGTTACTTTAATCCTCATGTAAGGAGGCGTTTAGACCTCACAAATGTCAACAGAAGGTAGGGGAAGAGTGAGGCTCTATTAGATAACCCCCTTAACCACTATGTTCATCATTCACTAGAATGACCATAGCTCAACCTTTCATAAGGTTCCTATAAGCATGTTTACCCTAAGTACTCTTTCTAATAGATTTTAATTAAGTCCATGAATATTTATAATGTCATTCATGGGGTTTATTATTCTTTTCCTAATTTGGGCCAAGGACTTGATAATCCTTATATTGTCCTACTAACTATAGCCCTTTCCAATTAAGTCCAAAGTACCCCATTCTTATTTGTGTAATGAAACTCTACTTTCTCATTAGAATACATTTTTTTTGTTTTATGCTCTTTATCTCATAACAAGTAAATCTACTAATAACATTCAACCATAAATGAATTATAAATTTAAAGCATAAAACTACATAATTTAACATTCAACGATAATGAGGCAAGGTACTTAAATTAAATCTAACACCTTATGATAACAATGAAATCACATATCATGCTAAAATCTAAATGTTATACTAGCATGCTTTATAACATAATCATATTTAAAATGCTATGAAACTAATTACATTAACATTTTTAGAAACCTTTACTTATGATCTAACCATTTGATCTTAGATCTTTTCCTTTGATGAAGGATTTTAGTTGTATTTAGGGAATTTTCTCTATTAAGGTCAAAAGATCATATTGATCTATTTTTTTCATAATCCATTTATGATTTTCTTGGATTTCATCATATCAACATTTATTCTTTCCATCCCAAGGGTCTGATCACACTTGATCTCATTGATCAAGTGGGTCCCTTTGTATTTTTAGGGTTTTTCTACCATAATGGGTAGATCCCTTAATATATCTCATATATGTCCAATTTAACCATAGATATCACTTTATTTCAGTAGTATATCATTATTAAAATATGTTTTTAAGATCTGATCATCTCAAATCTTGAAAATCTAGGTAATTAGAAACTTATTTTTTTAATATAGAAATTTTTTACTAAATAACATATCTATTTTATCATTTCATAAGAAAATAGAGGTTTCAAGCTTTCCATAGCTTCTTTCCGATCTCAATTTGGAGTTCAGATGACTCCAAAATTGAAGCTGGAAGTTCACAGTCCTTCCTAGGGCTTGGATTTTATCTGGGCCCAAGGAATGGATGGCCCAGATTAGTCGGGCGGAACGAACCAAACCAGGTGGACGCGTTCAATTTGTCGGGGCGCGTTTGCTGGGAGAAAATGACGAAGTGCCGTTGCGGGGCGTCCGTAGACGCGGACGGGACGAGCAGAACGCTCGTCATCTGCGCACCCGCAAACTAGGCTGTCGCTGGGCATGTCCGCTCGTGCATTTGACGGACGCGCCATCATCTTGCTTTGGATGACGCTCCACGCACAGCGCATGCACCCTTCCGTTGATGAGTCACATGTGCGTCTTGGGCGCCGCTTGATCCGGAGATCGGACAGTCCATTTTGGACCGTCCAATCAATCCTCTTTCAATTGAGGACCCAAAACGTTTCTGATTTTTATGAAAATTCTACCCTAGGGGTTTTGGACCCTTCTGGATCGATTGGTGTAGTTATATTTTTTATCTGAGCACTTTATCATCCATAATTAAGGGTTCTGTTGTTTACTTTATTTTTACCTTTTTATTATCAAAATAAATTACAGTAAAATAAAAACTACATGAAACAGTACTAAACATCTATGAAAAGGATTTCCACCTACCTGATTGGAGAGAAAATCTCGGTTATATGCCCAATTTAGAAAAATACCTTGTTGATGAAGATATGGCCTAAAATCCACCTTTCTTGCAAACATCCATTGTTTGAACCGTTGGATCTTGAAATTTCTTTGGGGGTTTTGTAGAATAGTATGTTGGAAAGTTTTGGATGGTGGAATTGATCCAATTACATCTGGAACAGAGTGCCTATTTGATTTTAGGTCTCTTGTTCCAATCTAAAAAGAAAAACAAGTTGAAAAGAGATTTATCTCTTGGAAATTTTGGGTTTTTGGGGAGGGATCTAGATCTAATTTCTCAGGGAGAGTGAAGTGAATTTCGTGGGGATTTTATGAGAATTTTTGGAGGATTTTTGGGGTTATATTTATAGGCATTTTGGGTCTTTTTTCATGATTATAATATTTTATTTTTTTATTATTAAATGGTAGGAAAGTTTTCCATGCTCCATTTTTTCTTCCCCATGCTTAATTTTTCCTCCCCAAGACTAGATGATGTTTATTGACCCATGATTCATGTGGGCATCTGATAAAATTGGTTGTTGGGTCCCTTGTGGGCCCCACATGGTGTAAAAAGACTGTTTTGCCATTTATGCATAAAATTTTAGGTTTTATTCCCATGATCTCGGATTTGAGTGTACTTAGTGGCCTTGGATTCGTATTTCTCAATACATTCTAAATTTTGATGTCTCATATTTTGACTTTTGGGATATTTTGATTTTTGGGTAAAATTACTATTTTACCCCTTTTGTCCAAGAAATGAAGAAACTTAAGCATTTCTCATCCGAATTCGAAATTTGTCGTTCTTATAGTCATTTTGAAGGGTTTGCTAAGTTTAATTTCAATTTTACATGTCTTATTATTTGATTGTACTTTTATAAAAAGTATATTCTAAATAACCCTAATATTTCAGCCCAAAATATCTGAAACTCAAACTTTATTGATTTTCTCATTCAATTACAAAAATTGGGGTTATTACAATACTTTATGTTATGTGGGCCCATGATAATGCTCGGATGTTGTATTTGCACTCTTTTAGGATTTTGAGTTGATTGATAAGTATTTAATTTTGCATAAAAACTACCTCATTAGTATCCATGTGTTACAACTTATAGCATTAAATTAGGGTTTTTAGACCAAAATTCATAACACATGCATTTTTACCTAATGAAGCAAAAGTTTATTATGTTGTAGGTCCAGAAGCTAATCCAATGTAAGTATGTGGTTAGTCATGTTTTTCTAGGATTTAATTAGGAATTTTCACTTTTTTATAAGAAGTAAGATGTTGATCCAAGGGCCGAGATTGATTGGGATGAAATTGAAGATCAAAAGATCACGTAAAAGCCTCAAATTTGTCACTTGTGCATGAGATCAAGGGCAAGATCTGTGACGACCCAGGTTTTTGAAACATGATTTGTAAAGTATTTTGAAAGGCAAGGCCCTTAAGAGTGTAAAAATTTTTTGCAAAACAAAGCAGCGAAAATTCTTTTCTTTAGAACTTGTTTTGAAAACCCAAGTCACCACTTCCTAAATATCATAAGTACAATTTGTGTACAAAATAAAATTCCATTAAAGGAATATACTTTTATTAAACTCCAAGATCCATCTAGTGGTTCACAGTACAGCCAAATCTAGTACAATACTTGTCCAAATTACATAATCCAAAACTCAAGCTCACCATACAATAAAACTCTCGACAATGAAAAATACATGTCTTTAAGGGTATACCTTGAAGATTATTCTCTTTAAGTCTTCTATAGTCTTCAGCTCCTAACTCTCCTTCCCTGTATCTGAGATATTGCAACAAGTACAATATCTCAGCAAGCAATGCTTGGTAGGGGATTCAAGAAACATAACATCGACAATGTAATTCCAATACTTCATAATCCCATTATCCTTAAACATACTCTTTACTTTGTAAGTTATGTATATCTATATACATACATACCCTTCATGGGTAAACCAGTTAAATTCGTGAAAATAGTCAAATATCATTCCCAACTAAGCTGATCAATTGTCTTCATTTTGAGAATTTAGTATTACAACTAATCTTATATTAGGAATTTCCCTTCTTGGAAAATATTGGTAATATACAATTACCAAGCATTTCATTATAAATCAATGGACACACAAGACTTAGAGATAGAAAAATACGTAGATATGAATGATCTAAAGATCATTCTAAACATCAGATCTAGTGATCAATAGGATGGTTTATAATTTATATATTGACAATACGTATGGATGTACAGATCATATACATCAGTCAGGATTATGGAAGATTTGGGAAAAGAGATCACTCCTTAAAGGTAGGAGGATTTGATGAATGCATTTACATGAGATATACATGATTGTACTCATGATCTTATGTTGACAAGAGTAATGTTAATACTTGTATTAAATCTCTTGAAAACCTTATGATCCAACCAAACACATATAAGATGGTTAAGGACTAAACTATAAGTGAATAGGGAACTAGAAAATATTTCAGCCCTAAGTAAACAGACATATGGTTTGATATATATGAAATCTATTTTACATACAAGCTTGGAGGCTTGTGAGTTTGTTTTAATAGGCATAAGCCTAGGGGAATGCTATTGCTAGAGGAGTTATGAGGGTTTGGCCACCCGCTCCTTGAAATTTGATAATATGATGATACCTTGCCCAAAGAGAGGTTAAAAGTAGGGTAGTGGCAATTATGGGAAGGCCACCACTGTGAAAGTCTTGCCCCCCCATACAGGCAGTGACATAGTATTTTCCACCGTGGTATTAGTGGTAAACAGGGCAGTTATCCGAGCGCGCTAGTACGGATCAGACTCCAGCATAGCAACCTTTTTGATTATTTTGCACTATGATGCATATGAGAATAGGCATAGTGAAATGCCTTATGTTGTAGCATAATGAAATGCTAGGTAATTGTATATTACCAATATTTCCCAAGAAGGAAAATTCCCAATATAAGATTAGCTGTAATACTAAATTCTCAAAATGAAGAGAATTGATCAGCTTAGTTGGGAATGATATTTGACTATTTTCACGAATTTAACTGGTTTACCCATGAAGGGTATGTATGTATATAGATATACATAACTTACAAAGTAAAGAGTAGAGATATGAATATGTTGAGGGATAATGGGATTATGAAATATTGGAATTACATTGTCAATTATTATGTTTCTTGAATCCCCTACCAAGCATTGCTTGCTGAGATATTGTAAATGTTGCAATATCTCAGATATAGGGAAGGAGAGTTAGGAGTTGAAGACGATAAAAGACTTGAAGAGAATAATCTTCAAGGTATACCCTTGAAGACATGTATTTTGCTTTGTTGAGAGTTTTATTGTATGGTGAGCTTGAGTTTTGGATTATGTAATTTGGGCAAGTATTGTAATAGATTTGGCTATATTGTGAACCAGTGGATGGATTCTGGAATTTAATAAAAGTATATTCTTTCAATGGAATTTTATTTTGTACACAAATTGTACTTATGTTATGTATGAAGTGGTGACTTGGGTTTTACGAAACAAGTTCAAAAGAAAAGAATTTCCACTGCTTTGTTTTACAAAATTTTTTTACACTATTAAGGGCCCTGCCTTTCAAAATACATTACAAAATGTGTTAAAAAAACTCTGGTTGTCACAGTGGTAGCATCCAATGACATGGCTAACTAGGCACTAGTCAATATCCTTGAAAATGAATGACATATCAATCCATGTCCAGTGACAAAAGGGTATACTATGAATGTAGAGGACCCACATTCAGCTATGTTTAGTCATGGATACCACATAGGCTACACCAGTCCTCATGAGCGCACTTTATCAATACAAAATTAACCTTCCCATGAAACAATACCCTCATCAATGGACCTCTTAGGTTAGGTATCTCAATTTAGAAGCCAATGGCCAACTGGTCTTTCTAGCATAGTACCTAGAGGGATCTTAGCCTCATCAATACTTGGCTCAACTTTAGCATGCCTACAATCTTGATTGTTATCAATCCATATCATTATTCATTTAAAACAATCCAATAGTCTAAACTTTTCACAATTGGTTGCATAAAATGCCATAAATCAAAAATCAATTGGGACATGCTTAAGATAAATGGTGAACACACATATGTTCATATAGTTACTAATCCATGATCATAATTTGAAGAAATCTCATGTGTAATATGTGCTAGATAAAATGATGATCAATAATGAAAAACCGATGGATTAGATTGGTGACAAACACTGCATATAGATGTTGGATCCACAATCAAAAATCAACTAAAACATTTTTAGTATTAGACAATATCTATGTATAATAATCAATGGCATAAAATCAATAGTAATGACTAAGTTAGTAGCTATCAATATGGATGAAATCAACTACTAGAATCTATCAAAATTTACATAAAAAATGGGTGTTAAATATTGGTAAAATTGATAATTCAAAATCAATCAAACCATATTAGGGTTATGCCCAACATAAATGTGATGATCATCAATCAAATATAATCCAATCGAAGTACAAATAGATGCAGTGCTAAAATGGGAAATTCCACTGATAGAATTATAATGAACTAAAAAAATGGTGCATTTCTCACATGAGGGTCAATGGGCCAGATTTGGGACAAAATAAGCACTAAATACATATACAACTCAATGGTTGAAATTCATCTAAATCTAGCTGAAATAGGTGTAATACATGTGACATAATCAATGGTTCATATTTGTTTAAACAAGCTAAAAATAGGCATTACATGGGCATAAATTTCATGATTAAAAATGATCAAATCCATGCTAGTAGTAGGCATACACTTACATATATGAAAATCCTCAACTTAAACAATCAATTACAAGTCTAAAAAAGGCACTATCCTTAAATAACATCAAGGGTTGAGATCAACCCAACTCATGCTAGAGAAAGGAGCACTATCCATGTGAAAAATCCATGGTCATGGTTAAGCTAGAAATACATGAATATGGATGTTCTAATTAGCAACAAAGAAACTTATATTTATGGCTATTCTAGGTGGCAAGTATAGAATAAAATCAATGGCCAGATCAATCAAAGTTTTATAGTATGAAAAGACATCATCCATAAATGAGAATTAATGGTGAAAAATGGATCCATGGCATGCTAGAAGTAGGTGCTCCATGCAAGTGCTAATCTAATGATCAAAATCAATCAAAAATTAAGTGAAGAAAGGTACCTGCTATGCATGAAATGAATATCTAACATACATCCAAAATTATCACATTGTATGGGCATGCTTCATGATAAACTAGAATCAAGCAAGAGTTTGTTACAATGCCATCTTCCATCTTAAAATCTCCATGTACATTTTTCAAAATTCCAAAACACATGTATCAAAGATTTATGAAATAAAAAACCTAGCTAGCTTAGTGATGTTCCTGAAACCTAGCCCATTGCCGAATCCATTCTTCTATAGTCTTGCTATCCAAATCTCAGTGTATGAGAGTAAAAACTCCAAGTGTAGCTTCCTTCTTCCTCTTTCTCTTCTTGTTTCTCCCTCTCCATCTCACTCTTTTTTTTCCTTTCTCTACCTAGCGAATATGACCAACATTCTATATTGGACATCTTGGTTTGTTGCTAAGTTTTTTGGACTCTCTTACTAATTGGTGCTATCTCAGATTTCCAACATTTCTTCTCTTTCTTATCTTATACTATCCCAAATTCTGTTCTCATCCCATTCCTTATTATCTAGACCCTTTCCTATCCCATGCTCCATGGATCTTTACTTATTCATTTTCCTATATTTACAAGATCTTAGCCTTCTATCTCATTGTACTTTAGATCTCAATCCTAAATTGACTTTCTTGATTTCCAAGAATTCTTAAGATTTCACTAAATCTCATTATTTACTTCTTATTATGGTTTATCTTAGTTTCCCTACCAGGGGTGGACATCCAACCAGGTGGATTCATTGTACTTGGATGCCCCTTAGCTTATAGATAAGGATTTTTTTCCAAAAAGTTATTTAGTTAGTCGCTTTGGAGGCTTCAACTCTAGGTTCAATGTATTCATATTCAATCCACAACCAATTAAGCTAGGTTACTTGGCCCAATTCCATCATCTCCAGCTACCTCCCTCAACTCTCCTCCTTGACCCAAAGTCTGTAATCATTGTCTCATCCTTTGTAGGAGGATCACTATGACATCGCCAATGTTTTCAGAGAAGAAGTACCAAAGGCAACAGAGACTTGGTTCTATGAGGTGGAGACAATATTTAAAGCTATGAATGTGTCCAAAAATAGGCATATGGTAGTGATGAGCTTCGTACTGATAGGAGAGGCCATACACTAGTGGCCCATGGCTAAGAAGACCTATTTTAGCATGGAGGAAGTGATCAAGTGGGAAGACTTCAAATTGGGGTTCATTGACAAGTACTTTCCACCACATGTTAAGGAGTAATAGTTTCTAAGCTTGGTGCAGGGTTCCATGACTATGGAACATCATGAAATAAAGTTTTTAAAATTAAGGCCTTTCACTTCCAAAGTGTTTCCTACAGAATTGAGAGCTACATAAAAGTTTGTTAGCAAATTGAACTTCCATGTCAAGAGCAAGATATTGATAACTCAGTTGTCCTTACTATCAAAGGCTATGGAGTTGGCAACTACTATGAACTGACAGTACAAAGCCTCCAATAGAGATCATGTGAAGTTTGGTGGGTAGAAGTCATGCTAGAAGGGGAGGAGACACGCTGCACCAACTAAGTTCTCAGGATCACAATGATTAGCACCTAGAAATTTTAGGAAAAAGAAGAAGGATGATTCCCTATGCCCAACTTGCCATAGATCCCACCCAAGCAAGCCTTGTTATGCCCATGGACAATGATCCTTCATCTGCAGTAAGAAGGGGTATTTTCTAAGAGACTACCCAAAGAAAAAGGAAAGATGAGCAACCACAATAGGGACAAGTTTAGAGGAGTTAGGGAAAGTGTTAGCACTGATAACCAAATAGGCACACACATCAAATCCCATGGTTGAAGGTATCCTCCAAATCTTTTACATAATTGCTCATGTGTTAATTGATCCTAATTCCACACATTCATTTATATTGTATGACTTCACATCATGCATGGAATGTACTAAACACAAAGTGCATGTTTGTTTAGAGGTTAATATCCAATAAAAGAACCAATCCTAGCACGCGAATTCCTACAAGTACTAATTCCTATTTCAAAACAAGAAATTAGTGTAGAATTAATTATGTTGAAAATGTCAAATTTTGACATCATCTTAGGCATGGATTGGCTAGTAGACCATGGGGCAGTGGTTGACTATAGAAAGAAAAGAAGCACATTCAATAACCCTGGAAGGGAAACCATTAGCTGTCAAGGAAGACTACGCATCTCAAGAGTGAGCATTATATTAGCAGTATAAGTATCACAAGTAATGGAAGGAGGAGACCCTGCTTATGTAGCTAGTGTTGTGATTTAGGAGTAGTTAGGATTGGAGATTGAGGAGATGCACATGGTGTAGGAATTCCAAGATGTATTTCCATATGAATTACCTATTTTAACACCAAACAGAGAGATGGATTTCACTATTGAGCTACTACCAGAGGCAGCTCCCATCTCTAAAGCACCTTATCATATGGCATTAGTGTAACTGAAGGAGTTAAAGGTACAATTAAAGGAGTTTATGGATTATGGATTCATACAACCAAGTGCATCACCATGGAGATCCCCTATTTTTAAGAAGAAGGATGTATTTATGAGGCTACGCTTAAACTATTGATTGTTGCATGGGGTCACTATCAAGAACAATTATCCATTGCCACATATTAGCTACCTATTTGACCAATTATAATCTACTAAGTTGTTCTTTCATATATATTTAAGGTATAGCTATCATGAGTGGTGGAGAAGAGAAGAGGATATTGGAATGATAGAAAGATAGCATTCAGAACTAGGTATGGTCATTATGAATTCTTGGTAATGCCTTTTGGACCAACAAAGGCACATACAGCTTTTATGGGCTTGATTTATTAAGTGTTTTAGGAATATCTTGACAAATTGTCATTGTGTTCATTGATGCTATTTTGGTATACTCTAGTAGTCAAGAAGAACATCTATGGATTGTGTTGAACACCCTTTAGGCTCATCAATTATATGCAAACTTCTCAAAGTGTGAGTTCTAGTTTAGCTGACTCTAATTTCTCAAGCACATTATCTTGGTAGACAGTATTTCTATTGAACCCAAAAAAATTGAAGCAATCATCAACTAGCAGAGGCCAAAGTCTGCATCAGAGATCTATAGCTTCCTCAAATTAGCAAGGTATTACAAGAGATTTATAGCAGGTTTTTATGCAGAGCACAGCCCATGACCCAGCTGACTAAGAAGGAGAGTAGATTTTACTAGACTGATTATTATGAAAGGACCTTCAATGATTTAAAGAGGAGACCTACCACAACACCTATTTTGACCCTACCAGTTGGTAGTGGAGGATTTGTGGTATATAGTGACACCTTACGCAAGGCACTCCACTGTGTACTAATGCAACACGAGAAGGTGATCACCTATACATTGAATCAGGTGAAGAATCATGAGCTGAATTATTCCACCCATTATTTGGAGTTTGCTGCTATGGTTGTTGATAAGTAGCCAATTTTGTATAAAAACTACCTCATTAACACCACATGTATTATATATTATAATGCATTATTTTAAGAATTTTCCAAAATTCATGACATATGCATCTCTTAAATAATAAACCAAGATTTTAATATTTTGTAGGCTCAGAAGCTAATCTAGAGTATGTGATCCATCATAAATTTCTAAGCATTAATTAGTGTTTTTAAGCTTTTGTAGGTGTTAAAAGAATGATCCAATGGTCGAGATTGATTTAGATGAGAACTGATGATCCAGATGAAACTAGAAGGTCAGACCCTTTTTTCATCAATTTGAAGAATCAAGCAAGAGTCAGGATTATTCAAGAGCAAGTAGATGAATCTCAAAAACACTTGGTAGAAGCAAAGCTGACTGGAAATGGGCCCATGCAATATCCTCCGCTTTTGCATTGACATGGAGCCATGCAAGCCAAGGAAGTGAGCAATTGAAGGGACCAAGTCAAATGCCATCTAGGCCATCTAAGCTAAGGTACATGGGTCCACGCATTTTGGCAAGTTTCTATGCAAGAAAATGTGATTTAAAAGGAAGAAATAGGAAGAGACATGGACTCTATCAATATGGGCATATGGCATGCACATGTGGAGCAATAAGAGAAGTGACCTATCTCCTTTAAACTTTCCTTTTCCTAGTTTTACCACTTCCAACAATTCCCTCTAGGTTTCCCTCTTCCTGAGTCCTCCTTCCTAGTTTCCACTTCTTAAGTCTCCTTCCCTTATCCAACTACCTTTTCCTCATCCCTATTGTATCTTCTTTCCCATATCTTATCCCTCTTTCCTATCTTCCTTAAGATAAAGATAGCAACTTATCACTTAGAAGGGTAAAACTCATATACAAATAGGACTCTCTCCATCATCTATAAAAAGATAGCTTTTAGCGCAATATTCATAGCAGCCCTTCATGCCTCCTTCAAGGCTAGATTTCCATGCCTCATTGAAGGGCAGGTTCTCCACACCACCTCCCCACTAGTCATCCATGCATCTTTGATAGTTTTCCATGCCATCTTCAAGGGTTATTCAAACATTTTTCAATCTATTCTTTGTAAGTTTGTTACTTTGATTCAAGCTCATAGTTCCTTGGATCCTTTCAATGTTGTTTTACTTCTATTTTATGCTCTAGTTCTCTTTGATCACAGGCTACCAATCTCTTATAGTGACAGCCAAGAGAGAGTACCCTTTGGATCATTTTAGTGGTTCTTCAATTTCTTTTAATTTCTTATGTTATCGTTGTTGGTTCTCTTTTAGTTTTATCCCGTTAGAATTTGTTTCCCAACTTGATTTCATTCTCTAACTTAATTCTCTCTCTTGGTTCACAAGCATGGCCAATGTTGGATAGCAGTAGATCTGAGATTGAAGTCAAGATTTACTATTTAGATGTTCATGAATTATGTGCACCACTTTTGTAAAAGTTTACATTCAATGAAACAAAGTTTGTATTATGTGTTCCCTTCATGTTTCTTGCGCACTCTTCCAATTTCATGGATGCTTTGATTCATTAATGTTGTTATTTGAATGTTTAGTCTAGATTTTTTTCATTAAGCATGTTTAATTAGAATGTTTAAAATTGGAAATTCATTGATCATGTTAGATTGAACACTCAAATTGGATCTAGATTAGATCATGTTAATTTCTTCTAATCTAAGTTTATGTTAGTTTCCAATTCTAAGTTCTTTTAATTCCTAGATTAATCACAATCAAACTCTTTTGGCTAGGATAATTCATCTAAATAGGCTTTCAGTTGAATGAAGTCATGCTACTTTGATTCATGCACTTGAGATAATAATTAGAACTACACTAGTCTTCGCTTCAAAGATCTTGGGGCATTATTTGTATGGAAAAAAATTTGAAGTATTTACAAATCATAAATGTAATACCTTGAATATTTAATTCCATAAGTATATTAGTGCAAATGTTATTATTTGAAATTACATGATTTAAACAACGATGTGATTTGAATGCGAGATGTTATGTTTCTAAGAAGAATAAATGGCTAGAATATGACCTTATTAATTAGCATGAGATAGGTAGTTAGGTAAGGTTACATGTGATCTACTAAGTTCCAAAGATGGTTTATCAATGACTAGGATGTACTTCACAAAAGCATCCAAATCTTACCATAGATAAATCCTTGGGATAGTGGGAATAATGTTGAATTAGTAAGAGAATAATGTTGAAATCCCTAGAAATAACAAGGTAAAAATATTTTTTAACTATCATTAGGAATAAGCTATTTTGGGAGGATTGTTTAGCATGGGGAAATAAGCTAAACTAAGAAATCTCATGTTCAGAAATGTTTGGGCTAGAAAAGAGCCTAAGAAATCAAGGGAAAGAACATTATGTGCATGAGAAAAAGTGGAGTAATAGGAATTAGCAACAAGATGTGAACATGATCCTTATGTGGATGAGAAACTATAGGATAGGTGGTATTAGAGTTAGGAAAAGTAAACAAGTAGGTGAATCTGCTGCTACATGAGACAAGTAACTAAGTAGTTAAAATATACAAGTATAAACTAGCCAATAGAGGTCTAGTTAGATAAAGAGCATAATGTTGTTTTTACTTTATGACTCAAAATGTCATTCTATGAAGAAATTTAGGAATTATCCTGTGGAGTAAAAATAATTCATATTACATGGGAAAAAATCTATTATAAGTATAAGTTGAAATTAGTTGGATAATATTAGTTAAAGGAAGGGAAGTAGAGACCTAATTATAGGATATTAGCTTATAATTTAGACATTAATCATCCTCACACATTAGAACTCCTAGTTTTATAAAGAGGATTGGACATCTAGCCTTAAGAGTTGTTTTTCCTTGGCTGGTCATCCAATTGATAAGGAGAGAAAAAAATATAGAGAAGAATCATGGAAAGCAAAGGGAGGAGATTAGTTGATGATTAAAGGAAGTCTACTTAAGTGTGACTCAGGCATGGATAGAAGATTGTAAAATACCTAGGAATTCATGATTTCTAGGTAGGAAAATTGATAAATTATCTAAATTAGGATTTTAAAAATAAAGCATGAATTTTGGGGAACAAAATATGGGGTTTTGCATGATTTTGATTGGGATTTCATAATGTCTCTATAAATCGATTTTGTGTGTACAATTAGTCTTTTTTGTCAACGTTATTTATTTGATCCTTTTGTGTTATCATCCTGGTTTTTATATGACAAACTAGGGCATGTTTAAGGCTGATTAGGATATAGGTTTCATACCTTGATCATATGTTTAAAGGGTGAAAATATAGATTGATTTCAATGTGTACCAATTTAGAATTTAGATTTGCAAATTATTGATTTTCAAAAGAAGCCCTAAATTGTCAATTTGATATGTTTATACCGTAAAATTTGAAAAGTAACATATATACCCACTAAATTAAATTTGATAGATGGACTAATCTATAAAATTGTGATATGGACTTGTTGAAACCTTAACTACTATAGTTTGAAAGCTAAAAGTCATGAAAAGCTAGAAGTTGAAGGACCTAAAAACTATGGGTATGAAATGTTTTACATGAGATCAATATGTGTAATATGTGCTTATTTGAATCTCTCATTATGATGAATTATGTCATGTTTAATGTGAAATATAGCTTGATGTTATCATGATTCTTGTTCACTAGATATATTTACTTTCCTCATGAGAATTCCTGAGTGTGGTGTGCTCCCATTTCCTCATGATAGTCCATGAGTGCAGTGACTCTATAATGGAGTGTTTGTAGATACATTTATAATTATTCATGAGAGAGTTATACTTTTGGGGTACTATTCTAGAGGTTTAGGTAGCCTCTGACCTCTAAAAAAGGATATCATTTAGTGACCATGGATTAGATTGTGGGGGTATGTGCCACAAGCAAACTAATCCTTGCATGATTCAATGATCTAATTAGATTCAATGATAGATTGTACATATCTATGGTCAAATGTAGTTGGGAGGAGACTTCCTCTATGTGCATAGTTACCTGTTTGGATTTATTGGAGATGTGAGTGCACATGTCGATCATCCTTGAGGATTAGACCACTTGCCTTTATGGCATTTTTTGGTAGGACACTACCATCTAATATGCGAATTGGATATTGTGATATGTATTGATATTTTAAGATCAATTGCCATGTATATTTGATCTAATTGTGTATAATGTTGTATATATTATATGCATTAGTTTTTAGAAGATTAAAGTTGAATTGCTAACAGTTTTCAAAACTAGTTTAGAGGTGTCCAAATTGAATAGTTTTACTCACTCTAGAACATTTTTCAGGTATTACAACAAAGTAGTAGACCTTGTGCTTTGAAGAAGGTCCTAAATAACAATAAGAGCTATAGGAGCATGATAGTAGGATTAGATTATAATTTGATATTACTTTATTTTAAAAAATTATTGATTGGACATGTAATAAGGGCTTGAGATTTATTTCATGTTTAATTTATGGATTTATTTGGTTGTTTTGGAGTGACTAGTGGGTCTTGTCTTTGTGCTCATATCATAGATTATTTTGTTCAGATCATATATTATTTTTTTCAGAACATAGATTATTTTATTTTAATATGTGGAGTTTTGTTTATGACCACAAGATTTGAACAAGTGGTTTTAAAAATAATATGTAGTATGTTTTCTAAAGGCTTTGAAAAAAATTTCCAAGAATTTTTTTAAAAATTAATAAAACTATTTCTAAAAACCTAGATTGTCATAATAAAAGCCTCAAGTAAATTTTCTCCTAGAGAAATCTTAATATGAGGCAACAATGTTGGATGGAATACTTGAAAGGCTATGACTTCACCATCCAATACCACAGTAGTAAAATGAATGTTGTGACTAATTCTCCTATTAGAAAGATGAAGGAGATAATAGTAAATGTAACTGTAGGATTGGCCTTCACATATTGTATTCTATAAGCCCAAAAGGAATAGGAAGAGACTCAAGGCATTAGTAGCAAAGCTAGTTTCACTATGGGTGCTGATGGTGATGTACAATTCCAAGGCTAATAGTGTCAACATTTAAAGGTCTAAGACAAGATTTACTAGAGGAGGCAAGCAATTCTAAGTACATCATACATCTTGGAGGAACAAAAATGTACCAATACTTAAGAAGAAACTTCTGTAGTAGGGTATGAAGCAAGACATTGGTGATTATGTGGCACATTGTCCTACATATCAAAGGGTGAAAGTAGAACACTAAAGGCCCACAGGCCTATTGCAAAACTTCAGTTTCTAGAATGGAAGTGGGATCACATTGTCATGGACTTTATAATGGGATTGCCCCGTACATCCAGTGAGCATGACATGATTTGATAACAGTGGATAGACTAACTTAGTCAGCACAATTCCTTCTTATTTAAAATAAGCAGTTAGTAGAGAGGTTAGCCAAGTTGCATATTAAGGAGAGTAAAAGTTTATACAAAGTGCCATTGACCATTATATCATATAGGGATAGTAGGTTCACCTCACATTTTTGGCAATGTACAAGAAGGACTCGATACCTCACAAAAATTTATTGTTTCTTTTCATCCACAGATTGATGGATAGTCCAAGCGAACTTTTTATAGATGCTTGAATATATGGTAAGGGTTTTTACATTAGAGTGGAAAGGTAGCTAGGATGAACATCTTTCCATGATAGATTTTACTTAGAATAATAGTTACCACTCGAGCATCAACATGGCACTGATCAAGGCATTGTATAGTAGACCATGTCGAACACCAACTCATTGGAACGATGTTGGAGAATGACATAATAGACAAAAGATCTATGCAGATAAGAGGCATAGAGATCTGGAGTTTGCAGTTTAGGACCATGTATTCTTAAAGGTGTCACCAACTAAGGGGCAATGAGATTTAGACTCAAGGGCAAGTTGAGTCCAAGATTCATAGGCCCATTGGAAGTCATGGAGAAAATTGGACAGGTGGCAACCGACTTGCACTGCCCCCACAATTATCAGAGGTGCACAACATATTTCATGAGACAATGCTAAGGAAGTACATTCCCAATCCTACCCATGTCCTTGAGCAAGTACCTATTTAACTATAACTGGGATTGACCCCAGTGACTAAGCGAGTGCAGATCTTAGACCAAAAAGAGAAGATTCCAAGGAATAAGACTATCCCATTAATCAAAGTTTGGTGGCAACAATACTCAGCTAAAGAAGCCACTTGCGAGGCAAAAAGTGAGATAAGACAGAGGTTTCCACAGTTGTACACTGAATTAGGATGAAATTATTGTAAAGAGGGTAGAATGTAACAACATGAATTTTTTGCAATACAAGTATTTATTTTGCAAGAATTATCACTAGAAGTAAGCTTTCTCAACTAGGTGCGAAGTGAATACTGATAACTTACATATAGAGCACAAATCTTCAAGGTGACCAACTAAATAACTTTTTGGAGAAAAATCCTTATCCAAAAGCCAGAGGGCATCCAAGTCAAATGAATCCATCTAGTTTAGATATCCACCCATGTTGGGAAACTGGGATAAACTAAAATAAGAAGTAAATAATAAATAGTGAAATCTTAAGAATTCTAGGAAATTAGCAAAGTCAACTTACAATTGAGATTAAAGTACAATGAGATCAAAGGCTAAGAACTTATAGATAGGAAGGGTCAAGATATAGAATAAGGTATGGGATGAGAACATAATCTGGGATAATATAAAATGAAAAGAGAAGCATTGGTGGAAATTTGAGATAGCACCAATTAGTAGTGACTAAAAAAAATTAGCAATACTCCAAGATGACCCATATGGAGTGTAGGATGTCTTAAGTAGAGAAAGAAAAAATAAAATGAGAGAGAGAGAGAGAGAGAGAGAGAGAGAGAGAGAGAGAGAGAGAGAGAGAGAGGAGGTTGCTCCTAAAGTTTTTCCTCTTGTACATGAAGTTTTGGGCAAGAAGACTGTAAAAGATGGATTTGTCAATGAGGTAGGGGTTTAGGTGCATCTCTAAGCTAGCTCGGTTTTTTGTTTCATAAATCTTTAATGCATGCATTTAGCATTTTTAAAATGGTGTGTGGATTTTTCAAAATGGAATATGACATTTTAATCAACTCTTGCTTGAATCCATTTTATCATCAAGCATGCTGATATAATGTGATAATTTTGACTCCATTTTTTATCTTCATTCATCATACTGGTGCATATTCCAGAGTTGATTTTGGATTGATTTTGATCATTAGGTTACCAACAGCATGGGGAGCCTACTTCTAGCTTGCCTTAGATACATTTTTCACCATTGATTGCATCTTATAAATGGAACCTATTCTTAGCTTGGATTGGATTAATTTTTTTATCATTGGTCTACCTTAAATGTGGCGCCTATTTCAAGCATGGATTGAATTGGTTTTACTTATCATTGATTTACTTTCCATGTGGCACCTACTTCTAGCATGATTTTGTGATTAATTTTAAACATTGATTCTCATTTATATATGGCATATTCATCTACTAGTAGCTTAACCTTGATCATGGATTTTTGACATCAATAGGGGGTGTACCTCTAACATGAGTTGGGTTGATCTCGACCCTTGATATTATTTGAGGGCAGCACCTATTTCAGACTTAGAATTGATTATTTAGTTGATGAGTTTCATACATGTAAGTGTATGACCACTAATATATATATATATATAGAAATATTACACAAATACCTCTATATTTAGCTAGTTTTGGCCCTAGAAATAACTTCAACATTTGCTAATTAAGATTAGCTCCATATATGATAAGTCTGTGGTACAAATGAGAAAAAAGGGTATTTTGGGAATAACAACCCTAAAAAGAGTAGGATTATTTTCCAAGCTACATCAGGGACCTATACATGCCAAACATGAAGTATGGGAGTTAAGGATGAAAATTGGGTGCCATTATCAAAGTCAGAGTAGTTAGAAACCCTAAGTGGAGCATTGAGCTTATTTGTATAGGGCTTTCATACGAAAAGTGAGGTGACAAAACTTCCCATGCATCCATGCAAGCTATTCATCACCCTAGAAAGCTTCTAAGGGAAGCTCAAATCATATACATTAGAATCGCATACAATGAAAGATTTTCCAAAACAAAACAAGTTAGAAGACTAGGGTTCATCAAGGAACCAACAAGGGAGTTGAATGTTTTTCCCATGTAAGAAACTATACTCCCCCATGGTTTCACATTTTTTACATGAGGAAAATAAGGGACGTGAAGAGAGAGACAATTAACAAGAAATCTAAGGTTTGAAAGTATCCTTAAATTTCTAGCACTTGAAGGCCATGATCTATCCTTGTTGAAGCATATCTTAAGCAACCAATGAACACTTACTCAAACTAGGATGGACCAATGAGAAGATCAGCTACAATAAAGACAATACTAAAGCCCTATTAGTGGAGTTTTTTAGGTGGGCTACCCACTTATTTTTAGGAAAGAAAATGTTCACTTCAATGGGATGAGACATCCCATCCTACTTAAAGCATATTAGCTGGAGAAATAATGATAGGTTGGGAAAAAAAGAAGTAGAAACCCAGAGTGGATAAGGAAATCTCAAAGGAATCTAGGTCATCCACTCTAAGGCAATCCAATCTAATGGTGGAGAGAGAAAGAGCCCATAAAGCAGATCATTTTGGGTGTGAAAACTTCAATGGAATCTTGTCCACTCAAACTAGAATGATGATGATGATCCAATGGCCAAGAATGAAGCAAAGAAAAGCCATCACCAACTCCATGAGAATTCAAGAAAAACTCTTAACAAGGAAAGATCTCCACCATCTAATTCAATCCAAAGGTCTAGCTTTCTTTCAGACTTTCTTAAATTGAAACACACATATGGATTCCATGCCTCCTCCCCATGACTTGCTACTTCTCATCTTTTCCTTGATTCTCTATTATTAGCTTCTATCATTTTCCCTTCCCAATTATTTTCTTTTCCAATTGATATATTAATAGAAATATTGCACACATATATCTATATTTATCAAGTTTTAGCCGTTGAACTTTTTATAAATAGTACTAATTAGGGTTAATTCTATATTTTGCAAGTCCATGGTCCAAATGAGGAAAAAAGGGGATATTTTGGTAATTTTATCTTACAAGAACAAATTTAGAAACCAACCTATATCGTGAGCCCACACATGCCAAATATGAGGCTCGGGAGTTCAAACTAAAAATTTAGTGTCATTGTCAAAGTCATAATAGTAAAAAAACCTAAGTGGAAGACCGAGCCTTATCCATTCAAAATAGGATGTTCATATGAAGCATTATGGAAGATCTACATGTCATAATGGAATCTCATCCATTCAAAAGAGGGTAAGAATGATATAATGGCTAGGGATGAAGCATTGAAGTGACAAAAAACCTAAACACCTTTTCCATGTTGAAAATTCATTCTAAAACCCTAAGAAAAGGAAGAACTCCACCACCTATCTTAATCATATGGTCCACATGCCTCCCAAACACCACACACACACCCATGGAGAATCACACTCCCCCTTGGAATTTCTAATTTCAAGCTTTCCTAGATTCCATCCACCTTCTTTCCTTTCCTTTCTACTTCTTTCCCTTCCAACTTATTCCCTTCCTTCCCTAGGCTATTTCCTTTCCCACACTTTCTCTTTCCATCTTATCCCCTTCTAGTTTTCTCTTCCACACCGACATATGGAAAACATGCCCTCCACCTTCTAAATCTAACCAAATCCCACCTAAATTCCTTCATTCTCTCTTGATCTTCCTCTCTTCCTTTCCTTTTAAGTAATCCTCTTTCTTATCTACCAAATCTAGTTTCCTAACCATCTTCCCGTTCCTCACTTTCCCATTTCATCTCTCCAAAACCTCCAACACCTTCCCATAATGGAATTCATGCCCCCTTCCCTTTTATTCCTTCCTTCTTAATCTCCCATCATCTCTTCTATCTTAATCATTCACTCTCATTAGAACATTATGATCCTAGCCATTAATTCCTTGGGGCTTTCACTTTGAAAATCATATAAGTATATGATAATGAGATGGTTAGGGAATCTCTTACTTTTACCTTGAACTTGAAAGATAAATCTATAAGAAATAGAGGGAGAGATATCACCTTTGTCAAAGCTCCCACAAGATCAAGTTTAATCCTTTAGAGAAGAGGTGCAGAAGCTCAACCATCTCCCATCCCATCCTTTTTCTTCCATCTTCTTTCTCATTCCCCCTTCTTTCTTTTCTATTCTTCATGCACTACTTTCATCAATCTTACCTTCTCGCTTACATGCCTTCCACTATAAAATACTTAGAAATTGAATTTCGAGGAAGTGACCCCTTTGAAAACTCACAATTTGGATCTAAGACCATAAAAAATGAACATTACATATCAAGATGATTCAACAATACTAATTTTACATGAAATGAAGTTTGGGGTGGAAAAACCCCAAAATTTTACTAATTTAGGGGGGATCCAACTTGATAATGACACCCCCAATTTTGGCGGTTTGTGGGCTTTAGTTGACACATCACGCAAGGAGATGGGCGTGACAAATGGGCTACCAATTGCATCGTGTCAACATGGCTCCCATGTTGGGCAGCAACCCAAAATGTATCAAAATGATGGAGTCCAAAGAAATGGGGAAAAAAACCATCATCCCCACCGTCCTTCCCTCTTTGTGGTTCACAACGCACCACTCTTGCCCTCTCTGATCAATTCCTCCACCAACACGATGATCACCCTCTCTCTACCCAAATCTCTAGCGTTAGCTTTTCCTTTTCTCTCCTCCTTTGGTTGAGCTTCCCTTCATTGCAGCCGACTTGACGCCCCTACCTTCCTCTCTATCCCCGCCTTCCTCCCTATTGCGGCATCTCACCAGCTACATGAATGCGTCTCTTCCTCCCTTCTCTTTCGCTGCCTCAACCTATCAAGGACCAGCGTAGTTGATTAGCCATGCTAGCCTAGGCAGACACTGAGCAAGCGCCACCGACCACCATCAAAACCCTTAACCTCTTTTTTGCTTCTCTCCCACTCCCTCTATTTTTCTCCAACCTACGCAGCATGACAAGCAGGTCACGCTAGTCCCACTCCCCCCTATCACTTGGTCGACATAGCCTGACCGTCATGCTAGCTGCACATATCCCTCTCCCTGCCATCTTCCTTTGACTGGTGCACACTAATAGGCTGCGCCAATTAGCTTCTCCTTCCCCACCTCCCCCTCCCCCTGCCCCAAACCCCTCTTCCATCTCTTCCCTGTCTTTCTTCCTCTCTATCTTGCTCCCTTTTGGCTAGCTCAACCCTATAGGAGCACCAGCCCTGCTCCTCCTACCCCTATTTCCCTCTTCTTTTGATGAGTTAGGCCAAGGTAGCTCACCCATGTCACTTGCTCCAAACTCACCTCGGTGGGCTGAGTTGACATAGTGAGCCCCACCATACACCCTAAGACTTTGATCTTTCCATGTGCTAATCCAGAATTTTTTTTGCATATCTGAGACAACCATAGTGATCCTTGCAACATGAGGAACAAGACTCGTCTATCCATTCATTGATCAGAGAATATCTAATCATCAATCTTAACTAGACCCTTAAATAGACTAGATTGCCCGATCTATGATAGATCTGACCATCCATCATGATCTAATCATTGATCTATCTTTCAATCATGGATATGTGACTGATTTTGTAGATCTTACCATGATCCAACTATTGATCTGCCTCCAAATGGCATATTTGAACCATTCTAACCATTCATTATGATCTAACCATTGATTTATCTCCATAAGTTAGATCTGTGATTGATCCGTGAAGCCTCACATGATCCAACCAATGATGTGTCACTGGCACCTCAATTTGTGACCAATCTAACCCATAAAACATGATCTTACTATTGATTGATCACCAAAAACTAGATCTATGATGGATCAGATCCATTCATCTTGATCTAACCTTAGATTAGTCATTGAAACATCAGATCTTTGATTGATCTACCCTTGAGAGATGATCAACCATTAAGGTACCCCTTAGTGCCTAGATTTGTGATCAATATGAGCTCCCCTTTAGGTGTGGATGTAGCTTTCACACCAAATCATTTGATATGAGATCAAATCTAGCTTTTCATCTCAATCTGATCACATACTAGTGAAACACACCCTTGGATCCATAAATGATTTTAGTATTCGTTATGGTCTGATAGTAGATCTATCACCAAACCCTAGAACAACAACATATCTAGCCCATTCCTAAGATCAGACCATTGATTAACCATCCAATGTTAGGTCTACGAGATCAGGGACTACATCTTTTTCTTATCTATAGTGTTCCATGGTTGGAGCTATAGATCAACATACCTTTACATTCTCGGTATACTAATTAGGAACAAAAATACAATTGAAGACATCTATTCATGGATCAACTACGAAACCTACGAGTTGGCCAATCAATAGATTGAGTTAAAAGAGGTACATACGAGAGCCAAGCATAAAAGCCATATGAGGTAGATGGATTAAGATTGCTATTTTGAAAATTTTAATAATTGCCATTTCTTTATGAGAATAATTGAATCCAGATGATGATTTATGAAGTATTTTCTTTAATTACTCAAATTATAGAAGCATGTGATAAATTTAGAAGTCATCTTCTGAAATGTTATTGTTACCCTAGTTGTAATGCCCAAACAAAAGAATAGAAACCATACTCGATGACTAAAACTTAGTGTATATTCATTTAGCTGATGTTGATAATACTTAAAAACATGATATACATCCAAATTAGCTACGGATATGAAATAAACTTAAAACACCTAGCTGATGGGGGTTATGCAAATAGGCAACAATTTCTTGCCCTTTATCGAAAGACTAGGTATCACCTAAAGGAGTTTTCTTAGGAAATGCAGCAACCACAAAATGCAAGGGAGTTATTCAACCTTTTACATGCACAATTGAGGAAAGTAATAGAGTGAACATTTGGTGTTCTAAAGGCCAAATTTCCCTTTCTCAAGACTACGCCTCCCTTTCCTCTTTGGACATAAATTAATCTTGTCATGGCATTATGTGCGTTAAACAATTTTGTGCGCCAGGAATGCGTTGACAAGACGTGGTCGACAAAGGAGATGGGAGACAATCCTGAGTCTCAAAGTGACAATGACAACTGCAACTTGAGTAGTGATTCAAAGGATGAAGTTGTCATGGATGTAGACTCGGAGAGGGTGAATGCTGGTATGCAATTGCTGCATCAGGATGAGATGGAGATGCAAGGTTTATAAACAGTCCTATGAGTTAAGATAATTCACAAAGCTCACAATTACGCCCTACCAAGGAGTCCACTCATCGAGATGCTACTATTTGGTGCACTTCCATAGCATAAAACTGTGTTTTGATTGTGTTCATAGAAATAGCCAGCAGATGTGTGATCATGACACAGAAAATGTTGTATTGAAACTCTTTGTTTAGGATGTACTACTTGACTACTTATATTAATTGCATGTACTTCTTACAGTGCAAAATATATGCACATGATATCTCCTTACAAGAATGGAGCAAACCCCCCACCACTTATGTGCATGTGGTTGAGGGCTTATGCTGCGACTCCAGGTGCGCTTGAAGCCTAATCGTCGCAGGTGGTACTTTCATTGTCCTGCGAACAAACAACATATAAGATGGTTTATCTAGCTTGATGAGTACAGGACGACAATGTGTCGAAGGCAACAGTTTGATGGGAGATCTGATCAAAATGTGGTGTTGAAGTCTACTAATGCATTATAAGATGGAGGGAACGACTATGTCTTCCTCAGATTTAATGCCCCCTCTACATTAGTCAATGTAGTAGCATATGTCCTTGATGGACTTATACTTCACTTTAAAGGTTGCATACTATCAATTTCCAGCAATTACTTTTGCTGGTAGTCATCTACCTTCTAACTATGACTTCTTTCTCTCACTATTGCCAGATGGATTTGATTTCTAGCTATGTCTACATATGGTAAAGTTTCTTTCCTAAAGAACATATGTGTGTGTGTGTGTTAGCATATGAATATTGATAGTGTATGTGTGATATTATTTGGTTTCTCTCTCAATTATGAATGCATACAAATTACATTTCCATGAAGAGATCAATTGGATGAGACCAACTCTTTGTTGGAAACTCTTTATTGACTGGAAGACTATGTACCCCATTGAAAAGGTAACACATCAACTACATTGATCCTATCTGCATATATTTATGGATATGCATTTGTACCAAGCATTCTATTTTCACTAGATTATTATCAATTTATGTGGCAACTTCTAACCATTGCAATATGAACTACCACGGACTCCAAGCAACTCTACTCTAATGATTACAATACATTTGAAATGCACCATACTTTTACCCATGAGTTCTAATTATTAGCTTGAAAAGTACTTTCTGTTGTTGCCTCTTAATCTAAAGATTTTTCTAATGTCTTTTAGGCTAAATTAAGAATACAAAATGTTAAAAATGTTATGGTGCATAACCTATAGTTATGCTATGTTTTTTTATCCATTTATTTATGTTCTATAGTTAAGCTTGTGATGCTTATGGAAAATAAAGCATTTCAATATAAGTATCTGCTTTCTATTACGACATGATTTCTAAGGATTCTATAGGTAGATGTTGATTCTTGTGGAAAAAGTAATCTCTCTTACACTTTTATCTTCCAAAACTACTATAATCTTTTATTATGTGAAGGACTAACCTTTGAAAAATGCCTATTCATCTGCAACAGTGATACAATTATTGATCTAGTAGCAATCATTACAATGCTCTTTGGGAGTGAGCTTTTTGAGGAATACATAGGCCAACTTACTATGGCATCAATGGCTTAACTTGAAATTTTTCATAGAAGGAGAACAATTTGATACTCTGTCAATTTGAATATTAAAAAGAGCTTCCTTTAATTACTATCTTCTTATGGTAGTTTTTGGTTCACCAAACCATCCATAAGGAGATTCTTTATATGTTGGTTTCTTGGCTTGAATAGTACTCCTATAGCGTGTGAATAAATGTATCTTGGAACCAATTATTACCTTTGAACTCAATTTCTCCTGCACTAATTATGTTTTGGTGATCAAGGAGATCTTTCAATAACCTGCTTCCTTTCAGAGATTGCTTTTCTTCATTTATTTAGTGCTTCGTTTGTCCAGGTATGCAATAGTACCACTATACTTACCAAGGAGTTCATTGATGCTTTTCCAAATGGATGGGAGGACTATGCGTGGTGTAGGATCAATAAGGACATACAGCTATAAGTATCCAAGACTTAGGGGTGATTTTACAAAAGGTTTCCCTAGTGGATGTAAATAGTGCATCGATGAGAAAGTATAGTGTAAGAAACATTTGACAAGTTGGAAGAGCTGCAATTACATATTGACTAGTATAACTAAAAGCTATGAAGAGGAAGTTCTACAGACATACCAAGTCTAACTTCTATTGTTTCAACATGGTAGTGACAATTGCAAGAATATGACACTCTGATTGGAGAAGCTTGCATTGGTACTCCCTGAAACTCCACCATATGTGCCATGACATTTTGGTAGATGTGCTATAATTGGTGACTCCAAAGATAGACAGGTATGATGTTGTTGTTTGTGAAAATGGTGCACCGATCCAGGTATTGTGAGCAATCTTTTCTTTTCCAATGGATATAAGTCATGAGAAGTAATCATAGGAGTTTTATGAAGAATATGTAGTTTTAAACTTCAATAAGACATGTTGGGTCAGGGGTCATCTATTTGATAAACTCTTGTTACAGCCTTTGTTTGTCAAAGACCTCTTTCTCAAATACAAAACTAACTACTAGTTTATCATAAAGAAACTAATTTCGAACCTAAAATGGGATGTGGAGAAACTTTTTTTGTCTAAATATTGGAGTCTTCGAATGTTATGGGTGGTGTAATCATAAATCATAGACTAGGCATATTTCAAAAGTCAGAAATTTAGCATTTATTAATTTCTAATTCTTTCATAAGATGTAGAATTTTTTTTCCATCCACTAAAATATGAAATGTGAAGATTCAAGGTAGAGGTCTATTTTCTAAGTAAATGCAATGTTTTCTTGCCTTGCCAATTTCTTCTGATAGTTGCACTTGATGTCATTTGCCTGTGCTACATTTTGTTTGCCTTAGATAATAAGTCTCTGATATACTTTAGCAAAATTAAAAGTCAAAATCCAATATTTCTTGTGACCTTCCCTTATGTTAACAATTGAGGTTCTTGTGTCTTGCTTGGTACTACTATCTAGCTAACCTTCTCACACTATTTTTGCACTATATAGAAAGTCCTAATCCATAATTCTATGTATCTCATGCTTGGTGCATCCTTTGGTTCAACTGAGAAATGAGCAAGGCTCAAGGCTTTTGAATTTGCTCTCTCTATTTGTGATTCTATTGATATGTATGATTTCACTATGGACCTAGGATACAAAGAATGTTAAGAGAGAGAGAAGAAGACAAAAAAAGAAGAGAACTTTTAAAGTCTTTACTTTTTCTGCATGGTGATAATAATCTTCCAGTTTAATATGTTCATTAAGCCTAGTTTTATTTCAGGATTAGATATTTCTTAGAGTCTAGATAAGGGCATACTCCTCTTTATGGTAGAGCTTACTATTAGATGATGGAGTGTTTAGGGGTAAGGCTTTAGAGCTCTGCTTACTCCCAAATCTATTTCTTTGTTGTAATCTCTTGATTATGTCCTTTGCTGATATTTTCATTATGTATATTTGCTTAAGTTTATAAAAATTGACTCCCTGATGTGAGCAAATTTTAATCGCATGGTTCATGGGGTACCAGGCCAAAGCCTGCTTCATGCAGCAAGAATTGCTTCAGAGAAGGTGTTGAGGTAAATAACTGAACTACTAATCTTTTTCTTTAGAATTAAAAGATCTATATTTTTTATAAGAAATGGTGGGTTATTATCTTTGTTTTTAGTTAGTTGATATATTTTTACTCACAGGTGAACAACTTCATATACTGGCATGTTTATCAACATCCAAGCTTCATATACTAGCATGTTTTTACTCACATTTCTTTGTTAGGATCGCAGAATCTGATGAACCTCTTTGGTCCAAAAGAAATGTAGCTAAACCATCTTCATTTATTTCTGATGTGAAGGGAGACAAAAATGACATGGGACCTAGAAAGACTTTAAGAAGGATCTCTCAACTTAATGTAGTAATTGATAGAGGAAATTTTGGTGCCAATGCATATGTGGAATGGTAAGAGATATTGTCAAATGCTGCTCTCTGCCCAATGGAGTCATAGTAGTATGTTTCAATTACACGAAATGAACAGATTAACATGGAAGATTACAAATGTATGCATTGCTAACCTTTGGAAAGTCGCTCGTGTAACAGATTTGGGTTAGGTGTTTGTTGGGCTACAAGGAGCTTCTCCTCCTATTCAATGGCATGAAATGAACATATCAACCTGGAAGATTACAAATGCAGAAATGTGTTGCACGCCCTAGAATTATTGTATTCATTAGACCCTATGTTTGTACAAATGCATAGCTTTAGACCATTATTATATCATCCTTTTTCGAAAATGTTATCTTTGTTCTTGTTATGAAGTTGAATACTACTTTCAATTAAACATTTAAATGGGATGTTTGTTCATTTCTTTCTTAGAGCTCTCTCTCTCTCTCTCTCTCTCTCTCTCTCTCTCTCTCTCTCTCTCTCTCTCTCTCTCTCTCTCTCTCTCACTCACTCACTCTCTCTTGCTGAGTTCACCATTCAAAATGATGTTTTCTTTGAGTAATAGTTTTATCTTTACATTTGAATAGACAGGTGGCATAACCACAAAGATGATCAAAGAATGGCTTATGCTAATATATTTTCAACTCACCCTCTCCAAATCAGGAATTCTTATAGTATTAGTATGTTGAGTAAATAAAATTAAAAAGATCAACTAAGAAAGAGAGGCTTTGTATGCTTGTAAAATCAAATAAATATGCACCTACATGTGGGATTATCATATCTGGTGATCCAAATCATTCATGCAAAGGTTGAGAAGATGACATGAGCTACCCAAACTAGGATCAGAAGATGACACGTGTTATACACAAGTGGGAGCTACTATTTCAAATGATTGCAACCATTCACCTAGTTGGGTGTGGTATAAATGACAGATGCATAAGATTTATTCATCTTTTGATGATTATAAGGCTTCTGATGTATCATGTTTTTTTATATCAAAATTGAGCATGCAAGAACCAATCCACATTGATGTAAGAAATCATTTTTAACTTTGACACCCATCAATGAGAATATTTGGATGTTAATTCTTTGCCTAGTCACATCTTCATAACATCTGAGAGTGACCTTAATGTTAAAACATTCTCCTAGATTTCCTCTAAAGAGCAAGATTGTGTCATTTGAGTATTTCCATAAGACATGTAAGGTCCATCAGCAGAGACTTTGACATGCAATTCACATACATATTTCAGATTCACCAGAGATATCACTAGAGGTATCACAAGAGATATCACAAAACAAATTCCACATATTCCAGATATCACACAAGATATCACAGAACTTATGACACATATCACAAAGGATATCATCGAAGATATTGGAGGAGATGTGCCAATAAAAATGCCAAACATATGCCATTAAATAAACCCCCCTTAGAAATTTTCCTAATTTTAGTAATTTTGTATATTTAGTTTAGTAAAGTGTTAATTTAAGAAAGTTCATTTTTAGCAAGTTTCCTCCGTTTAAGTTTCCTAGATTCATTCATTCTAATTTTGCATTTGTTTCTTTCATTCAATGATTATTAGTTGGGATATCTAACTTCATTGAATATCTTTAATTTTAGAAATTTTATTTAGTTGTTGTTTCTAATTTAGTGCATATTTCCCATTACATACTATTTAAATTCCTAGTTTAGTCAAAACCCTCTTTCTTTGGCCAAAATAAGCAACTTAAATAAGATCCATTCAATTAAAATTTTATTGAGATTCCTAGTGGGATCAACCTCTCTCATGTGTAATTACTACTTTGATTCATGCACTTGCCACAACAAGTTTTTAGCATCATTGCTAGGGAATCACAATGGATTTGTGGTTGGATCTTTATTTAGATTGTTTGTCTCTAATAGTAGTTTTAGGTTACATTAGATTAGGGTTTTTGCATCATTCTTGCATATTTTTCTAATTTCTCACAAATTGAACATTTTTGTTGTTTTGTACAAGGGGAACTAGCAAAAGGAGCAATGGCAATCATGTGGACCAAAGCTTCATCAACTTAATTAGGATTTTCTTACTTTCATATATTAGCATTTGAGTGAACTTGTAGTGAAAAACCATTATAATTTGCAATTGATTATTTAATTTTAAATGGGTTATAATAATACAAGCAAGTGTGGGGTATGGTGACTTACACTTGATCTTCATAAAAAATCCCATTGTAAGCTTCTCTTACCATCTTTTATTTTTCTTAATACAATCATATTTATTATAGTTTGCATATTTTTTGGTAGTGTAATTCATATAGGTAAGGTCGATCATCATGCTTGTTGCATTTTATGCAGCATTGTTGCATTAGATTGCACCTATTTAACAAAGGTTAGTTTGTTAGATAATATATGGGTAGGCATTAATTGCCTTTCCTTGTATTGCATTGCACATTTATTGTTTTGTGGTGGATGGATCACATTGATAGTAAGGGCCGCACAAGAACCCTCATAAGATTTGAACTATATTTCATCACTAGATCCTTAGCCCACCTAGGTAATGAAATCAATTTGCTTATATATTAGTGATCGCAGCCTTAAAGCATAATTTAAAATCAAGTAGCAAGAGACTTAGGGTTTTGAGCTTGTAGGAGCCTTCTTCAAGGAGGAAATCTATTGTTACTCCAGTGGCTTCTAAGCATCATGGTTATGGTGGGTATCGAAAATCCAAGTGATTTTCCCTCACCTTTAATTAATGGTTGTTGTGGTTTAAGCACCTTCTTCCATGAGAATTGTATTAACCACTTTGGGCAGGACCTAATTGGTAAGCAATGTTAAGCTTGGATAAAAGAAGAAGCTGTTTAGATTTAGGTCTAAAAGCTACCACCCTACATATTAACAATGATCATCAAATCAAGCTTGCTAGCATTAGGGATTGTATATTTACACATTATATACAATTAGGACATACATTTATATTTAGGCTGCAACATTTAGATAGGTTTCATTTTAGTTCATGCAAGAAAGTCAATCTCAGAACATGCAATTAATGTCATCTAATCCTGAGATTGAACGTGCCCATAGGCAAGGGGTGAGAAACCAAGTTCCTAACCTCATGGTAGAACCACCAGCAGAAGTTGGGTACAAGGTAATTAGAGATTTCTATGAACTCTCTAGTTTAATACTCCATCATGCATCACTTTGCCACCCACAAAGGTAGCTCATACCTAGAGTCATACAGTTACTCCCATGTTTTTATGGTTGAGAAAGAGAGGATCCATACCTACATGTCAAAGAATTCCCTGATATTTATGCTACATTTAAGTTTCAAAATTTTTTAGATGATTCTATTAGGCTTAGTTTGTTTCCCTTCTCATTAAAATATAAGGCTAAATCATGGCTGAATTTTTTTTGAGGTCAGCTCCATCAACACATGAGATCATTTGTCTAGAAAGTTTCTGAACAAATTTTTCCCTAGACATAAGACCAATGCCCTATGTAGGGAGATCATCAATTTCTAACAAAGAGATGATGGGCAATGCTATGAATGCTAGAAAATGTGGAATGAATTGCGGAAAAAGTGTCCCTTATGGATTCTAAAAATTGTAGCAAGTTTAGTACTTCTATAAGGCACTAACACATCAGAATAGATAGATCATATATGCAACTAGTGAAGGGGCCCTCACGTTGAAAAGTGGGACAGAGGCTTGGGAATTTTTTGAGACCTTAGCTAAGAATGCCCAGTAATGTGATTACTCAAATAGGAGAGAGAGGACTACCCAACCTCAAAAGAAAGGGGGCCTTTATGAAATAGGAGTGACCTCATATATGTCCTATAAGCTTGACTCTGTTATTAAAAGAATGGACAAGATTGATTCTATGGTTGAACAACAATATGTTCTAGGCCTTTATGGTTGCTAGTGCATCCACTAGACCTCCACTAGAGGTTTGTGCTATTTATTCTAGCCCAGCCCATTTAACCATAGCCTGTCCATCTAATATAGTATACATAGAATATCTTTTAAGATTGGTGAATGCTTATCAAAGACCTAGAAATAATCCTTATTTTGAGACCTATAATCCAAGATGGGCTAGAAATCCTAATTGGTCATGGTCTAAGAACAATCACCATGGAGTTCCATCTAAGAACTTCCCTACATAGAACTTTCCTAGGACATCAACTACATAGAAGCCACTTGGTTTTCAGTTTCCTCAACAAACTGACATTTGAGGAAACTACGCAATCATTTATGGAGAAAACTTAAAAACACCAAGATGAAACTAGATAGGCATTAATGATAGTAGATAGAGCAACAATGTTAATTCTTAAACTATTTCCAAATTAGAAATGCTAAAGAAAAGGGTTAGTTTCCTAGTTAGCCTATCCCAAACCCTAATGGCCAGTTTGAATTACAGTCAAGTTCACATATCCAAAGACCTCATGAGCAACCAAAGTCTATCACTACCCTTAAGAGTAGTCATCAAGTTGATAATAAAGTAGGGCAAAGTAAGAAAACCTTAGAGGAGAATGAATTAGCTAAAACACATGACAAATAGAAATAGTAGAAATCTCCTACTCCATTTAAGCCTGTAATGGAGGCACCTTATATGCCTAAAGCCCCATTCCCTAGGCTCCTAAAGAAGGCTAAGAAAGGAACCAATTTTCATGAGATAATGAATATGTTTAAGCATGTTCAAATAAATATTCCATTAATCAATGCTATTAAAGATATTCCTTCTTATGTCAAATTTCTTAAGGAGCTCTGTATACAAAACCAAAAGCTTAATGTGCAAAAGAAAGCCTACCACATTGAGCAAGTGAGTTCTTTGATTCAACCCCCCCTCCTAAGTTTAGAGATACAGGTTGTCCTACCATCTCTTGTGTAATACAAAACTATGTCATTGATAGTGCACCTGTGATGACCCAGGTTTTCCCATGCATTTTTAAATGTAAGATCTAAATTCCTAAGGCGGGATACATCCCTATTTGAAAACCATTTTATAAAAACCATGCAATGCAGAAGAAAACCTTTTGTTTTAAACTCATTTTGAAAACCCCGAGTGTCATTTGCTTTCACAACAATCAAAGTAGTTTTTGAAAAACTTTAGAAATCATAAATGTTTTTCCCCAGGTCTATCCAATCACAGCACATAGCCCAACTATAAATGAATACAAATACATGTCCAAAGGGTAGACCTTTTACTTACATGTATAATTGTCTCCTTTTGATTTTTCTTGCTTGTAGCACTAACATAGGTGACCTCTACTCATGGATGGAACTATCTGGAAAAATGTTAAGGATAGGGTGAGTATATATTATACTCAGTAGGAGTCTATCACTACTAGTTTTGCAATGCATGCTATGTTTAAAATCATATGCTCTTATAAAAACATGTGCATGTTCGAACAATCATGTTTAATATCGATATTAAAAACCACTGTCAAACTGGAATACTAACAACTTAAAGAAATAGCATAATCCAAGTCAAAAGTATCATATATCACAAACATAATGATATGCATAAGATGCTCAACTGAATCCAACTCATGGATTTCTGGTATGATATGGTCGACCAACCTCATGTCATGCCATATGCAATGTAAGTAAGTCCATGAAACCATAGGGTCTAACTATGCCCAAGACCTTGCCGCCGTGTGGTCCCCGGGTACCTGAGGACACTCGGTCATAGCCTCCACAGGGCATATGACACATATTCATCGTAAATCATGCAATTTATGCAATCGAGTACAAAACATGCATGCAATGCATAAAATCTGCTCATGCTAGTATCGCATTCAAAGTCATAATCGTGCCTAGAAGCTAGCCAGCCTAGAAGCCTGTCAGCTCTCTCTGGCCCGCCCTCATCCGCTGCCCTCATCGGTCAAGGCTACACTTATCATGCAATCTATGCATGTAGCACACATCTTGGCAATATATGCGCAATGTATTTTTCAAAACCTATCCTCTTTGGGTCCCTCACAACTGCTTGGCCTTCACAACTGCCTACCCAGCATCTTTTGGGCAATCCAACATCTTTTGGTAACCCTCAAGGACATGCAATTTTTCAAGAACTCAATGCTCACAAATCATGCAGTATATGCAATTGTTTGCAAAACGTGTCTATGCATAATGTATTTGTCATATGCATGTTGAATTCATTTATATGCTAAACAAGTCATAAAATAAGTCATGCTAAACAAGTCATATAATTTATACTTTAAACATGCATTCTCAAAACAATCATAAGTTCTTTTTAAAAGGTCTAGTAGCAATAGAGCACCTACCTCAAAGTCTCCTTGCCTAATTCATTATGAGGCTGGATCTTATGATGTGGATCTACTATTCCATGGCTAACTCTATAAATTGTCCTCTAATCCTAACTCTAAAGTCTCATTAGGTTCGTGTGTCTCAGTTCCCAGGACACTCGTGCATC
Organism: Warburgia ugandensis; assembly: GCA_035236585.1. Classification (NCBI taxonomy): domain Eukaryota; kingdom Viridiplantae; phylum Streptophyta; class Magnoliopsida; order Canellales; family Canellaceae; genus Warburgia; species Warburgia ugandensis. The sequence continues at coordinate 38,507,507 of CP141134.1, forward strand.
CTGGTTGAACCGCGACTGCCTCACATGCGTGTGCGTCTAAAGGCCGTGCTAGGGACCACGTTTTGCACGTGCACATGCATGCACAAGCAATGCGCTATGATGCGCATCCTGGATGGCATCGCACGGATGCACCTTTGGTGTAGCATGGCGTGTCTCAGCTCCGAGGGCACCCCGTGCATGCTGGTCAAGCCAGGACCGGTGCCCCATGTTGCTCGTGCACCTGGGATAGTGTACACACTGTCGTACGCCCGGAACCCATCCCAGGGACCCTGTCCCAGGCGTACATGGAACATGGCGTCCCTGGGACGCCTTGTTCGTGCAGGGCTGGCCCAAGACGGCTTGGAGCATTTTTCGGCTAGGAAACCCGGCTAGAAAATGGCTGGGAAAAGACTAGATCCGGCATGGATCTGACCTGGGGAAGTAAGATGGAGAGAAAGAAGGTAAGGAGGGCTTACCTGGGTAGCCTAGGGAAGCCCTTTTCCCGGCAGTGCATTTTCCTCCATGCCTGCCAGAAATCTGGATTGTTGGAAAACTCAAAGAAGGGGGAAACCCCATTGCCAAGACCGGAAAGAAGAGAAGAGGGGAAATGGGGAGATGGCAATGGCCGGCCTAACTTTGGGCCTGGTCACTGCCGAAAAATGCAGAGAAGTCGAGCTTGAGATGGGTTTTTGATTTTGCCAGAAACCCCAGTCTCAAAACGGGTGGGAAATCATGTTTTTTGGAGAGGGGGAGATAGGGCTTTTATAGCCCTGCTATGGCGGTGCCACCCTTGGCGGTGGTAGATCACTCTGGAAAAATCGAGAGAGGAGGGTTTCTGGAGAAGTCTGGAGGTGGAAGATGACAGGGGGTGCCGTTATCAAAAGGGCCCCCTGCATTTTTCATTTTTTTTTCGTTTTCTGTTTAATTTACAAAACTGCCCTTGATCTTTAAACAGCCATAACTTCTACATACAAACTCTGTTTTCGGCATTCTTTGAGGCGTTGGATTCCAATTTTTGAGTACAATCTAATGGTTCTAAGTTTCCTCACAAATTCCTTCGTTTACTATTTTAAATAGAGTAAAATATTTAAAACAGTTTATTTCCCATAAAATGTCCAATTTTTGTTAAAAGTAGTGTAAATTGCTCGTGTATTACATTATTACCCCCTTGAATGAATTTCGTCCTCGAAATTCCATAAATTATCATCTTCAAGGTATTTTGTCTCTTAGATAACTTCTTGGTGAATGCATTCCCCCCTTAGGAATCAAATCTAGGCTCAACCTCAATTTATCATTTTTATTGTTCCTTCTACAAGGCCTTACCTATAAGGGCCGCTTTCGCTGCATACTCTGATGCATGCTCTCATACGTGCCAGTTTAACAATACTGGTTTCTAGCGGCAATTCATCTATCTCGAAATCCTTAGATGCCTATACTTTTCTCATCGTGTATAGGATAGTCTCCTCGTAGGATCATGCTTCTTTATTCATGTATAAATTACTCCATACTTCTTTCAAGATCATATTTTCTTATTTCTCATAGTCCATTTTGAATATCATAGGATGATCCCTTTTTCTTCTTGTCTTTCCTCTAGTGATCTCTTCATCATCCATATCGCCTTCTAATAATTGGTTATATGTCATTAGTAAGAGTCCAAAAATTACCTTCTTTCTATTGTGTTTAACTTTGCTTCTTACCTTTTATATTTGTCCCCAAGATACTTCAATAACTGACATGGTATCATGTGCTCTACAGCCAAACCCTTGATTAACTTCGAATTTCAACTGTCTGTCGTTTTCCATATGTGACTTTATTCCTCGACCAAAATTACATTCAAAATAAACTCATGAAATCCAATTAGTAGCTTCTTCCATCGAGGACCTTATCATATACTAAAAGTAAAATGTCCTAACTCCATATCCAGTTTCATAATTATTGAATTCATTAAACGCTTTTCTCATGTCAAACGTTAATGGTCGATTCTTCATTATGGATCAAATGTTCTCGTCTAGAGGCCTTATCTTACTATTCACATCAATTTGTCATTAGGATTTCCAATAATGTTCCCATTTATGCAAAGCAAAAACTCTCTTATTCATAACCGAGTACCCTTACTAGGTCACGGTTGAATCCTTTGTCATCATCCTCTTTGTCCTTTCTTTGCTTGATGGTTTTCTTCGTAACCTTTCAGTCCAAAAGTTCCATACTCAATCTAGTAGGGTTAGGACTTAGGAAATTTCTTCAATTGATTTTTCGTACTTTGTATATGCTCATAACAACTAACTATTTGTCTAAAGGCAATGTAACATCAAATCTCACCTTATAATGTGCTAGCCACCTCAACTTTCTCCTTCCATCCCCTATGTCAATATATTGTGCAATATTTTATCAAGGATTTATTGTCAATCATGTAGTCTGTATTGTCAGGAGGTATCCTCATAAGTAGTGATTTTTTTCAATTCCTCAAATTTTATCCTTCAAGTGCCTCCTCATACTTAGCTTATAATAGCAGTTCTCATTCAATAACTACTACATCAAGTTATGCTGAAGCTATTAAATCATCAAATTTGAAAAACACTCAAGTAAGCATAGAACATTTTCGTAGACACATAGAAAGACTTTATTTGATTACCTTTTGATCTCTTTCCAGATATATCTTTGTCATAAGCTCAAGGGTCTCTAAATTGATCAATACTTATTTGCCTTCCAGGATTTTCCGTTTCTTAAGGCCGTTGGGGTGCATGCCACTGACGCGTAGCGCGCTAGCATTCCGCCTTTTCACTCTTAAGATCCTTATGTTCACCTGATACTAAAAAGCTTATAACTTGAGATCTAGAGCTCCGATTGAGGCGCCGTGAAAGGTGTTGTGTCCGTGTCGACGACGCGGATACACCCAAACTATAAAATCTCTAATCAAGGCCCAATCAAAGGTGGGCATGAACCTTAGAATAGGATAGTGGCGCGTGGTCACTAAACCTTTAGAAAACTGATGATACCAAGGCCCAATTAGGACCTTAGGACACCCATAGGCATAGGGATGGACCCTTAATGCCTAAGTAATAAGACCAACCACTCTAAAACCCATAAAAGATAGGCCAAACTAACCTTGATTCCCCAAACCATATTCAAGAGCGTACAAGGACAAAGGGGTTAGTGCGACCTAGCCAGGTAGGTGCTCTATCGCTACTAAAATCTTTTAAAAGAACTATGATTGTTTTGAGAATACGTGTTTTAAGTATATGACTTGTTTAGCATGCATGTGATAAATGCTTTATGCATAGACATGTTTTGTAAATAATTGCATATACATTATGCATAGATATGTTTTGCAAACTATTGCTTACATTGCATGATTTGTGAGCATTAAGTTCTTGCAAAAATTGCATGTCATTGAGGGTTACCAAAAGACGTTGGAGTGCCGAGGGCCAGGTAGTTGTGAGGGACCCGAAGAGGACAGGTTTTGAAAAAAAGAGAGGTTTTCGCTTGTTTGATCTGATTATGATTTGGGCTGATAAGCTTGTGGGCGCTATGCCAAGAGTTTTTGGCTGGCCTCCAGCCTCTACCACTATTAGGTGGATGGGTACCACGCCCAAAAAGGACATGTCCCTACGTCGACTGCATGTGGTACAGGGGGCTACCACTGGTGTCACGGTACTGGGTCGATGTGTCATATGCCCCATGGAGGCTATGACGCTGTGTCCCTAGGTACCCGGGGACCACACGGCGGTGAGGTCATGGGCATAGTTGGACCCTATGGTTTTGTGGACTTATTTGCATTGCATATGGCATGATATGAGGTTGGTCGACCATACCATACTAGATATCCATGAGTTGGATTCAATGAAGCATCTTATGCATATCATAATGTTATGATATATATGTATATGATACTTTGGACTTGGATTATGATATTTCTTTAAGTCGTTAGTATTCCGGTTTGACAGTGTTTTTTTATATCCATATTGATTATTTGAACATGGATATGTTTTATGAGCACATGATTTTAAACATAGCATGCATTGCAAACCTAGTAGTGATAGACTCCTACTGAGTATAGTATATACTCACCCTATCCTTAACATTTTTCAGGATAGTTCCACTTACAAATAGAAGATGCCTTAGCAGATATTAGTGCTACGAGCACGTGAATAAACAAAGGAGACAACTATACATGTAAGTAAATTCTCAACCCTTTGGCCATGTATTTGTATTTATTTACAGTTGGGCTGTGTGCTATGACTGGATAGATATGGGGAAAAACATTTATGATTTCTGAAGTTTTTCAAAAACCACTTTGGTTGCAGTGAAGGCAAATGACACTCGGGGTTTTCAAAAATGAGTTTAAAACTAAAGGTTTTCCACTACATTGCATGGTTTTTATAAAATGGTTTTCCAATAGTGATGCATCCCGCCTTAGAAAATTAGAGATTGCATTTAAAAATGCATGAGAAAACCCGGGTCGTCACAGTTTACTTACATGTATAATTGTCTCCTTTTGATTTTTCTTGCTCGTAGCACTAACATAGGTGACCTCTACTCGTGGATGGAACTATCCTGAAAATGTTAAAGATAGGGTGAGTATATACTATACTCAGTAGGAGTCTATCACTACTAGTTTTGCAATGCATGCTATGTTTAAAATCATATGCTCTTAAAAACATGTGCATGTTCAAACAATCATGTTCAATATCGATATTAAAAACCACTGTCAAACAGGAATACTGACGACTTAAAGAAATAGCATAATCCAAGTCGAAAGTATCATATATCATAAACATAATGATATGCATAAGATGTTCCACTGAATCCAACTCATGGATTTCTAGTATGGTATGGTCGACCAACCTCATGTCATGCCATATGCAATGCAAGTAAGTCCACGAAACCATAAAGACCATCTATGCCCACGACCTTGCTGCCATGTGGTCCCTGGGTACCTGAGGACACTCGGTCATAGCCTCCACGGGGCATATGACACATATTCGTCATAAATCATGCAATTTATGCAATTGATTACAAAACATACATGCAATGCATAAAATCTGCTCATGCTAGTATCGCATTCAAAGTCATAACCCTACCTAGAAGCCTATCAGCTCTCTCCAGCATGCCCCCATTGGCCCGCCCTCACCAGCCTGCCCTCATCGGTCAAGGCTACACTTATCATGCAATCTATGTATGTGGCACACGTCTTGGCAATATATGCGCAATGTATTTTTCAAAACCTATCCTCTTTGGGTCCCTCACAACTACCTGGCCTTCACAACTGCCTACCCAGCGTCTTTTGGGCACTCTAGCGTCTTGTGGTAACCCTCAAGGACATGCAATTTTTCAAGAACTCAATGCTCACAAATCATGCAGTATATGCAATTGTTTGCAAAACGTGTCTATGCATAATGTATTTGTCATATGCATGCTGAATTCATTTATATGCTAAACAAGTCATAAAATAAGTCATGCTAAATAAGTCATATAATTTATACTTAAAACATGCGTTCTCAAAACAATCATAAGTTCTTTTTAAAAAGTCTAGTAGCGATAGAGCACCTACCTCAAAGTCTCCTGGAGTCGCGTCCTTCATCACTCAACCTGTCCCAGGGTCTCATTTATAAACTCCTGGATATGAATGGATACAAGGAGTCCTTATTAATTTCAATCTATTTGGACATTAGATCGTTAGGTTTGCCTTTTAGGGTCCATGGGCCCTTGCCTAATTCATTGTCAGGCTGGATCTTATGATGTGGATCTACTATTCCATGGATAACTCTGTAAATTATCCTCTAATCCTAACTTTAAAGTCTCATTAGGTCCTCGTGTCCTACTTACCAAGACACCCGTGCATCCTGGTTGAACCGCGACCGTCTCACGTGTGTGCGCGCCTAAAGGCCATGCTAGGGACCGCATTTTTCATGCGCACATGCATGCTCAAGCGACGCGCTATGCCGTGCATCCTGAATGGCATCGCACGGATGCACCTTTGGTGTAGCATGGCGCGTCTCAGCTCCCAGGGCACCCCATGCATCCTGGTCGAGCCAGGACCCGTGCCCCATGTTGCGCGCGCACCCGAAGCCCGCACCTGGGACAGTGTACGCACTATCGTACGCCCGGAACCTGTCCCAAGCATATGTGGAGCATGGCGTCCCTGGGATGCCTTGTTCGTGCAGGGCTGGCCCAAGCCGGCTTAGAGTGTTTTTTGGCTAGGAAACCCAGCTAGAAAATGGCTGGGAAAAGACCAGATTCGGCATGGATCTGGCCTGGGGAAGTAAGATGGAGAGAAAGAAGGTAAGGAGGGCTTACCTGGGTAGCCTAGGGCCGCCCTTTTCCCAGCGGTGCATTTTCCTCCATGCCTACTGAAAATCTAGATTGCTGGAAAACTTGAAGAAGGGGGAAACCCCATTGCCAAGACCGGAAAGAAGAGAAGAGGGGAAATGGGGAGATGGCAATGGCTGACCTGACTTTGGGCCTGGCCATTGCCGGAAAATGCAAAGAAGTCGGGCTTGAGACGGGTTTCCGATTTTGCCAGAAACCCCAGTCTCAAAATGGCCGAGAAATCATGTTTTTTTGAGAGGGGGATATGTGGCTTTTATAGCCTTGCTATGGCGGTGGCAGATCTCTCTGGAAAAATCAGGAGAGGAGGGTTTCTGGAGAAGTCTGGAGGTGGAAGACGACAGGGGGTGCCGTTATCAAAATGCCCCCCTATGTTTTTTTTCTGTTTAATTTACAAAACTGCCCCTAATCTTTAAACTGCCATAACTTCTTCATACAAACTCCGTTTTCGGCGTTCTTTGAGGCATTGGATTCCATTTTTCTAGTAGAATCTAATGGTACCAAGTTTCCTCACAAATTCCTTCTTTTACTATTTTAAATAAAGTAAAATATTTAACATAGTTTATTTCCCATAAAATGTCCCATTTTTGTTAAAAATAACGTAAATTGCTCGGGTATTACAGCACTACTTAATTTAGGGGCTAGTGTTAACCTAATGCTATTTTTTGTATATGAGAAACTAGAGCTCGATGACCTTAAGCCAACTAATACCACCTTATAATTAGTAGATAGATCAATAAATATTCCATGTGGTATGGTCGATGTTGTTATAATATAGGTGAACCAGTTTTACTTTCCTATAGATTTCATTGTTCTAGATACCTAGCTTGTGTCAAATCTCGGTCCTTCTTGGATGTCCATTTTTTGCAATGTCCAATGCCATCATCAATTGTAGAAATGGTGTGATGAAATTATCCTTTGGCAATATAAAAGTTAAACTAATTGTTTTTAATGATGATCATCAGCATCTAGACCTAGATAATTCTTTTGTAGTCAATTTAATTGAAGGTCTACTCTAAGATGCTAGTCCACCATAATTTATCCTAGACCCACTTAAGGCATGTCTAGCACATTTTAACTATGATTTTGATATAGACTAGGCCATTGATGGGGTAAATAATCTTTTAGATGCTACACCCATAATGGATACATGCAAATGGGGACCTCTATTGGAACCTCTTCCTCCTTTAGATTCTTTCCCAATATCATCAATAGAAAAACCACCTACCTTGGTCCTTAAGCCATTGCCTAAAAATTTAAAATATTCTTACTTAGGACAAAATGAATCCTTACTTATAATCATAACCTCAGATCTAAATAAAGAACATGGGGTAAGCTTCTTGATGCTCTCAAGGAACATAAGACAACCTTAGGTTGGACCCTAGCGAACATTCAAGGAACTAGCCATGCTGTGTGAATGCATAGAATAATTCACCTAGAAGAAAATGCTAAATCATCTAGGAAAACACAAAAGAAACTAAACCCCAATGTGAAACAAGTAATTAGAGATGAAGTACTTAAACTCCTAGATGATGGTGCCATATATACTAACTTTTACAACACTTGGTTCAGCCTAGTTCAGGTCCAGAGTCAAGATAATCTAAAATGTGGATAACAAGTTAGTCCCCAGTCACATGACCTCCAGGTGGAGAGTTTGTATAGATTACTAAAAATTAAACCCAATCACAAGGAAAGATCACTTTCCTCTTCCATGTATAGAGCAAATGCTAGAAAGGTTTGCCAATCATAGTTATCAATGCTTTCTTGATGGTTACTCTGCTTATAACCAAATCCCCATAGCACTTGAAGACTAGGAGAAGACTACCTTCTCCATCCCTTTTGGGACCTTCACCTACTGTTGTACGGCTTTTGCACTTCGTAATACTCTAGCTACTTTTCAAAGGTGTATGTTGAGCATATTTCCAATAATGGTGAAGAGGTTTTTAGAAGTGTTTATGGATGAATTTTTAGTGTTTAGTCTTCATTTGATGAATGCCAACTGATAAGTATTTAAATTTTCATAAAAACCACCCAATTAGTACACATGTGTTAAACTTATTGCATCAAATTAGGAATTTTAGACCAAAATCCATAACACATGCATTTTTTACCGAAGGAAGAAAAAGTTTGATATTTTGTTGGTCTAGAGTCTAATCCATGGTAAGTATGTGATTAATCATGTTTTTTCTAGGATTTAATTAGGGTTTTTCACCTTTTGTAAGAAGTGAGATGGTGATTCAATGATCGAGATCAATTGAGATGAAAATTGAAGATCAAGATCAAAGGATCGAGTCAAAGCCTCAAAATCATCAATCTAACATGAGATCAAGAGCAAGATCATCTTATGGACTAGCAATGGATGTGATTAAAAGAGCTAAATATGTCCAAAGTGGGCCCATGAAGCAAGCCATGCATTCCCACTACCTTTTGTATGGGAGCCATTCAAGCAACGTTAGCCATATAAGCCATGAAAGAAGGTGGCAAGCTAAGGAATTCAAGCTAAACCATACAAGCCACTAAAGCCAAGGGTTGAAGCCAAGAAGCTTCCTAAGCTAGCCATGAGCTTAGTTGATGAAGCTTTAAAGCTAGCCATCTAAGCCATTAAGCTAAGCTAAATGGAAGGATAGGATTGGAGGAGATTCAAGAGAGTTATCCATGAGTTATTTTGAGGATAATTAAGGGAAAATATATTAAAATGAGAGGGCATGTGGGCCAATGGGATAAGAGAAACCAATTTTTAGAGTTTTTCTCACTTTCCCCACTTTTTCCTTAATTGCCACCTCACCCTTAAGATTCACTACGAATTTCCAAAACTCTCACTCCTTCCACCTCTGAGGAAACTTCCTAACCAACCACTTTTCTAATTGAGGTCTACCCTATTTCCCCCATCCTAACCCTTGAATTTGATCTTCTTTCATCCCCACCACACATGAATATTATGTACCCTAGAAAAAAAAGGAGAAGTTTTATAAAAACCCAACCAAACATAAGCAAAAGTAGGATTCTTACAAAAGGAAAAAGACCTCTCCCCACATTGCGAAGGAGACGTCCTCTTCCTAGGACATCAAGTTGCTCTCTTTTGTTTTGGATTTCTGTTTTTTATGTGAAGTTACTGTTTTCCTATGGTGTGAGGAACTTCTTCAAGCTATTTCATACCTGATTTTAGGCCATTTTCTTCTCCTTCCAAGGTTGGTTCATTCCCCCTCTTCTCTTGCTTGATCTTAGTGTTTTTCATGCCATCTTTTTCCTTGTTTTCCTTCATCTTTGTATATTTTTAAACTAAGATTCAAATCTTGTTTTCCCTTGGAATGACAATCATGGAAAGTCATCTTGAATCTAGTTTTTCCCTTTTACTTTCATTGCATCTTATTTCTCTTTAAGCCCTCTTGAAATTCCAGATTTGGTTGCTTGAGTTTTGATGATTATTGCCTTAGTTATGCATAGGATTCTCCATTGATTTCAAGTGTACTTGTTCATGAGTGAATGTTGGAAAAATTGAAGAAGAGTTTGGCTTGTAATTGAGGAGTGATTTAGATTAAGTGAACGCCATTGTAATAGCATTTAATTCTCATATTTGGATTACATGTATGGAATGTTATGTTGATGTCATTTTGGATGTGATTCAATGAAATTAGTGAAGTTTTAATCTTGTTTTTTAATTATCTTCTAATTTCCATGCTTAGTTTAGAAAAATAAAAAATCACTTGAATTTTGGCTAGGTTAGATAGTTTAAAGTAAGAACCAGTAGCATCACAATAGTTCACTCCTCATGGGATCGACTCACTTTTGTGAGAATACTACATTGATTCATGCACTTGTGAGTTTAATTAAAACAACAACAAGTTTTTGGCACCATTGCCAGGGAGTTGTAACAAATTGTGTAGTGTTTCATACTTTAGATTACTTTCCTCTTGTCTAGGTTTAGGGTGCATTAGATTAGGGTTTTTGCATACTTTTTGCATTGGTTGCTATTTTCCTCATATTGACCATATTTCTTGGATTTTTGTGCGAGAAAATTTGGCAAAGGAGCTGCAGTGATCTTGTGGGGCATGGCTTCATCATCTTAAATTTTGTTTTATTGCCCTCTTAGATTAGGATTGAGTGAAACTTGTAGTGAGGGCCATTGTAAATTGCAATTTCTTTATTATTTAATTTTAAATGGGTTGTAATAATACAGGACATGTGTGGGTTATGGTGGCCCACACTTGATCATCATCGAACCCCTCAATGTGAGTATCTCTCACTCAATTTTAAAGATAATTTGCATTTGGATTTTAGTATAATTCATATAGATTAGGACCGTTCATTGATAATTGTAGCATATTTACTTAGGATTGTTGCATTAGAGAACTTAGCTAACCTTGGATGGATAGCATATAGGTTGCAATAGTTTGCTTTTGTATTGCATTGCATATTTACATCTTATTGGTGGAATGGAATTAATGATACTAAGGGCCCCACAGGAACCCTTATAAGATAAGACTAGATTTCATCACCAATTCCTTAACCCACTGAGGTATAAGTCAACATCCTTATATGCCACAACCCCAACCCTTGAATATTAATTTAAAATCAAGTAGAAAGAGACTTAGTGTATCAAGCTTATAGGACCCTTTTAGAAGACTTGATCTATTGTCACTCTAGTGGCTTCTAAGTACTATGGTTATAGTGGGTGTCTTAAAATCCAAGTGATTTTCCTACACCTTTCGTTGACGCTAGTTGAGGTCTAAACACCTCCTAACATGAGGATTGTATTAACCACTTTTGAGCAAAACCTAACTGGCAAGTAGTAGTCAAATCTAGATATAAGGTGAAGCTGTCTACATCTAGGTCTAAGAAGATACCACCTATGTACTAAACAAAGACAATCAAGTCATTGCTTAATTAGTGCTTATTAGGATTTGCTTGTGCATCACGTAGAGTTAGAGTCAGCATTTAGAATAGGACATTTAGCTTAGGGTAGTTTATGCAAGGGCATCAATCTCAAAAACTAGAGCTAACACCTTTCAACCCAAAGATTCAATACAACCCAAGAAAAGGGCAAAGAAACCAAGTTCCTATCCCCATGGTTGAACCACCAGTAGAAGTCGAGCATAAGGCAATTAGAGATTTCTATGTGCCTCTACAACTCAACACCCCATCCTACATAGCTTAACCTCCTATAAATGAAGACCACTTTGAGTTAAAGCCAGGAGTCATTCAATTACTCCCAACCTTTTATGTTCAAGATCAAGAAGAACCCTACATACATATCGAGGAGTTCCTTGATATTCAGTCCACATTTAGGTTCCAAATTTTTTTGGATGATTCTATTAGGCTTAGGCTATTCACATTCTCACTCAAGGACAAAGCAAGTCATGGCTTAAATTCCTTGGAGGTAGGTTCCATAAATACAAGGGATCAATTATTTAAGAAGTTTTTTGAAAAAATTCTTCCTTGTTCACAAAACTAATGCCCTTCATCATGAAATTACCAATTTCCAGCAAAGGGATGATGAACAGTATTACGAGTGTTGGTAATGATGGAATGAACTACTGTAAAAATGCCCTCATCATGGATTTGAGAAATGGTAGCAAGTTCAATACTTCTATGAGGCATTAATGCCTTAAAACAGATAAATTGTTGATAGAGTGAGTGGAGGGGCTCTCATACTAAAACATGAGAGAGAGGTTTGGGAGGTCTTTCAGACATTGGTCGATAATTCCCAACAATGGGATTATTCAAATAGGAAAGAGAGAGCTAACCAACCTCCAAAGAAAGGGGGTATATATGAGATAGCAATGGATATAGATCTATCTTATAAGCTTGAATCTGTAATTGAAAATTTGAACAAACTAGAGCCTTTAGGCGGAAGAAAGGACAAGCTTGAAATTATGTTTCAATCTTTCATAGCTGCTACTTTATCCCATAAACGTCCACAAGAGGTATGTGCTACTAGTTCTAGTCTAGCCCATCTAACTTCATTATGTCCATCCAATAAAGTATATCCTAAATATCTTATAGACTAAGCAAATGCATTGAACGCATATTGCCAACCTAGCAACAACCTGTATTTTGAGACCTACAACCTTGGATGAGCTAGACATCCTAATTTTTTCTAGTCGAAGAATAACTATCAAAGGAGACTATCTGTGAACCCCCTACCCAAAACATCCCTCATAAACCTACAATTCCTCAATAACTACCCAGCTTCCAACAACCTTAGCAACAAAAGAAACCATCTATAAAGGAAAAATCCACACCATGCTTAAAAAACTTTTACAAGGTAATAATGACACTAAAAAGGCCTTACACCAATTGCAAAATGAGAGTAGACATTCAGCCAATGTCAACTCTCAAGCCATAGCCAAGTTGGATATGCAAGCAAGCTAATTGTTAGTTGAACTACATAATGGAGGAAAGAATCAGTTTCCTAGTCACCCCATCCCTAACTCAAAGGGCCAATTTGAGATAGGATCAAGTTGTCAAAACCTTAAACCTCATGAGCATGCCAAGTCTATAACCACCCTTAGGAGCAAACATCAGATCAATAACAAAGTAAGGCAGGCTAAGGAAATTGCAAAGTAGAAAGAGGTAGCCAAAACATAGGAGAAAGAGAAAATACAAAATAAACCCCTATAGAACCTATAGTGGAGGCACCTTATGTACCTAAAAACCCTTTTCCTCAGTTACTAAACAAGGCTAGAAAGGGAACAAACTTCAACAAAGTTAATTGAGGTATTTAAACATGTCCAAATCAATATTCCATTGCTCAATGCAATTAAAGGCATCCCCACATATGTCAAGTTCTTAAAAGAGCTCAGCACAAGAAAATGAAAGCTAAATGTACAAAAGAAAGCTTTCCTCACTGAGCAAGTAAACTCTTTGATTCAACATAAGACCCCACCAAAGTTTAGAGACCTAGGGTATCCTACCATTTCCTACATTATTGGAGATCATGTCATGATAGGGCAATACTTAACTTATGGGCAAGTGTTAACTTGTTGCCATACTCTATCTATGGGCAACTAAGAATCAGTGACCTAAAGTCAACCACTACCACACTGCAATTAGTGGGTAGATCTGTCAAGATACCATGTGGTTTGGTTGAAAACGTCTTAATATAGGTGAACCAGTTCTATTACCTAGTTGATTTCATTGTACTGGACACCCGACCTATATCTAATCTCGGCAGTCAAATTTTGGTCATACTTGCACGTCCATTCTTGGTGATGTCCAACGCCATTATTAACTATCAAAATGGTGTACTAAAATTTTCATTCAGGAACGTGAAAGTTAAGCTAAATGTTTTTAATGCTGATCAATAACATTTAGACCTTGATGATTCTTATGATATCAATTTGATTGAGAGTCTACTCAATGACATTCATCCACCATTATCCTTCTTGGACCCATTAGAGGCTTGTCTTATGTACTTTAATGGAGAATTGCATATAGATAAGTCTATTGAGGAGGTAAATAACCTTTTGGAGGCTGCTCCAATCATGGATACCTCCTAGTGGGTCCCTTATGTGGAACCACTTCCACCCTCTGAATCTGTCCCTACACCCTTGATAGAGCATTCACCATCTCCAGACTTACAACCCTTGCTTGACAACTTGGAATATTGATACCTAAGCTCAAATAAAACCTTGCCTATGGTAATAGCATCATATTTAGATAATGAATAGGAGGGTAAACTTTTAGATGTTCTTAATGAACATAAAACTGATCTAGGGTGGACGATAGCAAACATAAAGGGATTACTCCAACTGTATGCATGAAGGACGTGGTCAGAGATGAAGTCCCAAAGCTCTTAGATGTTGGCGTTATATATCCTATCTCTAACAGTACTTGGGTCAGCACCGTTCAGGTTGTACTTAAGACATCCAGGGTCACAGTAGTAAAAAATAAGGATAATGAGTTGGTACTAACCTGCATGACCACTAAGTGGAGAGTTTGCATTGACTACCATAAATTGAATGCAGTCACTAGAAAAGATCATTTTCCTCTACCCTTCATTGACCAAATGCTAGCGAGGTTGGTCGGGCATAGCTATTACTATTTTCTATATGCATATTCTTGTTACAACTAGATTCCTATAGCACTAGAAGATCAGGAGAAGACCACCTCCACCTGCCCTCTTAGAACCTTCACCTACCAATGTATGCCTTTTGGGTTTTGTGACACTCCTGCTACATGTCAAAGGTATATGTTGAGGATTTTCTCTGATATGGTAGAAAGGTTTCTTGAGGTATTTAGGATGACTTCTCAATATTTGGGTCATCATTTGATCAGTGCCTGCACCACTTAAAGTTAGTTCTAGTAAGATATCAGGAGAAAATTCTTGTTTAAACGAGGAAAAGTGCCATTTTATGGTATGGAGTGGGATAGTTTTGGTCCACATAACATCATCCAATGGAATAGTAGATGATAAGGAAAAAGTGGATTTAATAGTCAACCTTCCTCCACCAAGGACAGTGAAAGAAATTCCCACCTTTTTAGGACATGCTAGCTTTTACAGATGCTTCGTCAAGAATTTTAGCAAAATTGCCAAGCCCCTTTGTAATTTACTTACAAAGGAGGCCACTTTTGACTTTGATGAGAACTATGAAAAAGCATTTGAGTGACTTAAGGCTGAGTTAACTTATGCACCCATTATCTGACCACCAGATTGGAATGCACCTTTCAAGATAATGTGTGATGCATCAAATTATGCCATTGGAGCTATTTTGAGCAATGCATCGATAAACTTCCTCATGTAATATACTAGGCTAGTAAAAAACTAAATGATGCACAACTCAATTATTCGACCACAAAGAAAGAGTTGTTAACTATAGTGTTTGCTCTAGATAAATTTAGATCATACATGTTACGGTCTAAAACTTATAATATACTCGGATCATGCAACTATAAAGTACCTTCTTTCCAAAAAGGATGCCAAACCTAGGTTGATCTATTAGATACTACTACTACTACAAGTGTTTGATTCAAAAATTCGAGATAAGAAAGGTGCCAAAAATGTCGTAGCAGATCACTTATCTAGACTAGTGGTGGAGTATACTAGCAATCACATGCCTATAACTGAATCCTTTCCGGATGAACGATTATTGCATATTTCCCAATTACCTTAATACGGTGATATTGTTAATTATCATGTTACATGACAAATGCCCAATCATTGGACCAAATAAGATAAAAAGAGATTTTTGACCGAGGTTCAATATTTTACTTGGAATGACCCATACTTATTCAAGTACTATCCTGATCAGGTGATTAGGAGATGCATACCAGATAGTGAATATAATCAAATCATCTCCTTTTATCCTGATCATGCATGTAGGACCATTTTAGCTCAGGAAAGATAGCTGTAAAAATTCTACAGTTCAGCTTATATTGCCCTACCATATTTAAGGATGCACATGCTTATTGCACACCATGTATAAGGTGTCAAATATTAGGTAGTTTAGGAAGAAGACATATGATGCCCTTAAACCCAATACTTATTGTAGAGCCATTTGATGTTCGGAGCATAAATATCATGGGACCCTTTCCTAATTATTTTGGAAAACTTTACATCCTAATGGGAGTGGACTACAGTCCAAGTGGGCAAAGGATATACCTTGCAAAACCAATGACCACAAGGTTGTGGTAAAAAATTTAAAAGAAAATATTTTTACACAATTTGGTACTCCTAGAGCCATAATAAGTGATGGGGGGAAACACTTTTGTAATGAAGCGTTTGAGAATTTAATGAAAATGTATGGTGTCAACCATAGAATAGCTACGCCATACTACCTGAGACCAATGGCCAAGTAAAGGCATCGAATAGGGAGATAAAGCGGATTTTAGAAAAGATAGTTAATCCAAGTAGGAAAGACTAGTCTCTAAGACTTAATTATGCTGTGCGGGCTTATAGTACAATATATAAGACTCCTATAGGAATGTCACCTTACCACCTGGTCTATGGAAAGGCCTACCACTTACCAGTAGAGTTAGAACACAAGGCATATTGGGCTATCAAAAGACTCAGCTTTGACTTAGATTCTCCTGAGACCCACAAAAGCTCCAACTCAATGAGTTGGAAGAATTAAGGAAAGATGCATATGGCTCTGCACAATTATACGAAGACCAAATGAAGGTTCTACATGATCACCAAATCTTAAGGAAATCCTTCATACCTAGACAAAACGTCTTATTGTATAACTCTCAATTGCATTTATTCCAAGGAAAACTTAGATCTAGATGGACTAGAACTTATATAGTACGCATTGTCTATCCTCATGGGGCCATCAAGATTGAGAAGGATGGAGAAATCCAAAAAGTCGATGGTCAGAGGTTAAAACCTTTCCTAAAGATGCCTAATCCTAAGATTGATGAGATACTAGTAGAGGCACCTCAGTATCATGACTCACCTTAAATTACCACTCTAGGACCCCTTGCAAATTACCATCATTGCACTCATCATTATGTCTGGCTGAAGACATAAAACTTAGTGCTCCCTAGGAGGCAACCCAAATGTTTTTAAAATCTCCATCTTATACATCATTCCATATAGGATCCTATATTTTCAAACATTGGGGACAATGTTTCATTCAGGTTGGGGGGTGTAGATGCATATAGGGTTTTCAATTTTCTTAAGCTTTTCACAAAATAAATAATAATATAATAAAATTTGGAAGACTTCGCGTACTCTGATGAGAACTAGAAGTTCAGAATTTAGTAATTCTAATGTTTTCACCTCTTAATGGGAATGCATATGATTAGTTATGATATTATTCACGTGTTGAAAATTTTATGAAAGTCAATTCTCGGAAACCATTTACACACAGCACATAGTCAAGACTAATAGAGAGGTATGACTTAGAGACTTTGACGAAAATAAGTGGAGACCTATAACCAAGTGTGTTTAGAGACTATTTTCTTTTAGAGAGTTATATGTAATTCCACAATTTCTTCAGAGTACATACTTTAGTGTGATCCTGTTATCCTTATTTTGATTAATTATCAAGAATAAATAGGAGTTATAGCTTTCTTTTCAGAAAATTTATTAAATCTAATAGGTTTTAGGAAACCTAAGAAATGATATAGGCCATCCTTGTTCAGCCCAGAGACATAAAGTCTACCCAATATATTGCATACTAGTAGTTAGCCATTTGAGACTATTATTAATCCTCTTCTTTCTTAACCCCACTAACCTTAACCCAAAATAAACCAAAAAAATAAATAACTATTACCCATTTTCAAAATTAGTAGAATTAGTAGAAAAGCTCAAAAGAGGACAAAAAGCTGATGAAGTGAGAAAATTAGACATCTTTCTTCCAAAGAGACCAAAGAAAAAGAAAAGTAACAATAGAGAAGTATGAGAAATAGCAAAAGAAGAGAAATTTTGAAAGAGAAAGACAAAAATACAAAGAAATATTCACTTCAAGTAAAACCAAAAGAAAAGCTATCCACTGAAGACCTCTACTCAATTTTGAATCTTGGAAAACCTTATACCCTTCTTTTCAGAACTCTATCCTAAGCCTATGTTCTGTCCTATCTAAAGACCTATGGATTTTAAGTGGAACATAGCCTTAAAGAGGAGATAAAAAGACGGATTTAAGGTAAATTACCCCTAATATTCTTGGTAATAGCATCCACTCATGGCGATCACTTTTCTTTGTCTTATTAGCATTTGAAGAATTATGTGAACCATTAGCTTGTTGGATTCAATCACATAATGAGAGAAATATGTTTAAACCCTTATCTAAGAGTTTCATTTCTAAGAGTACACCTCTAAGGATTTGAGGTCATGACATATTTCTAGTGGAATCTAAGCATATCTTGTTAGAAGTCATGACTTAAATGGATGTACACACACATGCACTTTAAGAGATAACTAGGATAAAATGTCTTTAGTATGTGGATGATTTGTACAGTCGCCAATCTTCTCCATTAAGTTGTGAAAAACTAGTAGACTGCTAATGAATGAGGATTCTCTAAGATAAAATAAGGGACTCAACCTTAGTGAATTTTGTGGGTGTATTCACTACAAACCCTCGCAAGGCCTAACTCATCCATTAAGGGTAACCTAGGGCTTTAAAGGCTTGTGCATGTGCTAAATGCATTTGTGAGTACCTCTGAAAGTGACACTTTGTACCTTTTTTTGAAAAATGATTTTTTCCATGTTTTGCTTAGAACTAGAAAAATTCTAGTTGGGGGGTTTGATAAGTGTTTAATTTTGCATATAAACCACCCAATTAGTACCCATGTGTTACAACTTAGTGTTAAATTAGGATTTTTAGAACAAAATTCATAACACATGCATTTTTTACCTAAGGAAGAAAATTTTTGATATTTTGTAGGTTAGAGGCTAATCCATGGTAAGTATGTGATTAATCATATTTTTCTTAAATTTAATTAGGGCTTTTTATTTTGTGTAGGAAGTAAGATAGTGATCCAACAACCGAGATCGATAGAGATGAAAATTAAAGATCAAGATCAAAAGATTGAGTCAAAGCCTCAAAATCATCAATCCAACATGGGATGAAGGATAAGATCATCTTATGGTCCAGTAATGAATGTGATTAAGGAATATAAAGATGGCCAAACTGGGCCCATGAAGTAAGCCATGCATTCCCACCGCTTGTTGCATGGGAGCCATTCAAGCCTCCTTAGTCATATAAGACATGAAAGAAGGGCAATCTAAGAAATTCAAGCTCAATCACACAAGCCACTCAAACTAAGAGTTAAAACCAAGAAAACAAGCCAAGGAAGCTTCCTAAGCCAGTTATTATGCACATGGGTATCTCGGTGAAAGCTGACTGGTAGTGAGTATTCATCTAAGACCACCTCAATGCACTATGCATGGTGATATGAAACAAAAATCATAGGGACCACTATGCTCATGACCAGCACTTGCTAAAATCGTGTGTCTTTGATATCTAGAGACCAGCCACTATAGCCTCCACGGTTGACTGTGGATATGTCTCAAAAGGGTGTCGTGAACACCTCCAGTGGTTGTTTCCCTACCACAATAGTCGAGAAAAATAGGTGCCACTTTGGGCATGAATACCGACCACCTTTGGTGGTTAGAGGCTGAGAGGCCAACCTCGTACAAAAAACCTCTTAGTATAGTGGCCACCAAGGTCACTGGCCTAATATAGAATAGATATGTGTGTGTGTGTGTATTCCAAGTTTTAACATAATACTGAATCATGCAATTTATGCTACCTGTTTCAAAAGTTGCAATTAATGCATGTATAAAATTGTTATATCATTCAAGAATAAATTGGGCAATGAAAGATATAAGTAGTACAATTTTCAATCAAGATCATGAATCATGAGAATAATTTGCATGCTCATTGTAAAAATACTATATCTCATTATCATTTCAAAAACATACTAAACACGGAAATAGTTTCAAGTAGATCGTTTAAGTTTAGAATTTGGTTGAAAACTTAGTAGCATTAGACTACCAACCTCAAGGTTGTCACTTAGTTTACGTTTTTCTTCAATTTGAATCCTAAATCTCCTTCAAAATCTTTGTGGGGTCCTTGATATAATTTAATGGTAAGAATCCAAGTATTATTTTCCATTCTCTATTGATCATCAATTAGTTTTACAAATCAATGGCCTAGATCATCAATCTAGACTCTAATCCGATCTATCAAT
This sequence comes from Warburgia ugandensis, assembly GCA_035236585.1. Lineage (NCBI taxonomy): Eukaryota > Viridiplantae > Streptophyta > Magnoliopsida > Canellales > Canellaceae > Warburgia > Warburgia ugandensis. The sequence goes on from CP141134.1 coordinate 38,527,448, forward strand.
GGTCAAATTTATGATCCAAAGATTGATGTCCTTAATCTAAGGTTGATTTGGTATATAGATTTACTAAATTGCTCAACTTATCACTTCTTGGGGTGTGATCATCTTTGATCTTATAGATCTATGAGATTTTTGTAATTTTTAGGTTATGATCAGTTAAAATTGTTCGATGATCTTAAATTTTATTGAATAATTAGGTCTGCATCATTAAGACAAATCCAACGGGCCTGACCGATTGTAAATTGGACTTGTGTGGCCTTCTTAATTAGAGATTTTGTGTTTTAGGTCTGTTTAATGATCCAAATTAAAATTTTGGATCAAAACGCAACAAAATGAGGTCACCGGGATGCACTAGAGTGGGACACTCCTTTTGGAACACCGATACATCTTGGTGACAGTAACACACTAGGCTGTGTCTTAGTTCCCAAGACACAACAACATTTTGATCCAACTGTGACCATGTCGACATGTGTCGCAAGCACAGAGATGCACTTACAAGATGCATCTCCGTCGTGTGTTACTAGGGAGCATCTTGGTTGCCGATCTCGCTAACTAGGATGAGATGGTCCTATCTAGACCACTAGATCTTTTTGGTCATTGATCTATACCTAGGATGCTCCCAAAATCTATTGTTTTAAGGTTTCTAAGGTTTTGGGGTCCCACGAACTCATCAGTCTGCTTAGATCTTCCATCTGAGTTGTCCATAGTGGGTTCCATCTTAGATCCATCAGATCTATTTTCACCAGCCTAGATTTGAAGGAAGACTGTGAAAAATTATAAACAAAAAGGAGGGTGAGAAAGGGGAAGGACCTTACTTGGTAACCGGAGAAGGTCTGGGGAGTTTTTCATGTGGGTCCCAAATCATTTGTGCCTGCCAGAACCTTAGATCACTGGGAAATGGTGGAGAAAAACAAGGTAACCAGAGGAACATGGAGAAGAAGAGAAGTCTTGGGACGACCCGGGTTTTGTAACACATTTTGTAATACATTTTTCAAAGGCAAGGCCCTTAATAGTAAAAAAATTCACAAAACAAAGCAGTGGAAATTCTTTTCTTTAGAACTTGTTTTGAAAAACCCAAGTCATCACTTCATACATAATATAAGTAGAATTTTTGTAGAAGATAAAATTCCATTGAAGGAATATACTTTTATTATATTCCGAATCCATCCAGTGGTTCACAGTACAAACTGGGTATCATTACAATACTTGTCCAAATTACATAATCCAAATTTCAAAGCTCACCATACAATAAAAACTCTCAATACAATACAATGCTCTCAAATAAAAATACTTATCCTCAAGGGGTATACCCTGATGATTACTCTTCCAAATCTTCTTCAGTCTTGAGCTCCTAACTCTCTTTCTCTATATCTGAGATATTGTAAACATTCAAATATTTACAATATCTTGGCAAGCTATGCTTGGTAGGGGATTCAAGAAGCAAAATAATTTGGTAGTATAATCCTAATACTTCATAATCCCATTATTCATACTCATGGATCAATCTCTTTACTTGGTCATATATGTACATCCTTACACATACATACTATATACTTTGTATAGATATATATATATATATACAGTCAAAACCGTGAAAAATAGTTAATGTCTCAAAAAGTAATCATACTCAGTTTATACTGCGTTGATAGATCATCCAGACTCTGCTGGACATACTCCCTCATTTGGGCAATATTAGTAATCCACAATTACCCAGCATCTCATCATGCCATATCATAAGGCATTTCACTATGCCATGCATCATAATGCAAAAATACTCAAAGGACTACTATGCATGCAGTCAAAATCTGTACCAGCGTGCCTAGATAAATGCCCAATAATCCACCTATACCATCCTTGGCGGAAATCATAATATCCGTGTCCGGATGGGGGGGAACCATGGCAGTCACAGTGGCCACCTTCCTATAATTGCCCCACCCAACTTTTAGTCTCACTTAGTGTAATGACTCCATTTTTTTAATCTTGAAATCCCACGTTGGTAATGAAAAGTTCACTTTTTGAGATAAGGGTATTTTGGTCATTTCACTGTTCACGCTGACTAGATCCAGAAATTTGGTCCTTAGAATGTTACCCATAGGTACATCTCGGAAAAAGGAATCCAACAAGACCAGAATCACCCAAAACAGAGTTAAAATGAGCAAGTTATGGCCCTTTGAAGTTCAAGGGTAAAATTATAATTAAATTTAAAACGAATTGGCTTAAGAAAATAGAGACCTCTTTTGATACGGGCACCCCCTTCTTCCCAAACATACTACATCACTAACATTCTAGAATGTCAGTGTACAGGGGGAAAACCACCGCCATTTTAGAGGTTTCTCTACTATAAATAAAGCTCTTGGGTGCCTCCAATGGCAGCCCAAAACCTTGGGAAAAACTAATCTTGGAGTTGCAGGCAAGAGGAGAAAGCATGAAAAATACCTAGCCACAAACTAGGTACGCCTTAACAACTCCAAATCCATCTCCCCCTCAGTCTTAGGTCGAATGTCCCTAAGTTTTTGCATGAGAAACCATGCAAAAAGGGGCTTTAGGGAGCCACAACAGACCCAGGGCAGGTGCCTGGGGCGTTCTGGTTCGACAAGGTCGAACCAGGGTGTCCCGAGGACACCCAGGTCACCATAGAACCAAAACACACCCATTTCATTAAAGGGAAACCAATGGGTGCGTCCATGGACGCGCCCACAAACAAAAACAAGGAGCAGAGGCCCGATGCGTTGGCGGACGCGCCCTGTGGGGCGCGCGCTGCTGACGAGGGACGCATTAGTATTCCAAGCGCCCGCCTCGTGTGGGCCTGCGACGGTGACTCTACGCATTCATTGTAAGCAGAATGCGTAGCCTGATGACGCCAGGGAGCATGCAACCGCATGTGCGGGCCAGTTGTCACTGACCGACACGTAAGTGTGTCCTGGGAGTGGTGACGTAGGGCCCGTTTTGGGCCTTCCATATATTCTTAACACTAAAATACCCATAACTTGAGTTCTAGGACTCCGATTGAGGCGCCGTGAGAGGCGTTCTGTCTGTATCGACAGCGCGGACAACTCCAAACCATAAAACACCTAATCAAGCCCCTATCTAAGGCTAGAATGACTCTTAAACCATGATAGTGGTGCGGGGCCACTAAACCTTTGCAAACCTAACTATACCAAGGCCTAGTTAGGGACCTTAGGAGGCCCTTAGGCATGGGAATGAACTCTTAATTCCTAAGTAGTGAGGTAAACTATTCTAGAACCTATAGAAATAGGCCAAGATAACCTTTTTCTCCTAAACCATGTCCAGGAATGTACGAGGACAAGGGGACTAGCGCGATCAAACCAAGTAGGTGTCCTATCGCTACTAGACTTTTAAAAAGAACCCATGATGCTTTGAGAATGCATGTTTTGAGTCATGGCTGCTTTTCTAATGCATGTTTTATGTTTTTAAGTTACATGTCCTGTCTTTATACGTATATCATATAAACTTATGTTACATCCTTATGCACATGACCTGTTTAGCATGAATTGATTTCATAAATGAACTTCGCATGCATATGAAAAATACATTGTGCATATATTGCCAAGACATGTGTTACATGCATAGACATGTTTTGAAAAAGGATTCTTGTCTGCATGATACATGCATAGACATGTTTTGAGATAGTGAGTTTACATGGCATACCCCTTAGTATCACTTCAGATAGGGATAGTCGCTTCACTTCACAACTCTCAAAGTTCGTCCAAAAATCCTTAGGATCTTCCTTGAACTTTAGCATAGCCTTCCATCCATAGACCGATGGATAGTCAGAGCACACGATCCAGATAGTCGAAGATATGCTATGAGCTTGTGCCCTCGATTGGAAGTAGAGCTGGGATGAAAACCTGCCGCTAGTGGAGTTCGCGTACAACAACAACTTTTAGTCGAGCATTGGCATGGCTCCATACGAGGCGCTCTATGGGAGACCCTGCCGATCACCCACCAGTTGGAGTGTAGTTGGAGAGTCTAGGGTGCTACAGTCCGAGTTGGTGGAGCAATGCACCGAGAAGGTCAAACTCATAAAGAAACACCTCCTCACAGCTCACAGCTGGCAAAAGAGCTATGCTGATCAAAGGAGGAGACCATTAGAATTTGACATAGGAGAGCATGTTTTCCTGAAGATATCGCCCACTAAAGGAGTTATGATGTTCGGTATCAAAGGCAAGCTTAGTCCACATTACATAGGACCTTTTGAAATCTTGGAGAAAGTGGGAAAAGTGGCCTACAGGATCGCACTACCCCCTCAGCTATCTAAAGTACATAACGTATTCCATATATCTATGCTAAGGAGGTATGTGCTTGACCTTGCTCATGTCATCACCTAGGTACCCATAGAGTTGACGGAGGATCTTAAGCTGAAGATGAGACCAATTGAGATTCTGGATCGTAAGAGTAAGAAGATGCAGAACAAAGACATACACTTAGTCAATGTTTTCTGGAGAAATGCGCACATGGAAGAAGAGACTTGGGAACCGGAGTCAGAAATGGAAGAAAAGTACCCCAAGATCTTTTGACTGTATATATTGTATAATTTTGAGGGTAAAATTCCCCAAAGGGGGTAAGAATGTAATGACTCCATTTTTGTAACCTTGGAATCCCATGTTGGTAATGAAAAGTTCACTTTTTGAGATAAGGGTATTTTGGTCATTTTACTGTTCACCCTAACTAGACCCAGAAATTTGGTCCTTTGAATGGAACCCTTAGGTGCGTCTCAGCAAAAGGAATGCAACAAGACCAGAATCACCCAAAACGGAGTTAAAATGAGCAAGTTATGGCCCTTTGAAGTTCAAGGGCAAAATTATGATTAAATTTAAAACGAATTGGCCTGAGAAAACAGGGACCCATTTTGATACGGGCACCCCCTTCTTCCCAAACATACTGCATCACTGACATTCTAGAATGTTAGTGTGCAGGGGGAAAACAACCTCCATTCTGGAGGTTTCTCCACCACCATTCCATGGCGGTGGAAACCCCCCTCCAGAACCCTCCTTACGCTCTATAAATAGAGCTCTTGGGCACCTCCAATGGAAGCCCAAAACCCTGAGAAAAACCAGTCTTAGAGTTGCAGGAAAGAAGAGAAACCGTGAAAAATACCCAGCAACTCACCAGGTACGCCTTAAACAACTCCAAACCCATCTCCCCCTTAGTCTTAGGTTGAATGTCCCTAAGTTTTTGCATGAGAAACCATGCAAAATGGGGCTCTAAGGAGCCACAACAGACCTAGGGCAAGTGCTTGGAGCGTTCTGGTTCGAAAGGGTCGGACTAGGGCCTTCCGAGGACGCCCAGGTCACCACAGAACCAAATGCACCTAGGGGCGGAGGCCTGGTGCGTTGGCAGACGTGCCCTATGGGACGCACGCCACTGACGCGGGATGCGTTAGCTTCCCGGGTGCCCGCCTCGTGTGGGCTTGCGGCGGTGATGATGCCCGGGAGCGTGCGACCGTAGGTGCGTCCCGGGAGTGGTGACGCAGGGCTCTTTTTTGGGCCTTCTATGTATTCTTAACACTAAAATACCCATAACTTGAGTTCTAAGACTTCGATTGAGGCGCCGCAAGAGGCATTGTATCCGTATCGATGGCATGACCCTTAAACCATGATAGTGGTGTGCGGCCACTAAACCTTTGCAAACCTAACTATACCAAGGCCCAGTTAGGGACCTTAGGAGGCCCTTAGGCATGGGAATAAACTCTTAATGCCTAAGTAGTGAGGTAAACTATTCTATAACCTATAGAAATAGGCCAAGCTAACCTTTTTCCCCAAAACCATGTCCAGGAACGTACGAGGACAAGGGGACTAGCACGATCAAACCAAGTAGGTGTCCTATCGCTACTAGACTTTTAAAAAGAACCCATGATGCTTTGAGAATGCATGTTTTGAGTCATGGTTGCTTTTCTAATGATGTTTTAAGTTTTAAAGTTACATGTCCTGTCTTTATGCGTATATCATATAAACTTATGTTACATCCTTATGCACATGACCTGTTTAGCATGAATTGATATCATAAATGAACTTCGCATGCATATGAAAAATACATTGTGCATATATTGCCAAGACATGTGTTACATGCATAGACATGTTTTGAAAAAGGATTCTTGTCTGCATGATACATGCATAGACATGTTTTGAAAAAAAAGGTTCTTACCTACTTGATAGTATATGATTTGGGCTAGTAAGCTCATGGGCGCTATGCCGAGAGGTTCAGGGTGGCCTCCCAACCTCTACCACTATAGGTGGAAAGGGTACCACGCTAAAAAGGCTTATCCTCACTTCGATTGCTATGGTAAACGAGGACTACCACTAGAGGTGTCATGGCACCCGTCAAAGTCTCATATGCCCCGTGGAGGCTATGACTAAGAGTCCTTAGGTACTAGGGGACCACACGGCGCTGAGGTCGTGGGCATAGTGTGCCCTATATTTTTGAGGATTTATTTGCATGCATATGGCATGACATGAGTACAGTCGACCATAGACCCATTAGTTGGATTCAGTTGAGCATCTTATGCATATCATAATATATTTTTATGATATATGTGTTACTTTTGACTTGGATTATGCGATTTTTTAAATCATCAGTATTCTATTTTGACAATAGCTTTTGATATTGATATTGAACATGAGTATCCAAACATGCACATGGTTTAAAGAACATATGGTTTAAAACATAGCATGCATTGTAAAACTAGTAATGATAGACTCCTACTGAGTATAGTGTATACTCACCCAATCCTTAATATTTTTTAGATACAAGTAAACACTTAAGGACAGGATACACCCGTGATAGAGAACATCCAAATTAAGTACAAGTAAGTAAACCCCTACCTTATATTTTAATGAATGTTACTTGATTGTGGTTACTCTTTGTAGCTGGGGCTGTGACTAACACTTTCTTAGGAATAAAGTTGATTTAAAACTATGCCATGGCTATATGATTTGAAAATGTGTTTTGACACTCAGGGTTTTATACGAAAGATTGCTTTCCAAAACAAAAGATTTTCATGCATTTCATATTTCTAAAGCAAGAGATCTCGCCTTTTTATGAAATGTGCATCATAAACCCGAGTCGTCACACTTAGGCATAGTATCCTAGCATAACAAGTTTCAGAGAGTGGGTGGCCAAACCCTACTAACTCTCCTAGCATAGCATCCCTAGGCATACACCTATTTAAAACAAAACCATAAGCCTCCATGATTGTATGTAAAGAAATTCTCATATGTATCAAACAATATGTTTGTTTACTTAAGGCTGGAATATCTTCTAGTTCCCTATTCACTCTGAGTTTTTACCTCAATTCTAACTTAACCATTTCATATGTGTTTTGGTTGGATCATAAGGGTTTTCAAGGGATTTAATACAAGTATTTACATTACACTTGCCAACATTTTGTTGACATAAGATCATGCATTCAACATGGATATCTTATGTAGCTGCATTCATAAAATCCTCCTACCTTCAAGTAGTGATCCATCTCTTCAGTTCTTCAATGATCCTGACTGATGTATGTAATCTGTAAATCCATACATACTGTCAATATTTATACAATCTGAATAATCCTATATTTTTTATCCTATCGATATTCTTTTTTTAATCTTGTTTTTTGATATAAAGGATCTAGATCTTTTGTCCTATCATGATCTATCATCATCAAATAATGTCTATCCTATTGATCAATAGATCTGATGGTTAGAATTATCTTCTAATCTTTCAGATCGAAGTATTTTCTATTCTAAGTCTTTGTGCATTCCTTTTCTTTGATATTAATCTTTCATAGATCCTTTGATCAACAATTTATACTTGTTGATAAAGATCAAGGGCTTAGATCTTCTATCATCTAGCTCTTCTTTGATCTAAGTTTAGTTGTTTGATCATCCCTAAGGAGGATGATCTTGGTTCTCTTCCTTGAATTATATTTGATCAAGGGTTTGGATTCTCCATCTAGATTTGTCTACAACAAACAGACATATATACATAATAAAATATGACATTAGGATTCTTATTGTTCTTGATCATTCAAGATCCTATGGATCTTGTTTGATCAACCTTATCTTACTTACAACTTTTATTAGGATTAGATAATTTACTAGCCTTTTATGCTCTTATTATTATTATTCAACCAGTTTATGTTTTACAAGTTAAAGATAGCTTAATGCATCCTAAGTCTAGATAGCTCCTCTTATTTCCAATGAGTAAGGCTTACAAGCTAAATGGTTGAACACAAAGTGGTTACTTCAATCCTCATGTCAGGAGGTGTTTAAACCTCACAAACGTCAATGGAAGGTAGGGGAAGAGCGAGGTTCTATTGGAGAACCCCCTTAACCACCATTATTCTCCTAGTTTGGGCTAAGGATTTGACAATCCTTATATTGTCCTGCTAACTATAGCCCTTACTAATATTAAGTCAAAGTCATTCACTCATCTTAATTGTCCATGAATCTCTATATTCCATTAGTTTACATTTTTGGTGATTTATGCTATTATATCTAAACAACTACTTGACATTTAAATCTACTAATAAAATTTGACAATAAATAAATCATAAAATTTTAAAAATAAATCCAATATAAGTTTAACAACTATTTACACTACCAAGCTTCCTATGAATGTAACTTAACCTAATGAAATAAAACTATACTTAAACTAGCATGATCCTAAGTTATGAAATACATGAAATTTTACTAGTAATCAAATGGAACCATGCTAAAATCTTAATTTCAAACTAACATGATCGTAATATAATTAAATTGCCAACCTATTATAACAATCTAATAACATATAGAGCATAGCATGCTAAAATTTAAGAATTACACTATCATGCTTCCTAATTTATATCATAAATCACATTTATAATTCTATTATCAAATAAAAGACAATTAAACTAATTAAATTAAGATTATTAGAAACTTTTACTTATGATCGAACCATTAGATTTTAAATCTTTTCCTTTAGATCAAGGGTTTTAATTACATTTAGGGCTTTTACTTCATTAAGGTCCAAAGATCATATCCATTTGTTTTTGTCACATTTTCCATGATCTCCTTGGATTCCATCATAATCCCATTCATACAACCCATCTAAAGGGTCTGATCATGGTTGATCTCATTGATCAAGAGGGTCCCTTTATATTTTTAGGGTTTTTCTACCATAAAGGGTAGATTTCTTAATTTATCTTATATCTATCATAATAAATCATATATCTCACTTTATTTCAACATTATTTCATCCTTAGATCAAATCTCCAAGATCTAATCATCTCAGATATTGAAGATCACGAACATTGGAAGCTTATTTCTTCAAAACAGAAAGTTTCTTGAATATTTTTATCCATTTTATGATTTCAGAAGAAAATAAACATTACATGATTTCCATAGCTTCTTTCGAATCTTGATTTGGAGTACAGATGACTCTCCAATTGAAGATTGAAGTTCACAGTCATTTCGAGGGTCCAAATTTGATCTGGGCCCATCAAAATGGACGGCCCAAATTGTTTGGGGCACCGAGTCCGGTCAGGCGGAGCGGTCACCGTGCTTGTGTTGCTGAGACGCAAGTCAAAACATGCTCCCCCAAGACCACTGATATTTCACAGATGTTCCGTCGGAATTTCATCACACGAGGAGATGCTCCCGCAAGGCGCGTTTCTATGCGGCGTCCCAGGAGCCGATCTTATTAGGAAGATCGGACAGTCCGTTAAAGACTGAAAACTTTATTAAATTTCATGAAAATTCTACCCTAGGGTTTTTGGGTCCTTTAGATCAATTAGATGGCTTAGATTTTCCATCTAACATAAGTATGGCAAGAGTTTCCACCTACCTAATTAGAGAAAATTTAGGTTTTGAAGCCCAATTTTAAAGAAATATCCCGTTGATGATAAGATCGCCCAATAACCGCTTGTTTTGTGATTTTTCGTTGATTACACGGTTAGATCTTGAAATTTATTTGTGTATTTTGTAGATAAAATAATTTGGGATCATATGGATGGTGGCATTGGTGCGATTTGATATGCAACAAGTGCCTAATTGAATTTAGATCTCTTGTTCCAATCTAGAGAGAGGAGAGAGAAAGTGAAGGAGAGAGATTTTTGGGAAATTTGGGAATGATTTCGGATCTGGTTTTTTAGGGGAAGCAAGATAATTTCATGCTAATTTTTATGAACATTTTTGGAGGATTTTTGGGGTGTATTTATAGATGTTTTTGAAATTTTCATAATTACTTGTAATAATTATGTTTTAATTCTTTTGAATATTAAACTAACATTGGATCCTCCACTACCACCTCCTTCTCCACTATCATATGGTAGTAGTTTGACCACTCATTGAATGTTTTCTGGCTGTTTGATTCATTTGTTGGCCCCTTGTGGGCCCCATGGAGGTGTGAAAGGACCATTTTGCCCTTTTGTGGAGAAAAATTTGTTTTATTCTCCCGAACTCGGAATTGAGTGTACTTAGTGGTGTTGGAATCGTATTTCTGAGCACATTCTAAATATTGAAGTCTTAGATCTCGGTTATTGGTAAAATTACCATTTTACACTTTTAGTCACAAAAATAGAGAAAATTAGGGATTTTTCATTTTAACTCAGAATTGAACATACGTAGTGTCATTTCGATCGAATTTTCAAGTACATTCATAATTTATAAGTTTTAAATCATAATTTAATCTCTTTAAAAAGAGAATTTTGAATAACCTAATATTCTAGCCCAAAATTTATGAAAATTCAAACTAAATTGATTTTGTCAATCAATTTACAAAATTGGGCTTATTATAAGTCTGGGGGGAGAAGGGAGAGTGCAATGTGGGAGAGCGAAAGAGGGGTTTTTAATGCTAGTGATCTACCTCCCTCATTGGTGGCATGATCTTTAACCTTCTCCCCTAATGAAGGAGTTGAAGAAGGAGGGGGTGCCATTATAAAAAATGACACCTTGTAATTCTGGCCCTTTCTACTTTTGAAATGTATCATTATATTATTTATAAAATTACCAAATACCCTTATACTTAAAAATTCCATAACTTTCTCATCCAAACTCCATTTTCAGTGCTCTTAGTGTCGTTGGATTCCATTTTTTTAGTAGAATCTAATTATAAGGGTATTTCCACCAAATTTAATTTCTATAAAATCTCAATTTTAAGATTCAAAATTATATAACTTTTATCCTTATTTTCAATACAAAATTTTAAAATAAAATAGAACTTAAAATTTTGGGTAGTTACATCATTACCCCGACAGAGAATTTCGTCCTCAAAATTTTTCCATTTACGACCCACCAAAGATTCCAGGATATTTCTCCCTCATTTCGAATTTCAATTCCCAAGTTTCCTCTTCGATAGATGCATTCATCCATAGAACTTTAACTAATGAAATTTCTTTACTTCACAACTTCTTGACCTTCTTATCCAAAATTTGAACTGGTTTTGTTTGCAAAGTCAACTCTAGTTGTAACTAGACAGGCACTCGCTCAAGTACATGTGTATGATCCGATATATATTTTTGTAACATGGACATGGGTAAAATATTGTAAACTTCCAATAATTGTGGTGGTAAGGCTAGTCTATATGTAGTCAACCCAATTCTATCAAGAACTTCGAATGGACCAATAAATCAAGGACTAAGTTTTCCCTTCATACCAATCCTCATAACACCCTTAGTAGGTGAAATCTTCAAGAACACATGGTCTCCAACCTTGAATTCCAACTATCTTCATCGTTTATTGGCATAACTCTTCTGTCAACTTTGAGTTGCGAGAAGTCATCTCCAAAGAAATTTCACCTTTGCTGCACACTATTCCACCAACTCTAACTGTATAATTATATTTTCACCCACTTCATTCCAGCATACGAGCGAACGACAAGGTCTCCCATCGAGCACTTCATACAGAGCCACACTGATGCTTGAATGGAAACTATTGTTGTATATGAATTCAACTAATGGTAAGCTCTCATTCCAACTCTCCTTCCAGTCAATTGCACATTCCCTCAGCATATCCTCCAATGTTTGAATTGTCCATTCAAATTGGTCATTGCTCTGAGGGTGGAAAGCCATGCTGAAATTTAATGAAGATCCTAATGACTTACACACTGACTTCCATAACTGTGACGTGAAACAACTATAAACGATACTCTATGGTATCCCATGCAAACTCACCGCTTCCTTAATATACAATTGTGCCAATCAATCAATAGCTTGATTTTGTTGGATTGGGAGAAAGTGCACCGATTTGGTTAGCTGAGCTACAATTACCCATATCATATCATGTCCCCTTGGTGTCTTGGGCAATCCCACTATGAAATCCATCATAATATGGTCCCATTTCCATTCCGTAAGCTCGAGTGATTGTAATAGTCTACCAATCTCTGGTGTTCAGCATCAACTTGTTGATAAGTCAAGCATCATCCTATGAATTCTCCCATATCCTTTTTCATACCATTCCACAAAAAATGTCTCTTCAAGCCTTGATACATCTTTGTACCACTAAGATGAATAGTATAGTTAGATTGATGTGCCTCTCTAAGAATTTCTTACCTTATTTCATCATTGGCCAGCACTGCCAATCTCCCTCGCATACAAACATTGTCATCTATCTCCTTGGCAAACCCTAGTTTCCCAATTAATGCTTGTACTTCAACACCACTTTTTTGCATCAGCCTAACTTTCTCATTGATAGTGGATCTCCCAAACAAATTAGCTGTGAAGGATCTCACATAACCTACTTTGGGTCTGCACTCTATTACCTCTTCTAGTAAATTCCACACATTCCTTATGCCTTTTGACTTAATGCATTAGCTACCACATTAGCCTTCCCTGGATAGTATTGAATAAAGAATTCATAATCCTTTAAATACTCTATCTCCTCTGTTGCATGTTCAAGTCTTGTTGTGAAAAGATGTACTTAAGACATTTATGATCTTTGAACACTTCAAAATTTTCTCTGTATAGATAGTGCCTCTAGATCTTTAAGGAAAAAAATATCACAACAAGCTCCAAGTTATGGGTAGGGTAGTTGACCTCAAGTCTTTTCAATTGTTGAGAGGCATAAGCGATCACCTTCCCATTTTGCATAAGCACACATCCCAGTCCTTTTCCAAAAGTATCACTATAGATCTTGAATCCTCCACTTCCAGATGGCAGCATGAGTACTAGTGCAGTGGTTAGCTTCCTCTTTAATTCTTTGAGGCTTTCTATGCACACATCATCCCATACAAACTTCACATTCTTTCTTATCAATTTGGTTAGGAGTAAGGCAATGTGTGAAAATCCTTTAATGAACCTACAGTAATACCCCGCTAGGCCTAGAAAACTCCTTTTTTCTGTCACTATCTTGGGTCTATCCCATTTTTCCACTACTTCAACTTTTGCTAGGTTCATTGCAATGCCATGTCTAAAAATAACAACACCTAGAAAATTCACTTCTCCAATCAAAATTCATGCTTGCTAAACTTTACATACAATTTGTGTGTTCTAAGTGTATTCAGTACCAATCGTAAGTGTTCTCAGTGTTCCTCAAGATTTCTCAAGTAGATCAAAATATCATCCACAAACACTATAACAAATTTATCTAGATATTCTTTGAATACTCATTTCATGAGATCCATAAATGCAACAGGGGAATTTGTCAACCCAAATGACATCACCCTAAACTCATAGTGTCTGCACCTAGTTCTAAATTCCATCTTTGAAATATCCTCTTCCCTGACCCTGAGCTGATGGTATCCGGATTATAAATCAAACTTAAAAAAGATACAAGCTGACTGGAGTTGATTGAATCGGTCATCAATACATGGTAGTGGATATTTGTTTTTCACTATGACTCTATTTAGCATTCGATAGTCAATGCAAAGTTTCATTGATCCATCTTTCTTCTTAACAAAAAGGTCTAGTGCTCCCCAGGAGATACGTTGGGTGTGATGAACCCTTTGCCTAGCAACTCTTGCAGTTGGGTCTTCAACTCCTTTAATTCTACTAGAGCCATCCGATATGGTGCCTTGGAGATAAGGGTAGTGCTGAGTATCTAGTCAATAGTGAAATCCATCTCCCTTTTTGGTGGTAACCATGGTACATCTTCAAGGAACACATCTGGAAGTTCACAAACTATAGCCGCCTCTTCTAATTTAGGCTTTGCAACCTCAATAGCTTCTATCTTAGCTAGAAAGAATTGGCATCCTTAAGTAATGTGCTTCATTGCCTTACCGCAAAAATAACATATGCTTCTAAATAATCTCTCCTCCCTTACAATGATACCACCACTTCTACAGGAATATTAAAAATAATTTTCTTCTTTTGAAAATCAATAGTTGCATGATGTGAGGCTAACCAATCCATCCCAAGTATGATGTCAAAGTCTGCCATATCTAGGTAGATTAAGTCAACATTCATTTGTTTGTCCTCAATTACAATCAGAACATCTTGAAAGTATGTTTGTATGGCAATGGACTTGCTCAAGGGTATCATGACTTCTAAGCAGAATTCTAAATTCTAAACCATATCATCAATACAAGAAGCAAAATCGCATGATATAAAAGAATGTGTAGAGCCAGTATCAAATAATACTTTCTCAGGTCTATCATAGATGTGAAGTGTGCCTTCTACTACTACATTGGATGCCTGAGATTGTCCTAAAGTAAAGGAAAACATGTATCCTTTGCTTCGAGGAATCTGATCTCCTTTATGCTCTTCCTCTTTCCTCCTCTTAAGGAAATTTATGGCTATTTGTCCTGCTTCTCCACAAATAAAACATTTGAAATAGGGCAAGGTGCAAGGTTTTCCTAGGTGATATCTGTTACATCAAGGGCAAGCTCTAAATTCTGGTGTTCTTCCTTTATTGTTGAATTGTTGTTTGTATGGGTGTTGAGACCTAGAAGATTGAATGGGCCTTTTGCCTTTGTTGAATTGTCCATTGATGTGGGACTTCTTCTCCTTCTCTTTCCTGTCTGCTTGTTCTCTCTGAAAATCCTTTTCGAAAAGAGATGCCATTTCCACTGCTTTCACCATGGTGGTTGGTTAAAACTTGATCACTCTATTCCTCAATCTAGGGTTTAACCCAACAAAAAACTTCTCTATGGAATTTTTTCAGTGGTACAAATGTTGAGTACGAATCTACCAAGACATGTAAACTTATTTATGTACTGATTCACATATAGGCTGCCTTGTTCCAGATCCATGAATTCCTTCTCCTTTTGCTTTCATCCATGTCATGGGAAATACTTCTCATTAAATATGATCTTGAAATCCTCCCAAGGAATGGCATTACTATCATCAAAGTATGTCCTTTCAAATGTTTCCCACCAAAAGCCTGCTTCACCATTTACTACAAAAGTGGCCATAGCTACCTCCCTTTCTTTGGGAATTTCATCGCATTAAATAATTTTTCAATGTCGAAGATCCACTTCTCTATTGTTACTAACTCTTCTTATACTACTAATTTGAAAACAAAGCATGCAACTTGTATAACTTTAACAAGGTTTTTTCAGGTAATAAAATCATATAACCATCTTATGTAAACATGCGTATAAGTGCATAAACCATTTGCACATTTTATATATTCAAGTAATAGAATTTCCAGCAAAATCAATCAACCAAAAATATATAGATTACTAAATTCCTTAAAGTAGTAATCAATCAAACCAAATGTTAGAAATCACAGCCCTATGAGCAGTTATTATGCACATGGTTATCTCGATGAACACATCAGTTGATTGGTCACAAGTACTCATCTAAGACCATCTCAATGCACTATGCATGGTGATACAAAATAGAAATCATAGGGACCACTATTCCCATGACCAACCCTCATTGAAATTGTGTCTCTGATATCTAGAGACCAGCCACCACAGCCTCCATGGTCGACTATGGATATGCCTCAAAAAGGGTTCCATGAACACCTCTAGTAGTCAAGAAAAATGGGTGCCACCTTAAGCATAGATACCTATCACCTTTGGTGGTTAGAGGCCAAGACGCCAACCCCATGCAAACAACCTCTTAGCATAGTGCCCACTAGGCTCATTATCCTAAAACATATGTATGTATGTATGTATGTATGTATGTATGTATGTATGTATGTATGTATGTATGTATGTATGTATGTATGTATGTATGTATGTATGTATGTATGTATGTATGTATGTATGTATGTATGTATGTATGTATGTATGCATGTATGTATGTATGTATTTTAAGTTTTAACATATACTGAATCATGCAATTTATGCAACCTATTTCAAAACATGCAATTGATGCATATACGAAATTGTTATATCATTCAAGAATAAAAATGGGCTATGAAAAATATAAGCAGTAGCATTTTCAATCAAGATCATGAATCATGAGAATAATTTACATGCTCATTATAAGAATATCATATCTCATTATCATTTGAAAAATATACTAAACACAAAAATAGTTTCAAGTAAATCATTTATGTTTAGAATTTAGTTAATAACTTAACGACATCAGACTACCTACCTCAAGGATGTCACTTAGTTCACATTTTTCTTTAATTCAAATCCTAGATCTCATTCAAGGCCTTTGTGAGGTCTTAGGTATAATTTAAGGGTAAGAATCCAAGTACTATTTCACATTCTCTATTGATCATCAGTCAGTTTTACTGATCAACAACCTATGTCATCAATCTAATCTATCAATGGTCCCCAAGATGCATCGGAATGGGACGCATTTTTCAGAATGCACCAATGCATCTTGCCGATCGTAATGCACTAGATTGCTTCTCGGTTCCCAAGACACAGCAATGTTTCAGTCGAACTGTGACCGCGCCCACAAACGTCACATGCATAGAGATGCACCAACAGGATGCTTCTTCGTCGTGCATTACTAGGGAACTTCTTGGTTGCCCAATCCAGTTGATCAAAATGAGAAGGTCAGATCTAGACCATCAAATCTTTCAATCATCGATCAACGTCTAAGATGCTCTCAAAATTACTATTTTTGGGCTTTTTAGGGTTTTGGGGTCCCACAAACTCATCAAACTGCTCAAATCTTCCATCTTAGCTATCCTTAAGTGGGTTCCATCTCAGATCCACTGGATCTATTTTCACTAACAATTTGCTGGTCAGTGAGCTCAAATCTGGCCTAGATCTAAGGGAAAACAATGAAAAAATAAAAAGGAGGGAAAGAAAGGGGAAGGACCTTACCTGGTAGCCAAAGGAGTTCTGAGGGGTTTTTTCGGTGGGTGCAAAACCATTTGTGCCTATCAGAACCCTAAATTGATGAAAAACAATGGAGAAAAATGAGGTTGTTGGAGAGAGATGAAGAAGAAGAGAAGGAAGAGAAGTTTAGGGAGAGAGAGGAGACTGCGATGGGGGAGAGGGAAAGAGGGTTCTTAACACCAACAATCTGCCTTCCTCATGCTCTGCGCAATCACCGACCTTCTCCCCCTGGGAAGGAGTGGGACGAGGGTGCCATTATAAACTCCGCCAATGCCAGTCCAAAGCCCGGATGAAAAAGGAGGAGGGTCTTGCATCAGGTGCCAGCCAGCAAGGGGGAAGTTGAAGATGATTCTATTATTTCTTTCTTACAAATGGATATGCATTTGTATATTAGTTTGCAAGGTAGAAATGAAAATCGTCTCCAGCTTCTTAAAATACAGCCACCCTTAAGTCAGGTAGCTAGCTGGCAAGGGTTAAGCTGAAGATGAATTTGTTATTTCTTTTCTACCTGCAAATGAATATGCATTTGTATTAGTTTGTAACAAAGAGAGGAAATCATCTTCAGCTTTTTAAAACTATGGCAACACCAACATGACATGAATCAAAAACTAACATTCCCTCAAGCTAGGGTGTTCCCCATAAGCGACGCACTACATCGGATCCCAGGTGTGGTGAAAAATAGGCAAGGGCTGCTAGAGCATCCCCTTGAAAGCGACACGCTGCATCAAAACCCAGGTACAGTGAAAAGTGGACATGGGTTCATAACATGGAGGTTGAGAAAAGCAGTAGTAAATAGGATATCTTTAGAACATAAGATTTGCATCGCTACATGGAAAATAGGGACACTGACAGGTAAGAGTTTGGAGTTAGTAAACATGATGAAATGTAGGAGAGTCAACATCACTTTTATCCAAGAAATCAAGTGGAAAGGGGCTAAAGCTAGAGAAATAGATGGGTATAAATTATGATACATAAGAAAGGAAAATAATAGAAATGGTGCAGGAATAATAGTGGATAAGGAATTAAAGGATAAAGTTGTGGACGTTAAAAGAATTAGTGATAGAATTATAATAATAAAAATTGTTCTAGGAGAGTAGATTATAAATGTTATAAGTGCATCTCACCAAAATTAGGGTTACAAGATATAATCAAGAGAGAGTTTTGAGAAGATATGGAGGGAGTCATACAAGAAATTCCCAATACTGAGGGGATATTTATAAGAGCAGACTTAAATGGCCATGTAGGACAAGATAAGGAAGGATATAATAGAATACACAGAGGGTATGGTATAGGTGAACGAAATGAGATGAGGGAGAATATCCTCGATTTTACTTTGTCATATAACCTGTTTATTGCAAATGCACTCTTTAAGAAGAGGGATGAACACTTAATAACGTTTAAAAGTGGACTTCATAAAAGCCAAATAGACATTTTTCTACTTAGGAATAATGAACGATCTATATGTAAGGATTGTAAGGTGATACTTGGTGAGAGTTTAACCTCACAACATAGGTTAATGGTTATGGATATCCATATTAAAAGATGGAGTAAAAGAACTGAACTTAATACACATCCAAAAACTAAGTGGTGGAACTTAAAAGGAGAGAAAATAACCTCATTCAAAAATAAGTTGATGGTAGAAGGAAATTGGAACTATGAAACAGAAGTAAATACCGTGTGGACTAATATGGCTGAGTCCATTAAGAAAGTGGCAAAAGATGTCTTAGGAGTATCTAAAGGTAACAGGCTATTAGCAAAGGAAACATGATGGTGGAGTGAAATAGTACAAAAAGTTATTAAAGAAAAATGGATACGTTTTAAAGCTTGGCAAAAGATTAGAAATAATGAAAACTATGAACAATATAAGAATGCTAAAAATGCTACTAAGAGAATAGTAAGTGAGGCTAAATTTAAAGCAGATGATGAGCTCTATAATAAATTAGGAACAAGAGAAGGTGAGAAAGATGTATTTAAACTTGCAAAAGTAAGAGAACAAAGGGGTAAGGACTTAGATCATGTTAGGTGTATTAGAAGCGATGATCAGAGGGTATTCGTCAAAGAAGATGAGATCAAACAAAGGTGGGAAACATACTTTCAAAAATTGTTAGATGACAATGACTCTGAGAATATAGGAATTGAAAATACGATAAATCTAAATAACATTGGATATTATAGATATGAACGTAGGAATAGAATACCTGAAGTAAAAGAGGCCTTGAAAAAGATGAAATCAGGAAAGGCCATGGGGCCTAATGGTGTACTAATAGAGGTTTGGAAGCATATGGGAGATATTGGGGTAGTTTGGTTGACCAAGTTGTTTAACAAGATTATAAAATCAAAGAAAATTCCTAATGAGTGGAGGAAAAGCTCTATTGTACCAATCTATAAGAATAAAGGAGACATTTAGAGCTGCACTAATTATCCAGGGATCAAACTTATGAGCCACACCATGAAACTTTTTGAAAGAGTGATTGAGAAGAGGCTATGACATGAAACCAGTGTATCAGAGAATCAATTTGGTTTCATGCCTGGGAGGTCTACCATGGAAGCTATTTTCTTATTAAGACAATTAGTAGAGAAATATAGGGAGAGGAGGAAAGACCTACATATAGTCTGTATTGACTTAGAGAAAGCTTATGATAGAGTCCCTAGAGAGTTAATATGGAGGGTGTTGGGTGCTAAGGTTGTTTCTCAGGGGTATATAGACATAATTAAAGATATGTATGAGGGAGCGGTAACAAATGTTAAGACCACTAGTGGCGTGACTGGTGATTTTCCTATCACTGTAGGATTGCACCAAGGATCGACATTGAATCAATACCTCTTCACATTAGTTATGGATGAGTTAACAAAACATTTACATGAGGAGATTCCCTGGTGCATGCTATTTGCAGATGATATAGTCTTACTTGATGAGACAAGGGAGGGTGTAAACATAAAGTTAGAGTTATGGAGAGAAGCATTAGAATCTGAAGGATTTAAAATTAGCTGAACTAAGACAGAATATATAGAATGTAATTTTAGCAAGGAGAGTAGGAGTGGAACACCAGTCAAGATTGATAACCAAGAAGTCCCGTGAAAGACCTCTTTTGGTACTTAGGATCATTGATCCATGAGAGTGGAGAGATTGAGAGGGAGGTTACCCAGAGAATCCAAGCGGGTTGGAACAAATGGAGATGTGCATCTTGAGTTTTATGTGATCGGTGGGTGCCACTCAAACTAAAAGGAAAGTTCTATAGGATAGCTATAAGGCCGGCCATACTCTATGGATCAGAGTGTTGGCTACTTAAGGAACATGATACTCATAGGATGAGCATTGCAGAAATGAGGATGTTGAGATGAATGAGTGGTAAGACAAGAAAGGCCAGAATTAGAAATGAAAGTATTAGAGGAAATTTATGGGTAGCACTAATGGGTAATAAGATGAGGGAGACAAGACATAGATGGTTTGGACATGTCCAAAGGAGACCAACAACGGCACCAGTTAGAAGAAGTGAGGCAATACAAGTAGAAGGTTCTAAAAGGGCAAGGGAAAGGCCCAAAAGAATGTGGATAAAAGTGGTGAGGAAAGATTTAAAAACTTTGGGACTAAATAAAACCATGGTATTTAATAGAGTGAAATGGAAGAATAAGATTATTGTGGCCGACCCCTAATTTGGATAAGGTCTTGATGATGATGATGATGACCAAAATACCCTTATACTTAAAATTTCCACAACTTTCTCGTTCGATTCTATTTTTAGTGATCTTAGTATCATTGGATTGCATTTTTTGAACAGAATCTAATTATGAGGGTATTTCCACCAAATTTTATTTCTATAAAATCTCACTTTTAAGATTCAAAATTATAAAAGTTTCATCTTTCTTTGGAATCCAAATTTTTAAGTCCTATTTTATTTTTAAAATAAAATAGGACTTAAAAATTCAAGTAGTTACAAATACTCTCAAATAAGGGTTTAAAGATACTTCTCCCATTATGTCATCGAAACTAACAAGCTAATGGTTCACATAATTCTTCAAATGCTAATGAGACAAAGGATTGTGAGCCTCAAGAGTGGATGTTATTATAAAGAATATTACTAATAATTTATCTTAATTTCTTCTTTTTATCATCTCTTTAAGGCTATCTTCCACCTAAAATTCATAGGTATTTATAATGAAAGCATTCTAAGTTTAACAAGGATAGCCTATATCATTTCCTAGGTTTCCTAAAGCATATCAGATTTAATAAATTTTCTGGAAATAAAGCTATTACTCATATTTATTCTTGATAGTTAACCAAAACAAGGATAACAGGATCACACTAAATTATGTATACTAAAGAAATTGTGGAATTACTTATCTCTCTGAAAGAAGATATGTGACGACCCGGGTTTTTGAAACATGATTTGTAAAGTATTTTGAAAGGTAAGGCCCTTAAGAGTGTAAAAAAATTTCGTAAAACAAAGCAGCAGAAATTTTTTTCTTTAGAACTTGTTTTGACAACCCCAGTCGCCACTTCATACATAACATAAGTACAATTTTTGTACAAAATAAAATTCCATTGAAGGAATATACTTTTATTAAACTCCAGGATCCATCCAGTGGTTCATAGTACAACCAAATTTAGTACAATACTTGTCCAAATTACATAATCCAAAACTCAAGCTCATTATACAATAAAACTCTCAATAAAGAAAAATACATGTCTTCAAGGGTATACCTTGAAGATTATTCTCTTCAAGTCTTCTATAGTCTTCAACTCCTAACTCTCCTTCCCTGGATCTGAGATATTGCAACAAGTACAATATCTCAGCAAGCAATGCTTGGTAGGGGATTTAGGAAACATAATAATTGACAAGGTAATTCCAATACTTCATAATCTCATTATCCTTAAATATACTCTTTACTTTGTAAGTTATGTATATTTATATACATACATACCCTTCATGGGTAAACCAGTTAAATTTGTGAAAATAGTCAAATATCATTCCCAACTAAGCTGATCAATTCTCTTCGTTTTGAGAATTTAGTATTACAGCTAATCTTATACTGGGAATTTCCCTTCTTGGGAAATATTGGTAATATACAATTACCTAGCATTTCATTATGTTATAACATAAGGCATTTCACTATGCCTATTCTCATATGCATCATAGTGCAAAATAATTAGAAAGGTTGCTATGCTGCAGTCTGATCCGTACTAGCGCGCTTGGATAACTGCCCTGTTCACCACTGATACCAAGGTGGAAAATATTATGTCACTGCCCGCATGGGGGGGCAAGACTTTCACAGTGGTGGCCTTCCCATAATTGCCACCACCCGACTTTTACCCTCTCCTAGGGCAAGGTATCATCATATCATTAAATTTCAATGAGCGGGTGGCCAAACCCTCATAACTCCTCTAGCAATAGCATTCCGCTAGGCTCATGCCTATTAAAACAAACTCACAAGCCTCCAAGCTTGTATGTAAAATAGATTTCATATATATCAGACCATATGTCTGTTTACTTAGGGCTGAAATATTTTCTAGTTCCCTATTCACTTATAGTTTAGTCCTTAACCATCTTATATGTGTTTGGTTGGATCATAAGGTTTTCAAGAGATTTGGTACAAGTATTATCATTACTCTTGTCAACATAAGATCATGAGTACAATCATGTATATCTCATGTAAAGGCATTCATCAAATCCTCCTACCTTTAAGGATTGATCTCTCTTCCCCAATCTTCCATGATCCTGACTGATGTATGTAATATGTACATCCATACATATTGTGTATATATAAATTATGAACAATCTTATTGATCACTAGATCTGATATTTAGAATGATCTTTAAATCATTCATATCTAAATATTTTTCTATCTCTAAGTCTTTGTATGTCCATCTCCTTGATCTTGATCTTTCATAGATCCATTGATTGACAATCTACATGTTGATAAAGATCAAGGTCCTAGATCTTCTATCATCTAGTTCTTCTTTGATCTAAGTTCAATTATTGGATCATCCCTATGGAGGATGATCTTGGTTTTCTTCCTTGAATCATCTTTGATCAAGGGTATGGATTATCTAATCTAATGAACTATAACAAGTATACTACTAAACATACATACTAAGTACAATATAGTATTCTTATTCTTATTGTTCTTGATCATCCAAGAATTAATGGATCTTGTTTGATCATCCTTATCTTACTTATTGTTTTTATTAGGGTTAGGTAATTTACTAACCTTTTATGCTCTTATTATTATTATTCAACCAGTTAATGTGCTGATTGAAGGTAGCTTATTCAAGCCTAAATCTAGACTGCTCCTCTTATTTCCAATTGGCTAAGGCTTACTAGCTGAATGGGTAAACACAAAGTGGTTACTTCAATCCTCATGTAAGGAGGCATTTAGACCTCATAAACGTCAACAGAAGGTAGGGGAAGAGCGAGGCTCTATTAGATAACCCCCTTAACCACTATGTTCATCATTCACTAGAATGACCATAGCTCAACCTTTCATAAGGTTCCTATAAGCATGTTTACTCTAAGTACTATTTCTAATGGATTTTAATTAAGTCCATAAATATTTATAATGTCATTCATGGGGTTTATTATTCTTTTCCTAATTTGGGCCAAGGACTTGATAATCCTTATATTGTCCTACTAACTATAGCCCTTACTAATTAAGTCCAAAGTACTCCATTCTTATTTGTGTAATGAAACTCTACTTTCTCATTAGAATACATTTTTGATGTTTTATGCTCTTTATCTCATAACAAGTAAATCTACTAATAACATTCAACCATAAGTGAATTATAAATTTAAAGCATAAAACTACATAATTTAACATTCAATGATAATGAGGCAAGGTACTTAAATTAAATCTAACACCTTATGATAACAATGAAATCACATATCATGCTAAAATCTAAATGTTATACTAACATGCTTTATAACATAATCATATTTAAAATCTATAAAACTAATTATATTAACATTTTTAGAAACCTTTACTTATGATCCAACCATTTGATCTTAGATCTTTTCCTTTGATTAAGGATTTTAGTTGTATTTAGGGAATTTTCTCTATTAAGGTCAAAAGATCATATTGATCTATTTTTTTCATAATCCATTCATGATTTCCATGGATTTCGTCATATCAACATTTATTCTTTCCATCCCAAGGGTCTGATCACACTTGATCTCATTGATCAAGTGGGTCCCTTTGTATTTTTAGGGTTTTTCTACCATAATGGGTAGATCCCTTAATATATCTCATATATATCCAATTTAACCATAGATCTCACTTTATTTCAGTAGTATATCATTATTAAAACATGTTTTTAAGATCTAATCATCTTAGATCTTGAAAATCTAGGTATGGACGGCCCAGATTAGTCGAGTGGAATGAACCAAATCAGATGGATGCGTTCGGTTTGTTGGGCGCGTTCGCTGGGAGGAAATGACGAAGCGCCATTGTAGGGCGTCCACAGACGCGGACGGGACGAGCGGAACGCTCGTCGTCTGAGCACCTGCAAACCGAGCTGTCACTGGGAGCGTCCGCTCGTGCATTTGACGGACGTGCCATCGTCTTGCTTGGGACAAAGCTCCATGCGTAGTGTACACGCCGTTCTGTCGGTGCGTCACATGTGCGTCTTAAGCGCCGTTTGATCTGGAGATCGGACAGTCCATTTTGGACCGTCCAATCAATCCTCTTTCAATTGAGGGCCTAAAACGTTTCTAATTTTTATGAAAATTCTACCCTAGGGGTTTTGGACCCTTCTGGATCGATTCGTGTAGTCAGATTTTTCATCTGAGCACTCTATCATCCATAATTAAGGGTTCTATTGTTTACTTTATTTTTACCTTTTTATTACCAAAATAAATTACAATAAAATAAAAATTACATGAAACAGTACTAAACATCTGTGAAAAGGATTTCCACCTACCTTATTGGAGAGAAAAACTCAGTTATATGCCCAATTTAAAAAAATACCATGTTGATGAAGATATGGCCTAAAATCCACCTTTCTTGCAAATATCCGTTGTTTGAACCGTTGGATCTTAAAATTTCTTTGGGGGTTTTGTAGAATAGATATGTTGGGAAGTTTTGGACGGTGGAATTGATCAAATTAGATCTGGAACAGAGTTCCTAATTGATTTTAGGTCTCTTGTTCCAATCTAAAAAGAAAAACAAGTTGAAAAGAGATCTATCTCTTGGAAGTTTTGGGTTTTTGGGGAGGGATCTAGATCTAATTTTTCAAGGAGAGTGAAGAGCATTTTGTGGGGATTTTATGAGGATTTTTGGGGTTCTATTTATAGTCATTTTGGGTCTTTTTTCATGATTATAATATTTTATTTTTTTATTATTAAATGGCATGAAAGTCTTCCATACTCCATTTTTTCTTCCCCATGCCTAATTTTTCTTCCCCAAGACCAGCTGATGTTTGTTGACCCATGATTCACGTGGGATGCTGATAAAATTGGTTGTTGGATCCCTTGTGGGTCCCATGTGGGCCCCATATGGTGTAAAAAGACCGTTTTGTCATTTATGCATAAAATTTTGGGTTTTATTCCCATGATCTCGGATTTGAGTGTACTTAGTGGCGTTGGATTCGTATTTATCAATACATTATAAATTTTGATGTCTCATATTTTGATTTTTGGGATATTTTGATTTTTGGGTAAAATTACTATTTTACCCCTTTTGTCCAAGAAATGAAGAAACTTAAGGATTTCTCATCCGAATTCGAAATTTGTCATGCTTACAGTCATTTTGAAGGGTTTGCTAAGTTTAATTTCAATTTTACATGTCTTATGATTTGATTATACTTTTATAAAAAGTATATTTTAAATAACCCTAATATTTCAGCCTGAAATATCTGAAACTCAAACTTTATTGATTTTTCTCAATCAATTACAAAAATTGGTGTTATTACAAGATAGTCTCTAAACTCACTGGGTTATCGGTCTCCATTGATTTTCCTCAAGGTCTCTAAGTCATACCTCTTTATTATTCTTGACTATGTGTTATGTATAAATGGTTTCTGAGAATTGACATTCATAAAATGCTTTAATACATGAATAATATGCAAAACTAATCATATGCACTCCCATTAAGAGATGAAAACATTAGAATTACTAAATTCTGAACCGCCAATTCTCATCACAGTAAGAGAACTCCTCAAAATTTTATTTTCTTTTTTTTTTTATATGAAAAGCTCAAGAAAATTCAAAGTCCATATATGCATCTACACCTGCACCATTTAAAACAAGTCCTTATTAGGTGTCAAGAGAAGAATTTAGTATTAAACTAGGGAAAATGTCATTTCATGGATCAAAATGGCATTGTTTTAGGCCATACCATATCACATACTAGCATAGAAGTAGATAAATCCAAAGTGGATTTAATCTCTAACCTTCCTTCATCAAGGGCAATGAAAGAAATCTGCTCATTTTAGGCCATGATGGTTTTTATAAAAGATTAATCAAAGACTTTAGTAAAATTGCTAAGCTCCTATGTAATTTATTGATGGAGGCAACTTTTGACTTTGATGATGATTGTATGAAAGCATTTGAGAGCTTAAAGGCTTAGTTGACTTCTGCACCTATTATTCAACCACTAGATTGGAGTACACCATTCTAGATAATGTATAATGCTTCAAACTATGTGATCAAGGAATTGTTGGGGCAATGTTTTGATAAACTTCCCCACGTGATATATTATGCTAACAAGACACTCAATAATGCCCAAATCAATTATTCCACTACAAAAAAAGAGTTGTAAGCGAATTTTTTCCCTAAATATGTTTAGATCTTACTTGTTAGGATCCAAGGTAATAGTATACTTAGATCATGCAAATTTAAAATATTTTCATTCAAAGAAAGATGCAAAACCTAGCCTAATCTAATGGATACTATTGCTATAGCAATTTGATTTAGAAATTTGGAACAAGAAAGGATATGAAAATGTTATAGAAGATGACTCATCGAGGATAGTTGTAGAGTCCACTAGCGACAATGTGTCTGTAACAAAAACTTTTCTAGATGAATAAGTATTACACATTCTCAATTACCTTGGTATGTAGATATAGTCAATTATCTTGTCACTGGTCGAAATCCTAGTCATTGTTCTAAAAAGATAGGAACAGATTCATTGTCTAGGTTAACCATTTTACTTGGAATGATTAGTACTTGTTTTAGTTCTAGAAAGACAGCTACAAAGATTTTGCAGTGTGGTTTTATCAACTTGTCATTTTTAGGTATTTACATGCTTATTGCATAGCATGTGCTACATGTCAACAATTAGGGAGCATAGGAAAAGGAAATATGTTGCCCTTAAACCCCATTCTTATCATAAAGCCTTTTGATGTTTAGGGCATTGATTTTATGGAACCCTTTCCTAACTCTTTCGATTACCTATATATCCTTGTGGGAGTGGACTATGTGTCCAAATGCATGGAAGCCTTACCTTGCAAGACTAATGACCATAGGGTGATGGTCAAGTATTTAAAAGAAAATATATTTGAACACTTTGGTACTCCCAGGGCCATAGTTAGTGATGGAGGAAAACACTTTTGTAACAGAGTATTTGAGAACTTAATGAAAAAATATGGTGTTACCCATAGGATTGCTACCCCTTATCATCCTCAGACGAGTGCACAAGTAAAAGTGTTAAATAGGGAGATAAAGAAAATTTTAGAAAAGATAGTTAATCCAAACAAGAAATACTGGCTTACCAGACTACATTTAAAACCTCTATAGGTATGTCACCTTACTACTTGGTCTATAGAAAGGCCTACCACCTCCTAGTAGAACTTGAGTATAAAGCACATTGGCCCTTTAAAAGGCTCAATTTTGACCTCGATGCACCAAATCAATGAGTTGGATGATCTTAGGAAAGATGCATATGATAGCAAAACTATATAAAGGATGCATGAAGAGGTAATCATGATAAATACATACTGCAAAAGTCCTTTACCTCAGGACACAAGGTCCTGTTGTATAATTGTACATTACATCTATTCATTGCAAAACTTCGATCCCAATGGAATGGACCCCTCATAGTACATACTGTTTAACCTCATCGAGCCTTCAAGATAGAAAAGGATTATGAGATTTTCAAAGTCAATGGGCAAAGGTTGAAATACTATCTAGAGTTGGTCAACCTTGAACTAGAGGAGATATTGTTAGAGGAACTTGTATACCAAGACCTACCTTAGCATGCCCCATGACACATGCATCAATCATAAGATTGGAATTCATCATTAAAATTACATTTATCATGGCATTGTATGTCTGGCTAAAGATGTAAAACTTAGCACTCACTAGGAGGCCACCCAGTCTTTTTAAAGAGTATCATTATTCTGCATTACCAATTTATCTCATAGGAGTCTTGTGTTTTCAAACATTGGGGACAATGTTTAGTTCAGGTTGAGGGATGTAAATATACATGAGATTTTTTTAGTTTTCTTAAAAAAATACAAATAAAATTTTTTTTTGAATTTTTTCGAAGTTTTTAGGTCATAGTTCCTTTCCTATGATGAGAATTGGATTTTCATAATCTTAGTGTTTCTCCTACTTCCACTTCTTAATATAAATGCATATGATTAATTCTTCATTTTATTCATGTCCTAAAGTATTCTATGAAAGTTAAATCTTGAAACACACTTACACATAGTGCACAAGTTTAGACCTATGGATGGTATGATTTAGAGACCACAATGAAAATCAGTGGAGACCTATATACCTAGTGAGAATTAAAGACCACCATTTATCTAAGGGATATATCTAATTCTATATTTTCTTTAGTGATCATCAATTTTGAAAGATCCTAGTATCTTTGTGTTTGGTCAAAATGCTAAGAACTAGAAGAAATATTAACTTCCTTTCCTGGATATTTATTGACGTAGATAGGTTTTATGAAAATTAGGAAATGATATAGGTCATCCTTGTTTTAGCCCAGAGACAAAAATGTACCCAGTCTATTCTATATAACTAGCTAGACCTCTAAGCCTCTTGGTAAGCCTTTTCTTTCTCGAACCCCATTTACCCTAACCCAAAAAAATCCCAGTAAGAATATCCATTACATATCTTTAAAAATAAGTGGAGATGGTAGGAAAAGGACAAAATTCTAAGAAGTGAAAGATATCAAAGTGCTCATGAAGAAAAATCATTTTCTAAAAAAAAAGATACAAAATTACAAAGAAGAGTTAGAAAAATAGAAATATCAAGGAAAATATAAAAGAAGAGAAAGGTAGAAAAGATATTCATTTTCGTACAATAAAAATTAAAGTTGTTAAACATTCAATTGAAGAACTCTACTTAGATTTGAACCTTTCAAACCTTTTTACCCTTTCTTTCAGAACTTGTCTTAAGCTTACCTTTCATCCTCTCTAAAAACCTATTGATCTTAAGGGGAAAGATAGCCTTAATGAGAATATGAATATGAAGGAATTAAGATGAACTACCCAATTGATCTTGGTAATGACATCCATTCCTAGGGATCATAATTCTTTATCTCATTTGTGTTTAAAATTATAAGAACCATTAGTCTTGTTGGATCCATTCACATAGTGAGTGAATTTTGTTTGACCCCTTTCTATCAAAGCTTTAGTTCTGAGTGTATATCAATCATAAATTAAGGTCAAAACATCATTCCAATGGAGTATAAGCACATCTTTTTAGAAGTTCTAACTTATGTAGTTGTGGACACACTGCACTAACTTGTAAAAATTTTCATTCATCTTTATTAAGTTATTAAAGTAAGTAGAGTACTAATAGATGAGAATTCTCTAAGATCAATAAAAGGACTTAGCCTTATGGAATTTTGTGAGTATATTCACAGCAAACCCTTATGAGGCTTAACTTGTCTGTTAGGGGTAACCTAGGGGTTGAAGGGCTTATGGCATATGCTAAATGGAATGGTGAGTACCTGTAAAAATGGAAACCACTTAGTTTAGAAATTTTTATTTTTGATAAGTTTCTAATTTTAGTTTAGGAAAGTGTTTATTGTACTATGCCCCTTACTTGGCTAGGTTGGTCCTTCTTACCCATAGCCCTATACAGGATGTCATTGTTGGCATCAATGCTACTCAGAGTTCCTGTACTCGTGTTTTTTTGGGTAAATATGTCCTATAAAATTTAATTAAAAGGACATGATCAGTTCAATTCATTAATTGTATAAAATTAAAGGTAGTCAAGGGTAGGCAAGTGGAACCACTTACAATGCAAGAAACAACTTTTGTAGTAGCTTCATTTGTGAAAGTTTGGGTATAATGGACCACCTTGTGTGCCATCTTTCAGAGGAGGGCATGGTCAATGGGATTCATAGTCCCAGTTTTCTTTTACTATCAAGGAAGACACTATAGTTAGGTAATGAAATGTATATAACTGCAGTATAATTTGAAAGGAATAAAATGTCACAAATACGTAATGTTCTTCCAAATGGGCGTAACTCAACCTAGAGAGGTAGTGCTACATATTGGTTTCATACAACTTTCTCCCCCTCACACTATTTGCCCACACATTTGAATGTACATAATCAAGTGCAATAATTTAATGTTATATATAATTAATTAAATGAAACATTATTTTAGCACATACCTCAAATTCAAAGGGCATGGTGGACCTTTACAAATTCATTTTACTCATCTTGGTCAATGACGTTAGAATAAATGGCAAGCACTATGTACAACCTCGATGGATAATTAACACATGGAGCTATGTAATTGTGAACAAGGTAGTTCTTTCATTTTCTCCATTGCTCACTAGCTCCTTGCAAAGAACACAGCCTATTCTACTCAAGTACCTCAAAGGCAGCCTACAAAGCATGTTACTTTGAAAATAAGAAGATAATGTATGTTATAAATTATATACTACATAATATTTTTACATACCTTCACTAACTACCATATTGCATCTTTGGTTGTTTATGTCATACATCTCCAATCATCAAATGTAATAGGCACCATGCTTTCTTAATATGGAGTAGAAAAAACTACTATAAGTTGTTGCACTATCACCTGTATCTTGTCCCTTACTATTGTATTGGACAGGTTCTTTTATTCCCTTTGTCTTTGTCTTGACAACATTTTTCCATCATTGTTCTACCTCTACCCTTTATCCCTTGAGTGTTGCTAAGGTTGGCCACTTGTTCATGTTCTTCATGTTGATGTTGTTCAAGTTCCATCTTTACTGCAAAAGAACATAATGATATCAGAATAATGAAATTAGATAGTCCATGTAATGCATTTAAAGAACACAAAAGTAGAACAAAACATAAGAAACATGCTTTTTTTAGTGCAAAGGTGGTATTACAATGGTATTCAAATGGAAACCATGGCATAGACATTGACTATTCATTTTTATTTTCAAATCTAGCAGATGACTAGTCCAATATCCTAAAACCTTGAAGCACTTCCCCAAATTGCATGGTAGTTTTATTTTTATATAGTTTCTAGTTTTAGGTTTGCATGCACAACACTAGGTTTGCATGCATTCTACACTAGGTTTACATGCATTCTACACTTTGATTCTAGCATCGTAAACATCATACACCATTCTCCTAATTTAGAATGTCTTCATCATTTTAGTTTTTGCTTGTTTTAAAACATTCTAATTTAGAAGTATGTTAGTTTTTAATTTTAGAACATCATATATAAATCTTTAATTATTTCTATTTAACTTTGTCAACTTTTCATCTTTCCTTCCATACATATTAGGACCATTTTAGAACATCATATATAAATATTTAATTATTTCTATTTAACTTTGTCAACTTTTCATCTTTCCTTCCATACATATTAGGACCACTTTAGAAACTAAATGCATGATAGATTTTTAGATTTAGAATTTTCCTAAATTAGAAGCATGGTATTTTCTATTTTTAGTCTCATGTTTAGCTTAGTTAGACTTTCTATCTTTCTTAGCATTCGTTCTAGGTTCACTTTAGGACTACATACATGTTGGGTTTTAGATAGAGCTTGCATCATCCACTTACTTTTCAAGCATAGTCATTCCACGCATATCCACCATTGCACACATGCACCACCATCTTTATCACATGCACACACATGCTTAGTTGCACATGTACTCTTTCCCATAGCATTACATGTCCATATCTCACTCTTCTCTCAGTTTCCCATCCCTTCACTTCATATATTTCCTTTTGAGGTTTTTTGGTTCCTAAAGCATGTAAATTAATGAAAGTAAAAATAAAAATAATTGAAGTTTTTGTATAGAACCATACTATTGTAGATGTTTTGGATTCTCACTTCGAACGAAGGTGGGATTCCTTAAATTAACCACTAAGTACTTTCTATGCTTGCACGACTACATTAATTTGATGAGATTTAGAAGTGGATATCTTGAAGTTCAACTTTTTGATGGTAAAAACAAAGAAAAGTAAACATATGTGAAGCCACTGTAATATATACATACTTAGCAACTACTCCAATTCAAATATTTCAGATCTATTCATTCTTAATATATATAATATATATTGGCATGCAAGTGTATAGATAATAAATACATATATATAAACTTAGAGTGACATACCTACGTTGTTATACTAACCCCCCCCCCCCAACCCAAATTGGGTTTTGGGGAATTTAGATGGCCTAATTTAAGGTTTTGTAATGTGGTTTCTCAAGCTCACAACCACTAAACACACACAAAAAAAAACTAGTGAGGCTGGGGGCTAAAGTTTGTCAAGTGCAAGATAAGCCTTTAGAACAGAAAGATATTGATGCAAGTCATGCAATAGTAGAAGACAATTGCAACAAAAATCACAAAAACACCAACCATTATAAGAAACATAGAAACTAATTATTCACAATAACTCTAGGATGATATAAGCTAAAACAACATAACAAACCAAGACTAAATAGGACAAAAAGAGGGGACGAGGGTTGCACATGCCTGCTAGTGACTAATTAGGATAGAGAGAGGGGGAGGGAGTCACGGTACAATAGGCTAGTGGCCTAGGAGAGAGAGAGAGAGAGGCTTGTTCACAGGGCCAAAAGACTATCAAGAAGGATAGGAAAAGAGAGGGGGGGAGGTCGAAGGATGCATGTAGGTTTGGTCAAGGAAGCAACAAGGCCAGCCTATGAACAAACAGGACACAGGGAGAGAGAGAGAAACTGGGGGTCGAGGATGTACGCATGACCAATAGCAACCGAGGAAGATGGAGAGAGAAAAAGAGACGAAGGGGATTATGGATGTAGTCACGACTGGTTGACAACCTATGAGGATGGAGAGAGAGCATGCACACCAATCGTAGGTGCAAATGGATGAACTTTTTTCAATGGGGCATGGCACCGATTCAATAGACTACAACAATTGTAGATGACAAAGAAGGGGAAATGGTGGGATGAATGCATTTCAATGCATATAGTCAGAATTTTAAAGTTGAAAAAATGACTTTAAAATTTTTAAAGTCATTTTCTATTTTTCAACTTGAAAATTCATTTGTAAACTCAAAAAATAAAAATGAATTCAAAAAACATTTTTAAATTCATTTTTTTCAACTTTAAAAATAATTTTTAACATAAAATCAATTTTAAAGTTATTTTAAATTTTTTACATTAAAAATTCCTTTTAAAATTTTTCCAACTCTAAAATTATTTGTATGTATATTTTTTTCACTTTAAACTCTCTTACTTACAATGACACTGATTTTTCATAAATTAAGTAGTGAATTCACGCTTATGTGCACATCTATATGAACAAATACAAGAACAAGGAAATCAAGTATTTTTTGGCTAACTCATCATTTATCATTCTTTTATTACATATATCAAACATTATTACACCTCATTAATATAAGAGAGCACATGATCAAAGAGCTAATCTTGAACTATTTCATCAAGACCTAGCCTCTTAGTATTCAGCTCACAGCACTCTCTAACAAGGAGAGAGATAGTAAAGCTTCAAATTAGAAAATCCTTGACCAACATGATGGAAATATATTTCTCATCATCAAACCCTAATTTTGGATGAGAACTGCAAAGCTTGAGGCTCTCCCTCTCTCCAATTTTAAGGATTAGGTCAAGAAGCAATTGTTGTTTCCACTAAAATCATAGGATTTTTAGCAGAATCACAACGATCTAACCAAGATCTTAACCCCATCATCTACAGTGACAAAACCCACCCCATCCACAATATGCAATAGAGAGTTAAAACAAGAAAAGTCGTGGATGAAAACAGGAGGGTTTAGTATTCGTACCATGTTTTTCATGCCACAAACATCCAAAATCTCCAAAAAAAGATGACAAAAGAAGGACGTGAAAGAGAGAGACAGGAGAACCAAAGGAGGATGCCATCATTCTACCCGCAAGATGAAGAATGTCAATGGGGAAGACAAGAAAAATAAGACAACTTCATCCTTTTTATAAAGTGAAAATGACTTTTAAAGTTGGTTTTTATAAATCCAACTTTAAAAGACACTTTTAAATTAGTTTTCAAAAAATAACTATAAAATCCATTTTAAAATCAATTTTTAATTTAAAATACTAATTGATGTGGACCAACTAATGTTTCATGCAATTCAATGTTGAATAATGCATTTTGTACATAACAAAATAAGAAGATGCAAATCAAGTCAATTTTCAAGTAACTCCTCATTTATCATCCTTTTATTATAATAATATATATGGTGTACTTCTAATTAGTACTCAGAAGCTCACGAAACAAAGTAGTATGATTACATGTAAGTCAAATCGTTCCCACAAGGAATCTCACAGATTTGTATGCAATTGGTGCTAAGTGTTCAATTTTGGCCAAAGTACTCCTAGTTTAGTTTTAGTTAGATCATCTAACTTATCAATTTGATGATTTTTAGATAAAATATGAAATTTAGCTCAAATTGACCATTCAACCATAAATTGTCCAAGTTAAAGGTCAGATGATCATCTGAGCGAATCAAATGCTTAATGAATAGTTTAGATGACTCTAATCTAGTCTTATATCTTGCAGATCAACCAAGATAGGCTTAGATGGGTCAGATTGAATTTCAAAGGTGTAGATCACCCAACAGAGATTCAATGGTGCAGATGGAATGATTTCATAAAGAAAACTTTGTTTTAAAGGAAACATGGAAAAAATTTGGAAAGCCCCAATAATAGAAGTCTTAAAGGAGGAAAGCAAGCAGAAGGTGGCGGGGAGGTAGGCTACCCCTTTCCCTTCTACCCCTCTCTTTCCACCATACCTTTCCCACTTCACCACTCCCTCACTTTCTAATTTCTCTCTTGGGTTTCCTCTTACAAAGGAAACCATCCCACCTATTTATTCTCACTCCCCAATGTCTCTTTGCTATCTATTCCCTCTTGAACCTCTCTTTGGGCTAGACCATAGGAGGCAAGACACACCACCCCCCTTGCTTCCACTTTCCTCAATTGTTTTCCTTCATTTTCTTTTCTTTTCATTTCATCTCATCTTATTTCTATTTAATTTTTTTCTCTGCCTCCTATCCCAGGCTCCATCTTCACTGCCTAGATCGTCTCCCCATTGCCCTATTCACCTGCACCCGACTAGCCCAACAGCACCACTCTAAACCCATCACCAGCCGGATCAACATCATAGCACCGAACCAGTCATCCCCCCACTTCCATCATTTCTCCCTCAACCCCATCTTTACCAGTTCTCATTCACAAACCAACTGCCCCATCTTCCCTTCTTTATTTTCTCCCTTCTCTCTCTTGCCAGACCCCTCCTTTGTTTCTGTTTCTCACATTCCACCACCCAACAGGCACTGTCATTCCACTTGACAATCACTTGCCCCCTGCTCTGTTTCTCTCTGTGTCACAGGCATTGCTCTACTCAGTCCAGACAACACTGGCAAGCTCATCATCATCTCTGCCCAACACGCACCACACCAGCCCTTCTTCCTCTACCCAAT
The DNA here is from genome assembly GCA_035236585.1 of Warburgia ugandensis. NCBI lineage: Eukaryota > Viridiplantae > Streptophyta > Magnoliopsida > Canellales > Canellaceae > Warburgia > Warburgia ugandensis. The sequence continues at coordinate 38,563,478 of CP141134.1, forward strand.
CGTGCTCCACTACTCCCACCCCCTCTCTTCCATCTTCACTAGCATCATCATATGCCCATCTCTGACCTGCCCGCTCTCTGCTATGCTAGCATCATCGGCACTGGCCATCAGCAACACCTGCCCCTCTTGTATAGCATCACACCTCTATCCAAGATGGAAGAACCAGCACTTTCTTGAATTCCCTTCTCATCTCTGGCATACTCATCTACTCAATCCATCGCACTAGAGCTTGGTATCATTCTCTCCTTCTATGAACATCTTCATCGTAGAAAACTCAATCCGAGTTTCCTTTTTCCTCCTCCTCTCTTCTCCTCCTCCTCTTCCATTCTCCCCTCCATCACCAACTTTCACACCTCTGTCGAGTTCTCTGTTTCCTCTTTCGTTTTAACTAGATCTTCAGTTTAATTCCAATTTTACCCTTCGATCTTTATTTAAAATTCCATCTGTGTCCTCTTTTTAATTCCTTCTATATTCTACTTCTGTTCTAGTTTTAATTTATCTTCATTCTGCTTATCTAGGAATTGTGTAATCCAGATCAGTTTGATTAAGGCTTAACTTAATCAACATGTTAGCCTTATCAAACAAGAATTCAATATTTCTACTCTATTTCACATCAGATCTTTAATTAATTTTTGGATTACATTCTTAAGAGACTTCCTAGCATGATTAATATCTCTGATCTTAAATCCAAAATCCAAAAAGCGATCTAAACCATCCAAATTTAAAATTTCTTATCTAAACTAGATCTCTCAAATTTTTTGAGAATCTACCTAATCCATCCGATGGATCATCAATCAGAAACACTAGGAAGAGACTGATGACGAATGATTGAAGTTTATGAGACAAGATCTAAAGAATTTGATGATAATTAGTCTAGGGAAGTAGATTTTTCACGTTTCTTTAGTTAAATTGCTATCTTTTTTAATTGGATTTCTGTAATTTTCATTGATTAAATACATCTGAAGTCTGATTACACTTTATGTTAATTTATGTCATTTAATTTTAATCTTTGAATAATTAAATTTTATTAAAACTCCAAATTCTTAAAGTAAGTCCCTGTGGGATCGACCCGTACTTGCACACGCTACACTACAATAGCCAATGCACTTGTAAAAAATATAACAAGTTTTTGGCACCGTTGTTGGGGACTCGCAATGAAATTTTCATAAAATTTAATTAAAAAATCAAAGAAATCTAAAACATCCAAAATTTATAAAATTTTAGAAAAATCCAAAAAAAAAAAAATTAAGAATTGTATACTTTTAGCATTTAGACATTTTTAGGAGTATTTTTCATTTTTTCTAATGCATAATCACTTTATTTCTTGAATTTAGTACTTTTTTTTATTTTTATTTTTCAAAAAATTAGAAAGTGGAGGAAATTGGCAAGTGGATATTCATCAAAATAAAAATTTCCATGATTTCTTAGAATAGAATTTTCCTTTTCTTTTGAGTGAATCTTATAATAAGGCCCCTTTGTAATTTGTAATTTCAATTTCAATTTTAAAAGGGTGATATAATACATGGCAAGTGTGAGATAAGATGGCCCCCACTTGATCTTCATTAGAAACCCCACTGTAAGTATCCCTCACTCCTTTTATTTCCTAGATTAGGGTTTGCATTTAGGATAATTTTGCAATGCTTGGTAGAATAATTTCATATAGAAAGCATTTTTTATAACTATTGCATTTCAGGGTTTTGCATTAGTTTAATGTTTTAATTGCATTCTTATGGCACCTACCATGGAGAGCAGAAATTAATTAGTAAGGGCACCCTACCCCACAAGATTAAGGTTGGATTTCATTACCACTCCTTGGCCCACCTAGGTTAATCACCATAAGCGTGCAACCCTACCTTTCAAATTAATCTAAAATCAATTAGAAGAGACCTATAGGGCCATCACATGCTCATACAACCCTCTTACTAAGACATGATCTATTGGCACTCCAGTGGCTTTTGAGCACCATAGTTATAGTAGGTGTCTTAAAATCTAAATGATTTTTCCATGCCTTCTATTGATGCTTGTTGAGGTCTAAACGCATCCTTACATGAGGATTGTATTAACCACTTTGTGCAAAACCTAACTGGGAAGCAATAGGTAAATATGAAGGAGAGGATGAGCATTAGATTAGGCTAATTTAACAGCATTGTCCCCACACAAATTCAAGAAAGTCAAAATATTGCTTATTAGCCTAAGGATTAATTGACCGTGCCTTTATTTGCACATCAAGTAAAGTTAAAGTCAACATTTAGATTAGGACATTTTAGATTAGGGTATTTTATGCAAGGACGTCGATCTCAGAACCTAGAGTTAGCACCTTTAGACCTAGAGATTCAATGCATCCAACGACAAGGGGAAAGAAACCTAGTTCCTATCCCTATGACTAAACCACCAACAGAGATTGAGCACAAACAATTAGAGATTTATATGCTCCTCTACAACTTAATACCCCATCTCGCATAGCTTTACCTCCCACAAATGCTGACTACTTAGAGTTAAAGCTGGGAGTCATCCAATTACTCCCTACTTTTTTATGGTTGAGACCACGAAGACCCTTACCTACATATCAAGGAGTTCCTTGATATTTGTGCCACATTTAGATTCCGAAAATTTTCGGATGACTCTATTAGGCTTATTCCCTTTCTCACTTAAGGACATAGGCAAGTCATGGCTTAATTTCTAGGAGGTAGGTTCCATACATACATGGGACCAATTATCTAAGAATTTTTTGAACAAGCACTTCCCTGTTCACAAAACAAATGCCCTACATCATGAAATTATCAATTTCCAACAAAGAGATGATGAACAATATTAGAATGTTGGGAATGGTGGAATGAATTGCTACAAAAATGTCCTCATCATGGATTTGAGAAACTGCAGCAGGTTCAATACCTCTATGAGGCATTGATGCCTCAAAATGGACAAATGATAGATGCAGCGAGTGGAGAGACCCTCATGTTAAAGGATGAAAGTGAGGCATGGGAGTTCTTTCAGATAATGGCCTATAATTCTCAGTAATGGGAATATTCAAATAGGAGAGAAAGAACCAACCAGCCCACTAAGAAAGGAGGTCTCTATGAGATAGGAGTGCATACTGATCTATCCCATAATCTTAGCTCTGTAGCTGGAAAATTAGGTGAAAGAATGGACAAACTTAAAACCATGTTTAAAACTTTCATGGCTGCACTTTATCTCAAAAACCTCCACAAGAGGTTTGTGCTACATGTTCTAGTGCAGTCCATATCACCTCCTCTTGTCCATCAAATAGAGTGATGAACTACTATCTTGACCAAGAAAATGCATATCGCTAACCTAGCGACAACCCATATTCTGAGACCTACAACCCTGGATGGGCTAGGCATCCCAAATTTTCTTGGTCAAAGAATAGCTACCAAGGGGGACCATCTATAAATTTCCTTGTCCAAAACTTTCCTCTCAAAACTATAGTTCCCCAGCAGCCACCAGGCTTTCAACAACCTCAACAACAAAAGAAACCATCTACAAAGGAAAACATCCATACCATGCTTGAAAACATTATATAAGATAATGATTATATTACAAAAACCATCCACTAGTTGCAAAATGAGAGTAGACAGTCAGCCAATGTCAACTCTCAAGCCATAGCCAAACTAGATATGCAAGTAAGCCAACTGTCATCCAAACTACATAATAGAGGAAAGGGTTAGTTCCCTAATCAACACATCCCCAACCTTAAGGGTCAATTTAAGATAGAGTCAAGTTCTCAAAACCTTAACCCTCACGAGCATGCCAAGTTTATAACCACCCTTAGGAGCAATCGTCAGATCGATAACAAAGAAGCGTAGGCTAAGGAAACTATAGAGGAGAAAGAGAAGTGATAGAAAAACCCTATAGAACCTATAGAGGAGGCACCCCATGTCCCTAAAGCATCCTTCCCTCAATTAGTCAATAAAACTAAGAGAGGAACAAATTTTAATGAGATAATGGAAGTGTTTAAACATGTACAAATCAATATTCCATTACTCAATTCTATAAAGGATATTCCTTATTATGCCAAATTTCTTAAAGAGCTCTGCATTACAAAGAAAAAAAGCTTAATGTGCAAAAGAAAGCCTTCCTCACTAAGCAAGTGAGGTCTTTAATTCAACACAAGACCCCACCAAAGTTTAAAGACCTGACATGTCCTGCAATTTCTTGCATATAGAAGATAAGTCATAGATAGGGCATTACTTTACTTAGGGGCAAGTGTTAATCTGTTGCCATATTCTATCTACGAGAAACTAGGGCTTGGTGAGCTTAAACCAACCAACACAGCATTGTAGTTAGCGATATAGGTGGACCAGTTTTATTTCCTTTCAATTTCATTGTCCTGGAAATAGACCCCAATAATCAGATCCCAGTGATTCTTGGATGTCCATTCTTAGCAACATCCAATGAAATCATAAATTGTAGAAATGGTGTATTACAATTATCATTTGGCAATATGAAAGTTGAGCTCAATGTCTTCAATGCCAACCATCAACAATTAGATCTTGATACTTCTTACAACAAGATTCAAGATTTAATTCCACAAGTTCTGCCACCATTATCTATCTTTGATTCACTATAAGCATGTCTTAGACATTTTAAATTCAATTGTTAACATTTGGATAAAGATGTTAAACTTAGCACTCATTGTGAGGCAACCTAGGATTTTAGAGTCTACATCCTTTCATTTCCATATAAATCCTATGTTTCAAATGTTGGGGACAATATTTCATTCAAGTTGGGGTTGTAGATGCATATAGTGATTTTGAATTTTCTTGAGTTTTCTTGATTCTTTTGAAAAAAGAGATATTGAAAAAAAAAGTTTTTAAGGTAGAGATCTCTTATTGTGATGAGAACCGGATGTTCTTAATTTAGTAATTCCATTGTTTTCATCTCTTAATGGGGATGCATATGATTAGTTTTGCATATTATTCATATGTGAAGCAATTTATGAAAGTTAATTCTTGGAAACCATTTACACACAGTACATAGTCAAGACTAATAAAAAGGTATGACTTAGAGACCCAGAGGAAAATTAGTGGAGACCTAACCCAGTGAGATTTTGAGAATATCTTCTTTCAGAGAGTTATGAGTACTTCCATAATTTCTATAGGGTATATAATTTAGTGTGACCCTATTATCCTTATTTTGGTTAAACATCAAGACTAAATAGGAGTAATAGCTTTATTTCTGGAAAATTTATTGAATCTAATAGGCTTTAGGAAACCTATGAAATGATATAGGCCATCCTTGCTCAACCTAGAGATATAAAGCCTACCCAGTATATCATACCACTAGTTAGCCCCTTTGAGCCTATTATTAAGCCTTTCTTTCTTAACCCTATTCACCTTAACCCAAAACAAGCCAGTATAATAACTATCCATTACCCATTGTCAAAATGAATAGAGTTAGTAAAGAAAGTTCAAAAATAGGACAAAAAGTCAAAGAGGTATGAAAATTATCCATCTTTCTTAAAGAAGCCAAGGAAAAAGAAACGTGAAAAAGAAAAAAGAAAAACTTAAAAGAGAAAGACAAAAATATGAAAGAGATATTCACGTCACATGCACCCTAAAAGAAAAGTTGTTCTAACATATATTCATTGAAGACATCTACTCAATTTTGAACCTTTAAAATCCTTCATCCCTCATTTCTGAACCTATCCTAAGCCTATATTTCATCCTAGTTAAAGACCTATTGATCTTAGGTGGAACATAGCCTTAAAGATGAAATAAAAGGAAGGAATTAAGGTAAACTACCCATAATATTCTTGGTGATAACATCCACTCTTAGGGATCACTTTCCTTTTTCTCATGAGCATTCAAAATATTTATGTGAACCACTAGCTTGTTGGATTCAGTCACATAATGAGAGAATATGTTTAAACCCTTGTATGAGGGTTTCACTTCTAAGTGTATACTTGTGAGGATTTAAGTCAAGACATATTTCCAATGGAATTTAAGAATATCTAGTTAGAAGTCAAGATTTATGTGGCTATACACACACATGCACTTTGAGAAATGACTCAAATAAAATGCCTTTAATATGTGTATGAGGTGTAAAATGGTCAAATCCTTTCATTAAGTTGTGAAAAACTAGCAGATTGCTAATGAATGAGGATTCTCAAAGATAAAATAGGGGACTCAACCTTAGTGAATTTTAGTGAATTTTGTGGGTATACTCACTGCAAACCCTCCCTAGGCATAACTCATCTATTAGGGGTAACCAAGGGGTTCAAGGGCTTGTTGCATGTGCTAAATGCAATCGTGAGTACCTATAAAGTGGCTCTTTGTACTAGTTTTTGTAAAATGATTTTTCACATGTTTTGCTCAGGACTAGCAAAATGTTGGTTGGGGGTGTGCTAAGTTTTAATTTTGGCCAAAATACTCCTAGTTTAGCATTTAATTAGATCATCTAACATATCAATCTGATGATTTTAGATAAAATATGGAATTTAGCTCAAATTGACCATCTAACTATAAATTGTCAAAATTAACAATCAAATGATCAACTACACCAATCAGATGCTTAATAAATTGTTTAGATGACTCTAATCTAGTCTTATATCTTGCAAATCAACCAAAATAGGCTTGGATGGGTCAAATCAAATTTCAACAATGTAGATCACCCAACAGAGATTCAATGGTGTAGATGGAATGATTTCATAAAGGAAACCTTGTTTTAAAGGAAACATGGATAAAATTTGGAAAGCCCCAATAATAGAAGTCTCAAAGGATGAAGCAAGTAGAAGGAATGTGGAAGAAGGAAAATTAGAAGGTGGTGGGGAGGTAGGCTACCCCTTTCCCTTCTACCCCTCTCTTTCCACCATACCTTTCCCACTTCACCACTCCCTCACTTTCTAATTTCTCTCTTGGGTTTCCTCTTACAAAGGAAACCATCCCACCTATTTATTCCCTCTCCCCGATGTCTTTATGCTATCCACTCTCTCTTGAAACTCTCTTTGGGCTAGACCATGGGAGGCAAGACCACCACCACCCTTCTTCCACTTTCCTCAATTGTGTTTCCTTCATTTTCTTGTCATTTCATCTCACCGTATTTCTGTTTAGTTTTTTTCCTTTTTCTGTCTCCACTATGTTACACATTGTTTTTCTACCTCCTATCCCATGCTCCATCTTCACTACCCAAGCCATTTCCCTAGTTCCCTATTCCCCTGCACCCGACCAACCCAACAACACCACTCCACACCCATCACTGGCCTGATCAACATCACAGCACTGAACCAATCATCCCCCCACTTCCATCATTTCTCCCTCAACCCCATCTTTACCAATTCTTATTCACAAACCAACTGCTCCATCTTCGCTTCTTCATTCTCTCCCTTCTCTCTCTCGCCAAACCCCTCCTCTATTTCTATTTATCACATTCCACCACTTAACAGGCACTGTCGTTCCACCCAACAATCACCTACCCCCAATTCTATTTCTCTCTATGCCACCAACATTGCTCTGCTCAGTTCAGATCATGCCAACAAGCTCATCATTGTCTCTACCCAACACGCACCTCACCAGCCCGTCTTTCTCTGCCCAGTCATGCTCACTGCTCCCACCCCACTCTCTTCCATTTCAACCGACATCATCGTATGCCCTTCTTTAACCTGCCCGCTCTCTGCTCTGCTACCATCACCACCACTGGCCATCAGCATCATCTGTCCCTCTTGTCCAGCACCGCACCTCTATCCAAGCCAGAAGATCTAGCACTGGCTTGAATTCCCCTCTCATCTTTAGCATACTCATCTGCTCAGTCCATTGCAACAAAGCCCGTCATTATTCTCTGCTTCCACCAACGTCTTCACAAAAGAAAACTTGACCCGGATTTCCTTTTTCCTCCTCTTTTCTCCTCCTCTTCCATTCTCCCCTCCATCACTAGTTTCCTCACCTCTGTCGAGTTCTCTATTTCTTTTTTCTTTTTAAGCAGATCTTCAATTTAATTCTAATTTTAGCCTTTGATCTTTATTTAAAATTCTATCTATGTCCTCTCTTTAATTCCTTCTATGTCTTGTTTCTGTTCCAATTTTATTTTATCTTCATTCTGCTTATCTAGGAATTGTGTAATCTAGATCAGTTTGATTAAGGCTTAACCTAATCAACGAGTTAGCCTTATCAAACAAGATTTCAATATTTCTCCTCTATTTCACATCAAATCTTTAATTAATTTTTGAATTACACTCTTAGGATACTTCCTAGCATGATTAACATTTATGATCTTAAATCTGAAATCCAAAAAGTGATCTAAACCATCCAAATCTCACACTTCATATCTAGCCCATATCTCTCAAATAGAATCTGCCTAATCCATCCAGTGGATCATCAATCAAAAGCACTAAGAAGAGATTGATGAAGTTGAATGAAGTTTATGAGACTAGATCTAAAAAATCTGATAATAATTGGTCTAAGGAAGTAGATTTTTCATGTTTCTTTAGTTAAATTGTTGTCTTTTTTAATTGGATTTGTGTAATTTTCATTGATTAAATACATTTAAAGTCTGATTGCACTTTCTGTTAATTTATGTCATTTAATTTTAATTTTTAAAGAATTAAATTTTATTAAAAGTCCAAATTCGTAAAGCGTGTCCCTGTGGGATGGACCCATACTTCCACACACTGCACTACAATAGCACATGCACTTGTAGAAAACACAACAATTGGAATTTATTTAAATCAATTATCCTAACCAAAGAGAGATTATATTTTAATTTGTTCTAAGAATTAAAAGAACATAGAATTAGAAACATGCATAAAATTAGGAACTTAAACTAAAAGGAAACTTTCTAAAAGTAAAGACTTTTTAAAACTAAGATTAGAAACTAGCCGCATTCAGAACAAGAAACTAAATCAAAACTAGAAACATGAATGACTTGCACATGAAACAAAATTTGTTTTATTGAATGTAAAACCCTTACAAGAGTAGTGTGCATGATACAATAGAAAATTAAACTTAAAAATATGCAAAGTAAGGTGTGCAACATTCAAGAGAACTTGCGTTCAATCTTTAGCATCTGTAATCCATCAATCTCTCGTCAATAGGTATCCAAGATGGCATACGTGTGAATCAATGGAGAGAATCAAGGGGAGAGAATGAAAGCAAGTTGGGAATGAATTCTAAAGAGAGGTAAATAAAGATGATGCATGATATAAACTAGAAAAGAACAAGCAACAAAGATAGGCAGGCAAATAACAAAAAGCAAAGAAGAACTAACTTAGAATAAGATGATCCAAAGGCTACTCTCTCTTGGCTGTCATTACAAGAGATTGATGGCTTTTGATCAAGGAGAATGAGAATCAAGATAACAAATAAAGGAGACCAAGTAAAGTGTGCATGAACCAAGAGAAGAAGCTTACTACAAGAGAAAAAGAGGCATGGAACTCTAAAGTTAATTACATGTAAAACCTCCAAAGAAAGAGGCATTGAAAACTTCCCTTCCCTCTTCACATTTTTAACATGTATATAGAGGTAGATCCTTCCTAATTTCTATCCTAAGGAAGAAGGGAAGAGGGGATAAGGATTGGGAAGCATGAGATAAGATAAGGATGGAGATTAGGAAAGTGGGGATTAAAAGGGAACTTAGGAAGGGAATTAGAAGGTGGAAACTAGGAACAAAATTGCGTGGAAGGTTCTTCCTAAGTAATTCACAATGGGAGGGAAAGAGAAAGGGAAGAAAAGAAAAGTTTAGGGGGGAGATCTCTTCTATGATTGGTCCATATGTGCATGCCACCTACCTTGTTGATAGAGTCCATGTTTCTTCCTATTTTCTCTCTTTAAAACATGGCTTTTTCAAATGGGAAATTGCATAGAAACTTCCCAAAATGTATGGATCCATGTAGCTTGTTTGGAGATGGCTCATGTGGCTTCCTTTGATTGCTTTTGTCTTGGTGGCTTCAATGGCTTGCTTCTTAGCTTCATGGCTCAAATGGCCTGCCTTATCCTAGTCATTAGTTCGTGGCTCATGTGGCTTAAGTGGCTTACATGGCTTGAAATCACATGCAAGGGTAGTGAATTTCTACTATCTTTTGCATGGCCCTTTTTAGTCACTTTAACTTCTACCAATTGTTTCTAGAATCCAACTTCTTACTTTGAAATGATCGTAAACTTTACTTGAACTTTGAAATGATAAAAAATAGGTCCTGGTCTCTTTGCGTTAATCTAGATAATCAATTATCATCTAAGGTGATCTAGACTATTGGATCATTCTTTTAACACCTACAAAAGATTAAAAATATTAATTAATACCTAAAAAATTATGATAAATTACATACTTACTCTAGATTAGCTTCTACACCTACAAAAGATCACATTTTGGATTTTCAATTCAGAAACATGTGTCATGAATTTTGAAAAAATTCCTACAATAATGCCTTATAATCTATGACACATGTACTACTAATTGGGTATTTTTTATACAAAATTGAATACTAATTAATATATATATCAAATGTTATATAATATTCCATGTCACTAATATAATGTAGCATGTGATATAGGAGCTAATCTGAAATTATTTAATGAAAATCTAGAACATGTCATATATTGTTGACGACCCAAGCACCCTCCTCACTATTATCATGCACATAATCCTAATTGTCACCAAGTGCTTCGATAGATGATAATCCCTCAGACATGATGATAAAACTATTGACCTTTTCTTATCATGTCCATCTTGCACATAAAATGCCTATTTCACATGAGATACCAAAATAAACTGATCCTTTTTATAACCAATCTTGTAGAGGTCAACTAATGTCAATCCAAGGGCATTAGTTTTGATGTTGTCTTTGTTGTGTTCTACTCAATTGCACTTAACACAACCACAGATCTAAAAGTATAATACAAGGCCCATATCTCTCTTATAAACCTGTAATAAGTATCATTCACCACTATTCACTTATTATCCTTGGAACTGAAAAAGAACATAGCATTAGCAACTAAGATGACCCCAATATTCTGTTGGGCTCTTGAGTTATCATGGTCTTTTGTGTAAAAGCGATAACTATTGATGACATATCTAGCATCTTCTATTACTCTTAGTTGTGGTCTCATCTCCATCTAGCCCAAGGATTCAAATATACCACTGCCTGAAACATCTCATTGATCTTGAACCTATGTATACATATATATTAAGTAAGATATGATTGTTATAAGTATAATATATATAATTCAATTTATTAGACGTGTGAATTAATTCATTTTACCTTCTGATGGAGCCAACCATTGAAAGTGCGACAATGCTCAAATTGCAGCAACTTCTGTTTCTTTGCATAACATGGATTCTTCACGTTGAAGACTTCAATGTGCTCTTTACACACACACATATTAATGGAGAGTTCAAAGAAAATATAACCACTAATTAATTTTTACATCGTGCATGATCCACTTACTCAATATATGCCCAAAATTCATCAATGTTAGTTTGCAACACATAAAGGTGCATCTAGTCCCATTCCTTATGGTCAGTGGTTAATACACAACCACTTGATGAAGTTCGCCAACTTTAGGATCATGAAATTTAACTGATCATTCCTTTCTTAGGATTTCAATAACATCCACTCCTGATAAGTACTCAGTACAAAACTCCATTGCTTCCTCTGATATGTAACATTCAACAATACACCCCACTGACCAGTTGTTATTTCATACATCCCCTTTTAAAATTTTCATGTACCTCTCAAACGGGTACATCCATAGCAAGTAAACCAACCCACAAAGTCTAACCTTATCAATGAGGTGCATTATTAAGTGTATCATGATATCAAAGAAGAATGGTGGGAAGATTGTCACATCTCACATAAAGTTGTCACTAGATGTTCATGGATTTCTTGTAATTTTAAAACCTCCACCCACCTTCTTATATAAGGCATTGAAAAAGTAGCATGGTAATCATGGTAGGAGTTGTTGCATCAATGCATGGTAATCATGCAACTTCATCCTTAAAACTTTCAACTCTTCCATGGAGATAATGATTCTAAAGTTTGAAGAGTAGCCATTTGAGACTTTGAGCTTGGAAGGGTTTTACACACTATTCTTCTCTCCTCCATATAATTTACTTTAGGTAAGTATGTTCCTCAACTATCCCTACTTTGTGGATGCAACTTTCTTTTCAAACCCATCTTCATAAGATCCATTTGAGCTGCAAGTCCATCCTTTTTTTTCTCTGCATGTCAACCAAGGTACAGGTCAAGCTTTCACACACATTCTTCTCAATATGCATGATATTAAGCACATGGTGTAGATATAGTGATTTCCATATGCAAGTTGAAAGAACATTGACTTCTTCTTCTTTTTCTAACAACTTCAACAGTTGCTTTCAAATGCACATTTAGTTGCTTTCTTTTTTCCCTATAAGACATTGAACTTTACGACCTGTTCCAATACTTAATGTCCAATCAAAATCTTTGGATGTGTCCTTATCTCTACACTACCATTAAATTTTCTCTTCTTAAAATGGTATATATGTCTCTGTGATACCATCTTTTGCAGAAAAGGAATGCCATTTTCCTACCATGATTAAGTTTTATGGCACATGTTTAGTCACTATAGATAGGAAAGCATTGCTCCCTTCGTGGTGCATCAAGACAAATTATCATATGCAAGGAAGTCGCTTATTGTCCACAATAGTATAACCTTTACGGTGAACGAATATTTCTTATATGCATCTTAAGCTTCAACACCTACATCCCATAACATCTCAAGATCATCAATCAAGGGAGCCAAGTGCACATCAATGTTGTTTCTTAGCTACTTAGGACCCGATATCAACATAGTCAACATCATGAATTTTTTCTTGATGCATAGAAACAGTGGGAGATTGTAATAAACCATATAGGCAACAACTACTGCTACTCATAGAACTAGGAGAATTAATCCTATCTGCAAATAATGCAAGTCATAGTTTTATAGGTTCTTGTCCAAATTTATGTCATAAGAAGTCTATAAACTTCCATGCTAGGCCATCTACTAGATGGCGTGAAAAGCTATCAGCTACTCTCACCTCAACATACCATACTAATTTCTTCACTATTTTTGTAATACAAAACATTCTTTTGAACCATGGGATAGGAGAGAATACCATAGAACCTCTGCAGGAATGCCCATCACCATGTCAATTGAATTATTTTTCAACTTCTATCTTGACTAACCACAAGTTGAACATGTAGTTTTATCCTTATGTTCCTTCATGAACAAGATGCAATCATTCGGACAATCATACATCTTTTCATACATCAATTCTAATGCAGCTAAGCTTTTCTTTGCCTCCCATGTGGACCTTGCCAATTTGTTCTCCTTCAATAGCATTTTACCCACCACTTTCAATACTTCTATAAAACCTTGATCTAAAAAACCAAATCTCAATTTCACATTGTAAAGTTCTACCACTATAGAGAACTTTGTATAATCTTTACACATGGAGTGCAACAACTCATCTGCTTCCTCTAATGTGGCATGAAATGGTTTAGGGTCATCCTAGAAATCATTGTATGTTTCTAAAAATGTTACTACAGCTATATTGCCTACACTTTATGTAGTGTCTTCAAATCTTCCTACACTTGTCAAGGGCCCATGGACGTTCTTCTCCATGCCAAATCCATGGATGATAGCTTTCATTGATTCCTTTGAAGTACAAATATTCTCTCAACACCCCTACAATTACCTTTTTCATGTTTTCACATTTTGAGTATGGACAATGCATGCAATTATTATCACCACCTACCTTAAGTGCAAACTCTATGAACTTTTATGTTCCCTCCTCATATTCTTTTGATGTTCTTGTTGTGGTCATCTAAGCATATTTGCCTATTTTTTCAATAAGTTACAACTAATCTATGTGTAAAGACTTGTTAGACATGCAAAGATTATAATGAACTTGTTTAGGCATTTTACCAATCACTAGGTGAATTATAAGTGTTTGAAGAAACTAAATTGCATATATGCACACATGTGGAAATTTTCCAATTAACAATGAAAAATGATGCAAAACATGAAAGATTCATTCAAAGGAAAATTTAGCTTTAAAAAGGAAATTTTCTAACCATAACCATGCATGAAAAATATATAAAACATGCATGAGTCAAACAAAGAGATACTAACCAATACTGAAACTAATACAAGCTTCAATGAAAATGCACTCCAATTACACAATTGGGGTTTAGTTGAAGATACCCACAGGAAAAATACACCTATATGCACTTCAATTTGTGTATAGATGAAGTTAGTTAAAAATGAATACTAAAAGTTGATGAAAAAGATCTTATAAAGAGTTGTACTTTCAAAGTCGATTCTAAAAAATAAATTTAAAAGAACAGACTTGAAATAGTGGTTTTCAAAAAATGACTTTAAAAGTATTGATTTTTAAAGTCAGCTTCAGAAAATTGACTTTAACAATTAATACTTTTGAAATTTCTTTTCAAAACTAACTTTTAAAATCATTTTTTTTCAAAAAAATAGTTTTTCCCACTATACTAAATTTTTCATAAATGACTTTAAAAGTACATACTTTTAAAGTTAGTTTCTAGAAACTAACTTTGGAAACTATTCCTACAAAAAAAAAAAAAAAGTGTTTCCCACCACACTAAAGAAGTTGGTTCTTGATGTACTGACTTCTTAAGTATGATTTTTAAAGCCATTTTTTAAAATTGACCAGCATTATTTTTACAAAGACGGTTGACTAAAAATCAACTTCTTATGTCGACTTTAAAAGCCCCAATTTTACTCAAATTTTGATAAGAGGGTTTCTATGCACATCTTAGAGGAATTTCTATGCACACAAGGACCCACCCAATGGAGTCATCACCTATAAACAAAAACCCAAACTCTAGAGTAGACTACTCACACACAATATGAAATCATGAGAGATAAAATAGTGCATAGAACCCAAATTAAATGGAACTTTTGCATGTCTGTTATGGACAAGAAGAGTACCTTCAAACACTAGATTTGATGCATGTGCTTGTCTTGATGTCATGGTAAACACTTGCCCCTAGCTCGAATCAGATCTTTCTGGACCACTCCTTCCTTTTTCCTCTTCTAAAATCTTTGGCAACATGCCCTACCTATCCACAATTGTAACACCTAAAGTATGTAAAAAGACATGATCTTCCAAAATGGTACCTCCTAAATTGTGGACATGGTCTAGACTCAGGCTCCTTCCCTCAGTTTCTAGACTAATGCTTTCATGATTTCTGAGACCCTAAAAACTACATGGGCCTTTTTTCTTTGCCGAAATGTTTGTTTGCACTAACATTCTTCTCCTTCTCCTTTCTCTCAAGTTGCACTCCATTTGAAGTCGTTTTTGAAAAATTGAAGTTGTTTTCTCTACTCTATCCATGGTGGTTGGTTGGGCTCCCAGTACCTTGCTTCCCAACCTGAAAATCAATCTAGCAATGAATTTCTCAACCCCTTTCTTGTCAATAGCATACACTCTATGCGAATCTCAAAAGTTAGGTGAACTTGTTTTTGTACTCAATCTCTGATAAGTCACCCTACTCCAAACTCAAACATTCTTTTCTTTCTATTTCTATATGTGCAGGGGAATATACTTGGTGAAGAAGAGTATTTTGACCTCTCTCCATGGAATGGCATCGTTTCCCATGAAATGAGTCTATTATGTAATGTGCCAATAGAATACTACCTCACCAATCATCAGGAATGTTGCTATGATCACTTTCTTCTCTTCAGGGACCTCCATCATCCTCAGAACTTTCTCAACTTTGAACTTCCAATCTCAGCCTTTCCTGGCTCATCCTCCTCAAAGAATGGCAATTCCATCTTCTTGAATTGGTCAAGTAGGTCTTCTCCTCTAGTGGAATTTCCTTCTTAAGCTCATGGCCCTCCACCTAAAGCTACCTACAGTCGATTCTATAGGTATCATTCGAGTTGTTGCATCACGAATTGGATACCTTCACCTATTGCATTTCTATACTTCTAAGAGCCAATCGAGGTGCTAACAAATCTTGCATCTATTATTAAAGACCAAGCAATCCCATGTGAATGCTTTCTCTCTTACTCATATAAGGACCAAAAATTTCTTGTTTTGTTGACCAATCATAACTTTTCATTAAGCAATTGGCTATGACTGACATCAACCTAGGCTCTAATACCAACTGTAACGACCCAAATTTTTTTTTTCACATGCTTATCTTCTCTTGAACTCTTTCCTAAAGGTAAGATCTCTATTTGAAAATTGCATTTATAAAAAAAAAAAAAAAAAAAAAAATCATGTGGAAGAACTTTTTCATTGAATTGTTTTCCAAAAAGCCTAAGTGTTAACCATCCTAAACTTACACATTGATAAATACAAAGCTCAAATTTGAGTTCCATCAAAATTCACTTTATTTCAAAAAGTATTTCCAAGGTGTATTAGTCATAGGCTAATTAGAATAGATTAGCCAAAAGAATAGAGTTCAGCACTTTGTGCATAAATACATGCATAGTCATCAAATGAACATAAGGAGCTAAATCTCCAACATCTTATGTCTCACATTTTCTTCCTCAATTTTTATCTCTTGGGGCTTTCACTCCTCGTTCATGGTCTTTTCGTACTATTCTACATTATTTTCATAGGTTGAGTAAACAGATATAATCTAGAGGTTGGACTAAGACTACAAAATCGAAATGCACAGCATCACAGAATGCATGTCATATGTACATACTCATATGGTTTTGCAAACACATTTCCAATCATATAAAATCTCATGAGTAACTTCTTACTAGTTGTTGTAATGCCCGAGCAATTTACGCTATTTAATGGGCATTCTATAGGAAATGAACTATGTTGAATGTTTTACTTTTTTAAAATATTAAACAAAGGAATCTATAATGAAACTTAGTACCATTAGATTCTACTTGAAAAATGGAATCCAACACCTCAAAGAACACTGAAAACGGAGTTCGTATGAAGAAGTTACGGCCATTTAAAGATTAGGGGTATTTTTGTAAATTAAACAGAAAAACGAAAAAGAATGAAAACGCAGGGGGCCATTTTGATAACGGCACACCCTATCGTCTTCCTCCTCCAGATTCCTTCAGAAACCCTCTTCTCCTGATTTCTCCAGAAAACACCAAGGGAAATGGCGGCACCGCCATTGAGGGGCACCGCCTTCTTCCCTCTATAAAAAGCCCTATCTCCCCCTCTCCAAATCATGAGTTTTTCGGCCATTTTGGGACTGGGGTTTCCGACAAAAATTGGAGACCCGTCTCAACCCAGTTTCCTTGAGTTTTTCGGCAATAGTCAGGCCTGAGTCAGGCCGGCCATTGCCATTTCCCCATTCCCCTCTCTTCTTTCCCCCTTTTCTTCCTCTGGTCGCACCGGAATGGTGGGTTTCCCCCTTCTCCGAGTTTTCCAGCAAACAAGAGTTCAGGCAGGCGGGAGGAGTGCCATCTTCGGCTACCCAGGTAATCCTTTCTATTTTTCTTCCCCTTTCAGGCTAGATCCGTTCTTGATCTAGCATTTCCAGCAGGTTTTCCAGCCAGTCTTCCTGGCCGAAAAACATTCCAAGCCGCACCATGCTCCACGTGTGCCTGGGATAGGGTCCTGAGACGGGTTCCAGGCATACGATAGTGCGTACACTGTCCCTGGTGTGGCCTTCGGGTGCGCGCATGATGTGGGGCATGGGTCCTGGCTAACCAGGATGCACGGGGTGCCCTGGGAGTTGAGACGTGCCATGCTACACCAAAGGTGCATCCGTGCAATGCCACCCAGGATGCGCGTCATAGCGCGAAGCTTGAGCATGTATCTGCGCATGCAAAATGCGGTCCCTAGCATGGCCTTTGGGCATGCACGCACGTGAGGCAGTCGCGGTTCAACCAGGATGCACAGGTGTCCTGGGAACTAGGACACGTGGATCTAATGAGACTTTAAAGTGAGGATCAAAGGACAATTTACAGAGTTTAACTATTTTATAGTAGATCCATATCACAGGATCTAGCCTGACAATGAATTAGGCAATTTAACTATTGAATAGTAGATCCATATCATAGGATCTAGCCTGACAATGAATTAGGCAATTTAACTATTGAATAGTAGATCCATATCATAGGATCTAGCTTGACAATGAATTAGGCAAGGACCATGGACCCTAAAAGGTAGATCTAGCGATCTAATGTCTAAATAGATTGAAATTGATAAGGACTCCTTGTATCCATTCATACCCAAGAGTTTATAAATGAGACCCAGGGACAGGTTGAGTGATGAAGGACGCGACTCCAGGAGACTTCGAGGTAGGTGCTCTATCGCTACTAGACTTTTTAAAAGAACACATGATTGTTTTGAGAATGCATGTTTTATGTTTAAGTTATATGACTTGTTTAGTATGACTTAATTTTATAAACAAATTCAGCATGCATATGACAAATACATTATGCATAAACATGCTTCGCCAACAATTGCATATATTGCATGATTTGTGAGTATTGAGTTTTTGTAAAAATTGCATGGCCTTGAGGGTTACCAAAAGACGTTGGAGTGCCCAAAAGACGCTGGGTAGGCAGTTGTGAGGGCCAGGCAGTTGTGAGGGACCCAAAGAGGACAGGTTTTGAAAAGGAGGTTTTTGCTTATTTGATCATATGCGATTTGGGCTAGTAAGCTCGTGGGCGCTATGCCGAGAAGTCTGGGTTGGCCTCCCAGCCTCTACCAATATTAGGTGGAATGGGTACCACGCCCAAAAAGGGCATGTCCCTACGTTGACTGCATGTGGTACAGGGGGCTACCACTGGTGTCACGGCACTGGGTCAATGTGTCATATGCCCCGTGGAGGCTATGACCTAGTGTCCCCAAGTACCTAGGGACCACATAGCGGCGAGGTGCTGGGCATAGTGGACCCTATGGTTTGAGGATTTACTTGCATTGCATATGGCATGTCATGAGGTTGGTCGACCATACCAGATATCCATGAGTTGGATTTAGCTGAGCATCTTATGAATATTATTATTTTATGATATATATGATACTTTCAACTTGGATTATGCGATTTTTTAAGTCGTTAGTATTCCTGTTTGACAATGGTTTTTAATATTGATATTGAACATGAGTGTTCAAACATGCACATGTTTTAAAGAGCATATGATTTTAAACATAGCATGCATTGTAAAACTGGTAGTGATAGACTCCTACTCAGTATAGTATATACTCACCCTATCCTTAACATTTTTTAGCATAACTCCATTCACGAATAGAGGACGCCTATGTTAGTGCTACGAGCAAGTACATCAAAAGAGACAATTATACATGTAAGTAAACACTCTACCCTTTGGACATGTATTTGTATTTATTTACAGTTGGGCTATGAGTTGTGACTAGATAGACCTAGGAAAACATTTATGATTTCTGAAGTTTTTCAAAAGCTACTTTGGTTATTGTGAAAGCAAATGACACTCGGGGTTTTCAAAATGAGTTTAAAACTAAAGATTTTTCGCTGTATTGCATTGTTTTCAACAAATGGTTTTCAAATAGGGATTCATCCCGCCTTAGGAATTAGATATTGCATTTAAAAATGCATGGAAAAACTCGGGTAGTCACAATTGGTATCAAAGCCCAAGTTTTATCCTTTCACAGCCAGTCCAGCATGTCCAAGGGTCATAGACAATAGAGAAAATCAAGAAGAAGTAGTATAAGTAGGAGTAGTAGAGATGACTACTTCTATTTGAAGATTACAATATTAATGATCAAGGCATTTCACCATAAACAAATAAGTGAACAAGAAGATGGGTCTAGCAAATACTTAGATATTGGATTGCTTGAATCTTATCAAAATCATAGGAAATAAGGATTATTGTACAGTAGTGCAAACAGGGAAACTCATATATGGATCATATTATGATAAGAATGATGAAGGAAGATGTTAGTGAACTTTTTAGTAGATAGTTTTGACCTATAAGAGATCAATCTCACCAAAGATAAGAACATCGAAGAACCTAGATGGCTGTCTTACCATCATAAAGAATATCAGAATATGAGTACACTATCACAAGGGATATGATATGAGTATGATAGGGGATGTAAAAGATAGACTTTCAGAAGATTTTGATGATAATCTAAGAGGGATAAGCATACAAGATGATACTAGGGGATAACTGTGACTCGTATTAGATCACAAAGGTATGGATCTTGAAGGACTTAGCTCAATTTTGGATACCTTAATTGGAGTCTTATGAAAAGTGAAGTGCTATCAAATAATAACTACCTAAGTATTATGGAGCAAATCAGAAGATGCATACAAGTGACATATTATGGGATTAAGAGAAACATAACACGAATATGATAGGGAAATAAATTCAACCGAGTTATCAAAAGATTTTGATGATAATACTAAGGATGATAATAGATTGATCCTAACATGAACTTGTAAGAAAAGTATAGAATGATCAAAACATCAATGCCATTATTAAGACATTGTATGAATTTTATTGAGGCTACAGGCAATTGAGGATTTCAATGATCTTAAGATAGTTTAGAATTTCTGAGAAGCATTCAATTTATCATATATGTTACGTAAAGGAATAGATGAAGTATTGATTATATGCAACACAGCATATGGAGACATTGATCCAGGTAGCAAATGAGGATTTTGAAGAATAGAGAGAAAGAGATAGAGATGTAACTATAAGTATTCGCTGAATATTGAATATTCAAAAGAAGAAGATCATGACTCTATGAAGATGCATACAAATCCTTCATCCTATAGGGAGGTAAACCAAACAAATGCGAAGGAATAATACTAGTTGAGTTGGTAATCTTATTGTACAAGAGTATAAAAGAGAGAAAGCATATGGGGTTTAAGACTTTGAGTAGAGTATCGAATTTCAGGAGATTATGCGACAAGAAATTTCTGAAGAGGAATGGTGACCAACTAGAAATTAAATTCTACAAATGGTTTGATATCAATTATTATAATTAGATTCTTATCGAATCCATTAGCTTATGGGGAACACCAATGGATATAATCCATAAAAAGGAAAATTTGGTGATATCTCACCTTGCCAATAAAGTATATTGAAAAAGGAATTAAGCCGGGACAGTGACTTGTCCATTTAGCAAGTAGGGTACCATCAAGGATCAAATTGAGGTCTTACTATCATAGGTTGGAAGACCAAAAATCTTAAAACCATTGTATAGTCATTACCTTTAGAGTACTATTGACTAAATAAAGGTATCCCACCTTAATTAATCAAGTATGTTAGTATCTATGAGTTAGTAGTCGAAGTTATATACTCAGAGGGATATTATAAGTATTTGGACATGAGTTCTACCTAAAAGAAGTTACTTATTAGACTAAGTCATTTAAGGCTATGAGGTTAGTTGATTAGGTCACATCATGAAGGAGCTACGAGTACGATGAGGACAGTAGCAACTGAGATAAGAGCAAACATAAGGAGTGATCTCCACCAGTGAGACAAAAATTTTCCAAACCTGAATAGATACCATGACGAACCATAGAAATCACTGTGGGTCTGAAAGATGCTGTTGACTTGGATTGAAAAGAAAGGTAGATAAGTACTGATCAATTTGGAGACCCTTGAGCTTATGACAAAGATATATCTGGAAAGAGATCAACAGGTAATCGAATAAATTCTCTTTCTTTATGTCTACGAAAATGTTCCATGCTTACCCAAGTATTTTTCAAATTTGATGAATTAACAGCTTTAGCATAACTTGATGTAATAGCTATTGAATGAGAACTGCTATTACAAGTCAAGTATGAGGAGGCACTTGAAAGATAAAATTTGAGGAATTGAGAAAACCACTACTTATGATTATGATACCCCCTGACAATTAAGACTGAATGGTTGATGGTGAAGCATTAATAAAAGATTGAATGATATATTGACATAGGGGATGGAAGGAGAAAAGGTGAGATGGCTAACACACTATAAGGTGAAGATTTAATGTTACGTTGCCTTTAGACAAATAGTTAGTTGTCATGAGCATATACCAAGTATGAAAAGATCAATTGAAGGAATTTTCTAAGGACTAACCCTATTGGATTGAGTATAGAACTTTTGGACTAAAAGGTTACGAAGAAAACCATCAAGCAAAGAAAGGACTAAGAGGATGATGACAAAGGATTCAACCATGACCTAGTAAGGGTACTCGATTATGAATAAGAGACTTTTTGCTTTGCATAAATGGGAACGTTATTGAAAATCCTAATGACAAATTGATGTGAATAGTGAGATAGGCTTCTATACAAGAATATGTGACCCATGATGATGAATCGACCATTAATATTTGACATGAGTTTGGATAAAATCTTCACAGAGAAAAGCGTTTAATGAATTCAATAATTATGAATCTGGATATAAAGTTAGGACATTTTACTTTCAGTATATGATAAGGTCCTCGATGGAAGATGCTACTAATTGGTTTTCATGATTTTATTTTGAATGTAACTTTGGTCAAGGAATTAAGTCACATATGGAAAAACGACAGACAGTTGAAATTCGAAGTTAATCAAAGGTTTGGCTCTAGAGCACATGATACCATGTCAGTTAATAAAGTATCTTGGGGACAAATATAAAAGATAAGAAGCAAAGTTAGACACAATAGAAAGAAGGTAATTTTTCATACTCTTACTAGTGACATATAACCAACCATTAGAAGGAGATGTGGATGATGAAGAGCTCACTAGATGAAAGACAAGAAGAAAAAGGGATTATCCTATGATATTCAAAATGAAATAAGAGAAATAAGATCATATGATCTCAAAGAAGTATGGAGTAATTTATACATGAATAAAGAAGCATGATCCTATGAGGAGATTATCCTATACATGATGAGAAAAGTATAGGCATCTAAGGATTTCAAGATAGATGAATTACAGCTAGAAACCGGTATTGTTAAACTGGCACGTTTGGGAGTATGCATCAGAGTACGCAGTGAATGTGGCCCTTATAGGTAAGGCCTTGTAGAAGGAACAATAAAAATGATAAATTGAGGTTGAGCCTAGATTTGATTCCTAAGGGGGGAATGCATTCACCAAGAAGTTATCTAAGAGACAAAATACCTTGAAGATGATAATTTATGGAATTTTGAGGACGAAATTCTTTTAAGGGGGTAATAATGTAATGCTCGAGCAATTTACGCTATTTAATTGGAATTCTATAGGAAATGAACTATGTTGAATGTTTTACTTAATTTAAAATAGTAAACGAAGGAATTTGTGAGGAAACTTAGTACCATTAGATTCTACTCAAAAAATGGAATCCAACACCTCAAAGAATGCTTAAAATGGAGTTCGTATGAAGAAGTTACGGCCGTTTAAAGATTAGGGGTATTTTTATAAATTAAACAGAAAAATGAAAAAGAACGAAAATGCAAGGGGCCATTTTGATAACAGCACCCCCTGTCATCTTCCTCCTCTAGAAACCCTCTTCTCCCGATTTCTCCAAAAAACACCAGGGGAAATGGCAGCATCGCCACTGAGGGGCACCGCCTTCTTCCCTCTATAAAAAGCCCTATCTCCCCGTCTCCAAATCACGAGTTTTCTGGCCATTTTGGAACTTGGGTTTCCAGTAAAAATAGGAAACCCATCTCAACCCAGTTTCCCTGAGTTTTCCAGCAATGGCCAGGCCCGAGTCAGGCCGGCCATTGCCATTTCCCCATTCCCCTCTCTTCTTTCCCCCTTTTCTTCCTTTGGTCGCACCGGAACAGTGGGTTTCCCCCTTCTTCGAGTTTTCCAGCGACCAAGGGTTCAGGCAAGCTGGAGGAGTGTCATCTCTGGCTACCCAGGTAAGCCATTTTTCCTTGCTTTCTATTTTTCTTCCCCTTTCAAGCTAGATCCGTGCTGGATCTAGCATTTCTAGCATGTTTTCCAGCCGGTCTTCCTAGCCGAAAAACGTTCCAAGCCAATTCCGGCCAGCCCTACACGAACAAGGTGTCCTAGGGACACCATGCTCCACGTGCGCCTGGGATAGGGTCCCTGGGGCGGGTTCCAGGCACGTGACGTGGGGCATGGGTCCTGGCTCGACCAGGATGCACGGGATGCCCTGGGAGTTAAGACGCGCCATGCTACACCAAAGGTGCGTCCGTGCAATACCACCCAGGATGCGCGTCATAGCATGTCGCTTGAGCATGCGTGTGAGCGTGCAAAACACAGTCCCTGGCACGGCCTTTGAGCGCGCATGCACGTGAGGCGGTCGCGGTTCAACTAGGATGCACGGGTGTCCTGGGAACTAGGACACCCGGATCTAATGAGACTTTAAAGTTAGGATCAGAGGACAATTTACAGAGTTTAACTATTTTATAGTAGATCCATATCACAGGATCTAGCCTGACAATGAATTAGGCAGTTTAACTATTGAATAGTAGATCCATATCATAGGATCTAGCCTAACAATGAATCAAGCAGTTTAAGTATTGAATAGTAGATCCACATCATAGGATCTAGCCTGACAATGAATTAGGCAGGGACCATGGACCCTAAAAGGCAGATCTAGCGATCTAATGTCTAAATAGATTGAAATTGATAAGGACTCCTTGTATCCATTCATACCCAGGAGTTTATAAATGAGACCCAGGGACGGGCTGAGTGATGAAGGACGCGACTCCAGGAGACTTCGAGGTAGGTGCTCTATCGCTACTAGACTTTTTAAAAGAACACATGATTGTTTTGAGAATGCATGTTTTAAGTTTAAGTTATATGACTTGTTTAGTATGACTTAATTTTATAAACGAATTCAGAATGCATATGACAAATACATTATGCATAAACATGCTTCGCAAACAATTGCATATATTGCATGATTTGTGAGCATTGAGTTTTTGTAAAAATTGCATGCCCTTGAGGGTTACCAAAAGACGCTGGGTAGGCAGTTGTGAGGGACCCAAAGAGGATAGATTTAGAAAAGGAGGTTTTTGCTTGTTTGATCGTATGTCATTTGGGCTAGTTAGCTCGTGGGCGCTATGCCGAGAGGTCTGGGTTGGTCTCCTAGCTTCTACCACTATTAGGTGGAATGGGTACCATGCCCAAAATGGGCATGTCCCTACATTGACTGCATGTGGTACAGGGGGCTACCACTGGTGTCACGGCACTGGGTCGATGTGTTATATGCCCCGTGGAGGCTATGACCTAGTGTACCCAGGTACCCAGGGACAACACGGCGGCGAGGTCGTGGGCATAGTGGGCCCTATGGTTTGAGGATTTACTTGCATTGCATATGGCATGTCATGAGGTTGGTCGACCATACCAGATATCCATGAGTTGGATTCAGTTGAGCATCTTATGAATATTATTATGTTTATGATATATATGATACTTTCGACTTGGATTATGCGATTTTTTATGTCCTTAGTATTTCCATTTGACAATGGTTTTTAATATCGATATTGAACATGAGTGTTCAAACATGCACATGTTTTTAAGAGCATATGATTTTAAACATAGCATGCATTGTAAAACTAGTAGTGATAGTCTCCTACTGAGTATAATATATACTCACCCTATCCTTAACATTTTTCAGGATAGCCCCATTCACGAGTAGAGGACGCCTATGTTAGTGCTACGAGCAAGTAAATCAAAAGAGACAATTATACATGTGAGTAAACACTCTACCCTTTGGACATGTATTTGTATTTATTTACAGTTGGGCTGTGAGCTGTGACTGGATAGACTTGGGAAAACATTTATGATTTCTGATGTTTTTCAAAAACTACTTTGGTTATTGTGAAAGCAAATGACACTCGGGGTTTTCAAAATGAGTTTAAAACTAATGATTTTCTGCTGCATTGCATTGTTTTCGACAAATGGTTTTCAAATAGGGACGCATCCCGCCTTAGGAATTAGATATTGCATTTAAAAATACATGGAAAAACCCGGGTCGTCACAGTTGCACCATTCAATTCATCACAATCATTCAATAGTGTTCATACAACATGCATCTAAATATCTCTATCTACATAAAAGGGCAATCATAACATGCCACTTCAAGTAAAACAAGATGCATCATATCTCATTAAAGTGATAAAGTATCCAGCAATCTCATGCCAAAAATAATCTAAACACACATTGGCATTATCTACCAAATAGGTCATGAGTACTCATCTGGAGACCAAATTATAGGATCTTCTTCTAAACCATTATCTTGCTCTCTCAGAGCATAAACACAAAAACACATGGGATCACACTATGTTCGTAAATAGCTTGGCCCAATCGTGTGCCCACTGATACCCAAAAGGGACTCACAACTGCATCCTCATGGGGCCTATGGCTAACATCAATTGAGAGCCATGATTACCATAATCAAGATGCCACTCTCTGGGCATTAGGTATCTAACACCTCTAGTGTTTTGAGACCTTAGAGACCAACCCGTACAACCTCCTAGAATAGTTCCCACCATTCGTCATTATTATCCACTTGTCTAAAACATAAAATCTTAGGCACCACTATACCCCTATATGACTGGTAGTCATCAATTGACCACCTCGACTTCTTCTGTCAAGGGGTACTAAACATGGGTAGTCAATTCAAAAAACACATCAATCTTTTGAAGAGCATATCCAAAATTCAAAAATACATCAGTCTTTTGAAAAGCACAACCAAAACATTCGATGATGAAATCTGACCATTAACAGATGAAATATAGTGTGGTTCACTTCAGAATCCCAATAAATTTGTATCTAAAAAACATTTGAAAATCCACTCATTTTTTCTAGAATGAGTTAAACATTTCAAAATAGCATAGTCAAATAGTCAATCACTTGGTCGATTGATCTATCCATTCAAACTTTCCAATGAAAAGGCCCCAAATGAAGGAATTTTCAAAGTCTCATCTGACACCTAACTAAATGAACCAAATGGAGAATCAAAGCCAACCAAGAATTAAACCGAAAACAAAAAATCTACCCAACTAAGAAATCAAACCTAAACCAAGATATCCAACCCAATCAAGAATCAACCCAACCAAGAATAAATCAAAACACATAATCAAAACCACCCAACTAAGAAATCAAACCCAAATCAAGAAAACTTACCCAACAAGAATCAACCAAACTGAGAATCCGACCCAAACTTGGAAATCCAACTCAACCAAGAATCAATCCCAATAGTGAATTAACCCAAAACAAGAAATCAAACCCAATCGAGCATCAACCAAACTAAGCATCAAACCAACCAAGGATCAATCGTAACAAAGACGCAACCCAAAAGAAAGAGTCAACCCTACTTCGAAATTAAACCCAAACCTAGAAATCCAACACAACCAAGAGTTAACCAAACTAAGAATCAAACCTAAACTAAGAAATCAAACCCAACCATGAATCAATCCCAACATAGAATCAACCCAAAACTAGAAATCAAACCCAACTGGGCATCTCAGAAGGTAATTAGAAATGCAATTTTCAATCTTTCAAACCATTTCAAAACTTTTTGAGACTTGCTAATCCAGGAACTACCTTTCTTTTGTGGTGATTTCTTGATGCTACTCTTGTCTTTCCTCAGCTTTTCCCCTCCTTTCTCCTTCCTTTAGTGGTTGCTCCTCTCTCTCTCTCTCTCTCTCTCTCTCTCTCTCTCTCTCTCTCTCTCTCTCTTCCTTCTCTTCTTTCCTTTCTTCCCTTTTCCCTCCTTCTTCCTTCCTCTCTTTGTTTTTCTTTCTTCCCTTTGGTTTCCACACACCAACCCTAGTTGCTATCAAGACTACCCATATTCTCTTAAGTAGAGAATATGAAGGTTAACTTTGGTAGCTTCCCTGTCAAGTTTGGTAGCTTATGTGTGGGCCACATTGTGCATTGTAGACAAAAGACAAATGGAGGGGGCTATTATCAATCTTTAGAACTTGGCTTTCTGACAATGTGGGCCCAGATGCCAAATTTGTGTCAACTTGATGTCATTGAAAATCTCTTTTAGAGCTCTACCTATCCATTAAGGTCTCAACATCCAATTGTTGTGCTTTAAACATTCAATCTTCACATTTGGGGGAAAATCCTTGTTTTTGTTAATCACCAAATGATTACAAATTTTGTATCATTGCACCATCTATATCCATTTGATTTCTTCTAGAACTTAGCTTTCTCACAATGTGGGCCCCATATGTCAAATTTGCGTCAATTTGATGTCATTGAAAATCTCTTTTAGAGCTCTACCCATCCATTAAGGTCTCAACATGCAATTGTTGTGTTTTAAACATTCAATTTTCACATTTGGGGGAAAATCCTTGTTTTTGTTAATCACCAAATGATTACAAATTTTGTATCATTGCACCATATATCTCCATTTGATTTCTTCCAGTATGTCGAATGTTTTCAGCTTACCTACGTCAACTTTGATTGAGAGTTGAGATTACGAGAGATATCTTCTTCTTTCAATCACATCAAGTGCATGAGTTGGTTCTATCAATGTTCTCAACCCAAGTATTCAACTTTCATTTAATATATTTGAGTTTGCTTGCCAACTTAGTGCTTTGGTTACCTTGATTTAATAGTGTGACCACCATTTCTTAATGAGGTTGTGAATTTCAGGTCTTTCCAACCATTCTGTTTAAATCAGAAGGGCTTCTTTCCCTTGGGAGGGATGGATGATTTGAGGAGAATGGGCAATGGTGTGAATGTTGATGGAAAATAAGTTTACAAATAGTTTTAAGAGAACATGTGAGTCATCCTAGATTAGTTAGAAACCTTTTCATCTTGCGAAAAGTAAGGCTATCTTGGTTTTTTGTCCACATCTACCATCCTCCTAAATGTGAAAGAACAACAAGTTCATTAGCTTTAATAAAATTGTTGAAAGATGTCATCCACTATGTATAGACAATGGATGTGTCTCTCTAAGAGGAATCTAATGATGTTGAAATCACCTCTACACTACCATGAACTTTGCAGCCCTATTATATTTTTTAGCTCAATCCATGAAGTTTCTCTTTCAAGGTCATCATGGGACCATAGACAATAAGAAAAGATACCAAACTATCATTTGAGCAATTAAAGTGAAGGGAGGTACTACAAATGACAAACCCAATACTTAGTACTTCAATCTTAGAAATATCCTACACTAAAAGGATGCCACTTGAGAGCCCATGGAGGGACATGAATGAAGCCAAAAGTCTTATGAATACTAATGCTCCTTGAATCAAACATCGTCCAGGATTCATGTTTTGTTGTTTGGAGAATGAAAATCCATGGTTGAAGTTCAACATATTTTTGTGATTCCCTTTTTTGGAGTTTGACATTCCAACTTCCATCTGTGTTTGCAATTCAATCTCTACTTACACTAGCTTCTCCTTGGCTCTCCATCTACTCCCAATTTTTGAACATGCTTTCATGATTCATAATTATTTTCTGTTCCTTGGGGGAAATGAATGTGAGGACCTGTGTTTTTAGAATTAGTTTTATTATATTCTTTTGGGAAATTCTTGAGAAACCACTTAGTCAAATCTTAAGGCCATAATTTAATCTCCACATGTATTAAATTAAGTAATCCATGATATGAGCACGTATAGAGGACCAATGGGTGCTTTCCAAACAAGCACACAATCCATAAATTAAACATGAAGTAAATCTCAAGTTCTTACTACATGTTCAGCCAATAATTTTTTAAAAATAAAGTAACATAAACTCTAATCTAATCCTCCTCTCGTACTTCTCATACTTTTTCTCTTTGTGGTATTCAAGTCCTTCCAATCGCAACCTCTACTGCTTAGATGCACTGCCTAAAAAATGTTTTAGGGGTGAGTATAGCTACTCAATTTGGAAACCTCTAAACTAGTTTTGAAAGTATTGACAATCAAATTTAATCTTTTGAAAATCAATGTATATAATACTTTCACCATTAAGATACATTCACAGCAAATATAGATGGCAATCTAACTAGAAATATCAACATATATCATAATATCCAATTCACACATCCTGCCAAAATTCCATAATGGCAAGTGGTTCAACCCTCAAGGATGACCGACATTTACACTCACACGTCCAACAAACACAAACAGCTAACTATGCTTGTAGAGGAAGTCTCCCCCAGATACATACAATCCATCATGGACTCTCATGGGGTTGTTGGATCATGCAAGGAGTAATCTCCCAATGACACATACTTCCAAACTAAACAGTATACTTTTTAGAGGTTAGAGGCCACCTGAAATCCCTAGCATAGTGCCTTGAGAGTCCAACACTCTAGCAACAAACTATAGTTGTATTTGCTCCTAAACACTCCATTATAGAGTCATAGCCCTCATGAACTATCATAATGAAATTGGAGCACACCACACTCATGAATTCTCATGAGGAAAATAAATATGTCTAGTGTACAAGCACCATCAAAGAATCATGTTGTATATTACATCAAACATTGCATAATTCACAATGAGAGATTCAAGTAGCCACATATCATATATATTGATCTCATGTAAAATATTCCATACCCATAGCTCTTCATGTCCTTCATTTTCCAACTTTTCATGACTTTAAGATATAATTTTCAAACTATAATATTTAAGGTTTTAGATAGCTCCATATCACAATTTTCTACATTTAGTCCATCTATTGAATTCACTTCTATGGGCATTGACGTTCGTATTCAATTTTCAGAGTATAAAAGTATAAAACTAACCATTTTGGGCTTCTTTTGAAAATAAATAATTTTCAAATTCTCCTTTCTAATAATTCTAATCTTAAGGTTATTGTAATTGAGAAAATACAAACTTTACTAAGAAACCACACTTAAAAACTAAACACTTCATTTCACAAAGTGTGCTTGAAATCAAGAGCAAAATTGTCTAAATTTTGGCTAGAAAACATGTAAAATCTTCTTGTTGAAAACGTAGTCATAACAGGACCTTTACCATGCCAAAAAAAAAAAATTAGAATTATTCAACCATTATACATTATATTCATATACAAATTCGTGAGAAATTGGAGTTGAAAGGCACCTAAATTCACCATGTTTTCCAGCTTTGACACTATACTATAGGGTACCAAAAACAATCTTGGAAAGATGGGCTTATAACTCATGATTTTGAAGTTTTAAGAAGAGAACATTCCTGGGTATGTTTACCACTTATACACACATGCCCATGCATATTTTCAATGCCAATCACATCCAGATCGCACAATACTATAGGGTTTAAAAACAATATAAAGGGTCTACGGTTTTACTAGAGAGAACCCCTCAAAACTCAATCAATTTGACCCAAAAAACATCTAGTTTTCTCACCAATTTTTACATCATGATATCAAACATTCAAATCTTGAAAATTTAATTTAAATTTCTATGAAAAACAAGCTTTTTTGCTCATGCAAATTAATCCATAATAAGTAACATGTCAACACAAGGACTGAGATTACATATATTGAAATCAATCTCTCTTTTCACCCTTTAAACATATGATCATAAAATAAAAAATATATTATAATCAACCTTAAACATGCCTTAATTCATCATATAAAAACCAGGATAATTACACAATAGGATAAAATAAGAAAACATCCATGGAAAAACCTTGATTTCATACGCACAAATGAACTATTTCTAGAGACATCGTGCAATCTCAATCTGCACCACCCCACATTTTGTCCCCAAAAACTCATGATTAATTTTTAAAACCCTAATTTAAAGAGTTTCAAATTCCCTCTACCTAGAAATCAAACTCCTAGATCCATGCTAGTAAACTGCCTTCAAATCTCCAACATTTTCACCAATTCTCAACTAATTTCCTCTCTTCTCCTCCCTTTGCTTTCTATGATTTTTTTCTCTCCTTATCAATTGGGTTCAATCCTTTTTATAAAGCTGGGGGGTTATAAGTCACTTACTTTAATTAGGTCTCTAATTCCCTTCCTCTAACTAATATTATCCAAGCTAATTTTCATTTATAATATAATAGATTATTTCCCACATGTTATTCAATGTTTTCACTCCACATGTAGTTCCTAAATTTTGTCATAGAATGATGCCTTGGTTCAACAATTTCAAAACATCATTATCCCCTTTAACTATCCCACCACCAGGTGCTTTATAATTATATATTTTAACTGGTTTCCCAAATAAATTTCGTGCTAAACAATCTCTCAAAATGACTTATTTCTAATGATAGTTATAACATATTTTTCACCTTGTTATTCATAGGGTTTTCAAAGTGATTTTCTTACTAATTCTTGCATTATTTGATCATTGTTTTCTTAGTTAAATTGGATCACATCTCCACTACTTATCCAAGTTAGAAAAAGGTCACATATTTCTCTATAGATCACACTAGCTCATGTCTAGGCCATGTTGCATGGCTTGGGATGTCTTTTATTTATATGGTTCTCATATTGAAATCTTAGCCATTCATCCACTCTTAATCTACAATTCTATGATTACACGTCCCATTCACCCTTAATTATTCACATTTTTTATCCCAACCATTCATTGGTTATAAAAATCTAAGATGTCCATTTCTTTCTACATTTTTTCCCAAAAAGAAAGTCAAAAAACATGATAGCATGTTTTGAACTCTTACCTAAGGTTTCCCATTCACATAACATTACCATCTAGGAAAATTCCAACTAATGAACTTATGAAATTAAAAATTCAAGGCATTACAGTGAAGGAACTGGTTCTTCTGCTCCATTTGTTTCGTAAATCAAGACCAAGATATTTTTCTTTAAAAAAAGACAATGATTAGCAATATCCAATTGGTGTAATTTTGGGTAGATGGACCAAATACGAGGGAAGGAAAAAAAGAAAATAGTTGGCATTTGATGTCATACGCTAGTAATGTCTGCTTGTAAGGACGCACCTCATGGGACCATTTTTTTAGCGTTACCTCCATAAGGAACTTAGGATAGCACACCCTATTGTAAAATAGTAGTTAAGAACGTTACCACGACATAGTAACTTCCCCTTACTATTGACCTAAGATTGCTCAGTGTATGAAAACTAGCATCTATAATTTGATCCATTAGATCCATGTATAGGATATGATGAATACTCTAACTTTATTGCTTTTATTTTTCTTTTTTAAGGACTTCTAAATATGGGGAGTTAATATGTTATGCTTAGGCCTTATTGTAATGCTACTAGAAGGGCCTCGCATGTGTTTAGGTCACGGATGCAAAGCACACATGGGTTATGGAAATAACAAATCCAGCTTGCCTTAAAGGGAAAATTTTAAAGCATACAGAGACGAAGTGTGAATTTTCAAAAGAGTATGCATGCTAAATTTAGAAGGGGAGTCTTGGCGCAACAGTAAAAAGTTAGAGGATCAAAAATACGATCATTTAATGTTTCTAGCCACTAGCTTTGCAGATCTATAGCAAGCGCTTTTGAAATTCACGTACACTTCCTGCCTATAGCCACAAGCTCTCTTCTTACTTTATACCATTAAAAAAGGAAATTTAATATGATGGTAGCAGACATATGCTACACTTCAAGAACTGTGGACCCCTTATCTTTTCTCGTCCATACCATTTACTTTTGAAATCTGACCTTAAACAGACCATTCCTCGTGTCATTGCTACTTACAAGCTGACAGCTTAGAGAATTAAAAGCTACGCTACATGTTAAGTCATATCAATCAAGGCATAACTTAATGTTTAGATAATTATTTAGGGCTCACTTTTCTTTTATTTACAAGCGAAGGAATACAAAGCAAATTAGTGACACACTTGTCAAAGGGGAAAGCACTGATTCAAACCTATAACCAACTGTACTCCAACAGAGACACCAAGTTATTTATGACCATCTGCGCTAGACATTTGTTGATATTTAGGGCCACTTGTACTTTTAATTATGCACGAATCCTTGAAATAGATGACCATGATATAACCAACGGTTAAATTGAATAAACGTTTTACTTCCCAATCTAGATAATGTTTAAAGGACCTGGTCGTAGCTCAAAATTGCTCTCTTAATTCGTAATGTAAGCTTCTCTAATTCAGGCTTCTTTTTTTATAGGATTTTGGATAGGATACTCCAATAGCTTGTAAATATCTCAATAAGACTTCTTAGATAAGGTTTTGTCTCCATAAGAATCGTGGGTTCGATATGGATCCATAAACAATTTCAATGACCAATCATCCTTTGGCCATGTGAATCTCAATTCGAAAGGATCAGAAGGAAAGGACCAACTGATCAGGGAACAGGTGATGAATGGCTATCCTTATCTT
Organism: Warburgia ugandensis; assembly: GCA_035236585.1. NCBI lineage: Eukaryota > Viridiplantae > Streptophyta > Magnoliopsida > Canellales > Canellaceae > Warburgia > Warburgia ugandensis. The sequence goes on from CP141134.1 coordinate 38,597,559, forward strand.
AGCCAAACTCTCACATTTTAGGCATTAGGTCATGGATGGAAGCGTTAGTGGGAGACCATGATAAACAAATCATTGTCCAAAAGCGACTTCCATTACTCCATATGCTCTTATGGGTATCTTAAGGGAAGACCTTAAAGTTGACTGATCAGTCCACCAAAAACTCCACTCCTCGTGCTCCATGCTTCCATCCCATAGCTTTTCCTAGAAAAGCAACCACTCCATTATTGGAGACAAGTAAACGGCGACATGAGCTCTGGGACCCCTTCCAAGCTGCCCTGAATTGGATGGTCTAATACCCACAGGCAGCTTTACACTTATTAGCATGCATTTTGACCACCATATTTGTTATGGTCATGGTTGCAAAACTCACAGACTAGTGTCACAGACTTGCATTGCAAGGTCTATGACCAATGCACATGGAATCCAATGGAGGCCTGCTTAGCTCACGAGTTCAACTTGACAGACTTAGATCCATCAAAGGGATCCATAATCTAGAAGGCCCGAGTACATCATGTAGAACCAAAAGACTTGTGTAAAAACTTCTACAGAGGATTCTAGAGTAGTCTCCAACCGTTGGATGGATAACACTTGTAAAGATTTGCACCATTCATTGAGGAGGTGGAAGGAGGTAAGCACCTATAAATAGAGGAGCTTCCTCACTTGTAAAGCATCCAAGTCCAAGAGTTATCCAAGAGTTGTAAGCATCTTCAAAGCAATAAAGCTAAAGTTCCTTCCAAGTTTCCTTTCAGTTGTTCTTCTCCTTTGAGTTTCTAGTCAGGCTTACTTAGTTGGTTCGGGGTGAGAAGCCAATCTAAGTGCCACACAGGAGTCTAAATAACTAAGCCCATGATAGTTGGCACCAAAGTAGGTTCGGCAAGAAAGGAGCGAAGGTTCGTATCCTAGCAAGGAAAGGAAGATGGTGAATGGTTCTCATGTCTCAAATGTGGAGCTTGCTTGTGAAGATGCTTGGAGGAACAACAAGTGAGGTAAGACCAAGGACTTAGTCTCTTCATTGGAATCCAGACTTGTTAAGATGGAGACAGTCGTTGTAGATATCTTCACTCGGCTAGAGTTAGAGCACCCAACGTTTGGGTCCCTTGAAGCTATGGGGGAAGATCTTAAGGGAGAGTGGGAGAATGGTCTATACTCCATGAGGAATGCAAGTCATGGTGTTCCAAACCCAATTTGATAAGCTATTCACGAAGTTAGCTACACTCCGTGATGAGATGAAGGTGATGCACGAGGAAATAGGATGCGAAGGAGATTGACACATTCCTATGGAACATTGAAAGACACCTACAAATGGAGGAAGATGAGCAGAAGATTGCTACTACTTTATCTCACGAACAATGCTCTACTATGGTGGCGTGGGAGAAGCATGGAAATCAAAAGAGGTATGTTCACCATTAACTCTTGGAACGAGTTTAAGGACGACCTTAAGACGCATTTCCACCCAGAGAATGCACGCATTGAGGCTAAGGAGAAGTTACGATGGTTGAAACACACGGGGACTATTAGAGATTATATTTCGGAGTATTCAAATCTTTTGTTTGAGAACCCCGACATGTCTGAAGAAGACAAGTTTGTGTACTTATTTAGTAGGCTGAAAGATAAGGCAAAGCAGGAGTTATGTCACCGTAACATCTCTACTTTGTCCGCTGCCATCACTGCAGCTAAAACCTTAGTCAAAATAAGAAAGGATGATGGGAAATCAAATGGTCAAAAAGAGTAGCCATGACAATGGTGGGGGAGACAAAGGCGTTCATAGGAACAAGCCTGAGTCATCCAAACCACCAAGCTGGAGGGGAAAGAGCAAGGAACAAGCTTCTCCGCCGAGAGCTTGCTACTTCTATGATGGACCGCACTTCATGTGTGATTGTCCCCAGAGGGAAGCCTTAAACTCCATGATCTCACATCAGGAAGAAGGGAGTACTGTGGAAGATTATAAACTATCTTCCTTGCAAAATCTCAACGCTGTCAAGTCAAAGGTTCCTAAAACCTCTACTAGAAAAAGGTTGATGTATGTGGACGTGTGTCTCAAAGGCAAGGCACACAAGCTATGGTGGACATGAGAGCTACTCACAACTTCATCTCTGAAGGGGAGGCTAAGAGATTAGGCCTCAAGATGAAGAAGGATGAGAGCATGATCAAGGTAGTCAACTCCGAAGCCAAGTCCGTACTAGGAGTTGCCAAAGACACACCTATCAAGGTGGGGGAGTGAAAAACCACCATCACTTTGACTGTAGTACCTTTTGACGATTATGAGGTTATCCTAGGAATGGATTTCCTCACCAAGGCTAGAGCAGTCCCTATGCCACACCTTGGAATGATGAGCTTCTTTGATGAGAAGACCCCTTGCGCAGTCCCAGTGTTGAAGAAGGGAAAGGGGCAAGGGAAGATGCTATCTACCTTGCAGCTAATAGAGGGATCCACAAAGAGTGTGGTGTCGACACAACTAGACTTACAATGTCCAGGTGCCACTAGGGTGCTAAGGTCTAAAGGGTCCGAGGAGAGACCAGTTGACGACAAGGGTGTACCACAACAAGAAAACTCCAAGAGAGACAAGACCAAGCCAAGACGTGCAAGAATGACGGGAGCTAGTAGCTGCTACATCAATGTGCAGGAGGCACAACAACAGAGAGCAGCAAAAGAGGAGCCCCAAAGGAGTGACAATTTACAACTATGCAAAGGTACACAAGTGTGCAAGAACGCGCACAACATGAAGAAACCAAACAAAGTCCTAGAAGTGCACAAGAGTAGTCGGATAGCAAGGTGCAAAGGGAGGGACACCGCAGGGCATCTCATGAAGAGGACAACACAATAGGAGATATACCCAAATGCAAAGAGTGCGACACCAGCAAGATGTGTTGACGAGGGTGTCAATGTTATCAAGTGGGAGAGAATGTCACGGACTTGCTTTGCAAGGTCCATGACCAATGCACATGGAATCCAATGGAGGCTTGCTTAGCTCACAAGTTCAACTTGAGGGACTTAGATCCATCAAAGGGATCCATAATCTAGAAGGCCCGAGTCCATCATGTAAATATCTAGCCTCTAGAATTCTCTAAGAGCATCCTGCATATGGTGGAACCAAAAGACTTGTATAGAGACTTCTAGAGAGGATTCTAGAGTAGTCTCCAACCGTTGGATAGGTAACACTTGTAAAGATCCCTACCATCCATTGAGGTGGTGAAAGGAGACAAGCACCTATAAATAGGAGAGCTTCCTCACTTGTAAAACATCCCAAGTCCAAGAGTTATCCAAGAGTTGTAAGCATCTTCAAAGCAATAAAGCTAGAGTTCCTTCCAAGTTTCCTTTTAGTTGTTCTTCTCCTTTGAGTTTCTAGTCAGGCTTACTTAGTTGGTTCGGGGTGAGAAGCCAATCTAAGTGCTACATGTGAGTCTGAATAACTAAGCCTGTGACACTAGGCTCGGAACACAACCAAGTGGAGGCGATTTTGGAATTTACTATCCAATTCGATAAGACACTGAGTTTTGCCAAGTCATGTGTTTTGGACCATGAGCTTAACAAAATTCAAACTTGTGTCTTCGTGAATAATGAACACGTTCTTTGCCCTTATGCCTCAACGTTTCTTGACTTCCGGCAAGGATTACAAAGTAAATTATCTCCCCTCTCCAAATCTAATCCTTGGATAAGGGAGAAAGTGGCAACTCGAATCTACAAGAAAGCACGTTCTAGCAAAGAGGTTTAGTTATCTACAACCAGCTGCGCTAGAGGTGTTGGCTGTATTTAATGTATATGCATAACCGATGCTATCAGATCCAGGGTAAGCCAAGCCGATTCAATTTGCTCGTGACTGTTTCTTGTCCACCTTTTACTTTTTGCTACCTTGGTCATGTTAGAGTAGAATGATCTTTGCAGCACTCCTTTGTTTTGATAATGACTATCCATCCTTTATGTAACACTTTTTGATCGGCTCTTGCGAGCTTTTGGTAATTTTAGTCTTTGTCAGCTGAATCAGAAAAGTGAATTTAAGAGGTGAGCCACAGTTGCTTGGCTGACGATCTACATGTCCCTCATTTAATTCCAGAATACAGGAGTTTCTACTGTCAACATTAAGGCAATTCAAGAAGCATGACACTACCCCATGGCGTGCTGCAATTGCTTGTGGAATTGCTCCATGCAATTGAAGAGGATTTTATCATTTTTCTTATACCCGTTCATTTGGAGAAGACGGATAAGCAGCTACTTGCGCTGCAACTCTCCTTTTGTTCGCCACCTTTTTCTGTATCAATCTCGTGGGGCTAGGACTTTGTAATAAGACATTGCGGTGCCGCATCGCGTTTAATTTCTATTAATTAACAGGGCTTCGCTTTCACCCAAAAGAAAAAGGGGCGAGCGTTCCTACACAATGTCAGCGCTCTTCAGATCCAAAGATTTAGATGTGGTGTTAAAAGCACAAGTGGCGCGCAGATGATTGGTGATCCACAAGGCTCGTATTCTTGGATCATATCTTAAAATGGGCGATACGTCAAAAATCTTCCCCATTGGATTATTCTTAGCTCTACTATTCTATAGCGTAGATTGGATGACTTGATAACTTCAAAACATTGGAAGCAAAGATCTTAATCAAGATGAACCATATAGGAAACCAGTTACCTGGGATCTACTTCAGGCGTACGCACGCATATCCCTTATAACTTCTTTGTCAAAACAAGGGAGACAATATAGTTTAAAGTTTTGTTAGTTCACTGTTCAGATGTTGTTCCATTTAGCAGAGGAAAATGATAGGACGAGGACAGGCATCCTGGATCGCACCTTGTAGTGCCGCTGGTGTTAGAGGGATTTTTGGTCATCATCAAAAGTCATTGACCTTTACAAAAGAAGTGTTGGTAACCAGATGCACCCTACGACCGCTAATGACAAAGATGTCACACCAGGGTCGAATCCTAATTTGATGCGACCTATGGATCTGAACAAAAAAATCAGAAGGGGCCCGGAGTAACATGAAAAAAGTAGGTGAGAATATCATTTTCCTTTTTTTAATGGTGAGATTGTATGAATCAAGCATGACAAATACAAAGAATAAGTAGATCAATGTGATCAAAACAGAGAGTCATCAAGCAAGAAGGAGAGAGAAGCAGGGGTCCTAACAGCTTAGATCCCAAAAATGAAAAAGGATAGAGCTAGCACTAGGAGAGAGAAAAACAACATAATGAAACAAGGTAACCCAAAATCTGGCATCTCCAAAGACCAGAAAAAGAAGACTTTAACTTGGTACGATCAACTGAGAGTATACTGACAATCACGAAGATTTCATTTGAGGGAACTCAATATTGACAACATTCAATGTTGCACCTTCTTTAGTGAATTAACCAGCCCCTAAAAACATATGATAAAACTGAACTTAATTTTCATCAATCAATGAGAAAAACTCCAACAAACATAGAAATCTCCATGAGGCTCCTTGTTCTTGCTCAGTCATTGATAACTTTCATGGACTCTACTTCCATAGTTAGAGGCGCTTTAATTTGACACCCTTATTTCAAACAATGATAAACTTTGTTCTCTCAGCCTCGGTAGAATCTGCATGACCAACATGACCAGTGAGCTCAAAAGCTGGCCGTCCAAGATGATTTCTAAGAAGATCTCCAAACATGGATGGCCCAGGATTTCCAAGATTGAACCTATCGAAATTTATTCTGAAATAACCATGAGGAGAAGGAGACAAAATAGGGCCAGATTTAGTGTGACGACCCGGGTTTTCCCATGCATTTTTAAATGCAATATCTAATTTCCTAAGGCGGGATGCATCCCTATGTGAAAACCATTTTATAAAAACCATGCAATGTAGCGGAAAACCTTTTAGTTTTAAACTCATTTTGAAAACCCTGAGTGTCATTTGCCTTCACAACAACTAAAGTGGTTTTTAAAAAACTTCAGAAATCATAAATGTTTTTCCCAGGTCTTTCCAGTCACAACACACAGTCCAACTGTAAATTAATACAAATACATGTCCAAAGGGTTGAGAATTTACTTACATGTATAATTGTTTCCTTTTTGATTCACTTGCTCGTAGCACTAATATAGATGTCCTCTACTTGTAGATGGAATTACCCTGAAAAATGTTAAGGATAGGGTGAGTATATACTATACTCAGTAGGAGCCTATCACTACTAGTTTTATAATGCATGCGATGTTTTAAAATCATATGCTCTTTCCAAAACATGTGCATGTCCGAATGCTCAAGTTCAATATCGATATAAAAATCCATTGTCAAACTGAAATACTAACGACTTAAAGGATCACATAATCCAAAATCGAAAGCATCATATACATATATATCATAATATTATGATATGCATAAGATGCTTCATTGAATCCAACTCATGGATCTCTAGGATGGTATGGTCGACCAACCTCATATCATGCCATAAGCAATGCAAATAAGTCCATAAACCATAGGGTCCGACTATGCCCACGACCTCGCCTCCGTGTGGTCCCCGAGTACCTGAGGACACAGCGTCATAGCCTCCACGGGGCATATGACACATCAACCCAGTGCCGTGACACCAGTGGTAGCCCCCTGTACCACATGCAGTCGACGTAGGGACATGCCCTTTTTTGGGCATGGTACCCATTCCACCTAGTAGTGGTAGAGGCTGGGTGGCCAACCTAGACCCCTCGGCATAGCACCCACGGGCTTACTAGCCCGAATCACATAAAATCAAATAAGCCAAAAACATCTTTTCAAAACCTGTCCTCTTTGGGTCCCTCACAACTGCCTGGCCCTCGGCACTCCAGCGTCTTTTGGCAACCCTCAAGGACATGCAATCTTTGCTAGAACTTAATGCTCATAGATCATGCAATGTATGCAATAGTTTGCAAAACATATCTATGCACATCGTATATGCAATTATTTACAAAATGCGTCTATGCATAAAGCATTTATCACATGTATGCTGAATTAAGTCATGCTAAACAAGTCATATACTTAAAACATATGTTCTCAAAACAATAATAGTTCTTTTAAAAGAATCTAGTAGTGATAGAGCACCTACCTGACTAGGTCACGTTAACCCTTTTATCCTCGTACGCTCCTGAACATGGTTTGGGGACTCAAGGTTAGTTTAGCCTATCTTTTATGTGTTTAGAGTAGTTGTGTCTTATTACTTAGGCATTAGGGGTCCATCCCTATGCCTATGGGTGTCCTAAGGTCATAATTGGGCCTTGGTATCATTAGTTTTCCAAAGGTCTAGCAGCCACGCGCCATCATCCTATTCTAAGGGTCATGCCCACCTTTGATTGGGCCTTGATCAATGATTTTATAGTTTGGGTGTGTCCGTGTCGTCGACACGGACACAACGCCTTTTGCGGTGCCTCAATCGGAGCTCTAGATCTCAAGTTATAAGCGTTTTAGTGTTACACGTATATAGGCGTCTTAAGAATAAAAAAATGGAATGTTAGGGCGCTGCGCGTCTGCGTCGTGCGCCCCAGCTTTCCTAAGGAACAAAAAAATCCCATAGTGCTAGCGCTGCACGTCTGCGCCGTGCACCTTAGCGGGCGTGTCTGCAGACGCGCGGGGTTTGCCCGCCTCTCTTTCTCTTTTGCAGGCACGTCCCTGGATGCGCCCGTTTGGTTTTTCAAACTGGGTCGACATGGGACGTTCCGACTGGAACGTCCTGTTCGTTGGGGAACCGGGGCGTCCTCAGGACACCCTTGTTCCACCCTGTCGAACCAGTGCGGCCCAGGGAACGTCCCTGGGTCCTTGGTGAGTCTCCAGGACTCCATTTTGCATGGTTTTTCATGCAAAAACCTAAGGAAATTGATCTTGGAACTATGGTGGAGATGGGTTTTGAGGGATCTTGGGCGTACCTAGCTCGTTGCTGGGTTTTTCTCCTTGTTTTCCCTTCTAGGTCACTGCTCCTCAACGGGTTTTCTTCAACATTTTGGGCTACCATTAGAGGTGCCCAAGAGCTCTATTTATAGAGCTATGAGAGGGTTCTAGAGGGGGCTCTCACCGCCTTTGAATGCCGGTGGAGAAACCTTCAGAATGGCGGTGATTTCTCCTCCAATCACCGTCATTCTAGAACCCTCTAGAGGTTGAAGATGAAGGGTGCCCGTATCAAAATAGGCCCTTGTGTTTTTGCAGAGTAAATTCGTTTTTGTAAAAATTATAGGTTTGCCCCTGATCTTCAAAGGGCCATAACTTGCTCATTTTAACTACATTTTAGGTGATTTTGGTCTTGTTGGATTCCTTTTTCCGAGACGCATCTAATGGTACCCTTTTCAGGACAAAGTTTCCGGGTTCAGTCAAGGAAAATAGTGAAATGACCAAAATGCCCTTATCTTCAAAACTGGTCTTTTCATGGGATTTTAATATTACAAAAATTGGGGTCATTACATTTAGACTTGGGAATATGCACAGAAGCAATAATTTTCTAGTGGTTGAGAATTTGAGAATGAGATAATGAGAACAAAGATCTTTAACTTCAATCACCAAACAACTCAAGACTTGATAGAGAAGAAAATAGACATGAAATAACATTCCTTGCCATTGGAACATCTATTGTTTCTTTCTTTTTAGAAATGCCAAATAATAAGAGGAACAGAAGCCTTTCAAAGACCTTTCTTTGTCTTAAACCTGGATAAGCAATGCCACTAGTAAAATAGATGTTGTATAGTTGTTGGACAAATGTCTAACAAAGAAAGAAAGAAAGACCAAATCAATCAAGAAAAAAGGAAAAAATAAAAACTATGATCACTTGATTCAAAACAGACTTAAATAAGTGATAGCTACTAACCACAAGGCAACTTGTCTTATGCAAATGCTCAATAGAAAGAACTCTATTATGTATAACCAGCCCAGAGAAGCTAGCACCCTACAAGGAGCAAAGAAGGACCATAGTAAATATGAGAAGAAACTGCAAATTTGGGTTAGTGACAGTTTTCTAAAGGGAACCAAAATTCTACCATTACAATTCCGAGTTGGCACATGATTATCATCTCCATAAGCAAGGATTTGAACAGAGTTGACAAAATCATATAACATCTATATTTATTGTTAATTTTTTGGAAAGAGATCTTCTAGTAATGATGTTCCACACAATTCCACCAGCTAAGGAATAAGAGTAGTATTGAATTTTGGCATTAACATTATTGGCAATGGAAAATATCTTATCAAGGACAATTGAGAGGATTATGAGGGCACCAATTATCTGACTAGATTATAATTGCAATCCCTCTCCTAGCCAAAGACATGGGATGCCCTGTTACCCATAATATGCTTCCAACAGTAGATAGAAACTTTATCTTATTAATTTGATGACACTTTTGCACTCTACTATAAATTCATTTCAACTTGTAGTCCTTCCAAATTTGACTGACTTACAATTTGTTGGTAGTAATGACGACGTGGAAGTTGTGAAGAGATAGTCACAGTAGAATACCAAGAAAAAGAAGAAGAAAAGAACAAGAACAGAGGAGGAGAAGAACAACGTTAAGAAGAACAATGTTAAGAAGAATAACAAGAACAAGGAGGACAACAATAAGAAGAAGAACAATAGAAAAAAAGAATAGTAAGAAGAACAAGAAGAGAACAACAAGTAGAAGAGTAGAGCAAGAACAACATGTTTCTATTGTGATGGTTAGTCCCAATAATTTGTAACTAACTTAGCTGCATGGTGGTGTTTAAACTATTGCTTTTATTACACTTAGGTTCTGTTACTATGAAACCTATTTAATAGTATTACTAAAAAATTGATTTTATGACACGGTTCTTGTAACTGTGAAATGTATTCAACTATAGTCCTATCAATATTGGTTGATATACACTTCAATGATGGTGACTGTGAATGTTTTGGCTTGTGCAAGAATGATATGTTGATACAAAAGTCATGGTGGGAGAGGAAGAAGAAGTAGAAGAAGCTGAAAAGCATGTAGGAAAGGAAGACAAAGAGATGAGGAATTGTCTGATTTTAGGATAGTGATTTTGATTATGCTAATGAGGAGGATAATTTGTGCTATGATAGTATCAAGGAAATTAATAAATAGTGCCAAAGTTATGGAGAATGTATCTCAACACAAGTACCACTATGCTTTGATAGAGGATGCAGGTTGAAAGAGTGAAGGTAGTATGGATGATAGTAATGTACCAAGAAGCTTGGTAGGATCTAATATTGAGAGAGACCATGGTGTTGATAGTTGCTTAGTATTCCACCCCTCAATTGACATGTGGAAGCTATTCAACTTGAAAAGTGGTTTGAAGTTCCCTACTATTAAGGCATTCATAGATGCATTGAAAAAGCATGCAATTAAAAGTGGTTTTGACTATAATTACACAAAAAAGGGAAAGGAAAGGGTGACTAATGAGTGTAAAATGAAGTATAGTTGAGGATTCTTGCTTCACAAAGAACTGACAAACTTGCTTTTTCAAATAGAATCAATTAAGGGTGTACCTCACAACTACGAGAGCAGTTCCAGAATGAAAATGTTAATTCCACATGTTTAGCTAAAAATTACATAGAGCATGTAAGGAACCGACCTGATTAGAAGTTGATAGCATTAGAGGTACAAATTAGAGAGGTACCACATGTAGTCACTTGGTCTTAGTGTATAAGAGCAAGAAAGAAGGACAAAGACATAATAAGAGCCAAGATATGTCAGCAATATGCACTAACTATGGTGTTGCCTCTTCTCGAGTGGAATCTTGGAAGCACCTGCAAGTTGAATGTTGAGCCTCCTCCCTGTTTCGAAATGATGTATATGTGTCTAGAGGCATGTAAGAAGGGATTTGTCACTCGTTGCAGACCCATCATTGGGTTAGATGGAGCCCACTTGAAAGGACTATATGGTTGGCAGCTTCCTAACAAAAATAGGGAAGGATATCAATGACAACATCTTCCTTTTAACTTATGTTATTTATGAGATATAAAGATACTTGAATCTAGTTCTTGATACTTCTATTGGAGGATACCGAAGGAATGGAGTACTATGGCTCAACATTTATCAAAGACCACGAAAGGTAACAAGACTTTTATCTTCACTTTTATTAGTTCACTATAAGAGATCTAACACTTTAGTGCTTAAACCATTATTGCCATTACAATTTAGTCCCTGCAACTAGTGGTAGTTTACAGCCTAGCCTCTGCAACTATTATTGTTATTATAGTTTTGTCCTTCTATTAGTTATCATTCCTGGCTTTGTCTTATTTAGTAGCTAGGGCATACATTTGAAGAGTTGATACCTATAGCTAACATCAGGTGTTATGTCAGGCATCTTTATGTAAACATCAAGAAGCACCTACCTAGAGATAAAATGAAGGAGGCCCTTTGAAAAGCTGTAAGGGCCACAACTCACAAATAATTTAAATTTGCTATGAAGGATGTGTCATAATGGTTGATAGAGCATTATGATCCTAAGCTATGGTCAAGGCATGCTTGTAGTCCTACAAGTCTAACATTCTAATAGAGACCATAAGGAAGATGCTAATGGCAAAGAGAGTAGGGCTGGCAACATATACATGGAACATGTATCCAAGAATGGGAAAGAAATTGGAGAAGTCAGCCTATAATGAAGTTAGTGCATACGTGTATGACCTTTATAAAGTTGGCTACTATTAAGAAAGTAGTAAAGTGGTTGACTTGGCTAGGAGGGCTTGAAACTATTGGAGATGAGTACAGGGATCCTTTGATGCCATGCCATTATTGCCATTCATTTGAAGAAGAATAAGAGACCTGAGGACTATGTTGAAGCTTGTTGCAACAAGACTTATTTCCTTGCAACATATGAAGGTGTTGCTTCTCCAACTCCAAGACCTTTAGACTAGCCTTAAAAAGTGAGAGTGGAGAAGAACCCAGAAAACAAAAGAGTAAGAGAACGTAACGAGGCTAAAAATGCTACTAGGGAGAGAAAGGGAGGAGTGCAAATGAAATGTGGATTAAGTGGTTAGGTAGGCCAAAAACCCTAGGCCACATAGTTGATCAAACCTATAGATGTTAAGGGACTAGAAAGATTGAAAAAGATTGCTACCAATGCAAGGACAAGGAGAGCTACAAAGGCAATAAGTGTAGGGGAAGGTTACATGCAACTATAGAGGAGAGTGTTCCTGCAACTACAAGTAACAATACTTTTTTCTTCACTTTTATCATTTCTTTGATATGTTTGAGTTTTAGTCCTTAGACTATATAATACTCAAACACATCAATCCTTACAACTATTACATTCATTACAGTTTAGTCCTTGAAACTAATAGTACTTGACATTGTAATCCTAGAACTATTACTGTAATTACAAGTTAGTCATTCTATTAGTGATTAATGGTTCACTACTAACTATTCTTGGCTTTGGCTTGTGGTACTATAGTAAGTACAAGGAGGCTATTGCATTATCTAGAAAGGAGGAAGAAAAGGAAAGAACCTATTACATCAACATCTAACTATTATCATTTATAAACAATGTAGTTCTAAATATATATATGATAATTAACACTTTAGTCGTTACTCTTCTACCAATGAGGGACGAAGAAAAGGACAGAACGTGGTCAATCAAGTGTAGTAGGACAATAAGTTATAGACTCTAGTAAAGGAGCAGAAGGCCCTACAAAGGTAAACCATTCATTAACTGCAAGTCTAGAGTTTTCTGTGCAATCCTTAAACATAATTAGTCCTAGCAAATTATTCATGTCACTATTCTACAAAAGTAGGTAAGGAACATAGGGGAAGAAGTTGCTTAGTCAAGTGCAATAGGTAAAACAATCATAGCCTCCACTAAAGTAGGACCACAAGCCCCTATGGTCCGAAAACATGGAATAAGTGAATTTTATGTCACTTTCACTATAGTCCCTAAACATTTCAAATCCTATCAATTTAGTTCTCAAACTATTATTTAGTAATCACTTGAGTCCTTACTATTCTTAAAAATGTGTAGAACGTAAGGTAATAGGTATTTTGACAAATGGAGAACAAGTATCTAAAGCATTAGCAAGTCAAACCAACTAGTTGTATTAATGGATGTGAATGTGTGCATTATGTGGTGGGATTTTTTGTTACAATGATGTAATTGACAATTGTTAATGGGTGCAAATATCTATACGTGTGCACATTCTTTTTGTGCAAATTAATGTAAATGGCACTGTTTTATCGTTGTTGAATTCAATATCCAAGTGCCTCAATGTTACAATAATTCAACTTTTATCTAAAATGAGGAATCTAATGTTCATCCAATGTGTGTATGACATGAGGACATTGTACACCTATTGACATGAATAAAGAAATTGGCATGTACCTGATGGAGTCTAAATCATACGTAGAGTGCCCAAGCACTTTTTAGGCCAGCTCAGTTCTCTTATCCATCGGTCCAATGCACTGGGCTCATCTCATGGAGGGAAAATCCAAAATGTAGTTGTGTTGTTGTTTGTTGTTTGCAACCTCGACGCATTCCCTTATCTCCCCAGCATCATCCCACACAGAAAGAAAGAGCACAGAGCCCCGGCCCGACGTGTAGGTCTTCTAACATAAAGCGAGGAGGTGAACCTAAACTGGTGAACCAAAGTCACTTTTAGAACCATACTTCCTCAACTAACATGTGTCTAGTCCAGAGGGAATGCATAGCACAAATGAACATGAGATGCTATACAGAAGTCCTTGCTAGCCATCAGGGATCGAGTGGTAAGGCCATGATCTATAGGAGAACAGATCACTTATTCTTCCATTGGGGACAGGTACACGAACGACAACTCCAAACGTCACACATCTACCTCCCACCTACCTTTTAGGTGGCACCAGTGAGATCCAACTGTTGATGTTTTTCGCAAGTGCACAAGCTATTGTGGTATAGCTAATGCAAGTACGGGTTGATCCCACAAAGACGCGCTTTAAAATTTTAGAGTTTTTAATAAAATTTAATTATTTAAAATTCAAATTAATTAACAAAAATTAACAGAAAGAAATTAGACATCATCTTCAAGTTAATAGTGAAATTCTAGAGGTCTAATTCTAGAAAGAATAGAAAAAGAAACAATAAAACCTTAACTAAACTAAAACCAGAAGAAATTAAGAAAAATCTAATTCCCTATCTTATGTGCTGTCTAATTTCTTCACTTTGGGTATCGTAAACTTTGATCAACCTCCATCACTATATTCAACATGTCCTAGATTAATGATCTGATGGAGGAATTTGTTAAATTCTTCAATTTTTTAGAGATCTAATCTAATTAAGGAATTTAAAATTTAATGGCTTAGATCTGTTTTCATAACCCAATTTGAAGATCACAAACAACAAATCAATAAGAAACTATCCTTAAAAAAAATTCTAAAAATTAATTGAAATTCTGAATTAAAACAGACAAGAAATTAGAAGTTTTCCATGGTTAAACCAAAACCTTTGATTTGTTTAAACAGGAACAGAATAACACAGAACATGAATAACTAAAACTGGAATAACATAAAATGCAAATAGAAATGGTAATAGGACATGAAATGTAAATTGAATTATTCTAATAAGGGCAAAATTGGAATTTCTTCTAAAACTTCCCAAAAACCCCCATAAATAGAGTTTGCTGGAGTTTTTGCTGGAGGAGGAAATGGAGGAATCAAAGATGTGCAGACACCTATGCTGAGTGGAAAATGACTCCTTTTCTAAGGATGGGGCATCCCACTAGACTGGCTGTGCTGGGCGGCCTTGATCTAAACTGGGCATCATCTAGTTCAAATGATCCTTGAATCACCTAGCCAGTGGAGAGATGGTGTGATGAAGAGGGAGCTCCTATATCATCTGGTCATCATCTGGAGTAGATCCAAATGATCTAGGGTTTCTGTGACTAGCCGACTAGCGAGTGAAAAGGGACTACTGGAAGCAGAGGAGAACAAAAAAATGATGCCTGGAGCATGTGGCCGGTGATGAGATGATGCGTGGATATGAAGAAGAAAGCAGAGGTGCATTGGGCATTGCAGTGAATGAAGGAAAACGATGGAGAAGATGGGTTATGCAGTGAATGGAGGAGAGTAGTGGTGAAGGCTAAAAGTTGGTCAGTGGCAAAGGAGGTGCTATGGAACTAACTATTTGATGGTGATGAAGTAAGAAACGTGGATGGAACTCAGGTTCCTATTGAAAACCAAGAGATGGAAAGAGAGATTGGACTGGGGTGGTCTAGGTTGTGGTGAAGAAGCAGAGCAGGTAAGGTATTTAAACAGATGGGAGAGGACGATTGTCTGGTTCACGATGGAAAAGTGGAGAAAGATAGAGATGGGAGGGAGTGACGACTACAAAAACAACAGAATGGAAGGGAAAGAAAACAAATCGGAAGGTGAAACGTAAAACTAAAAACAGAAGATAGGGCTCTCTTACTGGGAAGAAGAATAACGTGAGAGGGTTTAAAGGGAAGGGAAGTGTTTGAATGGAAACAAAGTGAAAATAAACACAACCAAATCTAAGGAAACAACTAAAACTCTCCAAAAACTCCAAACTTCTCCAAACTCCAAAACTTTTTCAACTCCCTACAATTCCCCCTCTGTATAAACTTTCCACTTCCTAATTTTCCTCAAACTCTTTCCTTGAAGAGTTAGTTTCCTATTAGGAAACTTTCTCTTCTCCCCATTTAGGACTCCTCTTCCATTAGGAAACCTTCTTCTTTTAGGAACCCTTCATCCCTTACCTTATTGATCTTCAAATTGATCTGCTCCGTTGAAATTAGATCTGAGCCATCCAATCCTCCTTTAGTTGATCTGTAAAACCAAAGACTAGATTAGAGACATCTAAACCATACATTAAATATCCACTTAGCTCAATTGATCATCTAACCGCTAATTTTGATAATTTACAGTTGGATGGTAAATTTGAACTAATTTTTATATTTTCTCCAAAAGTTTACTAAATTGATGTGTTAGATGGTCTAATTAAATGCTAAAGTAGGGGTTTTTTAGCCAAAATTAAACACTTAACACACCCCTCAACCAGTATTTTGCTAGTCCAGAGCAAAACATGCAGAAAACTATTTAACACAAAACTAGTACAAGGTACCACTTCCGTAGGTACTCACGATTGTATTTAGCACATGCCACAAGCCCTTGAACCCCTCGGTTACCCCTAGTGAATGAGTTAGGCCTCGTGAGGGTTTGCAGTGAATATATCCACAAAATTCAATAAGGTAGAGTCCCCTACTTTATCTCAAAGAATCCTCATTCATTATCAACTTTACTAATTTTTCACAACTTAGTGAAGAGGATTTGACAATTTTACACACCATATACATATTAAAGACATTTTATTTGAGCTATTCCTCGGAGTGCATATGTGTGTGTATAGCCACATAAATCTTGACTTCTAATTGGATATGCTTACATTCCATTGGAAATATGCCTTGACCTCAAATCCTCATAAGTATATGCTCATAAATAAAACTCTCAAATAAGGGGTTTAAACATATTTCTCACATTATGTGACCGAATCCAACAAGCTGATGGTTCACATAATTCTTTTAAATGCCCATGAGACAAAGGAAAGTGATCCCTACGAGTGGATGTTATCACCAAGAATATTAGGGGTCTTTTACCTTAATTCTTTCTTTTTATCTCCTCTTTAAGGCTATGTCCACCTAAGATCAATAGGTCTTTAACTAGGATGAAATGTAGGCTTAGGACAGGTTTAGAAAAGAAAGGTAAAGATTTCAAGGGTTCAAAATTGAGTAGATCTCTTCAATGAATATCTTCTAGGACAAATTTTCTTTTGGTTTTGTACTTGAAATGAATTTCTCTTTCAAATTTTGGTTTTTTTTTTTTCACTTTTTCTTTTCCTTCTTTAGAAGAAAGACAGCTAATTTTTCTTACTTCTTTGACCTTTTGTCCTATTTTTGAATTTTTTCTACCCTACTCATCTTGAAGATGGGTAGTGGTTATTTATTTTACTGGGTTATTCTGGGTTAAGGTAAATGGGGTTAACAAGCTCAAAAGGCTAACTAGTTGTATACTATATTAGGTAGGCTTTATGTCTCTGGGCTGAGCAAGGATGGCCTATATCATTTCCTAGATTTCCTAAAGCCTACCAGATTCAATAAATTTTTGGAATTAAAGCTATTACTCCTATTTATTCTTGATGTTTAACCAAAACAAAGATAATAGGATCACACTAATATATGTACACTAAAGAATTCGTGGAATTACTTATAACTCTCTAAAAGAAGATAGTCTCAAAGTCTCACTAGGTTATAGGTCTCCACTGGTTTTCCTCAAAGTCTTTAAGTCATACCTCTATATTAGTCTTGATTATGTGCTGTGTATAATTGGTTTACAAGAATTAACTTTCCTAAAATGCTTCAACACTAATATAACATGCAAAATTAATCATATGCATATCCATTAAGAGGTGAAAATAGTATATTTACTAAATTCTGAACATCCAGTTCTCATCACAGTAAGGGAACTCTACTTTAAAAACTCTTCTTCTTTTTTCCAATTTTTTTTTTTTAAAACTCAAGAAAATTCAAAATCTCTATGTGCATCTACACCCCCCAACTTGAATGAAACATTCTCCCTAATGTTTGAAAATATGGGATTCTATATGGAAGTTGAGTGATGTAGACTCTAAACCCTTGGTTGCCTCCCAATAAGTGTTAAGCTTAACGTCTTCAGCCAAACATTACCTAACTTGACTTTCTAAACCTAGAGCTAACTAGGTCAGCTTATGTGTCCTAATCCTAACCCTAAGATGAAATGACGAGATTTCTCATGCCACTTTAGAATTTTACGGTAATCTATATATTGCCTCCACCTTGAAATTTTAGGTGGTGATATGAATATAATACAGTAGATCATTGCAATTGTGAAGGTAGTGGGACCATAATGTTGATCCCCCATCTTCATTATTTCATCGTAGTCAATATAATTGCTCCACCTCAAAAATTGAGGTGAGGGTAACACAATGACTACATGAACTACTGTGTATTTCCCTGGACCATATGGTGACAAACAGTCCTTGTCTTGACCAAATTGAGGGATAATAATGACCATTCTATTTAGTTTATGTTTTTCCTCCGTGTCCCTATCATTGTCCTAAACTAGGGTAATAACCTGACTCTACCCTTCTCTAATAGGTTGTTCTTGTATTACTAGAGGCGGGACAAGGTTTGGCTTAAACCCTAGTTATCTTCTGATGTGTACCCTAGAGTAGGTTGATGCATATCAACTGACTCTGCTTCTTCCTGTTTGACAAGCACAGGTATAGTATCAATCATGTCTATATTACTATTTGATGTTTGTTCAAATAAGGCTGCTAGGTCCCAATCAGGTACATCTTCTACATTGAAAGGCACAATTTGAATTTCATGCTTTATAAGAGGATATACTTTGGCTTACCATTGAGAAGTGTCCATCAGAGGCACAGTATCCAAAAACTCATGCATCTCCTCAATAGATGTGTCTTCATCAAAGTCATAAAACTAGGTGGGACACGCATCTAGAGGATTAGGGTTAGATTTTTCTAAATCTTTATTCTCTTCATCAATGGAAGTCTCTTCATCATTCGAATCAGGACATGGCTGGAGTATATCTAAGTTAGAGATTTCTAAGGATGGTTGTAGACTTTGTGGCTCATAAGGATCATAGGAAATTTCCATCCTAGTGTCAAGAATAGATGGTTCTTCATTATCCCTAATTTGTTTCAGTGTCTCCTCAAATTCCTCCCTCCCTCATTTTATTTCCTCAATGAAATCCTCCATCATTTGTTTTAATTTTGTATTCCTATAAGCCATGCCTTGTTCTATTATTTCACACATATGCTGCATATTTTCTTCTAATAGTGATTCTTCCCTTAGAGGAATGACTCATATGGTTGGTATTGCTGTGGCATTGGGGTATTGAAAAAGGACTGAGTAGGCTAAACACATGATGGTTGACCCTAATATTCTGAATCATCATGGTAGTGTTAACCAAGGTGAGACCATTGTAGTTCTTCCTGATATTGGTAATCTTGAGACCATGGTTGTTCATGATGCCTAGCCCATCCATTAAAGTCTTGATAATTTGTCTCAGAATAAAAATTGCTAAGGTATGTGAATGCGCACCATCCATTGGCTCCTGATAGTATTCATTGTATGTGGAGCTTGATGGAGGCCAGGAAGAAGTGGAATAGGGATGCTCATAATAGGTATAGTCATTATGGTATTGAGGTTGTGACGCAACTTTCCTAGAAGCTATTAGCCTAAGCAATTGACTTTCTATAAGATCTAACCGATTCATCTATGCATTTAATCTATGAAATCTATCCCCTTCTTGATAGGGTTTTTCTTTTTTTAAGATGAAAACTAACCTACATGATACAACCTAACTTCCTAGAAAGATGCACAAACAAATGGCACAATATAATCCTTGAGACTAATAAGCAGCAATATTTTAACATTCTTGAATTTGTGTGGGGACAATGCTTTTAATTAACCTAATCTAGTGCTCCTTCTCTCTTTTATATTTGACTATTGCTTACCAATTAGGTTATGTGTAAGGTTGTTAATATAACCTTCATGTAAGGAGGCGTCTAAACCTCACAAACGTCAACAGGAGACGAAGGAAGAGCGAGACTCTATTAGACAACCCCCAATAACCATAGTGCTCAAAAGCCACTAGAGTGATAATAAATCGCGTCTTAGTAAGAGGGTCCTACGAGCATGTGATGGCCCTATAGGTCTCTTCTGATTGATTTTAATTTGATTTGAAGGGTAGGATAGCATGCTTGAGGTGATTATACTAGGTGAGCCAAGGAGTGGTGATGAAATCCACCCTTGATCTTATGGGGATAGGGTGCCCTTACTAATTATTCCACACTCCATGGAAGTTCGATTAGCATATATATATATATATATATATTACCTTAAAGCATTAACTATGTCCTAAGAATGCAATTAAAACGACAAACCAATGCAAAACCCTAAAAATGCAACAATTATAAAAGATGCTCTATATGAGTTATACTATCAAACAATGCAAATTTACTATAAATGCAAAACCTAATCTAGGAATTAAATGAGTGAGGAAACTCACAGTGGGGTTTCTGATGAAGATCAAGTGTAGGCCACCTTATCCCACACTTGTCCTGTATTATACAACCCTTTAAAATTAAAATGGAAATTACAAGTTACAAGGATCCTCACTACAAGATTTACTCAAAAGGAGAAAAAAAATATCCTATTCTAGGAAAGCAGGAAAATTTTTATTTTGATGAAGATTTCCTTACCAATTTCCTCCACTTTCCTGTTTCCCGAACAAAGAAAATTAGAAATAAGTACCAATTTCAGGAAATTAGGTGGTTGTGGACTAAAAAATTTGAAAAATGCATCTAAAATTGTCTAAAATGCTGAACCTCTACAATTCCTACAATTTTTTAGTTTTTTGGATTTTTTGGATTTTTGAATTTTTAATTATATTTTATAAAAACTCCATTGTGGGTCCTCGATAACGGCCCCAAAAACTTATTGATATTTTTCACAAGTGCACGGGCTATGTGGTATGGCTAATGCAAGTACAGGTAGATCCCATAGGGAAGCGCTTTAAAATTTTGGAGTTTTTAATAAAATATAATTATTTAAAATTCAAATTAATTGAAAAAAATTAACAAAAAGATTTTAATAGTGAAATTGTAGAGGTCTAATTCCGAAAAGAATAGAAAAGAAACAATAAAACCTTAACTAAACTAAAACTAGTAGAAATTAAGAAAAATCTAATTCCCTATCTTAAGTGTTGTCCAATTTCTTACCTTTGGGTATCCCAAACTTTCATCAACCTCCATCACTATATTCAACATGTCCTGGATTAATGATCTGATGAAGGAATTTGTTAGATTCTTCCAAGTTTTAGAGATCTAATCTAATTAAGGAATTTAAGATTTGATGGTTTAGATCTATTTTCATAACCCAATTTGAAGATCAAGAACAACAATTCAATAGGAAACTATCCTAAAAATAAGTTCAAAAAGATAATTGAAATTTTGAATTAAAACATATAAGAAATTAGAAGTTTTCCATGGTTAAAGCAGAACCTTTGATTTGTTTAAACATGAACAGAATAACACAGAATGTGAATAACTAAAATTGGAATAACATAAAATTCAAATAGTAACAATAACAAGACATGAAATGTAAACTGAATTATTCTAATAAGGGAAAAATTGGAATTTCTTCTAAAACTTCCCAAAAACTCCCATGGAGGAATCGGAGATGTGTAGACGCCTGGGATGAGTGAAAAATGACTCCTTTTCTGAGGATGGGGAGTCCCACTAAACTGGCTATGCTGGCCGGCCTTGATTTAAACTGGGCGTCGTCTGGTTTAGACGGTCCTTGAATTGCCTGGCCGGTGGAGAGATGGTGCGATGAAGAGGGAGCTCCTAGATTGTCTGGCCATCATCTGGAGCAGAGCCAGACGATCTAGGGTTTTTGTGACGAGCCGACTGGCCGGTGAAAAGGGGCGACTGGAAGCAGAGGAGAACGGAAAAATGTTGCCTGGAGCGTGTGGCCAGTGATGAGATGATGCATGGATATGAAAATGAAAGCAGAGGTGGACTGGGCATTGCAGTGAATGAAGGAAAACGATGAAGAAGATGGGTTGCACGGTGAATGGAGGAGAGTAGCAGTGAAGGTGGGAAGCTAGCCAGTGGGGAAAGAGGTCCAATGGAACTGGCTATTCAATGGTGATGAAATAAGAAACGCGGATGGAACTCGGGTTCCTGTTGAAAATCGAGAGATGGAAAGAGAGATTGGACTGGGGTGGTCTGGGTTGTGGTGAAGAAGCAGAGCAGGTAAGGTATTTAAATAGATGGGAGGTGACAATTGTCTGGTTCATGATGGAAAAGTGGAGACAGATAGAGATGGGAGGGAGTGACGACTACAAAAACAACATAATGGAAGGGAAAGAAAACAAATAGGAAGGTGAAATGTAAAACCAAAAATAGAAGATAAGGCTCTCTTACTAGGAAGAAGAAGAATGTGAGAGGGTTTAAAGGGAAGGGAAGGGAAGGGAAGTGTTTGAATGGAAACAAAGTGAAAATAAACACAACCAAGGCTAAGGAAACAACTAAAACTCTCCAAAAACTCCAAACTTCTCCAAACTCCAAAACTTTTTCAAATCCCTACGGTTGCCCCTCTTTATAAACTTTGCACTTCCTAATTTTCCTCAAACTCTTTTCTTGAGAGTTAGTTTCCTATTAGGAAACTTCCTCTTCTCCCCATTTAAGACTCCTCTTCCATTAGGAAACCTTCTTCTTTTAGGAACCCTTCATCTCTTGCCTTATTGATCTTCAAATTGATATGCTCTGTTGAAATTAGTTTTGAGCCATCCAATCTTCCTTTAGTTGATCTACAAAACCAAAGACTAGATTAGAGTCATCTAAACCATACATTAAGCATCCGCTTAGCTCAATTGATCATCTAACCACTAATTTTGATAATTTATGGTTGGATGGTCAATTTGAACTAATTTTTATATTTTCTTCAAAAATTTACTAAATTGATGAGTTAGATTGTCTAATTAAATGCTAAACTAGGGGTCTTTTAGCCAAATTGAACACTTAACACCAGCTAAGGTAAGGAACTTTGTGTCACAACTGCTCCACTCTGCTATTATCAAATTAACCACCACTCAAAATAAGTACTTCTAGTATCCTACCAGTTCAAATGGTATGCTCATGTGCATAATGTACATTATATCACAATGGCTAACCATTTTGTTACACTTTGATACTCAAATTATAAATAGTAGTGTATTCTAGTCCTTCAACTATTCAACTTCATTTAGTCTAATCCTTTAACTATTCAAATTCATATAATATAGTCCTTCAACTATTCAAATTTATAAGTCTAATCCATGACTACTCAAATTCATATCGTCTAGTCCCCAAGCACTTGATACTATCCATATAGTTCAAATGGTAGCATGCTCATATGCAAACTCTACCTTATGTCCAAATGGTCTTACATGATAATTCACTTGTTCGTTACCTACATTGGCTATTTATTTTGTTACACCAATTTCCTATGGCTAATCATTGCAAACCTCATATAGTCACTAATTACACTACATCTTTCTTTCTGTTTGGTTCTACAATAATTTCCAAATTTGTCTCAAATGATAGCTCAACTGTTCATTCAAGTTAAGCTCAGGCATCGTCTATTTATTTAGTTACATTTTCATCCCTAAACATTCATATTCATACAAAATAATCCTAAAACTATTAGAGCTTACATATAACTCACTATTATTTAACTAATAAATTAGTCCTTTTACATTGATCAATGATTGCATTACATTGTCTTGGCTCTATAGCAACATTGACATTCATTTGATGATTCTACAGACTTCTAACATCCTACATCATGAGAACTAACATCAATCATCACATCTGATATCCATTCAATGCAAGAAAACTCACTATATCTTTCATATGGATGGTTGGAAAAAATGAATTGGGCTTCAATAGGTTTCTCAATTTTAATCATTTTGAGGGAAAATGGTTTCACATTCTAAAACGATTTGAATGAATAAATTGATTTAGGGGAACTCATTTGTCCAAAAGAACCCAAATGTTAGAAATATATATATATATATATATATATATATATCTTGGAAAAATGGGAAAATTTTGTTGTTGCAAAGAAAATAGGGAAAGTTAGGCAATATTCATACTATTAATGGGGGGAGATCAATTGTTACTATTAATGGTGGAGTAGGATGGGTTCTCACTATAATGAAGTAGATGCTTTACAAAGAAGAGGTGTTATTTTGGTTGTAATGGTAAAGAAAACAAAAAGGGTGTAATAAGTAATAAACCCACAAAAGAAAAAATTTAGAAAACCAAACAATATTAAATATATGTCATGGTGCCTAGTGTAAACATTGATCCACGTCCTCAACATCTATTTGCTTTTATTGAAGAAATTACTTACAGTGAAATAGTCTACATAGTTGAGGGTCTAAACTAAAAAATAAAAAAAATAAAAATATTGACTAATGACACAAAAGTGCCTAAGGATTCCAACATTGATGATTGATCAAAGAAGATCAATGACGATCTAGCTTTAGATGGCCAAGCTCAACCTTAAAAACACTTGGAAAGTGTGATTACTATAATGACTAGTCATGAATGTCAAGTTGTCATCAACATGTATGAACTTAATGGTTCTGATTGTTCAAAATTAACATTTTTAACAAGAATTCAAAAGACATATTTTAGCATCAAATGGACATTGTGGATCAAATTTGGTATAATGCTTAGATAATGATGGCTACGATGTTCTAGATGAGTGCCATGGAGATCAAGGAAGACCAATCAAGAGTTCCTAAAGCTTAAAAATAAAAATAAAAAATGTCCACCCCCTATGAGCTTGCTTGGTCAAGGAGTCAAGTATTAACTAAGTCAAATATTCTTGCCACTTGGCTTTGTAAAGTTCTTGCTAGGGAAGTCTTTGAGCTTAGAAACTTGCTAATGTATTTTGTAAGAACTTAAAAGTTGCTTGAATGTGATTATAACTATACAATGAAGATTTAGCAAGTAATCAAGATTACAAAGTCTTGGAGGTTAAGGATTACATATTTAAGCAACTCATAAAATTAGAAGGTTTCTTTTGTAGCTTGTAATTACCTTTTATGAGAGGGATATTCTCATCTATATATACCCTAGTTATGAATGAAATTAGTAGAGTTTTCAGACATAACCAAGATGTTTTCTCTCTTAAGGTCAGCACAAATATGGACATGTTTTATCTAGTGCTCTAACATGTTTTTCAGAGTTGAACTACGACATGTTCCATTGTTTGGACTGAGATTGGCCAAAGTACATCTTAGTTCAAGACATTTCTGTATCACTTCGATGATTCTTATGTGATGATACATTTCTTCACTCTATATCCTCAAAGTAGTGAGTGAGAACCTTGTAGTGATGAGTTAACTTCCAACTAACTTTTTTATCTCTTAGTGGTATGACTGCATCCAAGGATTATAAGCCTAACTCTTTCTTTGATTTTCTACGGTGGTGATTCTATATCCATGCAAGAATTTAACTCTCAAAAGGATAAATTTACCATCTTTCTATGTTTTCTACTCTTTGTTGGTGATGTTTTCTATGTCCATTATGTTGAGACATTTTATTGAATCTTGCATGCTTATTTTTGCTTTAATTGTGTGATCTTTCTTTTAGTGCCCATTTATCTAGTCTCAAATTGATATTAGAGCTACAAGTTATCATGACTTTTCATGCAAGATGTATAGCAAATACAAATAAAGATGCTAAAGACCTGGATGTAGATGACTTGACGAGGCTAGTTGAAAGACTAGATGAGCATTTAGAATAGCTTAGCAGCCAACGTGAAAGAGGTATGAGATTTGAAATACGCTTCCAATAATACCTTAGACAACTCCTATTCTATTTCTTCCAAAAGTTGAGCCTTAGATTAGAGATTGTCTTCTAACAATGCTCCAAGGAGAAAAAGTGATTTCCATCTTTCTAAAGTAAAAGTGAGCATCCCCGAATTTGAAGGAAAAATGTAGCCCAATGAATTCCTTGATTGGCTACACAATTGAGCAAGTATTTGAGTATAAGGAATTCTCAAAAGATGTAAAGGTCTAGCTCATCACTCTTAAGTTATGAACATACGCTTCACCATGGAGGGATAACCTAAATAAATGAAGAGTGTGAGATAGGAAAAATAAGACAAAAAAATTGGGACAAGATTGAAGGAAAAAAAAAAAGAGCTCAAGAAACATTTTCTATGTGAGAAGTATTAGATGGACATGTTCCTAAAGATCCTAAATTTGAGACGAGAAAATTTGAGCGTAGAAGAATACATATGGAGTTCAAACATCTCATGCTAAATAGTAATGTGGTTGAGCAGGAAGAGCAAAACATATCATGCTTCTAGGGTTAATTGAGAAAAGATATTGGAGACATGGTACGTTTACAATAGTACTAGTCATTCAATGATGTGAGAAAATTGGCCTTTTTGAGGAGTAGAAATAGGAAGTTGCTAAAAGAGGCATTTCTAAGCCCTTTGGAAAAAGAAACAATTTCAATCTAAGGAGTGCATCTAACTTTAATGGTGCCTAATCTAAGTACTCAACAAACTCAAGCAAAGAATGATAAGCAACTCACTTCCTCTAATGCTAATCCGAGGAGATGCTTTAGGCTTCAAGGTTTGGGATATATTGCCTCTGAATGTCTGTGTAGCGACGTGGTTACATTGATAGAGGAACTAAATATGAAGAAGAGGAAAAATAGTTAGATTTTGAAGAAGAAGAGGGTGATATTCCTGCCAACCAAGGTGAGATATTGATGGTGCAAAGAGCCTTAAACAACATACACAAAGATGATGTTGATGATTGGTTGCACTACTCCATCTTTCGTATGTGTTGTGCTTCCCATGGCAAGGTATGTGATGTAATTATTGATAGTTGTGCATGACAGAATGTGGCCTCTATCGAGCTAATCAACAAGCTAAAATTAAACATAGAGCCTCATCTTCAACCCTACACATTAAAGTGGTTTGCAAGGGGACGTCAAATCAAGGTGACCCATAAATGCCTAGTTTCCTTTTCTATCAGAAAACATTATAAAGATGAAGTTTGATGTGATGTTATTCATATGGGCATTTGTCACTTGTTGTTGGGATGAGCATGGAAGTTTGACAGGAGAGTCCAACATGACAAGTTAAAAAATACATAATATTTTTCTATTCCATGGTGAAAAGATAATGTTAGCACCCTTAAAGCCTAAAATAACTTCAAAATCTTTATATATGATTCATTATCAAAGTAAGAAAAAAGTTGAGTCTTATGAACTCTTGAATACTACACAAACATTAAATGGGGTAGAAAGTGATGATGAGATTTAAACAAACATACAACCTTCAATTGTGCATCTTCTTTTGAATAACTACGAAGATGTGTTTTCTAAGAAGATCCCCAATGGCTTACCTCCTTTACGAGATATACAACAATATATTAATTTCATTCTAGGGTCTGTAGTTCCTAATAAAGTAGTATATCACATGACTCCTGAAGAACATGAGTTGCACAGAGTGGTTGAAGAGAATTGATGACCAAAGGCTTAGTTCACAAGAGCAAAAGTCCATGTGCAGTACCTACTCTTCTCGACTCAAAGAAGGATGGTTCATAGAGGATGTGTATCGCTAGCAAGGCGATGAATAAAATCACTATCAACTACTGCATTATAATTCCCCACCTAGAAGACTTGTTCGATCAACTACATAGTGCAATGACTTTTTCCAAATAAACCTTCATAGTGGCTTCCCTCAAATTAGTATGAAATAAGGTGATTACTGAAAAACTGCATTTAAAACTTGAGATGGCCTTTACGGGTAGTTGGTAATGCCATTTGGCTTGTCTAATGTGCTTAGTACATTCATGTGTTTAATGACTCACATCTTTAAACCCTTTAATGACAATTTTTTTATTGAATATTTTGATGATATATTAATATGTGACAAGAACTAGGAGGAGCACTTGAATCCTCTTCAACAAGTGCAACAATTGTTGAGAGAGCAAAAGTTGTACAACAACTTGAAGAAGTGCAACTTTTTTTTATATATAGCCTTATTTTTCTAAGCTATGTGGTTTTAGTTGATGGAGTGAAGATGGAATCAAGCTTGGCAGATGCTATTATTAGTTGGCTTTTTCCTAAGACCTCTTTGACATCAAAAGCTACCACAGCTTAACTTCTTTTTATAGGAGGTTCATGAGAAACTTAAGTACTATAATTGCTCCAATAATTGAATGCCTCAAAGGTGGAACTTACAAGTGGAATGAAGAAGCACAAAAAGTTTCTAGCTACTTTCCTTACCTAACTTTGATTGTTTGTTTAAAGTAGAGTGCAATGCTTCCAACTATGGGATTGATGTTATCCTAAGTCATGAAGGAAATCCCCATTGCTTTCTTTAGTGAGAAGTTGAACAATTTGCACTACAACTACTCCCCATGTTAAAAGAGTTCTACACTGGAGCTAGTATTATTATTATCATAACCCGTCATGCTATATTCGGATCATCAAGCATTGAGATTCCTATCAAGTCAACAAAAGCTCAATCAAAGATATGCTATGTGGATCGAGTTCATCCAATCTTTCAGTTTCGTGATAAAAAATAAGTAGGTACACAAAATATGGTTGTTAATGCTTTAAGTAGGGGATGTATGTCTGCTAATGCTTTAAGTAGGAGATGTACATCACTAACTCTTTTACTTGTCAAAGTAATTAGTTTTGAAATAGTTAAATAAATATACGCTAATGATCCCTACTTTGGGCGTATTTTGAAGAACTATAAGCATGGTTCTTTTTAGCATTTTATTATACAAGATAATTTTCTCTTTAAGGGGAATTTACTTTGTATTTTACAATGCTCCCTTAGAAGGGCTATTATATATTAGGCACATGATGGAGCTTCTTGTTCACTTTGGTAGAGAGAAGACTCTGCCCCTATGAGAGATCAATTCGTTTGGCCTAAAATGGCTAAAGATGTTTCCAAGCACCTAAAGAGACAAAGGACGTGTCATCTAACAAAGAGCCAACTTTAGAACACAGGCTTGTATATGCCACTTACTATTCGTAATTCTCCATGGGAAAAAGTTAGCATGGATTTTGTTGTTGGACTCATGTGAACACAATGCAACAATAACTCTATTATGGTCATTGTTATGGAAAATTTTGTAGCTTGTACAAAGACAATTGATGCAATGCATGTGGTAGTTTTGCACTTTAGAGAAGCAGTAATACTTCATGGAATCCCCAAAACCATAACCTCTAATCGAGACCATAAGTTTGTGTGTCATTTTTGGTGGTTATTATGGAGGAAACTTGGAATTCATTTGCAATTTAGTTCTTCATGTCACCCTCAGACTGACAAACATAAGTAAGTTGTTAATAGAAGTTTGTGAAACTTGCTAAGTAGTTTCATGGGGCAAAGCATCCATTAATGGGACCTTTTGTTAGCAAAGGCAAAATTTGCATTCAATGTTTCCCATAATCAATCAATCAGGTGTAGTCCTTTTAAGGCTGTATACAATAAGAATCCTCTAAGCCCTATGGACTTAGTACCCTACTATTAACCAAAAATTTAGCATAGAAAAAGAATGCCAATCAAATTAAGAAAATGCATGAGAGGATCCAAGCAATGATCATGCTTCAAAATGAAAAATGCAAAGATCAGAGTAACAGGCATAGAAAAGCCAATTGTTTTCAAGGAAGGAAAGCTAGTGTGGGTACACTTAAGGAAGGAGCATTTTTCTTAAGGGTAGCATGCAAAGCCAAACCAAGAGTTGAGGTCCTTTCAAAGTTTTGAATCAATTGGTGATAATGCATACAAGATCGAGCTACCAACAGATTATGAGGTTTCTAACGCCTTCAATGTGGTGGATCTTTCACCATATTTTGGAGAAGATTATGCAAATAACTTGGAGTCTAATTCTTTTCAACCAAGGGAGAATGACACAAGAATGTCTAAGGATTCCAAGATTGAGGGTGGATCAAAGAAGATCAATGGTAATCTAAGTGATCTAGCTTTGGATGGTCAAGATCAACCCGCAAAAGCACTTAGAACATGGGATTACTAGATGACTAATCATGGATGTGAGTATGTCATCAAAATGGATGGATTTAATGGGTTGGATCATTCAAAATTAATATTTTTTAAGGAAAATCCAAAAGATGCCTATTTTATCATCAATTAGACATTATGAATCAAATATAGTGAAATGCTTCGATAATGATGGCTAGGATGTTCTAGATGAGTGCCATGGAGATCAAGGAAGACCAATCAAGAGTTTCTAAAGCTTAGAAGTCAAAAATGCTCCCCCTCCCCCTACAAGCTTGTTTGGTCAAGGAGTCAAGTATTGACTAAGTCAAATATTCTAGCTAATTGGCTTTGGAAAGTTCTTGCTAGGGAAGTCTTTGAGCTTAAAAACTTGCTAATGTATTTTGTAAGAACTTAAAATTTGCTTGAATGTGATTAGTAATTATACAATGAAGATTTAGCAAGTAACCAAGGTTACAAAGTCTTGGAGGTTAAGGATTACATATTTAGCAAGCTTATGTAGACTAAGAAACTCATATAATTAGAAGGTTTCTTTTGTAGCTTGTAATTACCTATTTATGAGAATTAGACTCCAAGTTAATTGGATTATCTCAAGGATGTTTTCCTCTCTTAAGGTTAGTACAATATTGGACCTGTTTTAGCTATTGTTCTAACGTGTTTTTCTAGGTTGGACTTGGAAGTGTTAAATTGTTTGGACTGAGATAGGCCAGAGTGCATCTTAGTTCAACACATTTCTGTATCACTTGGTGGATTCCATATATGGTGAGATGTTTCTTAACTCTATATCCTCAAGATAGTGAGTGAGATCCTTGTGGGGATGAGTTAACTTCCAAACCTAACACTTCTATCTCTTGGTGGTGTGACTGTCTCAAAGTATGATAAGCTTAACTCTTTCTTTGATTTTATACAATGGTGATTCTCTATATCCATGGAAGAATTAAACTCTCAATTAAAGGACAAATTGACCATCTTCAATCCACGTTTTCTACTCTTTAGTGGTGACTTTTTCTATATCCATTAGTGGATACATTTTATTGAATCTTGCATGCTTAGTTCCACATTTAATTGTGTGATCTTTCTTTGAGTACCTGATTATCCAGTGTCAACTAAAGTATCGCTCACTCTCAGTTGAGGGTAGTAAACTATACTTTCCCCCTAAGAATTATTAAAGAGTTGTTGCAAACATATTTAGCCTCTAAGTTTCTAGTATATACTTTGTCTTCCACATCCGTGTCTAACATCCCAATGAAGTCAGAATGAATGAACAAACTAAGAAAAGAAAGGGATGTCCTTGTATGCCTCTACACTTATAAAAGCATTGACAACACCTGTATTTCACATTAGCTGGACTCTATTCCATCTTTAGAACACATTTAAACAAGATTAAGTAGATATATCTAGAAAGGTGTTAGTGATGCTTGGAATGAGATAGCCTAACTTGAGATGAGATGATATAGGGCATATCACTACTAGTGGTGCTTGAGATGAGATGAAATGAAGGCCATTTCATCCTTAGTGGTGCTTGAGATGAGATAAGAATAGTTTGTATATCACTTTCATCTTGGGCCATCTCATCATTCCTAGTGTAGAAGACAGTCATTTCTTCTCATCCCAACTCAAGCCCACCTTGTATTTTGCTTGAGATGGAAATAAGCCATATCATGTCATCTCAACTATCCCAAACTCATCTCAACTATCTCCTTCAACTAATCTCAAATGAACTTAAGTGATATTTTCAATCATCTCACTTTCATCTCATATGCCAAAATTAGCATCTCAACCATGCTATCTCAATCCATCTCATCCAACTTAAGTGACATTCTCAATCATCCCACTTCATCTCGTGCCAAAATTAGGTCATCTTAACTCCTGCTAGAACTCATCCCAAGTAAACACATTTTCATATGGTTTTTATAAGCTGGTAAGTAGAAAATCCACATGAATTCTGAGTTGGATGATGATTTATTGGCCTCACAAAAGATATTAATAACACCCGATCCATGAAAAAGTGTCAATTTCACCTGAAAATGTTGCTTGGTCTGACTTGATCCGTGCCAAATCCATCAACAACTCAAAATTAATCCGATTTACCTTCCATGATTACAAGTTTCTAAATGCCGGTCAGAATGTCAACCATCTCAAGGAATGCAACCTAGTTACATCAACCGATTTATAAAACCTTCGCGACAAGGAAAGATGTTAGAAGCTTTTGTCCAAGTCATCTATTCTATGTGCATAAACAACCATAAAGCACTTCTGCAAATTAAAGGTATAAATATTTCTAGTACCATAGTAATCACTGGCAAATCATAAACGTCAACCATTACGATTCGAACGATAAATTAAAAGGGCAGGCGCAATGCAAGGTTTATTTGTTTTCTAATGAGTATGTTCCACTAGCTTACGGAAAAAAAGGAGGATGTTTCATCGTACAAGAACCAACTGGGGTGCTTCTAATTCTGCATTCAATGAATTCTATTAATATATTTCTCCAAATTTGGATATTCAAAGTGGAGATATTCACTAAAACGACGGCCAATTCATCCTGTCACAGGTACAATAAACCCCCCACAAAAGAAAATGGATGCCCCGACGGAGCAGCAGCTTGAGAATTACTGCCTTGCGGCCGTGGTGAAAGATGTTATTCTCCTCCTAACAATCTCTTGAATTTGCTCAGAGGTTAAAACGCCAGCACCATTATCGAAACTGGCTTTCTCAATCTGCTGGTGAAGCTGTAGACAAGAAAAAAACAGCCTTGTATTGGAAGATTGACCTTAAAACGTAAGGAGATAA
Organism: Warburgia ugandensis; assembly: GCA_035236585.1. NCBI lineage: Eukaryota > Viridiplantae > Streptophyta > Magnoliopsida > Canellales > Canellaceae > Warburgia > Warburgia ugandensis. The sequence goes on from CP141134.1 coordinate 38,629,883, forward strand.
ATACAACGGAAGAGGTGTTCTCCTACAATGAAGACGTTGACAAACTCATTACATGAACATGCATCCGTCTGGGAAATTGAGGACATTGAACGGATAGGTCACTCTCAGGTAACATTGTACATCTTGATTACATATCGAACAAATTTCCTATCTCCTAGATCATGCCCTCAGAACAATCAAAGATTAAAATTTGTTCTCGGCTATTTTCTCATTAACCCAGATGAAATGCCCGGAATCAGAAGGTAAGGACCGTCAAATACGGACAGGACCATGATCAATAGACACCATTAACATGCATGTGTACCACATGTAAGGTGGGACGCTGGTTGTAACAAGTGATTATGGTTCCATGACAACTTCCTCTGCTTAGAACATTGGAAAACCACAATTTGAATAAAGAATAGCAGACTGATCAGTATGTTGTACTGGCAATATTGAGCAAGTGCCTTCCAGCCCAGTGGCACCCAAGGGCCTCTCTCATAGTATCTAGTAGTAAGCCATGGGCGCTCATGGGTGTATTCAACATTCAAAATAAAAAAATTATTGCTCTCTAAAGTCACCCAACATGACACTGGGAATGATTTAACCAGAATGTGAAAGATGTCACATTTCATCGATAAAAAGTAGAGACTAGGACATTTACTGTTTCAAGGATTGCAGACTGGTCTTCCAGGTGGAATCTACGCATGTGTGTTAGCATCTCCAGTTGCTGCAAAATGTCCAACTTGTCCTTTCAGTGCTGTCCACATATTCCACTCATATTCTGGATAAAAGAAAAAGGTAAATCATACCTGTTCTTGCAGTTTCTGCTGAACATGCATTCTATCTGCAAAGTCATTAGGCTCCAGTTCAGCTTCATCACAGGCCAACTCTTCCCTGTTATTTTTGCACACCAAAGACAAATTACATGTCATCGACCAATATTGAGGTATGTGATCCCGAGGCAGCAGCAATGAAGTAAACCTATTAAAATAATCATGAAGAAGATAAAGAACCTGCAAGAGAAAATTTTAGTAACCATATCAGCAATCAATTTTGTCAAGCAAAGGTTTTTGCTTCACCCATTCCATTTTAAGCATGGATGATAATCAATGTGATAGCATATTACTATTATTATTGTTGTGGATTGAGCCCATAACTCGACTGGATTGGGTATTGATACAATTTTAAAACATAGATTCATGCCAAAGTTACCTATGTCATAAAAAAACTTGCCATGTTGCCTTTTTGTTAGTAAGCTAATAGGGTTGCAATTATCAATATGGTAGTGATAGGAAGAGTTGTTATATTAGAAGTCTTTTCATGCAAGTTATTCTCTACTATTGCAACAACTAATTAAGCATGCAACATAGTGACATTTAGTAGCATACTAACACTAACAACTAATTAGGTATTAGGCATCCAACAAGAACAAAAGTGTACATGCAAAGAAGGATAATGCCCATTCATAACCACAACTAATTAAGTCATATATATAGCCATCCATTCCAATACAACAACACAACCATCCAATTCCAAACCACGGGACACAACCATCCAACTCCAATCCAGCCACACATCCATCCAGACCCACCTGACCACAGCTATCCACACGCATCCAAACAACACCCATCCATAACCATCATCATCATCATCATCATCAAGACGTATCCCAATTAGGGTTCGGTGACATGAATCTTGTTCCTCCATTCCCCTCGTCATGGCTTCATTTAGTCCCAAAGTTTCTAAATCTTTTCTCACCACTTCTATCCATGTTCATTTGTGCCTTCTCCTTGCCCTTTTAGAACCTGTGACTTGGATTGTCTCACTCCTAATCGGTGCCCTTTCTAGTCTCTGTTAGATATGTCCAAACCATCTAAATCTAATCTCCCTCATCTTGTTACCTACTACTACTAAGTTTCCTCTAATGATTTCATTTCTAATTCTATCCTTTCGTCTTGCCACTCATCCATCTCAATATCAGCATTTCGGTGACGCTCATCCTATGTACATGTTGTTCCTTAACTACCTAACACTTTGACCCATAGAGTATGACTGGCTTACAAAACTCTAGAGGCGCATCTTCATTTATTCCAAGCCGCTTGGATTCTCTAGGTAATCTCCCTCTCAATCTCTCCGCTCTCATGAATTATTGATCACAAGTATAGGAAATGTTCTTTTATGGGGACTTCTTGATTCGCAATCTTTATTAGTACCTATGTAGTCGTAGGCGCAAGGGGTGTGACTTGCACCTTAAGGGACTAGGCACGCCAAGTCGTGCGACTAGGTGACAAGGCACAAATTAAAAAACCACAATTAGATATATAATATAAGCATAATTGATAATGGCAGCCCCTTTCTCAAAAACAAAACAGACCCAAGTCGAATCTAATGAAGGAAACAAAAAAAAACAGGAGAGAGAGAGAGAGAGAGAGAGAGAGAGAGAGAGAGAGAGAGAGAGAGAGAGAGAGAGAGAGAAGGAAGAAAGAGGGGGAAGAGGCCAGCTTGCCAAGGAAAGCCACAGCAAGCCAACGAGATGGGAAAGAAAAGTTTGTGGGTTTACCGGAATTGCAAGGGTTCTCCTAAGAAGACGACGGCTTGGATTGTCAATCTGAGCTGATCATTCTCTTCAACACATGAGTAAGAACCAAAGCCCCAAGAAAATTTGATGATTCACGTCATTTTAGGGGACAGACAATCGACGCATGAAAAATGGTGTGTTTTTCGAAAAAAATCTGCATTTCCCTATTCTCATCTTTGACGAAGCAAAATCGATGATCCACAATTTAAGATCGATCTGGCACTTGGAATCAAGGGTGCTAAAGTTGCGACGCCCGCTAGGTGCAACTAGTCACGCTTAGTTGCACTGTGACTTTGCCCCCATGCGCTTAACCATAATCAAGTCTCACCCATGTGCCTTTTTTGCCTAGAAACTAGTAGCACCTGTCACAACATAGATTGGTGCTCCACTACAGCTCCTCTCCTTGCTAAAATTACCTTCCATATACTCTGTCCTAGTTTGACTAATTTTAAATCCTTTTAGATTCTAATGCATCTCTCCATAACTCTAACTTTTTGTTTACACCCTCCCTTGTCTAACCAATCAAAACTATATCATCTGCAAGAAATCTCATCATGCAAAAGTTTTGTTAACTCATCCATAACGAACGTGAAAAGGCATGGGTTCAATACTGATCCTTGGTGCAATCCCATAGTGATGGGAAAATCACTAGTCACTAACATTTGTAACTATGTACCTAGATGAAACCCCTTTCTCGCCCAACAACTACAATATTAACTACCTGGGGACCCTATCATAAGCTTTTTCTAAGTCAATAAAAACCATGTAGAGGTCCTTCATCTCCCTATATTTCCCTAAACAGGAAAATAGCTTCCATGATAGATCTCCCAGACATGAAATCAAATTGGTTCTCTAATACACTAGTCTCATGCCATAGCCTCTTCTCCATCACTCTTTCAAAAAGTTTCATGATATGGCTCATAAGTTTGATCCTCTGATAATTAGTGCAACTCTATATGTCTCTTTTATTCTAATAAATTGGCACAATAGAGCTCTTCCTCCATTCACTCAGCATTTTCTTCAATTTTACAATCTTATTAAACAACTTCATCAACCAAACTACCACAGTATCTCCCATATACTTCCAAACCTCTATGGGTATAACATCAGGCCCCAAGGCCTTTCCTGATTTCATCTTTTCAAGGCCTCTTTCACTTCAAGTATTCTAATCCTACAGTCGTATTCTCAAGGTAATTGTCATTTAGCAATTTTTGAAAGTAACTTTCTCATTCTTGTTTGATCTCATCATATTTGACTACTACCCCTCTAAATATCACTTCTAATACACTTAATGTAGTCTAAGTCCTTACTCTTCTTCTCTCTTACTTTTGCGTGTTAAAACACATCTTTCTCATCTTATATTGATCCTAATATATTATAGAGATCATCATGTGTTTTGAGTTTAGCCTCACTCAACCTTTTTAGCATTCTTATATTGCTCAATGTTTTCATTATTTTTAGTTTCTTTGCCATGCTTTAAAACATACTTGTTTCTCTTCAATAACTTTTTGCACATTTTCACTCCACAACCAAGTTTCCTTTATTGGTTGTCTTTTACCTTTTGATACTCATACAACATCTTTTGTCACTTTCTTAATGGACATAGCCATATTAGTTCACATGGTATTTATTTCTTTTTCATTGTTCCAATTTCCTTCATCATCAACTTGTTTGTAAATGATACTATTTTCTCTCCTTTTAACTTCCACCTTAGTTTTTGGACACTAATTAAGTTCATTTCCTTTCTTCCATACTCTAATGTAAATATCCGTAACCATTAATTTATGTTGTGAGGTTAAACTCTCACCGGGTATCACCTTATAATCCTTACACATTAATCTTTCAGTATTCCTAAGTAGAAAAAAGTCTATTTGGCTTTTATATGGTCCACTTTTACAGGTTAATAAGTGTTCATCTGTAACCATTCCAACCATAAATGAAAATTCTGAAATAAATTACTACAAAGGAAAAGAAATTGAGAACATACCAAAGGGGATGAGAGAGAATTAAACTTCAATAATTGAGCTACTGTAGAGAGAGAGAGGAGAATTGAAGGGGAGAGAGAGATGGAGAGGGACGACAGATAGAGGGGAAACAGAGGAGATCATGAGAGAAGCATAGAAAGCAAGGAGAAACATGCAGAGAGAAGCTTACTAGAAAACAGGGGTTCTTCTTCACCGTGTTTCAGTCACTGAAATAGAGAAACGGGGGGTGGTTACTGTTCACTATAGAAATGGACAAACGATTGAAGGATTGTTGTCGAAGATTAATCGATTTTGGCCAAAGAAAGAGCTACCTGTTGAGTTCACTGGAGAGCTTCAACAGGAGAGAGAGAAACACAACTTTGGGGGGGTGGGATGATGGAACTGTCTTCCCCCTATACCAGTTCCAGTAAACAAATAGCTGTGAATATTGTTATATTTACAACCAAACCTAAAAGGGTTTTTACTAAATAAACAGAAAAAGAATTTTGGGGGGCAAATGAAAGTGTTTTTCCCCTCTACCAATTCCAGTAAACAAATAGCCATAATTGTTGTTATACTTACAAACAAACTTATAATGTTTTTTTTAGTAAATAAACAGAAAAAGATGCCCAGTTTTGAACTAAAACAGAAAAGAGTGAAAAAAAGAACGACTATGCAAATTCAATTTGATCAGATTCACATCTCTAATTGTGAATTGGATTTGCCTGTGAATCCAGTGACCTTGATGCAATAACAACAAATTAAGCATGCAACATAGTGATATACAGTGACATGTTAACACTAACAACTAATTAAGCACTTAGGCGTACAACAAAAACAAAATGAGGCATGTGTGCAACAAGACGAATAATGCACATTCGTGACCACATCCTTACAATCTTCAGTCCACTCTGTTTCAGTCACAAAAACTGAAGGATTCTGGCAATAAACACTACCACTTCTTCAGTTTAAGTGAAGGATTCCAGCAAAAAAAAAAAATTACAATTTTCAAATGGAAGGAAATGGGAGATGAGGGGACTGTCCTCTGTTGAAATCAACGAAAAATTGAAGGATCATGGCTGGATATTGCTCAATTTGGGCTAGAGATGGACTAGGTTTTGAGTTTGTCGGAGAGGTATAATTTCATATCAGAGCTGTCTGATCCTAGCAAGCTTCTGGCAGATTTATCCTGCAGAGAAAAGTTTTTGAAATTACTTCTAGTCTCTAAAGGCAGTTTTTTGGGGGATTTTATCTGCCCCTACCTTCATTTAGCAATATCAACACGTCTGAGGCAACTTTTGCTGTGTTAGAAAAATGTTGAATAGAACTACAAACCCAGAGAACTTATAATCAGAGCTACCTTGATCCATGGCAGCACTTAAACACAGAATGAATCAACAAACTAAAAGTATAATTGTGATCTTTGAATGAAAGATTTGTGGCGATACCTGATAATGCTTCAAGCCATCAAATTGATGCTAAACGAATTCTCTCACTCTTTTGCAGCATTCCAACTAAAAGCTTCCCAAGGAGGTGATATCTTCTCCAGTTACTCATGGAGATGCAATTGTAGGTAAAGCTAATCTTGGAGCTATCAAGGGATGAGATGAATCCGTGCAATAAAGTTTCTCTTTCCACTGCATTAAAGTTAATCAAGTAGGGGATGCTGTCTCAACTCAAATTTGATCTTAGGCCTATTAATCTTCAAGAGAAGTCCTCCGAAGTTATTAGTTTCACATATTTAAAGAATAAACTGCAAGAAAAAAACAAATAATGAACAGAAAACGAGTCATCGAGATCAAGAGGACCTCTTCAGTTGTCACAATCCTTTTAGCAGAAGATGAGAATCGTGGAGGACTTTCCATAAAAAATTCTACGAGAAGGGAACAAAGCATTAGAAGAAGAAAAGAAAAGCTAGAAACAAACATGTGGAACTTTGGAAAATGGAGAAAGTTTGTGAACAATTGGGACTGTCATTTGATGGGAAGGAAGAAGCAAAACAATTGTTTAAGTCATTCAAGCTCAAAGCACCCTCTTACTCGTTGCAAGAAACTCCCTATTTTGGTGGGGAGAGTTTTGATGAAGAAAATGTGGATTTATGTAGACGATGTCATGGAAACTCGGGGTGGAGTGGGGTGGAAATAATAGCCCAATGAAAAGAGCATCCAAAAACGTTCTGTCAACACGCTGAAACCTGCAATGGTTCTGTTCTAGGAAACTAAAATAGAGGAAACGAAAGCAGAATACAGGACTCTCTGGGGATTGGCAGAGACTCAATCGGTGGAGGCTGGAGCACAAGACAGTTTGAGGGGGAAATTGTCATGGCATGGAATAAGAAATTTGTGGAAGCTTTAGTCATTGAGAAGCAAGAAAGATTCATTGTTATCAAAGCCTGGATTGAAGCTAATTTTGTGTCGATGGTGGTGGAAATTTACTAACAAATTGATGATGCAGATCGAAGGATATTGTTTGATTTTTTATCTGTCAAAATCCAACAATGAAACCTTCCTATGTGCATTGGGACAGATTTTAACACAGTTAGATTTCCAGCAGAAGGATCAACAGGCACAAGAATCACAAGACATATGGGGGATTCTCCCAGTTCATATCGAATAACGAACTGGTGGATCTTCCACTGGGAGGAGGAAATTTACTTGGTCAAATCAACACCACCCTCCAACTCGGAGCAGGATAGATAGATTTCTTGTCTCTCTTTAATGGATGGACAAATTCCCAGTCCTGGCACAATTTTTACACCATAACCCAATGCTGACCATAGACCAGTAATGTTTGGATCTCAGTTTGGAATGGTGGAGACCAAGACTGTTCAGATTAGAGGATTGATGGTTGGAGGACTTCAAGAAATGTATTCGAACTTGGTGGCAAGAAACACACACTAGAAACAGAAAGGAGAGCATTTTTCCATCAAAGCTGATGTTTGTGGAAAAATAAAATAAAAAATGCAACTGTGGGATAAAGGAACGAAAGTCCAGAGAGATCAACTACAAAATCAAATGACCTCTTAGCTGAACCAGAAAGAAGAAGCAGAGCCCCTAACTGAAGAAGATGGGGAAGCCAAAGCCAAAGCTGAAGAAGACATCATAGAAGCCAATCTTAGACAGGAAACTTCTAGGAAACAGAGAAGCCAGGATCAACTGTTTAAAAGAGGGAGATCAGAACTCCAGGTTCTTTAATGGGATGGCAAATTATAAGGGAAAGAAAAACAGAATCTCTTGCCTTAAGGGGAAAGAAGAAATTACAGATGAGAAGAAGACAATTACATTGACCGTGGTTCAACATTTCAAACAATTCTACAAAGAAAGGGGCAAATTCCATCCAACTCCAACAGGTTTTTCTTTCAATCAAATTTACCATGATGATGCTACCTCTCTTGAACTCCCTTTTTCATGGATGAACTGCAAAAAGTTGTGTTTCAATGCTCTGGAGATAGAGCAAGTGGGCCAGATGGATTTGATTTCTTTTTCTTTCAAGAAGCAAAGAAGTTATTAAAGTCAATTTACACAATCATGTTCTGGACTTTCAGGAAAAATGTGTGCTAGATGGAAAAGTTGCATCCTGTTTTCTGCTTTTGATTCCTAAGGGAAAGTTACTGATTTATCCGATTTCAGACCTATGTGTTTGATTTCTGCCACAGCTAAAACTGTCTCAATTAGATTGCTAAAAGAATGGCAAAAGTGATGAATGGAAAAAATGGACAAATATTAGATGGGGTTTTGGTGGCAGTAAAGGTGGAAGATATTGAAAAAATATGGAGGTGTTTTCGTCAAATTAGGCTTACAGTAAGCCTACGACCAGTTGGACTAGTCTATTCCCTCTTGCTTGCAAGGATGGGATTGGTCACAAGTTTAGACCAAGGATGTTTGCTGTTCTTAGTCAACCATGGATCCTTATCCTCCTTAATGGTTCTGCTAAAGGTCTCTTGTGATGGAAAGGGGACTTAAAGAATGATCCTCTTTCTCCCCTTTTATTCACATGTTTTGGGGTGAAGCTGGCATCTCTGAAGGGATCCAGATGAGAAGGGAATCACAACAACTTCCTTACACTATGCCCTCAAGCCCAGCAGAATTGGTTGACAAAAATGGGTTTCATTGCTCACTCTGGACAATCGGTCTTGCTTTTGCTTACAGTTAAAAGCCATCCCCTATCGATCGAAATGCAAACTTACTACCTCTCAGGTAAGCCTTTACTTAATAGGGGCCCCCACTTGCTACAGTACTACCATAGCATTGTCAAAGGTCCAATATTGAATCATTTTAAAGGTTTTCTGAAAACCACGTAGCAGAACTAGTTCACAAGGTACAAAATTAATTAATTAAAAAAAATTGAAAAATTCAAAGTAAATCCCAAAAATTTTAAAATATAAAGATATGAACAAATACTAGTCAAATGAGTAAAATGGAATCATTAAATAATAAACAACATGTCAACAACCTAAGGTCAAAGCAAACAAATTACCAAATAAAAAAGACATTGCTGCTTTTTAACTATTTTCGGTGAAAAAAAATCAAAGGAGTCCCTGAATCAGTTTTTTTAGTATTATAATGGTCACATTTACACATTTGCTACAAAAATAAAAACCATACCATTTTTCACTGGTTTTAATGAAAAATGACGAGAAAAAAAAGACAGTCACACAAAACATTGATGAAGTCCAGGGCTCTGTAGTTTTTAGCATTATAATGGTGACAATATGGAGATTTGCGTAAAACAAAAAATACAAATTACTGATGTATTTTACATTTTCAGTAAAAAACAAAACAAAAAACTACAAAAACAATGCATAATACACTAAATTTATGAAAATTGATGGAAGGAATGAAATGGAGTTTTTGTTTTTAGCTTTGGGTGTAAATATGCTAAGATTTCAGAGAAAAATGAGGCATTACAAGGAAAATTGAAAAAGAGTACTGTTTTACCCTTTTTTACTGGAAATTGATAATAACAAAAACAACAACAAAAAACGAAAAAACCCAACAACAACAAAAAACGTTAGATTCTTACACAATCACTTCAACTAGGCTTCAATCAATGATGGAAGATGAGTACTGTCGCAAGAAGAAGAAAGGGAAGCTAGGATGAAGAAGAAAGAAAAAAAAAAAAAAAAAAAAAAATTTGAAAATGAAAGTTTTATTACACTTAATGTGCGCCTGAAGTCGGAGGTGCAGAGCACAACTAGTCGCACTGCAACTTATGCCTACCAAAAATCGAGTTGCAGGCCTGCACCTAGCGACTAGTCACACCTTCGACTACATAGGTGCGGATCATGAACTTAAAGATGGTGATCAATGCATTTGAATGGGCTTCTGGACAGAGTTAATTGAGGAAAATCTGCTCTGGCAGGGGTGAATGTACCTGGAGAGGAGATGCAGTACTTTTTTGTCAATTACTGGGATGTTAAAAGAAAATTAATCTTCCTTCTAAATATTTGGGGCTTCCTATTGTCATTGGTAATACTAAGAAGAAACATTGGGAAGATTCATTGCAAAGCTTCCAAAGGAACTGGCTACATGGAAGAAAAACTATGTCTTTGGGAGGAGAATTACACTCACCAAGGTTTGCAATGGCTAATATCCCAGTCTACTTTGTGTCAATGTTCAAGGGTCCTGCAACAGCAAGGGATGAGATAGAGAAAATACAATGTCAATTCTATGGAATGACACTAAGGAAGCTATTAAAGGGAAGAGTGTGTGTAATGACAAAAAACCTGGGGGTCTTGGCTTCAGAAGAATTGATAATTTTAAGTTTTTAACAAGGCTCTCATTGGTAAATAGAGTTGGAGGAATGGAGTAGAGGAGCGAGTAATTGGAGAAGAGTTTATATCAAATATGGATATCAGACAAAGAATTGGTGGCCTACTGACCCTAAACACAAGAACTTCTCCAGTATTTGAGAACATATTGAGGATATTACTCAATTGGTTAAAGAGGGTTCCAAAATTATGATTAGAAAATGGGGCTACACAAAATTCTTGAGTGATGTTTGGTGTGGGAACACTCCACTGGCTGAAGAATTTTAATCATTGTTTAATAGTGGTGAAAATAAGAATGCATTGATTCAAAAATATGTGCAAGGGGCAGGAGATCGAATGGGAAGGAAGATCCAATTCAGAAAAAATCTTTTCACAAGAGGAGTCACAATGGCAATATCTCCAACAGAGGATCAGGAAGGTTTGTGTTTTCCCTACAAAGAGGGATTTTAAAATCTGAACTAGGAATGTGACGGGTCATTTCTCCTGTAAATCATTCCATGAATCTTGCTCAACAGATACGAACAGGAATTTCAGCACAAGAGGATATGGAACTCAAGGCTATTCCCAGAGTCATTGCATTTAATCGGCGGGTTGCACATGGCAAAATTTTCATTATAAAAAATCTATAGAAGAGGGATTGGAATTTGGCAAGTAAATGTTATCTATGTAATGCTGCAAATGAAAACATTGACCATAACATGCTGCTTTGCCCGTATTCTTTCAAGATCTGGAGAACTATTATAGGCATTCTTTCTTGTTTGGGTGTGTGCAGAAACTATGGATGATTCGCTCAAACGGTAGATAATGACCAAAGGAAATAAAATGAGAAAATTCATGTGGCAGTTGTGTTTCCCACTATTCCTTTGGAATATTTGGAAGGAGAGAAATGACAGATGCTTCAACAGCAAGAAGAATACAGAGAAGAAGATAAGGTTTCAGACTAAAACTCAAGCAATCCATTGGCTATGGCACAAAAAGCTGGAAAGGAATATCAGTTTTCTCATTTCATCATAAATTGGATATTATCAACTCAAATCACAGAAAGAACAAACCAAAAAAGAAATGGATTGCACCACCTCAAGGATCTTTCAAGCTGAATTTTGATGGAGCCAACAAAGGAAATCCATGAACCACTGGATTTGGGACAATTCTGAGAAATCATGAAGGATAAATTACTTTTGAAGTGTGCCGACATTTAGATTTTGCAGATGTGACCAAGCAGAACTTTGGCAATTTTTGAAGGTTTGAAAGCTTGAACAACAATGAAATTATCCCCATTACTGGTGGAGGTGACTCTAAATGCTGTTTTGCATCGTTGAAGAATAATAAACAACCACCATGGAGACTCATGAACATGATGATGCAGATCGCAGAATGGATCAAAAATGACCAAGTCATTTTCTCTCATATAGAAACTATTCTTCAGTCTTGTACGTCACTTCTTTTATTGACAACAACAACAAACAAAGGATCTGCTTCAGAAATGGCTATCATCTCTACAGCTGGAGCATAATGCATCTTGGAATAGACAGTGGAACAGAAGGGTTGGCTAAAATAACACGCGAAACAAACTGATCGAGGACTTACTTTGCAACAAAACCATAGAATTGAATCATTAAGTCCCGGTCATTCTCGTGAATCATATTTACCTTTCCCAAGCAAGCAATGCCAAACCTTGGATCTGTGAAACAAAGAACCCAGATAAGTTCCATAACCCAATGTTAATTAAGGCATGGTTATTTAAGCTTAAATAAATACTCCACTGCTACTAGTAAAATAATTTCAGATACGTCATGCCTTCAAAAGTTATCCCATCTTCTCAAAAGGAATAGAAGATTTACACTTTAACATGTTACACTGATGACTGAACCTCAACAAATAAGTTAATATATTCTTCATCTGCTAAGGGGTTCTTAGTTAGTTTGGGACCTTTGGATGGTTAGAAAAAAATTTAGCTATTGAGTTCAAAAAGATCCATCAGGGTTTCCAGGAGAACCAGTGCAGTGAGATAAGGATAAAATACTCTTTCTTTGTTCATCTGCTACGGGGTTCTTAGTTTGGGACCTTTGGATCGTTAGACAAAATTTTAGCTATTGAATTTAAAGATCCGTCAGGGTTTCTAGGATAACCAGAGCAGTGAGATAAGGATAAAATACTCTTTCTTTGATGGGAACTTCACTTTATGTGGAAACTTTCAATATCTGAACAAGTGATATGATGGGTCTGCAAAAGAAAAGAAGAAAGAACTCCCAAATAGACAGTAGACAGTAGAGATCAGGAATGATTCAGTATATGGTTTCCCAGATGATGAGCATTACAACCATTGATGAACACCAAGCTCTACAGAGGATGTTAACATTCAGGGAAATTCCCTGCCCAGGCACTGTCTGCCTTCTTTCGTTTTCTTTCCCCCCTCTTCTCCTCCTTCCTCCCCTCTTTTATTCCTTTTCCCTAACAAAATTTCTCTCCCTATCTCACTCTTCCCCCTCCCCGTAACCGAATTAGCGAAGGTAGTTAACTGCCTGGCCTGGGGACCACTTCTCCTGGAATATATCAGCCCGAAACGTCCACGTCCTTGTTGCTTTCCTTGCCTATTACCTGTCCCTATCAATACCCCCCCCAATTTAACCACCTTGTCCTCAAGGTGGAAGTCAGGGAATTGGGACTGAATGGTGTCAAACAACTCCCACGTACTGTCATGGTCTGGGAGGCCTTGCCACTATTCCAGTACCTCTATTTGTCCCATCGGTAGCACTCAAGTATTCTTAATGTTCACAGGATATACTTGCAATTCCAGATCCTCTGAAACATTGGTGGGCAGAGGTTGAGAACTGAGAAATGGCGAAGCCACGGGTTTCAATTGGGAAACATGGAATAATGGGGGGGAAGCTCCCATTGGTAAGCCACTTCTCCAATTCGACAATTCACCCTATAAGGACCACAATAACGAGGAGATAGCTTATCATTGACATGAGTGGCCAGGGACTTAAGTCTGTATGGGCGAATTCGTAGATAGACAAAATCACCTGGAGAGAAGGATAAGTCCCGTTTGCGCGAATCAAGCTGGGCTTTCATGCGCACTTGAGCTCTCTCCAAATGTTGCTTCAGTTCAGCCAGCACTGCATCCCTGAGAAGTAGTTGGCTGTTGACCTCATCTACTAATGAGCTGTCTTCTTGAAATTTGAGTAAGGGAGGCAGATCCTGTCCATACAAGGCCCGTAAAGGTGTCATTCCAATAGTGCTGTGGAACGTGGTATTGTACCAATATTCAGCCCAACATACCCAAGCTGGCCAGGTCTTAGGTTTGCCTCCGATGAAGCAACGAAGATAGGTTTCCAGGCAGCAGTTAACCACTTTTGACTACCCATCTGTTTGAGGGTGGTACGCCAAGCTCATCTTTAATGTGGTGCCAGCAATCCTAAATAATTCCTTCCAGAAATGACTAATGAAGATGCGATCCCTATCCGTAATGATGGAACGAGGATAGCCGTGTAATCTAACCACTTCCTTGGCGAAAAGAAGAGCCACGTCTTTGGCGGTGTAAGGGTGGCTGAGAGGTATAAAATGGGCATATTTGGTGAGGCGATCTACCACTACCAGAACCGTGTCGTAGCTCTTAGCCTTGGGCAGTCCGCCTAGGAAATCCATGGTAATATCATCCCAGGAAGATAAAGGAATTGGGAGCAGCTGAAGCAAACCTGCCGGTTTAGTGGAAGCATATTTATTCCATTGACATACGTCGCAGGCCGCTACAAACTTCTGGACATCGCCTTTTATCCCTTCCCAGTGCAAGACTTGTGAAATGCGCTTGTAAGTGCGGAAGAAACCCGAGTGTTCCCCGGTTGGAGCGGAATGGAATGCTTGTAGTAGTAGAGGGATGCGAGGAGATTGTCTGGGTAATACTAGTCTGCCCTCGAAGTATAACTTCCCTTGCCTTAACGTGTACCCCTGTTGGCTGATAGCTCTAAGTTTTGGGTCTGCCTGGATCACATCAGAAATTTGTTCCAGGCCTTCACTTCTAGCAATCGTGAGTGCGAAAAGATTAGGCTAGCTGGCCATGGTAGAGGGGCTTAGCAGTGGAATGGACTCAAGACAATCCAACGTATAGAACTCTTGCCGTCTAGATAGAGCATCTGCCACACGATTGTCCGAACCCGGCTTGCACTGAATTTCAAAGTCGAATCCCACTAACTTGATTAACCACTTCTGCTAGTCACTGTTCAAGAGGCATTGATCCATGAGGCAATGAAGGCTTTTCTAATCTGTCTGTATAATGAAGTGCCGACCCATTAGATAGTGATGCCATTTCTGGACTGACAACACAATGGCCACGAACTCTCTTTCATATACAGATTTAGACTTGGCTCTAATTAACAAAGCTTGGCTGAAGAGGGAGATCTGCTTGCCTTGTACAGAAAACTTCATGGTGAGGTTTCTATAGTTGGCCGAAAACTCACCAAGGGTCTGCAACGACGCCACTCCAAGAACAATGTCGCCACTGCACAACTTGGAAAGTTGGAAGTCCTGGTTAATCTCCACGATGGTTTGCATGGACAGCTCCATCGGAGGGTTGTCCTCTTCGGGTTGCGCCCTCTACTCCTGTTCCATCCACATTAGGGCTTCATCGAGGTCGCCTCCACTGTAGTCATGGGCCAAGAGAAGGATCTGCAACTGTCGGCTCTTACAACGATGGCCTGGGGGTGAAACGCTCGTCGCACCAATAACAGAGCCCTAAGGCTTGTTTCTGTTGAAATTCACGATCGATGAGATGCCAGAAGGAGTCCAAGCAGCCCTTCCTAGCATCGCTGGTTCGGGATTCTCGGTCCTCCCTTCCATCGTCTCCTTGGTCATGTCCAGCGCCCGAGTTAGGGTTTGGGCAAAATTCCTATTCTGCCCCTGGAAGCCTGTTCTCGAGCCTATCGAAGGGAAGGATGTGGGTCTTGAGAACTTAGGCCCACTTACAGATCGACTGCCCTGGGCCCTAACTAGGTCCAGAGCACCATTCTTTTCTTCAACTTTATGGGCCATATCCATAAGCCCAGTGAGGGTCTCGGGCCTAAACACCTTTACTTCGGCCTTGATCTCTTCTTTCAGCCCGTTCACAGAGACCCCCTTGAGGAGCTCGTCGGGTGGGTCTACCAGAGGACCCAACATAAGCTCAAAGCTCCGGCGATAATCGGTGATGGTTCCATCTTGCCGAAGAGCAAGGAGTGCCTTATAGTCATTGTCGGTTTGTGTCAGTCGGAATAGCCTGAGAAGGGCTACCCAGAACATCGTCCACGACGGGGAGAGTGACCTAGATTCCACCCACAGGAACCAGTGCAAAGCTTCGCCCCGAAGACAAACGGTTGCGCAACGACTTTGTCCTCGTCAGCGACAAGGTTGACCTAAAAGTGCCTTTCAGCCCGGCACAACCATCTATATGGATCTCAGCCTTCAAATAGTGGTAGATCAAGTTTTCGGGGAAGAGTTTCAGCTGCCGGAAACTCTTGCAGTCCCAGCCGACATCGGTCTCCACTGTTCGAGTTTTCCCCTATCTCTGTTACTCGTGCCTTCCCTCCTGCTTCTCGGCGAGGTGGAGTACCTACCGTGTCCTCCCTCTGACACATCCAGTTTCTTATCTCCAACAAATACTCCCCCATGGCGGTGACATTATCCTGCATTCTCCCCAGATCCCCCTTCAGGATGCCAATTTCTACGAGCATACCCTCCATCTCTTTCTCCATGCTCTCAGTTCTCTCCATTCGAGTTCTAATCATACCCCAACATAGCCGGCTCTGATACCAATTGATGGGTCTGCAAAAGAAAACAAGAAAGAACTCCCAAATAGACAGTAGATAATAGAGATCAGGAATGATTCAGTATATGGTTTCCCAGATGATGAGTATTACAACCATTGATGAACACCAAGCTCTACAGAGGATGTTAACATTTAGGGAAATTCCCTGCCCAAGCACTGTCTGCCTGCTTCCATTTTCTTTCCCCCCTCTTCTCCTCCTTCCTCCCCTCTTTTATTCCTTTTCCCTAAGAGAATTTTCCTCCCTATCTCACTCTTCCCCCTCCCCGTATCATAATTAGCTAAGGTAGTTAACTGCCTGGCCTGGGGACCACTTCTCTTAGAATATATCAGCCCAAAACATCCACTTCCTTATTGCTTTCCTTGCCTATTACTGTCCCTATCATGATATTTCACTAGTAATTCATTTGCACATAATTATGGTGCCAGTCCATTGTTTTAGTTCCAGTGAAAGTTAATATATGAGGGCAGCGCCTTACATTCTAGTCATTAACCAATACTGTACATGCCCTGTAAGAAAGATCAAAGAGAAACAAGCCCATGATAGATACTAATATAGTTGCATATTTGCAGTAAATCAGTTTCAAACCCTAGTCAACATTACATAAGCGGTTTTCCTTATTTATAGAGCTATTGGTGAAACTCATTAAAGGATTCACACCACTCTTTGCCAATGTAGGCTACTACCATCCACAACAAAAAGGTCTTACTTTGTAGTTCTTTGAACTTTTAGGCAATTGAAATGATGGAGGCATGACGGAATATCCTGCTTTTTTATATCTTCTTCATATTTTCCAGCAACGTGACCTTAATCATGTAACAAAGTACATCAGAGAAATTTCAAATGCTTGGTTTGCCAAGTACTTTAAGAGTATAGATGACATATACATTATGTGAGTTAGTTCTGGATTCCAACACATCCAAGTCTCATAGTTTAAAATTCACTTCTGCATAGTTGGATCAAATAACTAGGATTTTCCACTGTAAACCACATTAACAACACACATAAAGTAAATACTCAACTGATAAGTACAATACACACTATTACATAAGCATAGTTGCCAGGGCAGGAAGCAAGGAACTTTTGGGAGGGTGGGAAAAAGGAAGCTGGAGATGAAAAAGGAAAATACAAATGTTATTGAAAAAAAAAAAAAAAAAAAAAAAAAAAAAAAAAAAAAAAGTTCAATAAAAACTAGACAAATTGCAGGAAACAAGCCAAAAAGAAGGTCCTATGCATTGAGATGGCAAGTTTGAGTCTTACTAAATGCATTTTGCCTTTAAGGAAAACTAATAACAAAAATAAGCCAAAATGGAAATGAGCTTCCACAAATTTTTTCCCACTTCCCAAGCAATTTCATGAAGCAAGCTTATTTTTGGGGAAGCTAGAAGTTTCTGGCTTCCAAAGCAAGCACCCCTGTTTTCCTAGGAGCTTCCAAACTGGCAATGCTTAATATGTGGTTTATCTGAGAACATGTGGGTCAATAACCCTTGGATACAAAAAACCTACCAATACCCATTTCCAGAAGTATTTCCTCTTGGATTGCAGTGGTCACAGCAACTGCTTCCTGCAGATAAAGATCAGATCAATCAAAGGGAGAAACAGTTCTAGTGAAAGAAATGTGACTTTAGTATACTCAATGGAAGTGTTTGAAGGGGCATACTTGAAACCTTTCACTTTCTTATCAAATGTCTTTCCTTCTTATTATGTTTCATAGCAGACTGATAGGGTACATATTTTCTTTATATGGAGATGAAGCTGATTAATTTCGTGAGAAGATGGACCATAAAAATTCATCAGGAGGTATGAGATGAAGAAAAGAGGGCTGCTCTTGCAAGCTGCAAGAGATTTTGTTATGAGAAAGGAATAGTCCAACCTTGATTTTATTCCTTCCAGGAAGTTATTCTTTGGTGGAAACTTTGATTCAAGAGGTCTTCAGTTAGTAGCATTTGTTTCTTAGAAGCTGCAATCTGAGTAGTAAATATTAATTTAATAAGATTTATCTAGTTTCAGAAGTTTCTATTTGAGTGAAAGTCTTAGTTTAGTAGCCTCAGAATTTCCCTATGTTATGACTATTTGTTGGCCAATTTGTTTTCAGAAGTCTTAACCAGAAAATTATTGAAGGATTTATATAAGCATTTAAAAGCTAACGGACTTTCATTACTTATGATTGAATAAAAGAGAACTTCATTTCTTTTAGATACCTTTTCAACTGCACCATTCCTGGGTGTCTTGGATTGTGTTCCACCATCTACCGGAAGAGGTAAAACCAGAAAGCTTCTCTTCCCCTTTTCAAACCCATAACTCAAGATTCAAGTTGTTCTTCTTCTTTAGCAGAAGCTACCTGATGTAGCGAAAGTATAGAATAGCTGAAGTTCGGTTTTCCCAGGAGATAGAAAACCAAGGCTTGAGAGATCTAGAAACCATAAATGACCTCTCTGACTCAAACTTTCAACAATTTTTATCAAAAATAGCTAAAGGCGTGAATCAGTAAAGAAGAAAAAAAGAGAAAAGAAACAAACTCAGAATTCCATTCATCAAAACTCCAAGCTAAATAACTCGTAGTTAGAACAGGAATCATAAAGTAGGAAACTACTAATAGAAATAGAAAACCTAAAATAAGAAACTCCTAAATAATTATAACCCCAAACTAGACCTAAATTAACAAAATACTATGCTGGTCATTATTCATATCAATAGTGTTACTGTTCACATTTTCATATGAATAGTAGCATGTGAATAGTAATGTCGATAGCTTCTGTTTCCTTCTTTTGTAGTTTGTGCGAGGCTTTAGAAATGGTAAAGATGCTCCTGCATCACTACCTAAGATCAGAATTTCCATATTTGTTCTAGTTTGCTTCCCATCTGGCAACAGCCGCATTGGCATGGGTAGCTTTTGCGGTTGCCACATAGGAGGCAGGGTAACAACTGAAAGCATCAAAACATTAGTCAAGAGTTGGGCTACCCAGAGTGCAGAATAACTAGTCTATGGGCTTTAACACAGCACCAGTTCGAGCTGAGTCAACTGACAAAGGATGACCTAAGTAAACATAAACTTATAAAAACTTACATATGCGATAGGGACACCACTGAATTATGCAGGTAATCAGTGCTATTTCAATATTTTTATGGAAGGGGTATTTTTGCAATGTCTAACAATCCTGCAACCCATATAGTTCATCCACCTATCACTGGAGCACCATTATTAGAAGTCATATTTAAATTTTATGAATTGTCACTACAAACTTGATCAGTTAAATTTTATAGAGTAAGACCAGAGAGCCTTGGCTAATGGTGCTGTTTATCTTTTAGAAGATAGAAAGTCTCCTCCACTTTCTTGAGACCTACGTCAAGATCCAAAGATGTGCTTAAGAGATAAGTTTGATTAGTTCCATTTCCTGGTGTTTATTAGTCATACAATTGGACTTGCCTAATCTGCAACAAACAAGCAATCCATATCATTTAATCATCAAGGAATAGCCATTTGGTTTTGACTAAAATAAAATGACATGATCTTAATCAATTGAAGACATGGGCAGTCCAAATCGAAAAAGTAACCAGTTGAACAAGTTTCTAGAACATTGTTAACAATAGGTGTACCCACTTGCAAGTAAGCAACAAGCATACACCTACAAGACTAACCATAAAATGTAATATAACAAACCAGGGACCAATTTCACAACTGACTATGTAAAATCAACGATATTTCAGAGGAGCAATTAGAACAGGATTAATAAGAGAATTAGTAGCTGATACTTACTAAGAATAGGTCACTAACATCAGAACCTCAGCATAAATCACTAACACCAATGAGAAAAGGAATCATTTTGAATGTTTAAATTAAGCAGCGAAACTCTTAAATGAGACTTTCATCTGAAGCCACTTGTTAAATGTAGAAAATGCTCAAAGTAATCCTTGTAAGTTACGCTCTAATAAATTGCAGTCTCTAGCTGTTACCCCGATGATGTTTACTTCTAAAGCTCCTTGATAGATGAACAGATATGAGTATTGTTAGGATCTGCTTCCTATGAGAATTCAGACTAATTCTCTAGAACATTGAGGGTTGAGAATCCTTATATCAGACATTGTTGTCCACAATCTGTTTGACTTAATTCTTTACTCAAAGTTCTTGGTTCCGCAAGTGATTAACCCAATGCCTAAGCACTAAGTAAAGTTTCAAGGCCAGAATAAACTCCAGTTAGTGCATAATATAGTATTGCCTACCATGACTGACTTCATTTCTTGCTTTATTTGTCAATTTGATTTTTAATATGCTTTTGAAAATGGAGATGATAGTTAGGCATTTCAATTTAGCTTTTGAGATGAATCATTTTATGCTTGTTGCTTTTGTGACTTGTGCTCAAGTTTAGTTTCAAATTGCCTGCAGACAAGCTTTGTGAGTTTTTACATGGAAATGGTTTCTATGGGTTCAAAGAAAGAGCAAAGAGGCTTGGTTCTCAAGAAATTCTTTGATACACCTGAGACCAAGTAAATACAAGTTTGGCAGTAAAAGTTTACTTCACAGGTTTAGTTTCTAGAGCCCCATCTTTCTTTCCATGTTATTCTTGTTTCTAGGACTGCTCCTCATGAGATTTACTATCTTTCCTTATTTTAATCTCTTTCCATGTAGCTACTTACTTTTATTACAATTCTGGACTAGATTTATGGAATGAGGGGATTAATCCATTAAGCGTTTGTGCCAATCTCAGAAGTCCTTGTAGGTAGCAAATTCATGTTGGCAGTCTTAATGAGATAGACTTCCCATCTCTGCATATACATTACAAAGGAAAAAAGAAGCAACTTCAATGTGCAGATTATACAACCAATCTCGCAAGTTCTATTCATTGGTTTTTCACACATTGTTTGCTTTGCTTGCATCCCCTGGGAGGCCGTACATATTATGCTTAAGCCGCCAAGTAGTCGAGAGTGCAAATCTACAAACCAGGCGTTATTGTATCCGAGAGGCCCTAATCAGTTTCTACAAGCAGAGTTTAATTTTTGTTCGTTGACATCATCTGTTTCAGTATTTGAGACAGAAGTCATATATGACTGTCTCTTCCGTCTGCCTATATTGTACCCATGTATCTTCTCTCACTTTTAACCATAAGCACTGAATTCAATTAACCACCATTAAGGACAGAGAGAAATTTTCGTCAGGGTATCAAATGAAATTGAAGGAATGAACAGTACCTATTACATAATAAAGTTGATTTGCTTTTAGGAAAAGATGAAAAGGGAAATGCAGGAGGTGTTCTTACCTGTTTATCCGTGACAGCGTCTGCTATCCGTTTCTTGACATCTAAACAAGCGAGAGCAAAAGGTAAAGTTGGATTAAGAGATGGAGAAGTGTTTACACGAATAGGGAAATCGAAGAGGAAATTGAGGGTGGAATGACCTGGTTGTGAGGTGAGAAATGCGAAGCGGTTGAACAGGTGAATCAACTGCTCCCGAGACAGCATCGACGAGGTCTGGAGTCCAGGAGATCCCGAGGACATCTTTCTCTCACACACACAAGAAATCTCAGTACCGTCGTCGAAAGGATGGGGATGAGGTTAGGGGGCGTGGAATTAGTGACCTGCAAGCCGTGGCTGAGCGGCAGGGAAAACTCGCAGATTTACCTCTCATCCGTACTGAATAATATAATTAACTATAGATGTACTTAATATTAAAACATCTACGTGCCATTAAATTTTTATTTATAAAGTATTCTTGACAATTGAATTTCAAATATATAAAAGGGTTTAGAAAACTTCATCTATTTCTTTCTCTTTTAAGGAAGAGGCTCTTTCTTTCATTAATATTGCCCGGCCACTTAGCACCCCGCTTTTGCGTGCAATGGAGCAAATATATGAGTGGCCCGTGGTGGAGCGTGGTAGGGCGGGCATGTTACTAATCCATGATATGGCAAAGCGGAGTTGGAGGAAATTTGCCCCTTTATGCTCCATTGCCATCCTAAAAGGAATGCAACTTGAAGTATTACACCCACTTTTTGCAATATGGGTCCCACCTTTGGTTGATGAGGTCGTTCGTCTAATTTCTTTCACTTTGGATGGCTATGTGATGTACTTAAAAATTATGACATGTATTATCTCTATATTTAGTAGTTTCTAATCCCATAATCAGCATGAATATTACTAATTAGAATTTATTTTATATTTTACAGTATAAGAATACAACTTAAAAAATGTTATTTTTTACTGCTAAAACCATAAAAGAGAGCAAGACCAACTTTTGAGCATCATTGAGACCTACCTGACATCAACAAAGAAGTCCAAAAGTTTAAATTGCTATAAGGTTGGTGTCCTTAGCAAAGTTAGAGCAATTAGAAACTCTAATGAAAGACCAACCTTATATATACTAAAGAGAATGTTATTATCAAAATATAAGGTAGCAGAACTTCCCATGCATGAAATCCACCAACTTGGAAAGCTTCTAAGTGTAGCTCAATCATATGCATTGGAATGCAAGTTTGGTTTTATATACTGAAGTGAATTACTCAAAAAGTAGAACCTACTTGAAGAGAAGTCTCACTAGCTCATTTAGTTACTTAACTCTAGAGAGGTCCAATGCTATGAGTTATATGATTTTCCTATAGGGAACACACAATTGATAGGGTCATTACTTGATTTGAAGTTAAGTGTGAACCTATTGCCTTATTCTATACATAAGCAATTAGGATTAGGCGAAATGAAGAAGACTACCACCACATTATGATTAGCAGATGAGTTTGTTAAAATTTCACGTGGTATGATAGAAGATGTTCTAGTGTAGGTTAATAAGTTTTATTTTCGGCAGACTTTCTAGTCTTAGATAAACAACCTATAACAAACCTTGATGGTCAAATTCTAATCATTTTGCATACTTGGCAACATCGAATGCCATTATTAATTGTAGGAATAGTATTATGAAGTTGTCCTTTGGGAACATGAACATTAAGCTTAATCTCTTTAATGCAGGACAACCAAACTCAACAGATCTATTTGAAGTGAATATGGTAAAGAGACTAGCATCCCTACCATCCTCCAACACTAATCCTCTTGAGGCATGTCTCACTCATTTTGGATTCGAATTTGATATTGACAATTCCATCGACGAAGTGAATGCTCTATTGGACATGACACCCTTAATGGGACTTCTCAATGAAAAGCCTGAGTACGACCCGCCCCTTACACTTCCTAACTTTACGTTTGATACTTCATTGCAAAAGATACACCTGATTTGAACCTACCACCTTTACATGATTGTTCGCAATGTGAGAGCTCATGTTTATTTGTACCCTTGCCTATTACTACAAAACAAGAAGGAGAGTCCATTGATGTTTCTACAAAACATCATCCAACTCAAGGTTGTACACTAGAAGACTGGGAGCATCTAAGCCTCACTTTTTTCCTACATCAAAACATACATGAACAACCCATTCGGGCAATGTAGTGTCAGCTTAACCCCAACATTCAAGAAGATATAAAAAAGGAGAAATTTTTTGAGCTTTTCGATGTTGCCATCATATGTACCGAATTTGACACCTCTTGGGACAAATCACATCGCATTGTTCCCAAGAGGTTTCCATTCACGATAATCCACCATGCTATCCTATTATCACATCCTCAAGTCACTAGGTGGAAAATGTATATTGATTACTATAAGATTTTTAAATGAAGTAATTTTTTAAATACTTCTTCTTAGTTAGTTTAGGTTTAGGTTTAGGTTTACTAGATTAATTAGTTAGTCTAGTGTTAGTGTCATATAGTTGCATTCGCATTCATTGTACATTATGTTGCATTCAATCATTCACATTAACAAATCGATGCACCATCATCAAATACAAGTACTATCTTTCTAAGCCTTCTCTCTCCACTTAATTATTTCATTTGTCCATGCTTTTATTGTAAAAATATTTAACTTATATCTAAGGATAGGGTATTCCAAATTTGATATGTCCTAAGTCTTTTTAGTTATTTTTTAGTATTTTTATTTAAAATAAATAAAATAAAAAATTTTATAGCAAGTTCCTTTACAAGAATGAGAAATTAGATTTTCTAAATATTTAGTATATCTTTTGAACTTTAACTTACTGATAGATTTGTATACAACTAGTTCATTATTTTATCCTCTCTTTTTTTAAAGTTTTGCATGAAAATTAAACTAGAAATAATTATTGCACATTAGCCATATATATAGTTTAAGTTGAAAAGAAAGTATAACTTAGAGATCCTAAAGAAGATAAGTAGAGACTTATGACCTAGGTGAGGTTAGAGCCATTCATTCTGGGTTAACTATTAAGAGAAATCATATTGAAAGATCATATCATATATCTAATGAGTTTATGGAGATCCTCAAGTCACATGAAACCCAGAAAATGAAAGATGCCTATTTTATTTTTCATTAGATAGCCCTTTGAGCCTTTATATTATAAGCCTTTTATTGATTAGCCAAATTACCATTATCCAATTTTAATTGTATGTTATATTCATTACCCAATATGTTTTATAAAAATGTAGAGTTGAGTGGAGAAATATCTTGATGAAATAGTATGAGCAATATAGTTCATGAGGTGAATATAAAAATGTTTCAAAGAAAAAGTCAAAAAAGGCTATATTAAAAGTCAAGTGAAAAAAGAAAAGAAAAGAAAATTAGCCAATAAAAGAAGAATGTTCACTCTCATGTGTAGAAAAGAAGATTGTGAATATTTTGTTGAAAGACCTCAAACACCTTTGTTTAACCTTATACCAATTTCTTTGATAACCATGTCCTAAGCCTATGTTTTGTCCTAGTGAAAAGTCCTAGCTTGATATTAGTAGTATGGCTTGGATGTGGTCATGAATGAATAGGGATTCTAGTAAAGTGAGACATTTTTAATAGTTGGTATCCTTTTTATATGACCAGTTATCATATTTTTTGTCTAAGTTATCATTCCTTTGTGTAAAATATGTGAGAATTTAGCTTTATTCTACTCACATATTAATGACAGAATAACCCACTTTCAAGTGACTTCTTTTTGAGTGTCAATTATATCCCATGAGATTTGAACTTGAAGCATAGTTTTGGAGGGTAATGAGTGTTATAATTTACTTAAAGACCAGCAATTGTGTATATATTGCAATATTCACATAGTCATATTATGAGGTTTGATGAAATAATGGACTATATTTAGTATAAGGGTAGGATTTTGAACTGTTATTCATTTTTATTAGCATGCTAAAGTTACGATTTTAATGAAAGTTGAATAAAAGAAAATTCTATGAGAAAAATAAAGGAACTTCCTTAATTGTTTTTCTATAAATATTTATAGATATCATTTCTAGAAATCCTTACAAGACTACAACTCATCCGCTAGGGGTAACCGAGAGGTTTAAAGGATTTCTACGTATACTAAATGCAAACAACAACACCTAAAAAAGTGGTCAAGATTTTTATAAATTTCTTATTTTCTAATTTGTAGTTCTACTTGAGGACTAGCAAAATGTAAGTCTAGTGGTATTTGATATACTTAGCAAAATGTCACTAATTAGGATTTATTTCACATTTTGTAGGATTAGCCCAAAATTGAAAAAATGCTATTTTTGGCAACTAAAACCCTAAAAATGAGCAAGACCAACTTCTGGGCATCATTGGGACCCACATGCCATCAACAAAGAAGTTTAAAAGGTCAAATTATTATAGTGGTGTCCATAACAAAGTTAAAGCAGTCGAAAACTCTAAGCAAAAGAATACCCTTATCTGTACTAAAGAGAGTGCCATTTTCAAAAGATAAGGTGGTAGAAATTTCTATGCATGTATTAATGAAATCCACCACATTGGAAAGCTTCTAAGTGAAGCTCAAATCATATACAATGGAGTGCAAGTATTGTTTATGTGCTGAAGTGAAGTATTCAAAAAGCAGGGCCTACTTGAAGAGAAGTCGCACTAGCTCATTTGGTTACCTAACTCTAGAGAGGTCCCACACTATGAGTTTGGTGAAGTGAGAGACAATTATAGGAAATCTATGACATTCATTATAACTTTTAAAGCATTCAATGACTAAGATCTATCCTTGCACATGGATATCGTAAAGCATCCAATGAGAAATCACTCAAGGATGGACCAATAACAATCAAGATTGCAATGAAGACAAAACTGCATCCGAATGGTAAGACTTTTTCGATGGGTTTCCCACCTTAATTTTAGGAGAAAACTTGTTCCCCTAAGCATGAAAATATATTCCACCTTACATCCTATTGATTGGAGATAAAAATGGTGGGCTGGGAGAGAATCAAGGAGGAGACCTAGAGTGGATAAGAAAATCTCAATGAAATCTAAGTCATTGACTCTATGATATACTTGATCCAATGGGTGAGAATAAATGAGCTACAGAACATGATCTAATGGATAGGAAATGGAGAGGAGCCAAAGCTTAACCCTAGCCACCATCCCATACAATGGAATCAACATCATATAAGAAGAAAGAAAGGAAACTTCCAATCCACCCATATCCCCATAATCTCCTCCTATTCCTATCTTACCTTCCCACATTCCCTTCCACCTCTTCCTAATCTCTCTTAACTCCGTCCCTCCTCCTTATCTCTTTTTGTTCTCCTTTATCTCCTTCATTCTTTCTTCCTATCCTATCCTGTCCCATCCCATTCCTTTGCTTTTATCCTATCTTTACTTTCTATCATCATCCCAAATCTCCTTCCAACACAATCCCATTTCATTCCATGGATTACATGCCCCCTTCCATCTCAACCACTCCTTAATTTCTTCTCTTTATGATCTCAACCATTCATTTCCTAGGGCATCTACCCTAGAAATCTATAAATAGAGGTGAGGAGAAGAGAAAACTATCTCTTACTCTTCATAGATCCCAAAGTAAAACAACTTGGAGAGAGAGAGAGAGAGAGAGAGAGAGAGAGAGAGAGAGAGAGAGAGAGAGAGAGAGAGAGAGAGAGAGAGATCATTCTCACCATCTCTCCCTTAGAACTGCACACCCACACCACGTGAAGAAGAGGTAAGAGTCTCAAACCATTTCTTCTTGGATCCTCTCTCATCCTTCCTGTCTCATTCTCTCCCCTTACATCCTTAGCCCTACATGTTCCTTTCTTATCTCTTAAACACACATCATTCCATCCTTCCTCCACCATACTAAGCTACATGCATCCCCCTTTCTCATCCTCACCCTTCCCCTTGCATGCACCTCCCTTGCACACATCTACCTCCTTCTCTCACATTTCCCTTAAATGCATCCCCTCCTTCTCTTAAAACACACGGTCCATCTTCTAGCCTTTCTTTTATTCTTTTTGTTGGGATTTTGGAAACACTTGGAAAAGAAGAGAAATCCTTGCATCACCTTCTATGTCAGCCAAGGACTCTCATTCCTAAGAAGTGGTTTGGGTTATGGTTGTTCTTTTGGGTATGTGACATGTTGGGTGATTCACACTTTGCTCATTGACTACAAATACAATGCCTAAACAAGTAAAAGGAATTGAATTGATGATGAAAGCTACAAAGTATTAGCATACGTTTGTTGAAGTGATGGGTAAAGTTCCTCATTGAGTAACACAATGAAGGAGTCCTACAGCAAACAGCCCGGCTATTTAAGGGAGTTAACTTTATTTATTTTGCTTTGTTTCTATTTCCTATCTTTATGCATTTAACTCCATTGTAAGAAATTTCTTTCAAAGAAAGTAGTTTTTATTGAAGTTCTTAGTTAGTTTGCTTTTTTGTCTTATTTCCTTACTTTATTTTAGTATTATTAGTGCTTAAAGTTATTTGTTTTCTTTAATTGTTGGCTAGGTTAAAGTATATTAGCTTAGGTTTTAATTGAATCATGTTTATTAAGAGTGTGCATTGACCTGTATTTACTAAGTCTATGCAACAATAGACTCGTGTACTTGCAAAAGTAATATTTAAAACATGTCACTATGCTAAAAAACAATGAGGATTAGATAAGCATGGAATCTCAAGAAATGTGCTTTTGATCACAACATATATATGGTAGATCTGACGTGGGGGCAAAGCTATAAGGATAACCCATAAATTGACCCACAATCTGTATTTTATAATATAATTAAGTATAGATATCTTTTCTATAAGAACTCCCATGTGTGATTAAATTTATAGTTAGAAAAATAAGAGCATTTTGACAATTCAATTTTAGACATATAAAGAGGTTTACAATACTCCATCTCTTTATTTTTCTTATAGATTTGAGTGACAGAGGTAGAGGCTATTCTTTCATCAACTTTGCCTAGCTGCTCCACAGCCCACCTTTGCGTATAATGTAGTAAAAATCTATGATCCATGGTGGAGTGGGGTGGGCATGTTACTAATCTATGTTGGAGCTTAGAGGCATAGGTGAAATCCCAGACCTCTCCACTCCATTTCCACCCCTAAAAGGGAATGCAACTTGTTGTACTATGCCCACTTTTTGCATGATGATGCTACCTTTGGTTGATGAAGCCATCCATTTGATTTCTCCAACTTTGGGTGGCCATGCTAAAAAAACAATGATGATTAGATAAGCCTAGAATCTCAAGAAATGTGTTTTTGATCAGAACAAATACATGGTAGAACAAAAGTAGGAGAGGAGTGACAAGGAAAACCCACAGATAGGCCTACAATATGTGCTCTATAATATAATTAAGTATAGATATCTTTTATATTAGAACACCCATGTATCATTAAATTTTATTTAAAAATAAGATCATTCTTGACAATTCAGTTTCAAACATATAAAGGGGTTTAGAAAACTCCATTTCTTTCTTTCCCTTTTCTACTTGGGTGAAAGAGGAAGAGGCTCTTTATTTCATCAATTTTGCCTAGCTACTCTATGCCCTACCTTTGCCTACAAAGGACTGCCAACATCAATGATCTATGTTGGAGCATGGCAATGCGAGGTATGGACGTTACTAATTTGTGGTGGAACAAAGTGGAGTAGGAGAAAACCCACTCTTCTTGGTCCATTGTCATCCCTAAAACAGAATACAACTTGTTGTATTATGCTCACTCTTTGCTTGAGGGGTTCTACCTTTGGTTGATGTGACCATTCATGTGATTTCTCCAACTTTGGATGACTATGCTAAAAAATTAGTGAGGATTAGATAAGCCTAGAATCTCCAAGAAATGTGCTTTTCATCACAATACATACATGGTCAGATAGTGGATAAATGTGGGGACAAAAGAATCTAATGGATAGGTCTAATCAATTAGAGGTGAAGGCCATCATGAAAAAGTGGGGGGAGCTAGCAATTTATTTTAGCATCCACAACATGCTACCATTCTCATTCATCCTCAGATGTGACACATTAACCTCTAGAGTGAATGTGGATCCTCAATAATTTTAGCAGGATAGCTTACCAAGTAAAGCCTTTAGATCTAGAGTCAAGGCATCTTGGTTTGATATTCTCCTTCTATTTTAATACAATCCAATAAAGTATATGGTAAGCCCAAATGTCCAAACCAATAATAATGAACTATGGAAGTGATATGTTTGCCCTTGAATTTTTTTGTTTATTGGCCCTTTACTAACTCCATGTAGAGCCTAATTTATTAAGATCTAAATAATTTATACTACTTCCCTTGACTAGAGCTAGCAAAAATGGGTTGAAATATATGGGTATCCATTTTTTTTTATTATGAAAATTAAGTGATTTGGATCTCAAATTTTGGATATCTATAATAAATGGTAATCTGCAATCCATACGGGTTTATTCTCTAAACCCATTTAGGAAGGGAAAAATGACAAATAAATAATAAAAGAAATGAGAAAGATAATGTAATGCCCCTAATTTGTTTAGACTTCATTTTATGTAATTATTAGTAGAAATTTAAATGAAATGTAGAATCAAAATTTTAAGAATTGAGTCTTTTAGGAATAAACTCATGAAAAACACAAAATCAATCCTCAAAACATCAATTTTTGTAGTCGACACTTAATAAGCTTTCCAACAACACTAAGAACATCGAAATCAAAGTACGGAGGAATAATTCATAATTATTTTAATTAAAATATTTATTTTTAAAAATAAATAAAAACAAAAGGATAAAATTACCTTTAAGTGGGACCTACTTAAGAATTCCACGTTTCAGGTTTTGTAATGAGTAAAACATGTTAATTAACACCCATAATTAAAATATAATAGTTTTTAAATCTAATTACAATTGAATATGACATTTAAATGTTTTAAATTAAAAAATAAAACTCATAAAAATTTTCAATTACACCTTGATCTAAATTAAATAAATATAAAAAATATATTTTTCTCCCTCTTTTTTTCTACCACTACATCCAGCCTTAGTCTGTGCATGCTGACCGAAGCTTCCTAGTACCTGCGCCAAGTCTTCATTTCCAATTCTAGTTGCCACTACATTGTCCTGGTGCTCTGGCAAGTTAACCAACCAACTCGATGCAAACTAAGAGAGGAGAAGAGAAAGAAGATGAGAAGAAAGAGGAAAATAGAGAAGAAGAAGAAGAAGAAGAAGAAGAAGAAGAACAAAGAGAGGAAGAGGGGAAGAGGAGAAAGAGAAGAAGGAAGAGGGAGTGACAAGGGAATTCTAGACAGCCGAAAAAATAGAGAAGGACCACATTAATGCTAGTATGAAGGTGAACCATGTGTGATATACTATTATTGGAGATTGAGAAAACATAGAGAATGATGACTAGGATCGAGGATCAAAGCCATTCATCTTACTCCCCACACAAAACGGCTAAAAGCCTAAAGTTTAACACTGGCATCTTATTGAAAAATCAAGAGACTAGTGTGTGCCAGAGATTTTGAACTTAGCGAAAAAAATAATGGCCTAGATCAATGATCAGAGCTGGTCATCTTCTTCTTCACAATGAGAGGAACAAAACCCCTCTAGTTATTTAGTGAGTTGAACGATATTGGGAGAGATCTAACACTGACATAGGTGCATAGCCATGATCAGAAGCAGTCACTACAAATTACCAATCACTAGATTTTTGTGTCTAAGACACCTGGTAGATGTAAATTTAAGATGTGTGCCTAGCATGATTTCATTAGCTCAGGAGCACATGTGGCATTCACACAGCTACAATCAACATGTGCCCGTCCAAGTGACAATCTGATCTGTTTTATGAACTTGAGATCCTCCAACAGGCTTGATCCATTTTATAGACCCATGGCTTGCTTATGTAACCCATAAATAAAAAATCAAAATTTTTTTATATGAACCATTAAAAGTGACATGAATCCTTAACCTACAACTTCAGCAAGCAATATATACCCGATTTCTAATCCAAGATATCCTTGGAATTGTCTCAATGACATGAACCATATTCCCTAAAGAATTGAGGACATAAGCACTTCTAGACAATAGTGTATGACCTAGATCAATCAGATTAGAGATGATGGATCACAATTAGACACACCAACCACCATCACATATGCAAATTTAAGTGATCAGAGGTAAGATCACCACCAAATCTCATTTAAATTGATTTAAATTTATTTTATTTAAATTATGCATAGTAAATTATATAAAACATAGAAAATCACATATAATTAGGATGAATTAAACCTTGAAATATTTAGTAGGACAATTTGACATAGTAGGTGGACTGATCTGATAGTAGATCTTCCTGATAATTATAAATTAGAAAAAATTAGGCTTTAGGATAATTGTGAACCATTGATCAGACCAATCTAAATTAGATCTGACCATCAGATTGATGCTTAATCATTGAAATGTAAAAAAAAAAGATCTATAAGTCATAGATTAGTCAGATTAGAAAACAATAAGATGATTTGAACCATTGATCTTAAACCAATGGCTAGGATCTGATGATTTGGCATAATTAAAGAAATAAATTCATGATCAGTGATGAGTAAAAGCAAGATAATCTTATTTTATGATGATCAAGAACC
This sequence comes from Warburgia ugandensis, assembly GCA_035236585.1. Lineage (NCBI taxonomy): Eukaryota > Viridiplantae > Streptophyta > Magnoliopsida > Canellales > Canellaceae > Warburgia > Warburgia ugandensis. The sequence continues at coordinate 38,661,835 of CP141134.1, forward strand.
AAATAAGTCATAAATGAAAGAGAAAATAATATTATATTGATGTATGTCATGACAAATATGCCAATAGATACAGATTGAGTATTAGCGTATTCTTATAGTTATGGTACCTTGTATTGGAGGAAGGTGGTTTAAGATTGCATTTATTTTTGAAATTATAAGATGCAAAACTTTTAATTATCATGTTTATTTGATAAATCATGACATATTTTGATATTAGTATGAGATTTAAATTGTATAAATTGTTTTAAAATGCTAAATGTATATGTTGTTATTTCTCATGCATGTAGTATTTATAACTTGATTCATGGGATGGAATGTATCTGTTCATGGAATGGAATGTAATGTAATGTTTGATACATGGATACCAAATATGTATATCTTACAGTAATTTCAGTGGATTTACATTTAATAGTGGTGGTGTTATTATATACAAGCATGGGTGCCTAATGGATTTGTTTTAGATAGGTATCGGCCTAGTGGATGCTATGTTGGGAGAGTAGTAGGGTTTGGCCACCTGCTCTCTGTAACTTATGATATGGACACTTTGCCATAAGGAGGCAAAAATTCAAGTGGTGGCAATTATGAGAAGGCCACATTATGAGAGTGTCTCTCTCCATATAGACATGACTATGTGTTATTTCATGGTTGGTGTCAGTGGAGCATGATAATGGATCCCTGCAAGGATGTACACTGCATCATAGCAAACTAGGTTTTTAGCATGTGAACATGTAGAATTTGATAGGATGGAATTATGATATGCCTAATATGTGTGCTCATGGCCCTTATGTCGGCACATGTATTTAGAGATGACACATTGATAATCATATTCACTATTTTTATGAGTTTGAGTAATTTTAACTTGTATTATTATTCAAGATGGTTATTTGCACATTATACACTTGATATGTATTGAATTTGAAATTTTTGAAATTCCATTATTGGATTTATTCATGATATTAAAATAAAGTTCTTTTTGAGAAATTAAATGTGAAAAATATTATTTAAGTTTAAATGTACCTTGTTCCACATACACAAGCATAACTAGCTAAGATATTGTTAATGTTTACAACATCTCAGGTTTAGATACATGTGACTATAGGAGATTGTACAAGGAGTATATTAGTGATTTAGTTACATAGTTAGGACATGTTTGTAAATGAGTTATTGGACATTATTACAATAACAATATTTGAATTGTTATAAACAAAAGAAAGCTTCATGGGCTTGAATTCCACTATTGGGCACGCTTGTTGTGTCACTTAACAAGAGCTTGTACTCTTCTCTTCAATTCATAATACACTAAATTTACTGCCAAGCCGTTTTCATCTCCTTAACCCAACATGCCACAACCCAAAAGTCTAATCTTATCCAAAGATCCTTATGAATAAAGTATTAAGGCAGCCAAGAGAAGAGGTTCCTAATACCTTTTCTAAAAGATCACCACCTACTAAAAAAAGTAAAGAGAAGATATGGAATGGAAGTACAAAACAAGTTGTTGCATCTCCTTCATGAAACTCTTAAGAAAAAGGATAGCCCTTAAGGAGAGAGGTAAGGAGGGGATTAGAGGTCATTCACCCTTAAGTTAGGAGCAACCATAGATGAGGCTTCCACCTTAAGAATGAAATAGAGCAAAAGGAAACTAACATGGCTAGAGTAGCCCTTGGCTTAGGACTCACCAAATTCCAGTCTTAGGTGATAAAGTAAGAAGATATATCCTTTATCATGAAAGGATTCCTACTCTTCAACATGATGCCCTTAGCTAGCAATTGGAATGGACTATTGTAAGATTTGTTATTTCTCTCAATCATTAAACTAGTATGGGCAAGACCTCATGCTACCATATAATGGTACAAGGTCTCTTGCCTTTCCCTTTAATCCAAATCCCACAAAAAAATCAAAAGGAAAAGAAAGATCTAAGGAGAATCATGGAAGAGTGAAGCATGCAAATGATTAAGAGAGTGTCTGAGTGTATGTTTAATGCTTGTGAAAGTGAAGTAAGATGGTAGTGTATGTGGAAGCAAAAGGGTAAAGAAGATGAGAGATGGAAGAGTATGTGGAACCTAAGCATGCTAATGGGTTTATGTGATTTTATGATACATGGAAAACAATCTAAAGCATGATGCGTGCAACTAAGATGAGAGTCTTAGAATGGAATTCTAAGATCGACTAAAGCATTGAAATACTCTAAGATGCAAGCAAGTAACAAAGTAAGAACCAAGCAATTGAATTCTAAAACTATCATTTATGTAATCTAGGAAGGTATTAAGGAGTGTGCATGGAATTTAAACATGAACCAATGAATGTAAGATAAAAGTATGGATAGGAAGTATGGAAATTACATGAACTAAGATAATTCCTATGATACATATGCTTCAAGATACCAAAAATAGAAAAAAGAAAATAAAAATTAAAGAGAACTACATTCAACTATATGTGGTTAATAAGTGTTTAATTTTGCATAAAAACCACCCAGTTAGTTACCCATGTGTTACAACTTATAGGTGTAAATTAGGGTTTTTAGAACAAAATTCGTAATACATACATTCTTTAGCTAATAACCCAAAAGTTTATTCTTTTGTAGGTCAAGAAACTAGTACAAGGTAATTATGTGATTAAGCATGTTTTTCTAGATTTAATTCAAACTTTTCACTTTTTGTAGGAAGTAAGATGGTGATCCAACGGCCCAGATCAATTGGGATGAATTGAAGATCAAGATCAAAAGATCAAGTCAAAGCCTCAAAATCATCACTTAAACATATACCAAAGGCCAAGATCATCTAGTGGACCAGTAATGGATGTGATTAAAGGAGCTAAAGATGGCTAAAGTGGGTCCATAAAGTAAGCCATGCATTCCCGCCACCTTTGCATGGAAGCCACTTAAGCCACCTTAGCCATATAAGCCATGAAAGAAGGTGGCAAGCTAAGAAATTAATCCCAAACCATACAAGCCACTCAAGCCAAGGTTTGAAGCTAAGAAGGCTTCTTAAGCCAGGCATGAAGCTTAGCCAATGGAGCCTTCAAAGTTATCCAAGCCATCAAGATAAGCTAAATGGAAGGCTAGGATTGGAGGAGATTAAAGAGAGTTATCCATGAGATATTTTGAAGATAATTAAGGAAAATATATTAGAATAAGATGGAATGTGGACCAAAGGGATAAGAGCCTTCCATTTTTAGTGTTTTTCAACTTTTTCCCTTTTTCCTTAATTTCCAACTCACCCTTAAGATGCACTACGAATTTCCAAACTTTATCTCATTCCACCTCTTAGGAAACTTTCCAACCAACCAAAACTCTCCACATAACACCCTCCATCTCTTTCTAATCTCATTACCCACCCACCTTCCTAAAACATAGGTGTTTCAACAATTTTGGGAGGGGGAGACACCCCTTCCTAAAAAGGCATTGTCTCCCACCTACTCCCCTCCTCTAGGCAGCCACCTCTTTTCACACACCTTCCTATTTGATATCTTACCCTTTCCCTCCATCCTAGCCATTCAATTTGACAAACTTTAATCCCCACCACACTTTAGAATTAGGTTATCCTAGAAAAAATAGGAAAAAAATCATAAAAACCCAGCAAAATTCCAAGCAAAAGAACTTTTTCCCACTTGGGGAAAAGACGCCTCCTCCACCTAGAGGAGGATGTCCTCTTCCTACATCCCATTTTCCTCTCCTTTTGATTTTTTTTTGTGGACTCCTTTGGTGCTTCCATTTCCTTCCAAGGTGTATTTCTTCCTCAAGTGTTCAACCTAGGATTTTTGGGGTTTTTTATTCATCTTTGAAAGTTGATTAGCTTCTTTGTTCTCTTTGTTAGAATTTGCTTAATTTCATTCTAGTTTGCTTTATTTTCCTTTATTTTTCCTTGCTTTTAAAACTAAGATTCAAGACTGACTTTTCCTTGGAGTGATAGCTAAAGCTTCTTAAGTCTAGTGTTGTTCTTTACCTTTCATTGCATCTTTGTTCTCTTTTAGCCGTCTTGATTTTCCAGCTTTGGTTGCTTAAGTTCCTTGGTTGTTGCCTTAGTTTTCCATAGGATTTTTCTTTGATTTCAAGCATACTTGTTTGTGAGTGATTGTTGGACAATTGAAGAATAATTTGGCTTGTAATTAAGGATTGATTGAGATTGAGTGAGTATCATTGTAATAGAATTTAAATTTAAGATTTGGACTGCATGTATGAAGTATTATGCTGATGAACTTTTGATTTGTTTCAATGAAGTTAGTTGGAATTTTCAATTCGTGTTTGTGTCAAATAGTCAATTATCTTTTTTATTGAATGTTTGATTGCATTACAAGTATTAATTCCATGTTTTACATGATCTATTCATTGAATGTTTTAATTACCTTACTGCTAGAATTTCTTTGCATGAATGGTGTATGTTAATTTCTAGCACCATACAATCACGTTCACTTGATGTTTCAAGAGTCTAATTAGATTGTTATATAGCTTAGCTAATGTTAGAAATAGATTGCATGATTAGGTTTCCAAATAGTTGATTAAATCCACTCCTATCCAATGATACATGCATATCATTCCATGTTACATGTATGCTATTTGGGTAGTTTTCCTTTGGTTATTTGTTAGTGATTGCTTTCATTTATTACTCTTGTTTAGTTGTAGTTAGATTCCATTAGTTTACATCTTAGTTAGTTTAGAAAGTGTTAATTTTCTCATACATGCTAAAGTAGTTGATTTGTTTGCTTAGTTTTCTTAGTTTTGCATGATTAGGAAAGTAGTTTGTTAAGGCATGTTTTCCTTGAATTAGTTGTTAATTTTATATTTAGAAAGTTAGTTTAGGAAAGTTGATAAATTACATTTTAGAAAAGTTTCACTTTTAGGAAAGTTTTTAATTAGGAAAGTCATAAAATTAGAAGCTTTTAATTTAAGAAAGTTTTAATTTTAGAAAGTGCATGTTTTAGGAAAGTTTTCAAATTAGCATGTTTCTTATTTTTCTTAGTTTTCAGTTTCATGTGTTAATTTTCATTCTTAGTTTAGGTAAAAAATCACTTGAATTTTGGCTAGATTAGGTAGTTTAAAGTAGGGACCACTAGCATCACATTAGTTCAACTCCTTGTGGGATCGACGTTACTAGTATACTATATTGCAAATGATTCGTGCACTTACAAGTTTTTTTTAAAATAACAATAGTGGTGCATAAAACATGAAGATGAAAGTTGTGTGCAAAACATGCATGGGAAACTACATGGGTGATGTATGGAGATTAGGTGCAGGACAAAGATGGAAAAAGGAAGAAGAAAAGAAAAAGAAAAGAAATGAGAGGAACTGTACCTTTGCTCTAAAGGGTTGGACATTAATGCTTAAAGGGAGCTTTGGTGAAGGTGATCTTCCTATCTCTATTTCTCCTTGTTTTGGCTCTTGAACTCTAGGAGAAGGTATAAGATAGGTTTTCCTTCTCCCTAACCTCTTATTTATAGAGTTTTAAGAGAAGGAACCCTAGAAATATATGGCTTAGATCCAAAGAAGAAAAGGATGGAAGGTTAAGATGATTTGGATGATGTGAAGGGGAGGTGTGGAATACATGTAAGGGTATTTGACTTGGGATGGAGTTTGGGGATGAGTTGTGAGAGGAAATAAGAGGATTGGTTGGGTAGGAAAGAGGGTTTTGTTAGGATAAGAAAGGAGGAAAGGAAGGACGAAGATTTGGAGAGAATTTAGGGGTTAGGTGGGATATGGTTTGAAAATAGAAAGTGAATAAGTTGGGAGGTGTGATTTCCATGGGAGTGCATGTGGAGTTTCTAATTTTGAACTGAATGTGATATATTGGATGTTAAGGAAGGGTGGAGATCTTAAGACTTTGTTTTAACTTTTTAGCAAGGACTAAGTGGCTAGAATTTTAACTTTTCAATGCTTCATTATTAGCCCTTAAATTATCATCATCCTATCTTAAATGGGTAAGATTTGGTTGGAGTAATCTTATCCAAAAAGATATTCTTTTAAGGCTTCTTTACTCTTCACTATTGGATTGAACCACCTTAGAGTGGATGGTATAGATTTCTTAGGGTTTTCCTTATCCACTCTAGGTTTCCCATGTTTGCTTCTAGCAAAAAGTATTTCACTTAGGTGGGATGTTTTCTTCCATATTTTGAGGGATCTCCTTTCCTTGAATTTAGGTAGGTAGTTCTATGAAAGCTCTTCCATCATTAGACTTCCACTTTGGTCTTCATTGCAATCTAGTTTCTTATTGCTCCATCCTTGCTTGAATATGTCTTCATTGGATGCTTAGGATATATATCTATGACGGTAGATCTTGACCTTTAAGTGCTTAAAGTGTAAGTTAACTTTCGACTATAGATTTCCCATAAATAGTTGCTTGCTTCTTTCAATTATTTTTCTCCATCAATCACTCTATTTCTTCATGTTTTCCTCTTGTAATTGATTAGGAATCACCATATTTTCATGTAAATTTCATGCTTCTCCTTTATTTGTCCATTCCTTTGGCTGAGTAGGAGAGAGAAAGTAAGTAAAAAGTCTCCCTGGGCCCCGATCTTCTACTTGTTTTATTTCATAAGCTTCCATTGTATATGATCTCATTGTATGTGATTTGGGATTCCTTTAGAAGCTTCGCAAGGTGATGTTTAGCTTAAATGCTTACTTGGAAAGTTCTGTCACTTTACTTTTGATATGAACACCCTATTTTGAACGAATTTGGCTCATCATTCCATTTAATATTTCTCACTACTCTGACTTTGATTTTGACATCCAATGATCATTCCAAACTCTTAAACTTTATGAATGACATGTATGGATCCACAATGTAGCTTGGTTAGTGAAGTTACTCTTTAAGGGGTAAAATGGTTAATTTTGTTATTTTTTCATTTGTACCCTAGACTTGCAAAATTATAGACTCAACCTTAATTAGTATTCATTACGTGATTTTTGGGGCTAGAAACATGCTAAATATACAGGTATGTATGTAATATTTCTATATATTTCAAATACCCCTAGACTTATATTTTGTTAGTCCTTGTGTAAAACTACAAAAATTGGAAAAGAAGTTTTAAAAATAAATCCTAACCACTTTTGCTAGTACTCTTATCAGCATTTAGCATATGGAGAAAGCCTTTACACTCTTAGGTTACCCCTAGTGAACGAGTTGTAGTCTCATTAAGGTTTTCAGAAATGCTACCATAAACATTTTCAAAAATCTTATGAATGTTCTTCAATTATTTCAGAGAATCTTCTTATATTTAGCTTATATTAACTCCAAACTTTAGCATGCCAATAGAAATGATCAAAAGTTCAAAATCCTGCATTTATGCTAAGGATTTTTCATTAATTCATTAAACCTCATAATGTGAGTGTGTGAATATAACCAATATGTGTGTGTGTATATATATATATATATATATATATATATATATATATATAATTATAGGTCTCCAAGAAATTATAAACTAAATTACTATACAAATGTATATTTTGACTTCAAGTCTCACAAGATATACTTGATACTCAGAAAGAAGTCTCTCAGAAGTGGGTTACATTCCCTTCAATATGTGAGTAGAATAATGTTTAACAAGGTCAAATTCTCACATATTTCATACCAAAGAATGATACCTTAGAAAAATATGATACTGGTCTCATGAAAGGATGTCAACTATTAAGGAATATGTTACGCTCTGCCATACTCCTTATTCATCCATAATTATATCCAAGCCATACTTCTCCTAAGATTAAGTTAGGACTTCTAATAGGGCGAAACATAGGCTTAGCCAGGGTTATCAAAGAAATGAGTGTAAGGGTAAACAAAGATTGTGTTGAAAGATATGTAAATGCCTTGTAAAGTGTATTCACAATTTTCTTTTATAACTATAAGAGTGAACATTTCTTTTTTTATTAGCTATCTTTTTCATTTCTCTCCTTTTCTTAGACATTTTGGTATAGCCTTTTTTTCAAAAATTTCAACTCTTTTTAAGCCCTTTTTTGATGTTTATCTCTTGAATTATATTGCTCATACTTTTCTCAAGATATTCCTCAACCATCTCTATGTATTTCCAAAACAACTATGTAATGGATATATTATGAGGGTTTTAATAGGGTAATGGTCAATGGGATCACAAAGAAAAGGTTTAATATAAAAATGCTCAAGGGTCTAACAAGTGGTATAATGACATAGGAAGGCTAAAGGCTCTAGGTCTTACTAAGGATGACCTCTATCATTTTCTAGGTTTCATATGACTTAATCATAGCCATAAACTTCTGAGATAAATGGGATAGTCTTTTATGATTTCCGAATAGTTCACCAAAATGGAGGATAATAAGATCAAGTAGGAAATCCTTGAAGAAAAATTTGAATATATATATATATATATATAAAACCTTCAAAAAGTAAGATTGTCTCCACAAATCTTCTTCAAGATCTCTAAATTATATTTACTCTTCAACATAAATTGTATATACATGGTTATTTTTGTGCAATAAATATTCTAAGTCTAGCTTTTTCATGGAACACATAAAATAGTAAACTAATTGTATACAAATCTATTAACAAGTTAAAGTTCAAAAGATAGCTTGAATAGTCAAAAATTTCGATTCTCATCATTGTAAAAGAACTTATCATAAGTTTTTATCCAATTTTTTTAATTTTAATTTTTTCCAAAATTTTTTGAATAAAGGAAAATTTTGAAAAAATGACTAAAATAATGCAAACACATCAAATTCGAAAGACCCTACCCCCAGACTTAAATTAAATATTGTCCCCAATTTTTGAAATAAAAGCATAGACAAATAAACAATTAAGTAGAGATAAGGGTTAGAATGATATTTCCTGCACTCTAAAGATGGTGCAATGATTTGTGAATGTGACAAAAAAATTTGCAAAACAAAACATACAACTACACCTAAACTGTGATACAAAATGACTTATTGTGGACCTTATTACCGATAAATAAGCTCCTTTAGTTGGAGTTCCTCCTCTTCATCAAGGTTTCTCATTTCTAAATATGGTTTCAATAGCTGAGCATTAACTATGGAAAGTTCTCAATCTTTTTCAATCTTGATGGCCCCATGAGGATAGACAGTATTTACAATATATGGGTTGGTCCATCATAGGTTCTAGGAAAGAGACGTAAACATGAATTTTAGATAAGGACCTTTTGAATTGGTTCAAACATTTTACATAGAATGGATTTATCTTGGGCCATCTTCATACGATCCTTTGGAACTATTATATGCATCTCTCATAGGTTCTTCCAACTCTTGAAGTTGGAACTTCCTATGGGTCCCGCTTTGTCATGATCAAAGTTGAGATGTTTGATTACCCAATAGGCTTTATGTTCTAGGTCAATAGGTAGATGACAAGCTTTTTTAAAGACTAAGTAGAATGGGGACATTCCAATAGGGGTCTTATGCATAGCTCTATAAGCTTAGAGCACATCATTTAGTTTAAGGGACCAATCCTTCCTACTAGAGTTCACTGTCTTCTCAAGTATGTGCTTTATTTTCCTATTTGATACCTCAACTTGGCCACTAGTCCAAAGATGTTAGGGCATTGCAACTCTATAGGTAACTCCATATTTCTTCATTAAGGCCTCAAATACCCGATTGCAAATTTTTTTATGTCCATTGCTGATAATAGCATGTGGAGTGCTGAAGCATGAAAATATATTATCTCTTAAAAACTTGATTACCACTTTGTGTTCATTTGTCATGAGAATCATGAAAAATTGCAGGCTAGTAAAATCCACATTGCAAAATCTTTGCAGTGGTCTTCCTTACACTATAATGGCCCCCATAAGCATGGTCATGGCAAAAGGAGATGATTTCATTGTGTTTTATATGAGGAACACATCTCCTAATGATTTGATTGGAACAATACTTGAATAAGTAAGAACCATTCCATATAAAGTAATTGACCTTGGTTAGAAAATTAGAAATATCTTATTTTGACCAATGTGTTGATAATTTATTTGTAGTAAGATAATTGACAGTGTCAGCATACCAAGGTAACTAGGAAATCTGCAAAAGTTGCTCATCAGGAAAGGCTTCTTAGATGGGTACACGTTCACTATGGGACTCAATTATTAACCTAGACAGGTGATTTGCTTCCACATTTTTGGGACCTTTCTTATCCCTTATTTTTATACCAAATCCTTATAGCAATGGAATCGATCGGATAAGTCTTGGTTATCATCCTTCTTAGAAAGAAGGTACTTCAATGTAGCGCGATCCAAGTAAATTAGTACTTTAGACCCAAAAAGATAGGACCTACACTTGTCCAAGGCAAAGACTACTGCCAACAACTCTTTCTCTATAGTAGAGTAGTTGAGTTCTACATCATTGAGAGTCATATTATGCATAATAGATTACATGGGGAAGTTTAGCAATTCGGTACCCCAAAATAGCGCCAATCGTGTAGCCAGAAGTGTCACACATAATTTCAATTGGTGTGCTCCAATTTGAAGGTCACATGATAAGTGCAAAGGTTAGTTCAGCTTTAAGACGTTCAAAGGCCTTCATGTAGTTATCATCAAGGTTAAAAATAACCTCCTTGGCTAGCAGATTACAGAATGTCCTAGCAATTTTGCTAAAATATTTGATAAATGGTCTATAAAATTCTGCATGGGCTATGAATGAACAGAACTCCTTCATCGTCCTAGGAGGGGGAAGATTAGAGATGAGGTCCACTTTTCCTTGTCTACCTCTATGCCTTGTTGCACTTTTCAGCATGAAATGACATTTTTTCCTAGTTTTGTACCAAATTCTTTTCTTGGCACCTCCCTAACACATGAGCTAGATGGGTCCAGAACTCATCAAAATTAGATCCAAATATTGAAAAATCATCCATGAACACATTAAGGAATCTCTCCACCATAGAAAAGATACCCATCATACACCTTTGAAAAGTCATTGGTGGATTGCATAGCCCCAAAGGTATGCATCTATAGCCGAAGGTTCCAAAAGGACAAGTGAAGGTGGTCTTCTCTTGATCCTTTGGTGCTATTAAAATATGGTGTTAACCGAAATAGACATCTGGGAAACAGTAATACTCATGACCGGCCAAACTTTCTAATATTTGGTTTATGAAGGGAAAAGGAAAGTGGTCTTTTCTCATGACTGAGTTTAGCTTATGGTAGTCAATACAAACTCTCCACTCAATGGTCATACAAGTGGGGACTAAATCATTGTCCTCATTTTGAACTACCATGACTCCAGATTTCTTTTAGATAACCTGAATAGGATTGACCCAAGCACTATTAGAAATGGGGTGTATGATACCTACATCTAACAACTTAAGGACCTCTTCCCTAGCTACCTCCTTCATGTGGAGGTTTAGCCACTATTATGATTCTCGAGACATTTTAGCATTCTCTTCTAAATGGATTCAATGCATGCAAACTATAGGGCTAATACCTTTAATGTCCGATGTGGAGCACCCTATTGCTATCTTATATCTATAGAGTATATTAAAAAGCTTACCTTCCTGTTCTTAATTGAGATTAGTGGCAATGATAACATGCAAGGTTTCAAAGGAACCTAAAAATTCACATTTTAGACTCATAGGCAATGATTTTAGGTTTAATGTGGGTGTTTCCTCAAGTGAATCCTAAGCAGTGGAATGTGGTGTGGTGTAAGGGGCTCTACTTTTGGTCCCCATTTTGAAGTGTCCACTACAACTGTAGCTTCAAGTAATGGATCCATCTCCTTTATGGAACCTTTTTTATCCAAAAGTGGATTGGAATATGAGGATGATTGGAAAGCGTCATGAACTATACTTTGTATGGCACTCACAACAAAAGAATCTTCAGATTCCATCTGTTATGTAGCATTAGAAATGTTTAACTTGAGTTTCATATTGCTAATGATAGTTTTATAACACCATTCCAATGGTTGATGATAGCACTAGAAGTGGCCAAAAATGGGTGGACCAAGATTATAGGAATTTCAAGATTTTAATTAAATACAAGTTCTGTATGTAGGACTAAAAAGTCTACTGGTAAGAGGAATTGATCTACCTATATCAAGACATCTTCTACCATTCCTATAGGAATTTTGATAGATTGGTCTGCTAATTGGAGGGTAGTAGCAATAGGTTTCAGCTTGCCTAAACCTAGTTGCTCATAGACCAAGTGCAGAAACAACTTAACATTGGCCCTTAAATCTAAGATTGCCTTATCTGTGTTCCCCAATAACACATGAGATTGTAGGTTTTCTAGGATCTTTCTACAATAAAGGGGTTTGGTGTTGCATTATAGAACTAGCTTGAAGTTTTAGTGTGCATAGGTCCTTTAGAAATTTGGCATAAGGAGGGAACCCTTTAATGACAATACATAATGAAACATTTATATTGACTTGTTTGAATATATCCATTACCTCATTATAACTATTCTCCTTCTTAGCTATGTCTAATCTTTGAGGGAAGGAAGCCTTTGGGGCATGAAGTGTATCGAGGAGGGTTTTAGATGAAGAGGGCACAACTTGTACTATTTCTTTCCCTTTCTAAGGTTGGGTAGGTTTTTCTTTCTCCTCAAGTTGTGGGGTAGCCCTAGTCTAGTCTACCTGATTATCTACTTGCTTTCCACTCCCAAGGGTTTTGATGGTTTGGCTTGATCAGACGATGTGGAACTAATCCCATACTGACCCTTGGGATTTGGCACAGGTTAATTAAGAAATTTACCTTTTCCCCTCTCTTTAAGAGTAGCATATAGGTGACCCATATGATATTCCAATCTTGCAATAGACTGCGAGTTGGCTTATAGGTTTGCTTCGTATTGTGTTGAAATTATTTTGTATCCTTTTAAAATTGCACTACTCCTTGTATAAACATATTCTAAATCTCCTCAAATGATTATTTCTCTTTCCTTGGGTGGAAAGTATTGAGGATGCTATTGCTACTCAGGCATATTGTTCCTAGGAAAAGGTTTCTTAGGTGGATTCCTCAATGGACCCCCTAGATAGTTATTAATTGACCATGAGAAGTTTGGATGCCTAGCCCATCTAGGGTGGTAGGTCTCAGAATAAGGGTTATTGTTGCTAGGTTTGCAATATGCATTCATAGCATTTGCCTGCCACTAGAAGAACTTGGGGAAACCAAAGCTGATAGACATGATGGAGTAGAGTGATTAGGATTAGAACAAATTAAGAAAACCTCAAATTGAGGTTGCACAGGAGGTCTGTTCATCATAAAAGCATCAAATCATTAGGTCAGGTAATTTATTTTGCCTACTTTCTAGCTCAACATGTCAATTTTACTATGTAATATATCATATATTGCACCTTTCTTTTGCGGCTGTGAATTTCTTTCCATGCGAATAGAATAAATCCATTCCTAGGACTTTCAAAGATATTTCAGGCTTCCACATTACTTTTAATCACGAATGCCCTCCACTAGTAGCGTCTATCATACATCAGTTCTATGATGTTAGGGTTTCGTAAAAGTAGTGAACCGGTTGCCACTTTTCAAAACCATGGGGGGGACATTTTAGTAGCAAGTCCTTCCAACATTCTCAGCATTCATAGAAATGCTCTCCCTCTTTTTGTTGAAAATTTATAATTTTTCACTTGAGGGCATTGGTTTTGTGTACCGAAAAAAACTTATATATTAATTTTCTACATAGTTGATCCCTTATTGTGATAGATCCTACTTCTAAAGAGATGAGCCATGCCTTACCCTTATCCTTTAATGAAAATGGGAGTTCAACCTTGTATAGTCCATAAAGAAGTTGTAGTATTTGAATGTAGAACAAATGTCAAGGAATTCCTTGACATGTGGCATGGGTCCTCCTTGTCTAAGCCATAGAAAGTAGGAAGGAGCTGAATAACTCCTAGTTTTAACTCAAAGTGGTCTATGTTGGTTGTAGGTAAAACTATACAACATGGTGAGTTGAATTGAACTGGTGTAGAGTAATCCTTCAACAATTTCACTTCTACAACTTTGTTGGCCATTTCTATGGCAAGAATCTTTTGATCTTTTGAAGTCCTCTCGCCTTACCCCACATATTGTTTGATCTATGCATCCAAAGTATTAAATCAAGATTAAGTATTCAATGACTATGCATATACTAATTGAAGGTGTATTAGAAATTATGTTTATATACAACAAAGCTAAGTTATTGCATACAATGAAAGTGATTTTTTTATTCTTTTTAACTTTGTTTCTCTAGTTAGGGGAAAACTAAACTAGAATATGCAACCTAAATGCTAAAATAATGAAACAAACAAGGACACACTAAATTCTATTCCTAAGGCAAAAAATGGTGAAAGGCTTCTTATCTTGAACTTTTATAAAGGAGAAGCTTTTAGACTCCTCTATTTCATATTTCTCTATAGATTACTAGTTAGATCTTGATCTAAATCAACCACTCCACACCCTCCTTAGTCAACTAAAGAATATCTTAGTCATATAATGTGCTAACAAAGCTAGTCATTTAAATACCAATGTAGTTGATTAGATAGGGACCACTAGAGTGGCAATAGGTTGCCTCCTTCTAAGATGGTCCTATGAGCTCAAAAGGCTACTAAGGTCTCTTCTAGATTGATTTTAAATTAAAATGAAAGGCTGGGGTTGTACATAAGATGGTGATTAACTAGGTGTGCCACTGTGTGATGATGAAATCCACCACTGATCTTGTAGGGGTGAGTGCTCTTACTAATTCATCAACTGCATTCCCACATAGTTTGATCAACATATAAGCACCTTAAAGCGATAAACCTATCCTATTATGTAGGAAAGCTGTAAATCTAATGCAACCACTTATATGCTTCCTAATGAGGGTTCAAGGCATCAATAGACAGGGCACTATAACCTTAAAAGCTTATGTCCTTGGGTTATAGTTGAGCTCAGGCTATCCTTGTTAAATAGTTGCTTTCTAATGGAAAGGTCCTAAAAATATGCAATAATTAATCGGGGAATGCCTATATGATCTACCATTCATACTGCAAGAAATTAAAGTGTTGTACAAAACCTAAACTACAAATTGAAAGGAAGTTAGGGAAGCTCACAGCGAGGTCCTAGAATACATCTTCTTGTATAAGGGTGGGTCCATGTATAGGCCACCTCCACTTCCATGTTAGGATGGCCCACCCTTGACCTGTATTATTACAATCCTTAATTTTGAATGAATCATGCATAAAAAATACACTTTTAACATCACTACAATCCACTCAAATTAAAAAAATAATTGAAACTATCCTAAGGTCTTCTTCTAAGCTTTATTGGCATCCAAATTCCTGCACAATTAGAATAAAAAAGTATCAAACTCTTAGGAATAAGGAAAGTATGCAAATGCACCTATATGCAATCCTAATCTACAACTAGTGGTAAAGCATTGTAACCTAGATCTTAATCAAACTCCATTGCGAGTGCTCAACAATGGTGCCAAAAACTTGATGTTTTTTGAAAATTATTATTATAAGTGCACGACTCTATTGAAGTATAGAATTGGCAAATACAGGTTGATTCCATGAAGACTCTATGATTAACTGAGTTAATTAACACTTAGATTATGTTACTTTAGTCTAGACAAGCATTCAATGTAAGGGAGAAGAAGTGAACCTTCCAATTGAAGCTAATGACAAGGAAAGTAAAAAGGACTAACCATTAGACTAAACTTCTAAACTAAGCAACTAGGAAGTAAACTCTAAGTAAGAGCAAAAGTAATTAAGGAAGTAGGAAACTTTCTAAACTATAACTAACTAAAAATCAAAGTAATGAAACAATTTAACTAAGAAGAGGAGAACTATTTTATTAATTGAAGATTTACAAGGATTTGATACATAAGCAAAGACAAAGAAAGTAAGTAAAACTTCTTCCTATTCTTGAATGCCATTATAGGGCCCACATGTTGTGTCACTCAATGGGAGCTTGTATAATTCTCTCCAACCCATAATACATTATAGTTACCACAAAGCTATTCTCATCTCCTTAAACCCAATAGGCAATAATCCAAAAGTAAAATCTTATTTAAAGATCCTTACAAATGAAATATTAGGGCAGCGAAGAGAAGAGGTGCCTAATACCTTTCTTAAAAGATTAGCACCCACTAAAAGAAGTAAAAAGAAGATATGGAATGTAAGTACAAAACAATCTATTGCATCTCCTTGCTGGAAACTCTTAAGAAAGAGGGTAGCTCTTAATGAGAGAGGCAAGGTGGGGATTAGAGGTCATTCACCCTTAAGTTAAGGGTAGCCACAGAGGAGGCTTCTTACCTTAAGAATGAAGTAGAACAAAACAAAACTAACATGGTGACAATGTCCCTTGTCTTATGACTCACCAAATTCGAGCCTTATGAGATGAAGGTGATTGGTCCATTATCATGGAAGGGGTCCTACTCCTCAACATGATACCCTTAGCTAGGAATTGGAGTGGCTTTATGGTAAGATTTGTTATTTCTCTCAACTATTAACCTAGGATGGGGAAGACTCCTTGCTACTATATAATGGTACAAGGTCTCTTTCCTTTTCCTTTAATTCAAATCCCCTAAAAAAATCAAAAAGAAAAGAAAGAACTATGGAGAATCATGGAAGAGTGAAGCATGCACGTGACTAAGAGAGTGTATGATTATATGTTTTATTCTTGTGAAAGAGAAGTAAGATGGTAGGATGGTGAGAGACGAGAGTGCATGGAAATGTGGGGTGTAAAGATGTGTGGAAACTAAAGGGTAATGAAGATGAGAGATGGAAGAGTATGTGGAACCTAAGCATACCAATTGGTGTGTGTGCTTTTATGATGCATGGAAAACAATCTAAAGCATGAGGTGTGGCTATGATTAAAGTCCTAGAATGGAATTCTAAGATGGACTAAAGCATTAAATACTCTAAGATGCACCCAAGTAACAAAGTAAGAACGAAGCATGTGAATTCTAAAACTATCATGTGTATATTTTAGGAAGGTACTAAGGAGTGAGGATGGAATTTAAACATGAACTAATGAATGCAAAATAGAAGTATGGATAGGAAAGCATGAAAATTATATGAACTAAGATGATTCCTATGATGCATATGCTTCATGATTTCAAAACTAGAACAAAGAAAAGCAATATCAAATAGAACTACATGCAACTACATGTGGTGTATACAACAGAAAGATGAAGGATGTGTGCAAAACATGCATAGGAAACTATGGGTGATGCATGGAGATTAGGTGCAGGTATGGAGATGGAAGAAGGAAGAAGAAAAGAAAAGAAAAAAACAAAAAAGGGAGGAAAGGAGAAGAAAATTTGAAGGAAGAAAAAGGAAAATTGGCTAGGGTTGAGGACTTGTACTTTTGCTCCAAAGGATTGGACACTAAAGTTAGAAGGTAGCTTGGGTGAAGGTAATCTTCCTCCCTTCATTTCTCCTTATATTGGCTGTTAACCTCTAGCGAAAGGTAGAAGATGGGTTTTCCTTCTCCTTAACCTCCTATTTATAGAGTTTTAGGAGAACGAACCCTATAAATAGATGAATTATATATAAAGAAGGAAAGGATGGAAGTTTAAGATGATTTGGATGATGGGAAGGGGAGGAGAGAGAGTGGAGGCATAGACTACATGCAGGGTGTGGTATTTGACTTGGAATAGAGTTTGGGGATGAGTTGGGATAAGAAAGAAGGGGATTGGTTGGGTAAGAAGGAAGGTTTTTTTTTGGGAACAAAAGGTGATGGATTAAGAGGGAAGGAGGAAGATGAGGAGAGAATCTAGGGGTTAGCTGTGATTTCCATGGGAGTATATGTGGAGTTTCTAGTTTTGAATTGAATGTGGTCCATTCGATGTTAAGGAAGGGTGGAGATCTTAGGACTTTGTTTTGACTTTTCAACAAGGGCTAAGGACTTTACCTTCTCATTCCTTCATTCTTGGCCATTAGATCATCATCATCCTATCTTGAATGGCTAAGATTTGGTTGGAGTAATCTTATCCAAAAAGATCTTCTTTTAGGACTTCTTTACTCTCCATTGCTGGACTAGACTACCCTAGAGAGATGGATTAGATTTCTTAGAGATTTCCTTATCTACTATAGGTTTCCCATGTTGTCTTCCAGCTAATAGTATTTCATAGAGGTGGGATGTTTTCTTCAGTATTTTAAGGGATCTCCTTTCCTTGAATTTAGCTAGATAGCGTTATGAAAACTTTTCCACCATTAGACTTTTACTTTGGTCTTCATTGCATTGTAGCTTTTTATTGGTCCATATTTGCTTGAATATGTCTACATTAGCTGCTTGGGATATGCATCTACAAGGTTAGATCTTGATCTTTAAGTGCTTAAATTTTAAGATAACTTTCAACCGTAGATTTTCCACAAATAGTCTCTCTCTCTTCTTTTCCTTGTTTTTCTCCACCAATCACTTTATTTATTCATGTTTTTCACTTGAAATTGATTAGGAATTACCACATTTTCATGCAAATTTTGAGTAGGAGAGAGAAAGTAAGGAATAAGTCTCCCATGGACACTAGACTTCTACTTATTTTATTTCAAAAGCTCTCATTGCATGTAATTTGGGCTTCCTTTAAAAGCTTCTCAAGGTGGTGGTTTTTTTGAATGCTTACTTTGGAAGTTCTGTCTCCTTACTTTTGATATGAATGACCTATTTTGGATGTATAAGGCTCAATATTCCATTTAAGGTTTCTAACTACTTTGACTTTGATTTTGATATCCCATGACCATTCTAAACTTTATAACTTCATGAATGGCATGCATGGGTCCACAATGTAACTTAGTTAGCAAAGTTTCTCTTTAAGGGGTAAAGTGGTTAATTTTGTCTCTTTTTTTTTGCCCTAAACTTATAAAATTCTAGAACTAACCCTAACTAGTGATATTAAGTGATTTCTAGGGCTAAAACATGCTAGATATAGAGGTATGTATGTAATATATATATATATATATATATATATTTTTATATCACTTGTGACAAGACTAGCACATCGGTTCATCATTAGGACTTGCCTACATGGGATCGAAATCTGACCTCGCTTATGCATAGTACATGTGAGGGTACTTCAAAGGGCACTTTTGAGAAGATACAAAGATAATAGAATGGTTTCAAAAAATGATCCTTTAGTTTATAGGGAAGAAAGATCTAGAGACTATAAAGGAATGGATCTTTGAGGTAGAGAAAACTTGAGTTATGAAAATCTTAGAAGAATGAAAAGTGAAGATTGCCACCCATGTCTTAAATCAAGAAGCACCATTCTAGGGAAGATCAACACAAAGAACCTATTTTCCTAACCATGAGGATATTAAATGAGATGAGTTCAAGGAAGTATTTAATGATAAGTATTTTCCTTCTTAAGTGCAGATAATGAAGGAAAATGGAGTTTCTAAACTTGCAACAGAGGAATCCCACAGTATTGGAGCATGAGAACAAGTTCATGTAGTTGACGAGGTTTGCATCCAATGTTTGTACTACTGACAGACAAACAACTAATAGGTTTCTTAAAGGTTTGAACCTTGGATTGAGGACGAAGGTCTAACATGACCTAAGTCCTTGGCATATGTCCCAAAGATGGCATCAAGGTTTCAGGAAGATTACAAAAAGAATCAAACAGCAAGATGAGAGGAGATAGGAAGTACCAACATTGGACCTTTAGGAAGGGCAAATGACCCTTCTCAGTAATCAGGTCTTAGAGATCTTAAGGATAATAGGCAGCAAATTAGAACATGAGGCAGTGTCCTAGATGCTAGAGGTATCACTTGGGGAATGTATGCCCTAGACCAAGGCAACAATAGCAGCAATAAAGACCTCCTATTTGATGCCACGGTTGTGGATAGCTTAGACATATTACTAGTGCATGCCCCAAGTGATAGGTAGTCAGTGGGGCCAATGCAGATAATGCCCCTCTCCATCAAGTAAGAGTGTTTCTATTATAGAAGGCCAAGCACAAGATTCGAATGTAGTGACTTGTCTATGATCGGTAAACCAAAGTGTTGTTTGATTTAAGATCTACACATTCCTTAATTTCTTGCATATTTGCATCTTGTATAGAGTTACTAGTGCTAAAGTTAGGGTTTAACTTAGATGTAATGACCTTAGTTAGTGAGTCAATTGTAGCACAAGAGATTCTTTAACAAGTACCCATCAAAGTTATGGGGAAAAGGATGGACATGGATCTCATCCTACTTGATAGATTTTGACATCATTTTGGGGATGGATTGGTTAGCCAAGTATCAGAAAATCATGGACTATTGCAATAAGAAAATCACTTTTTGCATACCAAAGAAGAAAGTGACTATATTGCATGGGAGACATGGCAACATAGGGACTTGCATCATTTCAGTTGTGAAAGCAGCCAAACATAGCTATAAGGGTTGTTAAGCATTTTTGGTGACTATAGTTTCGTTGGATGTGGAATGACCTAAGATAGAGGAGTTAGATGTGGTCAGAGAGTTCCAAGGTGTATTTACGAAGGAACTTCTTAGATTACACCCTCAGCAAGATATTGATTTCAACATTGAGCTTTTACCAAGCACATCTCCCATATCTAAGGAGCCATATAAGATGGCCCCAGCTAAGTTGAAAGAGTTAAAGAGTTAGTTGCATGAGTTACTAGATAGAGGACTTATGCAGCCTAGTAGTTCACCTTGAGGAGCATTAGTCCTCTTTGTCAAGAAGAAGGATAAATTGATGCCACTAGGTATTGGCTACAAGATGCTAAATATTGTTATTGTGAAGAACATGTACCCTTTACCATGCATTGATGACCTATTTGATCATCTTTAGTCAGCTACGGACTTTTCTAATATCAACTTGAGATCAAGGTACCACTAGCTGAGGATATGAGATGATGATATCTTAAAGACTACGTTTAGAGCTTAGTATGGACATTATGAGTTCTTCATTATGCCATTCGGTTTGACAAATGCATTTGTAGTATTAATGGACTTGATGAATCAAGTCTTTCAGGCTTATTTAGATAAGTTCATAATTGTGTTTGTTGATAACATCTTAAAAAAGGCTTATTGTGGCAACAATTTTGGCCATACCCAAAGGCATTGGTGGATATGTAAGCTTTTATGATGCTTTGGGTAAGGGTTTGGGATGTATGTTGATGCAACATGGCAAAGCCATCGCTTATGCTTCTCTACAACTAAAGAAGCATGAAGTGAATTATCCCACACATGATTTGGAATTTGCTGCAATGGTATTTGACCTGAAGAACTTGTGACACTACCTATATGGTGAGAAGTTTATGGTTTTCACTAATCATAAAAGCCTTAAATACATTTTTTCACAAGCCAATATGAATATGAGGCAATAGAGATGGATGGAATACTTTAAGGATTATATTGTACCATCCAGTGTCACCCTAGGAAGGTAGATGTGGTAACTGATGCACTGAGCAAAAAATTGAGAGTAGTACTTCCTAACATCACCATCATATTAGCATTTGTAGATTGCCTTCTACAAGCACAAATATACAAGATTTGTGTAAAAAGAATGGTTTCAGTAAGGGAACAGATGGAGGACTTTGTCTGTAGAACAGATTAGTGGTTCTAGCAGTTGCAGAGGTTAGGAAGGAACTATTACATGAGGCACACAAGTCATTGTATTCTTTTCATCCTGGAGGTGCAAAGATGTATCAACACTTGAAGAGAAATTTCTGGTGAGATGGAATGAAGAGAGACATTGGTAATTATGTAGCTACATTTTTGACATGCCAACAAGTGAAAGTTGAACATTAGAGACCTACAAGGATGTTTTAAACTTTGGAATTCTTGAGTGGAAGTGGAACCACATTATCATGGATTTTGTGGTAGGACTGCTTAAGGCACACTCAGTCATGATACAATTTGGGTGATACTGGATAGATTAACTAAGTCAGCACATTTTCTTTCAATTAAGCAGAATTAATTAGTTGATAGCTTAGCCAAGCTATATATGAAGGAGATTGTAAGTCTTCATGGAGTGCAATTATATATCATTTTTTATAGAGATGGTAGATTTCCTTCCAGGTGTTGGACGAGTGTACAAGAAGCATGGGGTACATCTTTGAGATTCAGTACAACATTTCACCTTCAGACAAATAGTCAATCAGAAAGGACCATTTAGACCATTTAAGACATATTGAGGGCATGTACATTATATTGGAAAGGGAATTGAGAGGAGTATCTCCCATTGGTTGAGTCCGCTTACAACAATAGTTTTCATGCAAGTATTGACGTGGCGTTATATGAGGCATTGTATGGACGACCTTACTGATCACTAACTTGTTGGAGTGATGTAGGAGGAAGAAGATTTGCTGAAGTCATTGTTTGTTGAGCAATGTGTAGAGAAGGTTAGACTCATTAAGAAGAGAATATTAAGTGTTCACAGCTATAAAAAAAGTTACGCTAACCGGAGACGTTGAGATTTAAAGTTCAATGTGGGAAATCATGTTTTACTGAAGATGTCACAACTAAGGGTATTATGAGATTTGGAGTGAAAGGGCACTCGCCCTAGGTTTATCAGCCCTTTTGAAGCCATAGGAAGGATTGGCCTAGTTGCTTACATGTTAGTTTTACCATCACAACTAGTTGAAGCACACACTTTCTTTCACATCTCCATGTTATGAAAATACATGTAAGATCCTAACCATGTGGTAAAAAAAGTACATGCCGTGTTAAGAATAGATTTAACCTTTCAAGAAAAGGCAATATAGATTCTAAACGTGAAAGATAAGAAGTTGAGGACAAAGACCATTCCATTGGTTAAGGTATTGCGGCAGCATCATTCTGTTAAAGAGGTCCTTGGGAGACTGAGGATGAAAGGAGAATGCTTTAAGACTTATTCTTTTAGGTATGTAATGAAAAATTTTCTTCAAGGGAAGAAGAATACAATACTTTTAATTTTTTAGATTTCATTTTATGTAATTATTTATGGTAATTTAAATTAATTGCAAAATCAAAATTTCAAGAATTGAGTCTTGCAGGAATAAAACTTGAAAAACATAGAATTGACTCTTGATACATAAATATTTGTAATCTATACTAAATGAGCTTTCCAACGACACTAAGAACATTGAAATCAAGTTTGGATGAATAACAAGTAATTGTTTTAATTAAAGTATTTTAATTTTAAAATTAAATAAAAGGAAAAAGGATAAAATCACTTCAAGTGGGCTGCCTAACAAATTCCACATTTCAAAATTTGTAATTTGTAAAACATGTTAATTAACTCCCATAATTAAAATATAGCAATTTTAAAACCTAATTATGAGTAAATATGACATTTAGATGTTTTAATTAAAAAATTAATAAAAATAAAAAATTTCAATTACACCCTATTTTGAATTAAATAAATATAAAAATAATTTTCTCCCTTCCATTTTTTGCTACTACATCAAGCCCTAGACTGTGTGTGCCAACTGAAGCTTCCTGGTACCTGCACCCAATCGCCATTTCCAATTCCTATTGCTGTTGCATCATCTTGGTGCTCTACCTATTTAGCTAGCCAACTTGATGCAAACAGAGAGATAATAAGAGAAAGTGGAGGTGAAGAAAGAGGAAAATAGAGAAGGAGTGATAGTGGACATCTAGACAGCTAGAGCAATAGGAGAAGGACTGCCATTAATGCTCGCATAAAGGTGTCTTTGCATGATATACCATTGTTGGAGATTGAGAAAAACATAGAGAATGATGACTAGGATCAATTGCGTATTAAGGATGAAGACATACCTAAGTCAGCATTCAGAACTCGGTATAAGCATTATGAGTTTCTAGTCATGTCTTTTGGTTTGACCAATGCACTAGCAATGTTTATGGATCTGATGAACAGAATCTTCAAGGAATTTTTGGATAAATTTGTGATTGTATTTATTGATGATATACTAATTTACTCTACCAATATCAAGGAACATCAAGAACGCTTATGAATTGTACTAAATACCCTCAGAACACAAACTCTTTTGTAAATTTAGTAAGTGTGAACTCTGGTTAGAGAAGGTCAATTTCCTGGGTCATGTAATTTCCAAGAATGGAGAGAAGTGGACCCCACCAAGGTTGAAGTAGTAATGAATTGGGAGAAACTTAAAACAGTAATAAAAATATGTAGTTTTCTTAGACTGTAGGATACTACTATAGATTCATTCAAGGATTTTCCTTTATAGCCCTTCCTTTGACTTCATTGACCAGAAAAGGGGTACAATTCACTTGGACAGAAGAATACGAAAATAGTTTCCAAGAGCTAAAGAAGAGGTTAACTACAACACTAGTATTGACTTTGTCATCTGGAAGTGGGGGATATGAAATATACTGTGATGCTTCAGGCAAAGGGTTAGGAGGTGTGTTGATGCAAAATGAGAAGGTCATTGCTTATGCATCTAGGCAATTGAAGAAACATGAAATAAATTACCCAGTACATGACCTAGAATTGGCACCTGTAGTTTTTACATTGAAAATTTGGAGACATTATTTGTATGGAGAAAAATTCAGAGTATTCACAGATCATAAAAGTCTTAAATACACCTTCACTTAGGCTAATTTGATCATGAGAAAAAGAAGATGGACGGAGTATATCAAGACTACAATTTCACCATCCAATACCATCTTGGAAAAGCAAACATAGTAGTTGATGCATTAAGTAGACAGGCAAGAGTTGTACTCACAAACATCACCATTAAATAAGCTTTTGTAGAAAGAGTCCTTAAAGCCCAAGAAAAAGATACAGTAACTTAGGAATTGTGTAAAAAGAAAGGATTTTGTAAGGGCACACATTGGGGGTATACATTTTCAGTAGAGATTGGTGGTTCCTTTAAATATAGACTTGAGAAAAGAACTGTTACAAGAAGCCCATCAGTCAAAATTTTCCATGCACCCTGGGGGTATAAAGATGTATCAGGATTTGAAAAGAAACTTTTGGTGGGAAGGCATGAAAAGAGAAATAGGGGAATTTGTGGCTAAATGTCTAAATTGTCAACAAGTAAAAGCTGAACACCAAAGACCAGCTGGAATGTTACAAACATGGGAACTTTCAGAATAGAAATGGGACAACATCACTATGAATTTTGTAGCAGGATTGCTAAGGACCCAGCCAGGTCATGACATGATTTGGGTGGTTGTGGATAGGTTAACAAAGTCAGCACATTTCCTTCCAATTAGGCAGAACCAATCAGTTGACAGTCTAGCTAAGTTATATATCAAAGAAATAGTAAGTCTTCAAGGGATTCCACCATCCATCATCTCTGATCGGAATGGAAGATTTACTTCAAGATGTTGGAAGAGTGTACAACAAGCCTTAGGAACCTCACTTAAATTCAGTACAACATTTCACCCCCAAACAGACCATCAATCAAAAAGGATTATTCAGACTTGAGAAGATATGTTGAGAGCATGTGCATTAGATTGGAAAGGGAATTGGAATGAACATCTTTTGTTAGTAGAATTTGCGTATAACAATAGTTTTTGAGCAAGTATTAGTATGACACCATATGAAGCATTGTATGGATGGCCATGTCAATCACCAACCTGTTGGAGTGAAGTTGGAGAAAGAAAGCTAATAAAGTTCAGAACTAGTAGAACAGCGTACAGACAAGGTTAGATTGATACATAAGAGGTTGTTAACCGCACATAGTCAGCAGAAGAGTTACGTAGATAAAAGACGTAGAAACATAGAATTTGATGTGGGGGAGCATGTATTTTTGAAAGTATCACCAGTCAAAGGAGTAATGAGGTTTGGAAGCAAAGGAAAGCTTAGTCTTAGATTCATTGGTCCATTTGAAATCCTAGAAAGAGTTGGTCCAGTGGCTTACAAATTAGCCTTACCACCCCAACTCTCAGAAATACATAGTGTCTTTCACGTATCTATGCTAATGAAATACCGACAAGAAGACACTCATGTACTTTAAAGGGTGCTAGAAGAGCTAAATCTATGCCTAACCTTTGAAGAGAAGGTGATACAAATCTTGGATCGTAAGGAACAGAAGCTAAGGACCAAAACTATTCCGCTAGTCAAAGTCCTGTGGAAACATCACTCTATTGAGGAAGCCATGTTGGAAACAGAAGTAGAAATGAGGAAGACACACCCTAGTCTATTTGATTAAGTAGTTGTATTACAAATTTCTAGGACAAAATTATTGTAAGGGGGGAAGATTGTAATAACCCCAATTTTTGTAAATTGATTAGGAAAATCAATAAAGTTTGAGTTTTTAGAAATTCTGGGCTAGAATATTAGGTTATTGAAAATTCTCTTTTTATAGAGATTAAAACATGATTTAAAACATATAAATTATGAATGTACTAAAAAAAACGATCGAAATGACACTAAATAAGTTCAATTCCAAGTTAAGATGAAAAATTCCTAATTTTCTTGGTAATTTTACCTATAACTAAGATCTAAGACATAAATATTTAGAATGTACTCAAAAATATGATTCCAACGCCTCTAAGTACTCTCAATTTCGAGTTCAAGAGAATAAAATGGATTTTTCTCCATAAAAGGGCAAAATGGTCCTTCCACACATCGTGGGGCCCACAAGGGATCCACAAACGAATCCAATGCCCACAAAATATGTAATGAGTTGTCAAACCACTACCTGCTACTAGTGGAGAAGGAGGTAGTAGTGGAGGATCCAATGTAAATTTAATATTTAAAAGAATTAAAACATAATTATTACATGTAATTATGAAAAATGCCAAACACTTATAAATTCCCATCCACAAATCCTCCAAAAATGTTCATTAAAATTCCCACAAAATCATCTTGCTTATTATGAAAAACTAGATTTAGATTCCTTTCTAAAATTCTAAAACTCCCAAAAATCTCCCTTCTTATACTTTCTCTCTCCTCTCTTTAATTGAAATAAGAGACCTAAATTCAATTAGACACTTTGTTCCAAGTTGAATCTCACAAATCATACTATTCATACAATCTTAGACTACCTTATCTACAAAACCCCAAATCAATTTGAAGATCCAACGGTGCAATCAGTGGAAAATCACAAAACCAAGGACTATCGTGCTATCTTATCATCAAACGGTATTTATTTCAAATTGGGCTTCAAAACTGCATTATTTCTCCAATTAGGTAGGTGGAACCATTTCTTAAACTTATTTCATATTGTTTTATGTAATTTTTATTTTTTTATAATTATTTTTAGGTTAAAATTTATAAAAATAAAGTAAGGACTAGAACCCTTCAATTCTAGATGATGGAGGGCTCAGATAGAAAATCTGAGTCATCCAATCAATCCAGAAGGATCCAAAACCCATAGGGTAGAAATTTCAAGAATTTTTATTAAGTTTTGAGCCCTTAATTGTAAAGGGATTGATTGGACAGTCCAAAATGGACTATCCGATCTCCCAAATCAAAGTGGGATGGTGGGGTGCTCGATGAAATGTTATACGGAGATGCTCCCTATGGCAGCATCTCCATGTGCATGCGACGTTGTCTGGCTGATGGGCGCACGACGACCACTACTCTCGATCAATCTAGGCCATCCATTCCGCTTGGCCCAGATCAAATCTAGACCCTAAGAACAACTATGAACTTCACAGTTCAATGTGGAGTCATCTGAACTCCAAATTAAGATCAGAAAGAAGCTATGAAAAGCTTATAACTTCTATTTTCTTCTGAAATCATAACATTTAGAAAATTCTTCATGAAACTTTCTGTATTTAAGAATTAAGCTTCTAATTTTCATGATCTTCAAGATCTAAGATGATTAGATCTTGTAGATTTGATTTACTGATGATATAATGTTGAAATAAAGTGATAGTCATAATTGATTTGGATAGATCTAAGATAAATTGAGGGATCTACCCTTTATGCTGGAAAAATCCTAAAAATACAAAGGGACCTACTTGATCAATAAGATCAAGTATGATCAGACCCTTGGGATGGATAGAATGAATGATATTGTGATGGAATCCATTGAGATCATGGATTGAATATGACCAAAAACAAAGGAATATGATCATGGACCTTAATGGAGTAAAAGCCCTAAAATTAATTAAAACCCTTGATTTAAAAGGAAAGGACCTAAGATCTAATGGTTGGATCATAAGTAAAAGCTTTAGTAATGAGAAATGGGTTAGCTTGAGTTATGCATTGATTTCATTTGATTTATTTCATGAATATAGGATCCATGATAGATTATTTTAGTATGATTTCATTTTAAATGTCCATAAAATTATTCATGATTTCATACAATTGTAACTTAGGACCATGCTAGGATTTCATATTAGATTAGACTATGGTATGAGATGGTACCTTAGGTCCATGATAGTTTAATTTGAGTTTATTAGATAAAGTACATTAGTTAGAAATCATGCTAGTATAATCCTAGTACCTTGTACCATTATCATTAGATTGTTCAATTATGTAATTTTATGCTTTAAAGTTATAATTCATTTATGGTTAAATTTTATTAGTATATTTAATTGTTAAAGTAGTTATGAGATAAAGAGCATAAAACACCAAAAATAGAATCTAATGAGAAAGTAGAGTTTCATGACACAAATAAGAGTGAATTATTTGACTTGGACTTAATTAGTAAGGGCTATAGTTAGTATATAATGACTCCAATTTTGTAACATTAAAATCCCAAGTTAGCAATTAAAAGTTCACTTTTTGGAAATAAGGGTATTTTGGTCATTTCACTATTCACCCTGGCTGAACCCATAAATTTGGTCCTAAAAATAGTACCATTAGGTGCATCTTGGAAAAACAAATCCAATAAGACCAAAATCACCCAAAACGGAGTTAAAATGAGCAAGTTATGGGCCTTTGAAGTTCAGGGGCAAAAATGTAATTTTTACTAAAAACCGGATTTAGCCTACAAAACACAGGGGCCTGTTTTGATACGGGCACCCCTCATCTTCAACCTCCTAGAGGGTTCTAGAACGGCGGTGATTGGAGGAGAAATCACCACCATTCTGGAGGTTTCTCCACCGCATTCAAGGGCGGTGAGAGCCCCCTCCAGAACCATCTTATAGCTCTATAAATAGAGCTCTTGGGCGCCTCTAATGGCAGCCCAAAAGCTTGGGAAAAACCCATTTCGGAGAAGCAACCAAGAGGAGAAACGTGGAGAAAAACCCAGCAACGAGCCAGGTATGCCCAAGATCCCTCAAAACCCGTCTTCACATTAGTCTTAGGCTCAGTTTCCCTAAGTTTTTGCGTGAAAAATCATGCAAAAATGGGCCCTAGAATGTCACAAAGGACCCAGGGACGATCCCTGGGCCACACTAGTTCGACAGGGTCGAACCAGGGCATCCCGAGGATGCCCCAGTCCCCCAACGAATGAAACGTTCCAGACCGAATGAAACACGTCGTCCGCGTTCAAGAGAAACCAGCGGGCGTGTCCAAACGCGCCCGCAAATGAAAAAGTCGGGCAAGAATTCCAGTGCATCTACAGACGCGCCCACTGGGGCACATGCCGCTGACGCACAACGCGCTAGCATTATGGGATTCCACCTCTTAAAGGCTTTTATGTACACGCGACACTAAAAAGCTTATAACTTGAGATCTAGAGCTCCGATTGAGGCACCGCGAAAGGCGTTGTGTCCGTGTCGATGACGCGGACACACCCAAACTATAAAATCCCTAATCAAGGCCCAATATAAGGTGGTCACGACCCTTAGAATAGGATGGTGGCGTGTGACCACTAGACCTTTGGAAAACTGATGATACCAAGGCCCAATTAGGTCCTTAGGACACCCATAGGCATGGGGACGAACCCTTAATGCCTAAGTAATAAGATCAACCACTCTAAAACCTATAAAAGATAGGTCAAACTAACCTTGATTCTCCAAACCATGTTTAGGAGCGTACGAGGACAAAGGGGTTAGCACGACCTAGCCAGGTAGGTGCTCTATCGCTACTAGACTTTTTAAAAGAGCCATGATTGTTTGAGACTGCATGTTTTGAGTATACATATATGACTTGTTTAGCATGACTTATTTGATGACTTGTTTAGCATATAAATGAATTCAGCATGCATAAGATAAATACATTATGCATAGACATGCTTTGCAAATAATTGCACATATTGCATGATTTGTGAGCATTGAGTTCTAGCAAAATTGCAAATCCTTGAGGGTTATCAAAAGACGCTGGAGTGCCCAAAAGACACTAGGTAGGCAGTTGTGAGGGACCCAAAGAGGACAGGTTTTTAAAAGAGGTTTTTGGCTTGTTTGATCGTACATGATTTAGGCTAATAAGCTCATGGGCATTATGCCGAGAGGTTTGGGGTGGCCTCCTAGCCTCTACCACTATTAGGTGGATGGGTACCACACCCAAAAAGGGCATGTCCCTGCGTTGATTGCATGTGGTATAGGGGGCTACCATTGGTGTCACGGCACTGGGTTGAAGTGTCATATGCCCCATGGAAGTATATGATCCTGTGTCCCTAGGTACCCAGGGACCACACGGAGGTGAGGTCGTGGGCATAGTTGGACCCTATGGTTTGAGGATTTATTTGCATTGCATATGGCATGACATGAGGTTGGTCGACCATACCATATATCCATGAGTTGGATTCAATGGAGCATCTTATGCACACCATTATGTTATGATATATATATATATGATACTTTCGACTTGGATTATGTGATTTCCTTAAGTCGTCAATATTCCAATTCAATGATGGTTTTTAATCTCGATATTGAACTTGAGTGTTCAGACATGCACATGTTTTGAAAGAGCATATGATTTTAAACATCGCATGCATTATAAAATTAGTAGTGATGGACTCCTACTGAGTATAGTATATACTCACCCAATCCTCAATATTTTTCAGACACAAAGTAAACACTTAAGGGCAAGGAGCGCTTGTGACAAAAGACACCCAGACTAAGTGCAAGTAAGTAAACCCCTACCTTATCTTTCAATGTTACTTGATTGTAGTTACTCTCTATAGCTGAGGCTGTGACTAACACTTTCTTGGGAATATATTCAATTTAAAACTATGCCATGGCTAGATAATTAAAAATGTGTTTTGACACTCGGGGTTTTATACAAAAGATTGTTTTCCAAAACAAAAAGATTTTCATGCATTTCATATGTATAAAACAAGAGATCTCGCCTTTTTTTTTTTATCAAATTTGCATCATATAAAACCCAGGTCATCACATAGTAGGAGAATAATAAACCCCATGAACGACATTTTAAATGTTCATGGACTTGATTAGAATCAATTAGAAAGGGTACTTAGGGTTAATGTGCTCACAGGAACCTTATGAAAGGTTGAGCTAAGGTCACTCTAGTGAATGTTGAACATGGTGGTTAAGGGGGTTGTCTAATAGAGCCTCACTCTTCCCCTACCTTTTATTGATGTTTGTGAGGTCTAAATGCCTCCTTACATGAGGATTGAAGTAACCACTTTGTGTCACCCATTCAACTAGTAAGCCTTAGCCAATTGGAAATAAGAGGAGTAGTTTAGACTTAGGCTAAAATAAGTTATCTTCAACTAGTAACACATTAACTGGTTGAATAATAATAATAAGAGCATAAAAGGTTAGTAAATTATCTACCCCTAATAAAAATTGTAAGTAAGATAAGGATGATCAAACAAGATCCATTGGATCTTGAATTATCAAGAACAATAAAAAGAAATAAATACTCCTTGATGATATATATATATTGCTTGCAACTTAGATCAAATAGAATAGAAGATCTTAGATCAAATAGAAGATCTGAACTCTTGATCAAATATGATTTAAGGAAGAGAACCAAGATCATCCTCCTTAGGGATGATCAAACAAATAAACTTAGATCAAAGGAGAACTAGATGATAGAAGATCTAAGTTCTTGATATTTATTAATAAGTATAAATTATTAATCAAAGGATCTATGAAAGATTAAGATCAAAGAAAGGAATACAAAAAGACTTAGAATAGAAAATCTGAAATATTAGAAGATTATTCTAATCGTCAGATCTATTGATCAATAGGATAGACATTATCTAAGGAAGATAGATCATGATAGGACAAAATATCTAGATCCTTTATATCATAGGACAAGATTAGACAAAGAATATAGATATGATTATTCAGATTGTATATGTATTGACATTATGTATGGATTTATAGATTTCATACACCAGTAAGGATCATGGAGGATCTGAAGAGATGGATCACTACTTGAAGGTAGAGGATTTATGAATGCATCTACATGGGATGTACATGTTGAACACATGACCTTATGTTAATAAGTGTAATGTTAATACTTGTATTAAATCCCTTGAAACCCTTACGATCCAACCAAACACATATGAAATGGTTAAGTTAGAATTGAGGACTAGACTCTAAGTGAATATGGAACTAGAAGATATTCCAGCCCTAAGTAAACAGACAGATTGTCTAATACGTATGAAACCTATTTTATATACAAGCATGGAGGCTTGTGGTTTTGTTTTAAACAGGCATAAGCTTGGGAATGCTATGCTAGGGGAGTTATGAGGGTTTGGCCACCTGCTTCTTGAAATTTGATGATTTGAAGATACCTTGCCCTGAAATTATGGGAAGGCCACCACTTTGAAAGCCTTGTCTCCCCATATAGGTAGTGACACAATATTTTCTACCATGGTATCAGTGGTGAATAGGGCAGTTATCTAAGTGCAATAGTATGGATCAAGCTGCAGCATGGTAGTCCTTTGATTATTTTGCACTATGATGCATATGAGATAGGCATAGTGAAATGCCTTATGTTTTAGCATGATGAAATGCCAGGTAATTATATATTACCAGTATTTCCCAAGAAGGAAAATTTCCAGTATAGGACTAGCTGAAATACTGATTTCTCATAGTGGAAAGAATTGATCAGTGTAGTTGGGAATGATATTTGACTACTTTCATAAATTTGATGGATTTATCCATGTCCAGTATGTATGTATAAGGATGTACATATATTACAAAGTAAAGAGTTAGATACATGAGTATGTTTATGAATAACATGATTATGAAGTATTAGAATTATACTGCCAATTATTATGCTTCTTGAATCCCCTACCAAGCATAGCTTGTTGAGATATTGTAAATGTTTCAATGTTTACAAATCTCAGATACAAAGGAGTGTTAGGAGCTTAAGACTATAGAAGACTTGAAGAGAATAATCATTAGGGTATACCCCTTAGAGACATGTATTTTGTTTTGTTTGAGAGTATTGTATTGTAATGAGAGTTTTATTGTATGGTGAGCTTTGAGTTTTGGATTATGTAATTTGGGCAAGTATTGTAATAGATTTGGCCTATACTATGAACCATTAGATGGATTCTGGAATTTAATAAAAATATATTACTTCAATGGAATTTTACCTTGTACAAAAATTCTACTTATGTTATATATGAAGTGATAACTTGGGTTTTCCAAAACAAGTTCTAAAGAAAAGAATTTCTACTGCTTTGTTTTGTAAAAAAATTTTACTACTAAGGGACCTGCCCTTGAAAATGTATTACAAAAACTCGGGTCATCACATGTGGGAGGCGCACTTTTTAGGAAGGACGGGTATCCACCCTAGGTTATGCATTATGCATGGAATGCCTTTCTAGATGGTTTTATGGTGTTTGCACTTTCTAATTTACTAGAATTTGATCATAAGAAATGGAAAAATATGATATATGGTTAGGAAAAGATAGAGATAATATAGATGGAGAATTAGAAGTAGGACTCTAGGAAAGTGGGAAAGAAAGGAGGGAAACTAGAAACTTAGTGGAAATGGGAAAGGGGAGAGGTGGAACCCTAAAGACAACCACTTTTGAAGGAATTGCAAGGAACTCCCCCTCCTAAGTGTTTCACGTGGAAGGGTAGAAAGAGAGAGGAAAGAAGGGGGAAAGAGAGGGAAAGATGGAGACACAGAGAGAGAGAGAAGAAAGAAAAGGAAAAGAAAGATAAAATTCAAAGAGTCCTCTCCCATTGGTTCAACGTAGCATGCATATCTTCTATGAGATAATTTCTAATCTTTTCCTTGTTAACTATCCTCTTGAATTTTCATGTTTTTTTCATAGGATAAGTTCTTGAAAACTCCTCCAATCATGTGGCTCCATGTGGACTTAGCTAATATGGCTTAAATAGCTCACTTTCATGGCTTTTTTCTTGGTGGATTCATGGCTTATTTGGCTTGGCTTCTCCTAGCTTTTCCTTGATGACTTTTATGGCTTAAGTGGTTTTCATGTCTTGAATTCTCAAGCAAAGGTGGTGGAATTACATGGATCCAAGGCTAGTCACCTTTGATTCTTCCAATTGCTTCCTTGAACTACATCTGACTGTCTTTGGATGATTTTGAACCTTGCTTGACTTTTACAATGATGAATTTTAGGTCCTGGCTCTTTCATTCGATCTTGATCCTTGATTCATATCTTAAGCAATCTCGACCATTGGATCATCTCAGTACCTACAAAAGATAAAAAAATCCTAATTAAATCCTAAAAAATTATGATAATTCACATACTTACTTTGGATTAGCTCTTAAACCTGCAAATATATCAAACTTTTGAATCATTATTTTAGAAATGCATGTGTTATGAATTTTGAAAAAACCCTAGGATAATGCCTATAATTTATTACACATGGACTACTAATTGGGTATTTTTTTAGTACTTATCACACTTGGAACCAGCATTTTGCTAGGCTTGAACAAAACATGTGAAAAATCATGAAAACAAAAGTGGTTGCCATTTTTGTAGGCACTCATGATTGCATTTAGCATATGTAACAAGCCTTGAAACCCCTAGGTTGCCCCTAATAGACGAGTTAAGCCTCATGAACGTTTGCAGCGAATATAACCATAAAATTCAATAAGGTTAAGTTCCTTAGTTTCTCTTAGAGAATTCTTATCCATGAGTACTCTACTGGCTTTAACGACTTAATAAAAATGAATAAAAAATTCTACAAATTATCCACATGCTAAAGCCATTTTATTGCACTTATATCTTGAAGTCCAATGTGTGTATAGGCTACATAAGTTTGGACTTCTAAAGAGAGATGTTTATACCCCATTGGAAAGATGTCTTGACTCAATTCTCATGGTTATGCAGTTGAAAATAAAGCTCTTAGAGAAAAGGGCCAAACAAAATTCTCTCACTATGTGACTGTATCCAAAAATACTAATGGTGCACATAATCTTATGAGCACAATTGAGATAAAAAATGTGATCCCTTAGAATGGATACCATTACCAAGACTAGTAAGGGTAGTTCACCTTAATTTTTGAATATTTATATCCTTAGAAAGACTATCTTCCACTTTTTGATGAACATGTCTTTAGATAAGATGAAACATAGGCTTGGGACAAGTTTTGAAAGAAAGTGTAAAAGGATTCAATGATTTCAAATCTAAGTAGAGGTCTTCAATTGTTGGACAACTTATCTTTTAATTACACTGAAGTGAAAATCTTTTCTCTATTTTTCCTTTCTCTCCACAGTTTTTCTTTTCTTTTTCTGATAATCCTTTTTCTTGTTCTTTTGCATTTCTTTGAAAAAGTCTTTTTCTTTGCAACCATTTTGATATTTTGCACTTTTTTCATTCCTATCCTTTTCTTAACATCTCTACTTATTTTTGAAGAATAGGTAATGGATATTTTATTGGGTTTCTAGGTTAAGGTAGATGGGTTTTGGAAAGAAAAGGCTTACTAAGAGGCTCAAAAGGTCTAACTAGTGGTATAATATATAGGGTAGGCTTTATGTCTCTAGGCTAAGACAAGGATGGCCTACATCATTTCCTAGGTTTCTTTAAGTCTATTAGATTCAATAAATTTTTTGGAAAGAAAGTTAGTATTCCTTTTTCATTTTTGACAATTGACCAAAACATAAAGATACTGGTATCTTTCAAAATTGATGATTAGTGAGGAAAATAGGAATTATATATAACCCTTAGTCTCTAATACTCACTTGGGTATAGGTCTCCACTAATTTTCCCCAAGGTCTTTGAGTCATAACCATTTATTTGTCTAGACTATGCACTATATGTAAGTGTGTTTGGAGATTTAACTTTCATTAAACACTTTAGGAGATTTAAGAAGTTGAAGTAGGAGAAATGCTAAGATTTTGAAAATCCAATTCTCATCATAGTGAAGGAACTTGGCCTTAAAAGCTCAATTTTCTTTTCAAAATACAAGAAAAACTCAAAAATCTCATGCATATCTATACCCCCAACCTGTACTAAAATTGTCCCCAATGTTTTGAAACATGAGATCACTACATGTTGACTGAGTAATGTAGAAAAGATGAGACTTTAAAAATCCTTAGTTACATCCCAGTGAGTGCTAAGTATAACGTCTTCAACGAGATATATCCTTTAACTAAACTCCTAACTAATCTACTCTAGTCCTAAAACTAACTAGTTTCTCCTAATCCTAACTCTAACAATGAAATGGAGGAATTTCTCACTCTATTTAAGAATTTCATGGTAGTCAACATACATTTTCTACCTCCACATGCATGGTGGTGATAATAATATAGCATGAAAGATCACCATGCAATTAAGTTTCATAGGACTAAATCAAGATGAATGGTCCCCATGGTTGCCAAATTGAGGAATACTAGTGCCCATATTAAACATTACATAATATTGCTCCTTCTCCCTTACATTATCCTATAGGTGGGGGTTAAACTGAGTCTGCATCTCCCTGAAAGTTTATTCTTGTTTTTTTGAAGCAGAGTAATGGTGGGCTTAAACTCTTAGTATCCTTTGATGTGTACCCTAGAGTTGATTGATGTTGGGTGAGAACATCAATTCACTCATCTTCATGTTCTGTATTCATAAGTAAGGTTTCAAGGGAACTAGGGAACTTAAACTCTCACATGATGAACTATCTGGTAAAGGTTGTATGTCCTAATTGGGTGGTTCTTCAGTATATAGCTCAAATTGAATTTCAGGAGCTGTAAGGGGTTCTACTTGGGCTTGCCATTGAGAAGTTTCCATTAATAGTGCAATATTCAATAAATCATTCACTTCATCATTGGATGTATTTTCATTAAAATTAGAAAAATGAGCAAGACATGCTTCGAGTGGATGTGTTGGAGGATTGCAAGGATGGTTAAAAACTTTGTGTCTCAAAAAGATTAGATGATATTTCCATCATGGTATCTATATTAATAGACTTCTCATTATCCTCAAATTGTTCAATTTCCTCAACCCTTCTGATAAATGCAGCAATAAATTGATTATGTTGAAATTCCATCTGCTTAAATAGTTGACTCATTTCTATAATTCGTATCTCTTCTAATGATTGTTTCCTCTATTGTGGAGGAAATAATTAGTATGGCTCATACTGGTGTGGCATTAGTGTATTAGGAAAGAGCTAAGCAGGGTGGAACCATGATGTTTTTCCCTGATATTCCTAAGACCAAGATTGTTCGTCGTGATGCCTAGCCCATCCATGATAGTCTGTCTCAACATAACAATAATTTCTAAGGTCTGTGAGTGTAATGGGTGCATCCACTTACTCCAGATAATATACATTGTCAATGGAGCTTGATGGCCATAAAGTAGTGGGTTATGTTGGGCTATAATATGTATAGTAATTTTCGTACCGAGGTTGTTGAGATGACTTATTATGTGGAATAAAACCATCTAACCTATTCAATTTACTATCAATCCTATCAATTATAACATCTAATCTATTAAATGTATTGGATAGATCAGGAGTATGCCCTGCTAATAAGTGTCTGATTTTTCATAAAAACCACCCAATTAGTTACCCATGTGTTAGAACTTATATGCGTAAATTAGGGTTTTGGCCAAAATTTGTAACACACATATTTTACCTAATGGCTAATTTTTTTGATATTTTGTAGGTACAAAGGCTAATTTAAGGTAAGTATGTAATTGATTGTATTTTTCTATCATTTAATTAGAGTTTTTAACTTCGTAGCAAGCAAGATGTTGATCCAATGGTCAAGATCGATTGGGGTGAAAATGAAAGATCAGATGAAAAGATTGTATCTAATCCTAAAAAGCACCAATTCAACATTAGATCAAGGTCAAAATCATCTTTTTGGACAAGCAAGAGATGCAATTAAAGGAGCCAAAGTGGGCCCATGCACAAGCCATGGAAAGTCCTCCACCTTCACATGGGTTTCACTTAAGCCACTTAGCCATATTCAAGCCATAAAGAAGATGATAAGTTAAGGAGATAAGAAAACCACTAAATCCAAGGATAGGAGCCATCAAGCTTAAGCCATGAGAGCCATCTAAACCATCCATGAAGTCAAGCTAGTGGAGCCCTTAAAGCTGGCAATCAAAGCTACATGAGCTAAGCTATATGGAAGGCCATGATTGGTGGAGAATTTGAAGAATTATCCTTGGGATTTATAGGGATATTTTGAAGAGAATTAAGGTAAAATTTACTAGGATAAGGTGGCATGTGGACCAATAGAAAGAGACCCTTCTATTTTTCATGTTTTTCTATGTTTTTCCTACTTTTTTCGCAGTTTTTGCCTCACTCGTAAGGTGCGCTACGAATTTTACTTTCCATTCAAGAGTCCTACCTTTCTAATACTCCTCCACCTTCCTAAACTCCCATTCAAACCACCTAACCAATCCTAAATTCTTAGGAAATCACCTAGCCAATCAAATTTTCCCATCTCACTTCGTTGTCCTAAATTTTTCCTACCCTTCTCTTTCCTCCCACATTCTTATCTCTTTTCTGCTCATCCATCCACCCACTTTTGATTTTTAAAAGGGTATTCCATGACTTTCAAAGTGGGAGACACCTCATACTAAAAATAAGGTGCCTCCCACCTTATGGCAAACAAAAGGGCAGCCAACCTATCCCACTTTTCCATCTCTTGTAAAACCCTACCTACTCACCCATCCTAGCCATCCAAATCACCTATTTTCACCCCCCACCACATTTTATTCTTAGGTCGCCCTAGAAAATTTAGGAGAAAAGTTATAAAAGAGCATCAAAAACCAAGGTGGAGTGACACTTTTCACTCATAGGGAAAAGACGCCTCCTCACTTGGAGGAGGGTGTCCTCTTCCTACTCCATCTCTTTCCACTATTTTTCTTGGACCTTCATGTCCTTTGAGTAGCTTGTACTCTTTCTTAAGTGTGCTACTACTTCCTCAAGTGTTCACACCTAGGTCTTGGTTGGTTGATTTGCCTTTGAAAGGTTGGTTAGTCTTCCTTGTTTCTCTTTGTTTGATCTTGGTTACCATCATGCCAGTTGATGCTTTACGATTCCATTGTTTTTCCTTGCCTGTTGAATAAGATCCAAGGTTGGTTTTTCCCTTGAAGTGACATCCAGTGACAGCCAAGGGAAGTTAACTTGAATCTAATCTTTACCTTTGCTTTTCATTGTTATTTAGATCTTTTTTAGTTTCCTTGAACTTTAGCATTGTTTTCCTTAGTTTTCCTTGCACGTTACCTTTATATTCCATTAGATTTTCCCTTGAATCTCAAGCTTGTTGGAGGGAAAATCATTATTAAGATCTGGTTTTGAGTTTAGTTTGGGAGAAAGCATGGTACATGCTCTCCAAAAGTGTAATGTACCATCCACATAACCACTTTTCATGCAATACAATTTGATCTTTAATGGAATCTCTTTGATTGTTGGATGATGGTAATTGATTTACAATGTGTCTCATGGTTTAGTAGTTAATTTAAAATTATTGTTCCAACAATTCCAACCAATGCAATCCAAAAAAAGGAATCAAAACCATGCTGCAATCAATTAGTGGAATGCATGGTTTTGAAGGCCTTTAGGGTAGAAGTTGCATAATCTTGTTAACTTGATTGTCCACTCATGTTCCATTAGTTTAATACCTCATCTCAACAAGTATGAAGTTCACTTATCAATTCATGTGGAAACTATGCGCGCAACCCATGGGTGGAACACATGGTTTTAAGTGATTTCTTGAGTATTGAATTCCATGTTAGATGCATTCATGCTAGGAAAAGTAGTTTAGTTAGTGGTTAATTGTTGATCTTACTTAATTTATTAGCATGTTGTTTATTAGTTGTTATTGTTAAAGTTTTCATTCCCATGAATTTATTGCATGATAAGAAAAGTAGTTGATTAGTGCATGTTTCCTTAGGTTAATTGCTAAAATTCATCATTCGGGAAGTTGATTTAGGAAAGTTGTTAAAATTTCATTTTTAGAAAATTTTCACTTTAGGAAAGTCATAAATTTAAAAAGTTTCATTTAGGAAAGTTTTCAATTTAAGTATGTTTTTAGTTTTTGCATAATTTTCATTTCCATGTGTTAATTTCTCTTCTTAGTTTAGGTTAAAAGATCTCTCAAATTTGGCTAGGTTAGATAATTTAAAGTAGGGACTACCAATCACACAATCATTCGATTTCTCATGGGATCGACCTACTCGTGTGAGAATACTATAACTGATTTGTGCGCTTGTGAGTTTAACTTTAAAATCACAACACCTGCCTCTATCTCATACATATCCTCATAGCTTAAAGGGTCTAGGAGTGAAATAGTATGAAAGTGGTGGTTTTATATCCCCTACTTGGTAGGCCATTGCACCTCAACTTTATATACAACAAAAAGAAATTTTGTATACAACAAACAAGTACTTTGTTTTTTTTATGTGAACCTAAGGGAAACCCTAACTATATGATGCAACCTAACTAAATGTGATTCCTAACTCTAAATGATGCACACTTAATCCTAATGATCCACTAATGAGTTGTTTTGATATTTTTTTATAATATATAGGGGAGTTACTTTTAAACCTAAATTTAGACAGCACCTTTTATCTAGGCTCGACCATTGCTTACTAGTTAGGTTTTTCTCTAAAGTGATTAATACAATTCTCATCTAAGGAGTCATTTAGACCTTAACAAACATCAATGAAAGGTGTGAGAAAATTACTTGGATTTTGCATACCCACTATAACCGCAATGCTTAGAATCCACTAGAGTGACATTAGATCTACTCTTTCAAAAAGGGTCCACACCTTAACAGATAGGGTACTCTAACCAGATAGCCTATACTTAGTTTTAGCCAAGCTCAGACTAACCTTGTTAAATAGGTGCAACTAATGCAACAATCCTCAACAATTTGAAATAATTTATAATGAATGACCCTAAACTATATGAATTACACTACCATCCAAAAATTCAATTTTACACTAAATTCAACTACACTAGGAAAAGAAAAGAGAGTGAGAAAAACTTACAGTGGGGTTTTTGATGAAGTTCAAGTGTGAGCCATCATATCCCACACTTGGCCTGTATTATTACAACCCATTTAAAATAAACAATTGAAATTAAGATTACAATGGAACCTCACTACAAATCCTTTCAAAAATAAAAAACTTTAAGCTACAAAGGCAATAAAATCTTAACTAATTCGATGAAGCTTTGGCACACAGAATGGCCATCGTTCCTTTTTACTAAATCCCCTTCACGAGAAAATTAAGAAATATGTTAATTTTTGAGAAATTACCAAAAGTATGTAGGAATGATGCATAAACCCTAATCTAATGCAACCTAAAACTATGATGATAGATAATCAATCTAAACAAAAGTCCAACCACAAATTTCTTGCAATTTCTAAGCAATAGAGCCAAAAATCTAGTGTATGTTTTATAATTACTTGCAAATGCATGAATCAATGTAGTAATTGTACGCGAGTGAGGTCAATCCCACTAGGAACCTCACAAATTTCTAATGCTCTTTGTATCTTATTTAAATCACTTATCCTAGCCAAAGAAAGATTGTATTGATTAAACTAGGAATGCACATAACATGGATTGGTGAAGCAAGGAAATGAGAAACAATCATATCCCAATAATATCAATAACAAGGATACTTGGAAAAATACGATAGATGAGTTAGTTGAACCTATTCTCCATAGACTGGTCATGCAATTTTGGTCACCAAATCTGTCATCTTTGAGATCTAGGAAAAAGAAGAAGGGAAAAGATGTTAGGTATTTAACTTGCAAGGGATATTATTCAGGAAAGGCCTTGCAATCATCAGGAACATTGTTGTTTTAGATGTGGTGAGCTAGGACATGATTGTCCCAAATAGAAGGAGTAGCAACTCCGTTCAGGGTTAGTTTTAAGGAGTTGGGAAGGTGCTCTTTTGACTTTTGATAGACATACTAGGGTGCTAAATTATTTTGGTTTCATATGTTCTTTTATACTTGTACATAATGTAGGGACTAGATGACAAAAAGATGGGACTTTGATCTATAGATTAGTAAACTGGTAAAAGTAGCAGTAGTGAACAATGAAAAGTACCATGGTGATGATAAAAAATTGAAAATAATGTTGATCCATTAGTAGGTTAAAACTGAGTATTAGAGTGCACAACATACATGAAGTAGTGGTATTCTAAATTGTCTACTAAGTTATCATGAAATTTTGAGGACAAAATTTTAATAAGGTGGGTAGGATGTAACATCTTGAATTTTATTATAATACATATATTGAATTTCATGGTTATATCAATGAATGTAAGTTGTTTATGTGGTAATGTTAAGTATGGGAGAGACTTAGGTTTAGAGATTAAAACACCACATGGTTGATTTGACATTCTTTTGGGAAATTTAGACAAAAAGAAATACTTATTTAGATGGGTTAAGCATAATCATGATTATAGAAGACTTGATGGATAGGATGAGTTATCCTAAGGACATGAGAACTAATGAGAGAGTGAGGGCAAGGTGATTGTCACATAATGAGAAATGAAGGATCCATGATTAAGTCTGTCCAAAATTGGATATAGGAAATTATGAAACCTAGACAAAGTGGGACATCTTAAATCTTTAAATGGGTGGATGGGAAACACACACACACACACACACACACACACACACACACACACACACACACACACACACACACACACACACACACACACACACACACACACACACACACACACATCCTTTTACAATCCCAATCATTTGTATAAATGAAAAGATGGAAACATGTCCACAAAAGGAAAGCATCAATCATACACATGTGATAACATGAAATGATTATGAAATGTTTTCATCATATTCATGTTTAATCATGCAACAATCCTTTATCATGCGTAGGCAAAAGTCTTAGTACTAGCTTCATCATGTAAACACACTCCTAATGAAATGACAACATGCAAAAATCTAAAACTCTAGAATTTACAATTTAAAAAAAAAAAAAACCATGACCATGAAATAAATTTCATTTCCATCATGCGTATGACACCTCATGCAATAAATCCATCAAGCAAACAAAAATCATGCAATCCCTTTTACTTCTATCATTCGTGTGACTCACCTTGTTGAAGTTCCGCCGAGTGCACTATCTATCATGAAGCTAACCCATCTCGTAAATTATGCAACTTTAGTTTCATTCATAATTTCTACGATGTGAACATTCTATCATGCTTATGATAACACCTTGCAACAACATTTCCTAATGAGAGGACAAAATGCAAGCCAAAATTCCAACACATTGTTTCATGCAACCAAGTAGCCATGAGCTCCTATAAACCAAGTATTCAATGTTTTACAATACTTCAATCCTAGACATGCACATGTAATATAAAACTTAGTTTCCATCATGTGCATGGTTGCTGATACCAACCATGCTCTAATGTGTTGAGTTCATGAAAGTAAGAAAGAAAAAAAGAAAAAGATAACATACCAACATGCTATTATTCCTACTAGTATGACACATTCACATAAGAACCCTGAATTGAGGATGTAAAACAAAGTAGTGCATAAACAAGCCTTCATCATGTGCATGGTAGATTTGTAAAAACAATGAAGTGTACATGGTAGACCTATCCATAGAATGAAGTATGCTTGGTGTCTCTATAAATAAGCTGAAGTGCACATGGACAAAATCATCAGACAAGATCAGTGATT
Source organism: Warburgia ugandensis (assembly GCA_035236585.1). NCBI lineage: Eukaryota > Viridiplantae > Streptophyta > Magnoliopsida > Canellales > Canellaceae > Warburgia > Warburgia ugandensis. Next base: position 38,705,493 of record CP141134.1, read on the forward strand.
AAAAGATAGGAATGGTGTGTATGATGTGAGTGGAAGTCAAAGGTTTAGATCATGCCACATTGATATTAGAGGTAAGCACCATATTCAGATGAGAAATATATAGTCAAATGAAGCAAGAAGTTGGTAAAACATAGGCATGCTAATCAACAACTAAAAGTGTTTAGATTTAAGTTTAATGTAAGAACCATACCTAAATATAAATCAAGGCTAAAATAAACTAAAATGCTAAACATGAGGTGAACTTGGCTTAGGTTATCATCAAACAATCCAAGATTATCACAAATGACATGATGATGTCTTATGGTCCTTAAAGTCAACCATGGGGGAGATGCATGGCAATAGACTAGAATATCAATTTCAAATGGAGAGATCTATCATGAGGAGATGCACATAGTATGGATGAATTGAAAATTCCAAGACATATAAGAATTTATACCTTGCATTTGCAAACTTCTTGATGGAAGGGAATCAAATGAAATGTTTGTTAAAGAGTCACATTTAAACCACAATGTTATGCTCCTCATTTAAGTTAGCATAAGGTTTCAAACAACATGTGTTTGAGGTCTAGCATTTCTTTAATCTTAGGAAAACCAAGCTAGTGTAGAGAAGTTCCTTAACAAACCCCTACCTCTTTGATGAGGTAGTTTTCTACTATCTTCTTGTCCAAAATGTAGTGTCTGAGAGAAAATTCCTATTAGTCTCCTTCACCGTCCTCTTTTGCTCTCTCTCTCTCTCTCTCTCTCTCTCTCTCTCTCTCTCTCTCTCTCTCTCTCTCTCTCTCTCTCTCTCTCTCTCTCTCTCTCTCTGTCTCTCTCTCTCTATATATATATATATATATATATCTATATATATACACACACATTTATATCTTTTTCCTTTCTAATATTATCTCAGAAACTCCCCCTCTCACTCTTTTACTATTTCGTATCATGCAATTATCCTAGAATATATCTTTTATTTGAACTTCTTCCCTATCTCATAGTGGTTGTCCATACTACGTGGATTCAGTGTATGAGGATGTCTCCTAGTTTTGGGAATCTAAATATTTTCCAAAAAATTAACTTAGCATACCATTTTGGTGGGTTGAACTCTAGACTTAAGCCATTAGCACTCATGTGATAACAAGTTAAGCTAGCTGGCTTCTTGTGATAACTTTTGGAAAAATAAATATTTGTATTATAAAAATGCAAGTTATTACATTCTACCCTCATAAAAATTTAGTCCTCAAAATTTTGGGACAGCTCCATGAACAACACCCCATGTTTGCTAATCAATCCATGCCTAAGATAATGTCAAAGTCCATAGAATTTAAGAGGATTAGATTAGCACTATGTTCTTGATCAGCCCACTAATAAGCATGTCTTGTAGAAATTTGTGTGCTGTTATTGGTTCCCCATTGGTTACTAGCTTCTACACAGACACCCACTGTATCTTTAATACCTTCCATGATGTAAAGTCACATGATATAAACAGGTGTGTGTGGAGCAAGGATCTACTAATATATGAGCAAGTCTATAAAATTTTTGAAGACTACCTTTTGTGGTGACTCGGGTTTTTATAACACATTTTTACAAGTGTTTGCAAAGATAGGGCCCTTAATAGTGAAATTTTTTGAAAACTAAATGGCAGAAAAAATCTTTTTCATTGAAATTGATTTGTAGAGACCCAAGTTCTACTTCAACTTACTTATCATACATAGATTTTTGTACCAAAATAAAATTTTCATTGAAGAACAATAGAAATACTTTTATTAAATATTAGGATCCATCCAATGGTTCACATACACAACCCCTTTATTATTACAATACATTTTCCAAATTACACAATCCAAATTACAAGGTACTCAATACAAATTCCTCAAAAGAAATATCACGATCAATGATACTACAGTGCATAGCTTCAATCTTCCGCTTTTCAATCTTCCTTATATATATGATATATTGTAAACATTCAAACATTTACAATATCTCAGCAAGCTATGCTTGGTAGGGGATTTAAGAAGCATGATAATTTAATAATATATGTCAAAATTCAATACTTTCATTATTCATTTCCATTATATCATAAATCCATGAAATATTTCCATTTCTATGAATTATAAAGTGTATGACATTCATTTAACTTCCCATGTTATATATTGTATATGGATAAATTCGTTAAAATCGTAAAAGTAGTCAATAATGACAACAGTTAAACATTCCCAAACTATAATGATTTTATTATCAACCCCTTTCACTTAGGGGTCAATATTCATAATCAACCTTTCCACTATAGGAGGTCAATATTTCAGCTAGTTTTTATATTGGGAATTTTCCTTTCATGGGAAATATTGCTAATACACAATTAATGAGCATTTCATTATGCCATAATATAAGGCATTCCACTATGCCTATCCCATATGCATCATAATGCAAAATACATAAAGATTGCTATAATGTATCTTGATCTATACTAGTGCACTTAGATAACTGCTCTATACTTCACTTATACCATGATGGAAAAATTATGTCACTGCTTGTACGGGGAGACAGGACTTTCATAGTGGTGGCCTTCCCATAATTGCCCCACCTAACTTTTAGCCTCATTTAGGGCATTGTTAAGTGTTCATTTTTGGCTAAAAGACCCCTAGATTAGCATTCAATAAGATCATCTAACCGTCCAAATTGCAAAATTTAGCTTGATTAACCATCTAGACCTTAATCAACGGTTAGATGATCATTCGAGCTTATTAAAGGATTAATGTACCGTTTGATTATTCTAATTTAGTCTTTTATTTTGCAGATCAACGGAAGGAAGGTTGGATGGCTCAGCTCTATGATCAACGGTGCAGATAAAAAAGGCAAGAGTCCTAATCAACAAAGAGTCCTAATCAACAAGGAATCCTAATTGGAAGAGTTCTAGTTGGAAGAGGAGTTGTAAAAGGATGAGGATTCCTAAAAGGGATGGAGTTCTAATTGAAAGAGGAGAAAGTTTTCCCATAAAACTCTAACTCTTCAAGGATAGAGTTTAAGGAAGGAGTTGATGAAGATAAGGAAGAAGGTGGAGATAAAAAAGGAAAGAAAAGGCTATAAAAAGTAAAACCGTATGAGAGAGAGGGGGAGGAGTTTTTTTGGGTGTTTGGAGTTTTTGGGTTTTATCTTTACTTTCCTTATTCCTCATTTTGTGTTCATGCTTCCTTACTCTACATATTCTATTTATTTTGTCTCTTGTTTCCATCATCTTGCCCAAACCTTCCTTCTCCCCATTAACCGTTCATTCCTGCCCATCTACATTCTTTATTCCTTTTTTTTTCTGCCCAACATCCATGCACAATCCAGCCATCACACTGCCACACCACCAATTTTCTTCTCTTCCTCTTTACCCTCTATAGCCCACGTTCACATACAGAATCAACCTTCCATTCCTCCACTTACATCCCACGTACCAAACCATCACTGGTCTTCATAGGTCGCACACCCAGTGAAAGGTTGTCACTCCTGATCCTGTCGCACCATTTCTCCTCTGTCAGGTTTCCCCTGTTTGCATCTCTCTCTTTCACATTCACAACCCAAACGCCCATTTTGTTGAACCGCACCCATCTCCTCAATCTTTTATTTCCCTTCATTCACCGCACACTGTCTCTATTGTTATTGCTTCAACCATAACTGAACCATCTCATATCTCTCTCAATGCAACGACGGCATTTGCACCGGCCTAGCATCGACCCATCTCAACGTCTTCACCAAAGAAAACCTATGTCGGGTTTTTCCCCCGACTGCCGTCACTGACCAGAGATTTCCACCTCGGCCAGGCATCATCCCTGATCTGGAGTCATCTTCACCACTGACCCAATCTGTCACCCTACCTCCATCGAAATTTTTTCCATCGGCCACACGCCTAGCACTGGCCTCTGCCTCCATCAAGCCAATCAGAAGTGGGACGCCCCATCCTCAGAAAAGGCGACTTTTTCCAACGCTCCATCCAAGCAAGGACCACCTGCCTGGTGTTTTCTCGCCTCCGGACGGTTCGGGGAAGGAAACCCGAACTCCCGCGTTGCTACTCTTCCCCCTTTCTCCCCAGGCGTCTGCACTTCTCCTCCAGCTCCATCTCCTTCTCCTCCGGTTTCTCCTTTGTTGGGTTTTCCTAGTTTTTGTTAAAAACCAGAGTTTGAACAGAATGACGGTTTTGCCCTTCATCTTTAAATGAAATGACAATTCTGTTCAATTCCAGTAATGACATCTGCGTCCCTTGTTTAATGACATCTGTATCCCTGTTTTATTTACATCTGTGTCCCTGTTCTATTTAAGCTTTATTTTATCCATCTTTTGACAGTGTTATCCAGGGACAATGCCATCCAAGGACAGTGTGATTCAAGGATGTTTTGATTAGTTTTATTTTATTTTCTGGAATTGAAAGTTAATTAAAGTGCATCAATTGAATAAATCTGAATGATTATGCTAGTTTTGTTCTTCTCATCAAATTTCAAGTAATTAAATTTTATTAAAAACTCCAATTAAAGCGAGTCCCTGTGGGTTCGACTCGTATTTGCATAGCTATACTACAATAGCCCGTGCACTTGCGGAAAACATCAACAGGCATGGTATCCATCACATCATCACATTTCGAAAAGTGGTTGGCCAAACCCTTATAACTTTCCTAACATAGGATCCCCAGGCTCATGCCTATTTAAAACAAAACCACAAGCCTCCATGCTTGTATGTAAAATAATTATTTTACTATCAGACGATTTGTTTGTCTATCTAAGGCCGGAATAACATCTACTTCCTTATTGATTTAGGGTTTACCTATTTTTAATTAATTCTAAACTTAATAACAATTGCATAAATATGCCATCATCATTGGTTGTATCATAGTATTCTAAGGCATTTATAAGCATTCTAATTGCATCATGAATTTTTACAATTCAAAAAATAAGATCATGTGCAAAAACATGTATCTTTTAAGTAAATGCATCCTTAAGATCCACCCACCTTTGATGTGGTAATTCCACTCCTTAAGATCTTACATGATCTTTATCAACGTATGTATCTGTCAAATCATGCGTATAATGTCATCCCTCAATTCCATGTGTACTTCCTATATGATCTTTTGATCATCCTTAAGGAGGATGGTTTGGATCTCTTTCCTTGAATCATATTGATCAAGGTTTAGATCATCTAGCTTATTGATTTTACATTTGATCTAAAATCTATATTCTAAATCAAGAATTTAATCTAGATTAATAATTCTTTTGTTTTATTGTTCTTGATCATTCAAGATCTCTTAATTAATTTTGTTTGATCATTATTATCTTACTTAAAGTTTAGTTTGATTTGATAATTTCCTAACCTTTTATGTTCTTATTATTAATGTTCAACTAGTTAGTGTTTTACTGGTTGAAAATGATTTATTTCATCCTAATTCTAGACTGTTCCTCCTTATTTCAGATTTGACTACTGCTCACAATTAAAGTATGCTCAAAAAGTGGTTAATACGATCCTCATGTAAGAGCGTTTAGACCTCAGCAAACGTCAACAGAAGGTGAGGGAAGATTACTTGGATCTTGTATACCCACTATAACCACAATGTTCAGAGTCCACTGGAATGATACTAGACCTAACCTTCTATAAGGTTCCTATCAACTCTATTACCTGAGTCCCTTTTCTACTAAATTTAAACTTGGGTCCATGAACATTAATCATGCCATTCATGGATATTTATTATTCTTCTAAATGGGCTAAGGAGATGGTGATGAATTCCATTCCTTATCTTATACTAATTACTATAGCCCTTACTATGATTAATTTCATGTCATCCATAAATTATAAGTGTTCATGAAAGTACATCTAGATTTTAATTAATCAAATAATTACATTTTTGTGATTTTCTTATAATTTTGTCATATTTACTTAACATGAACATTAAATCATAAAATTAATCTAACAAGTAAATCTACAAATAAATCAGATACTATAAATGGACAATTTAGATAAAAATTATGCATATTACAGATTTCCATCATAATCCAACCATTAGATCTAAATTCTATTCCTTAGATCTAGGGTTTTTATCACATTAAGGGTCCAAATCTTAAGTTTTCACATTTTTGTCATATCTGACCCACAACTTCATGTAATCTCATCAATAAATCCCATCCATAAGGTTTGATCATCCTAGATCTCACTCATCAAGGAGATTAGTAATAGATTTTGAAATTAACATAAAGATACAGTACTAAAATCATTATTTTTATGGGTTCAGGAGATTCTACCCATCAAGAGGAATTCAGTGATCCTTTCCAATTTCTAGTTGGAGTTAAATTGAGTTTAGAATCACCATTTTAAGATTTCAGTTCAAAATTTCAATGGTCCATATCACTTCTAGACAATGAGGATGTGAGAAAACAAAGCGGCTCGCATTTCAGTTACCAAGACGTAGGCATAATCGTTTTTCATGATGACTGCATCATACGCAGGGTGCTGGCAGAGACGCTCTTACAACGAACATCTCTACATTGCGTTCCCCTCTGCATCTTCGACACAGGTGCAGATGAATGACGAGATGGTCCTATTTGGACCGTCAAATCACCAGTCATCGAATCGACATTAAAAATCAAATGAAATTATACTATTATTACAGATTTGGGGATTTTTGGCCCCTTTTGAATCCATTAGATGGCTCAGATTTTCCATTTGAGTTGTCCATGATGGATTTCTAAGCCTAGGTCACCGGCACTGGATCCACCAAAAAAACATTACTGGAAAATCTAGTCCGGTGATCATCTGGTCTTAAAAATTACCGGAATAGATAGAGGGGAAGGAGATCCACCTACCTGGAATGTCCAGAGAAGAGAAGAACTATGAAAAATAAGGAATCCACTCTGGAGAATAACGTTGATAGAGTTTAGTATTTTTCGGTGAAATGTCCAATGTATTGTTGTTTGATCTTTATGAAATGATAAGGCTTTTGAAGATTATTATGTTCTGAATCTTTTTAACAGATTTGGATCTGAATTTTAATGGCTAAATCTGGATGTTTAATTGAAAAATAGTATCTAGGCCAGTCAGAGACGACGCATCTCCGAATGCAGCCGATAAGGAGAGACAGAATATTCTGTCCGATGTGTCTGGGGACATGCTTCTAGTGAAAGAGAGAGGAGAGAGAAAATAGGGAAAAAGTGGTGAAAATGGGGAGAAAAATAAGAAAGGAGAGGCTTTTTGGGGCTGGAATCAAAGGAAAAGTTAGGGAATTTGGAGAAGACTTTTATGAACATTTACAACAAAATTTTTGGACTATTTATAGGCAAATTTTGAAAATTTAAATATATTCTTATTTAATTATATAATTCCACTACCAATTATTAAATTGGTAGTCGAACTTACCTCAACTGGTAGCTGAATGCTAGCTTATGCATGCCTTACATCATTACTGACCTCAGTCTTTACCTAACTTTGTGGGCCCCACAATAAAGTGAAATTATTGCTTTGTCCTTTTTAATTACAAAAATAGAGAAAAATAAAGATTTTTCATCCAAATTCAGAATTTAGCATATTTATAGTCGTTTGACTCTATTTTTTTTACTACATTCCAAATATATATGTTTCAACTCATGATTCTATTTCTATAAAAAGTGAATTTTTGACAACCTAATATTCCAGCCCGATTTTTAAAAAAAAATCAACTTTTATTAGTTGTTCAATTACAACTACAAAATTGGGGTTATTACAATCTCCCCCTTATAATAAGTTCTTCCTCAAAAATTGTTATATTATAATTACTCAAACTATCTAGGATATGACTTCCTCATTTCTTCTTCCATTTCTCATGTGGCTTCCTCAACAGAGTGATGTTGCCACAATACTTTGACTAAGGGAATTGTTTTGGTCCTCAATTGCTACTCCTTTTAATCCAAAATCCATATCACCCTTACTTAGGTTAAGTCTGGTTTCAATTCCTCTGGCATTCTTTGAAGTATATGAGTATCATCTTATATGTATTTCCATAGCATAGATACATGAAATACATTGTGTACTTCAAAGAGTTGTGGTGGTAGTGCTAATTTGTAAGCCACTAAACCAATTCTTTCTAATATTTCAAATGGACCAATAAACCTAGGACTGAGTTTTCCTTTGTTTTCGAACCTCATGACCCCTTTAATTGGTGAGACTATTAGAAATACATGATCTCTAACTTCAAATTCTAGGTTTCAAGTCTTTTATCTGCATAACTCTTTTGACGACTATGAGCAGTTAACAATCTCTTCTTTATTACCTTGACCTTATTTATATACTGTTCCACAAGTTCTGACTTCATTAGCCTTCTTTCTCCAACCTCACTCCAACAAGTTGGTGACTGACACGGTCGCCCATACAATGCCTCATATGGTGCCACACCAATGCTTGCATGAAAACTATTATTATATGCAAATTCTATCAATGGAAGATGGTCATCCCAATTTCCCTTCCCATCTAATGCACGTACTCTCAACATATTCTCTAATGTTTGAATAGTCCTTTCTGACTGACCATCTGTTTGGGAATGAAATGCTATACTAAATCTAAGCAACGTTCCCAATGCTTGTTGTACACTCCTACAACACCTTGAAGTAAATCTTCAATCTCTGTCAGAGATGATGGATAATGGAACTCCATGAAGACTATTTCTTTCACATACAACTTAGCTAAACTGTAAACTAATTAATTTTTTTTAATTGAAAGGAAATGTGCTGACTTTGTTAATCTGTCTACAATTACCCAAATCATGTCATGACCTTCATGTGTTTTAGGCAATCCTACCACAAAATCCATAATGAGATGATCCCATTTCCACTCTAGAAGTTCCAATGTGTGTAACATTCCAACAGGTCTTTGATGTTCATCTTTAACTTGTTGACAATTTAGACACTTGGCTACAAATTCACCCATGTCTCTTTTCATGCCTTCCCACCCAAAATTTCTTTTGAAGTCCTAATACATCTTTGTGCCCCCAGGGTGAATAGAAAATTTTAATTGATGGGCTTCTTGTAACAGATCTTTTCTCAAGTTTGTACTTGAGGGAACCATTAACCTTTCCTAAAAATGGATACCTCCATCTATACCTTTACAAAAGCCAGTCTTTTTAAACAATTCTTGGGTTACTATATCCTCTTCTTGGGCTTTTAGGACTTAATCTACAAAGGCTGATTTGATGGTGATGTTGGTAAGTACTGCTCTTGTCTTTCTACTTAATGCATAAGCTACTACATTCACCTTTCCAGGATGGCATTGGACGGCAAAATCATAGTCTTTGATATACTCCATCCATCTATGTTGTCTCATGTTCAGATCAACCTGAGTGAAAATATACTTGAGGCTTTTGTGATTGGTGAATACATTGAACTTTTCACTGTACAAGTAATGTCACCAAATTTTTAAGGCAAACACTACTACTACAAGTTCTAGGTCATGTATTGGGTAATTCATTTCATGTTTCTTTAGTTGACATGAAGCATAAGCAATGACTTTCTCATTTTGCATTAATACACTCCCTAACCCTTTTACTAAAGCATCATAGTATATTTCATAACCCCCACTCCCTAGTGGTTAGGTTAAAAATGGTGCTATAGTCAATCTCTTTTTGAGCTTTGGGAAACAATTTTCATACTCATCAGTCCAAGTAAATTGTACCCCTTTTCTAGTCAATGTAGTTAGAGGGAGAGCTATAAGGGAAAACCCTTCAACCCATCTAAGAAAACTACGCATTTTTGTTACTATCTTATGTTTTTTTCAATTCATTATTGCTTCAACCTTGGTTGGGTCCACTTCAACTCCATTCTTGGAAATCAAATGACCCAATAAATTAACTTTCTCTAACCAGAATTCACACTTACAAAATTTACCTAACAATTTATGAGTTCTAAGTGTGTTTAGCACAATTTGTAAGTGTTCTTGATGTTCTTTATTACCAGCAAAGTAAATCAATATATCATCAATAAAGACGATTACAAACTTATCTAGGAAATCCTTGAAGATTCTATTCATCAAATCCATGAATACTGTAGGTGCATTTGTCAGACCAAAGGACATAACTAGAAATTCATAATGCCCATACCAAGTTCTGAATGCTGATTTGGATATATCCTCATCCTTAATCCGCAATCAATGATATCCTGATCTAAGGTCAATTTTGGAAAAGACCTTAGCAGATTGGAGTTGATCAGATAGATCATCAATGCGTGGTAAAGGATATTTAATCTTTACTATCACATTGTTCAACATTCTATAATCAATACATAATCTCATTGACCCATCCTTCTTCGCAAATATTACTGGTGCTCCCCATGTTGACCTACTCAGTCGAATAAACCCTCTGTTTAACAATTCTTGTAGTTGACTTTTCAACTCTTTCAATTTAGTTGGGGCCATCTATAGGGTGCTTTACAAATTGGAGCTGTACTAGGAATTCATTTGATGGTAAACTCAATTTCTCTATGAGGTGGTAATCCTGGAAATTCTTCTAGAATGACATCTTGGAAATCCTTGACTGCATCAATTTCCTCTATTTGGCCTGTTCAACATCCAAAGCAACCATTGTTGCTAGAAATGCTTGACATCCCTTGGACATGTGTTTGGCAGCCTTCATATATGATATTATAGATGTGTCTAAGTCATTTTGTTTCCCAAGAAAAACTAACACTTCTTCACTAGGTATGCTAAATGTGACTTTATACAACAGTCCATAACTACCCAATATTTTATTAACCAATCCATCCCCAGTATAATGCCAAAATCTACCATGTTTAGTAAAGTAAGATTTGTATCCATTCTTTTCCCCAGTACTTCAATGGGTACATGTTGAATAAATTGTTGTACTCTAATTGATTTACTAACCAAAGTTATTACATCTAGATTGAATCCCAAGTTTTTCACCAGCAATTGTGTACTAGATGCAAATTCATAGGATATAAAAGAATGTGTAGATCTTGAATCAAATAATACTTTGGCATGATTGTTAGATACACGTAATGTACCTCCTATCACCACATTAGATGTTTGAGCCTGGCCATCGGTGATGGTGAATATCCTCCCTTGATGACGAGGGACATTCTCCTTAATTGCCAACGATTTGATGCAGTTAGTGGCAATATGTCCAAGCTCCCTACAATTGTAGCACTTGATAGGAGGTCATCGTCATCATCGCTGTTGTTGTTGGTCAGGTCTACGGCATATGTTTCCTTGGTGAAACCTTCTACATCTAGGACAAGGTTTTGTCCTAGTGCATTATTCCCCTTATTTCTTTGGGGCCTGAAGTTGTTCATTGGTCTCTTGCCCTTCTAAAAAGGCCTTTGAATGACATTTTTGCCTCCTCTAAACTTAGTTGTTTGGTTCTTCTTAAAGTCCTCTTCAAATTTTGAGGCCATTTCTATGCAATCTGCTAGAGTTGTAGGTTTGGTACACATCACCTTTATCCTCAGTCCTAGGTGTAGTACTTCTAGGAATCGATCAATTGTATGTATTTCAGTGTCACAAATATGTGATGCAAATATCTTTAACTAGGTAAATTTCTTATCATAATCTACAGCCGAGAGATTCCCCTGTCGTAGATCCAGAAATTCTTTTTCCTTTCTTTCTTGCACATGAATGGGAAAATACTTGTTGTTAAACACGTCCTTAAATTCTTCACAAGTAGTTTCTCCAGAATTGGAAAAGAAAGTTTTATTGGCTGATCTCCACGAAAAAGTAGATTTTTATTTTAAAAGGTATGTAGCAAATTTGACTTTTAGTTCTGGAGGAGTACGTAATATATAAGTTTTCTCTACCTTCTCGACATCACCCTTACCATTATATCCTATAACCATCTTTTGGAATCTCTCCACCATCTTGTCTATTTTATCTAGTGTTAATTGAAAACTTCCAACTACTCCACTTGGTATAGGTGAAGAATGATCTTCTACTAGTTTTGGAGTATCTTTTCTTGGTATAGATGTGTTAGGTCCTACTTCAGGTTGAGCTTGAGCCTAAGTACTTAGTACTTCAACAAGAGGTGGTGTAGTCTAAGGCTGTTGGATATGAGGAAGAAGACCCCTCAATACTCTTGTTATCATTTTCTCCATATTATTTACTGATGAACCCTTCATATTGTTCTTTGGAGAACTTTGAGCCATTTTCCTGGTTATTCTCTTAGGTGGCATTTGCTCATAAACCAAAATTTTTATATAAGTGATCTAAATAACTAATTATATTTGACCCTAAATTTAGATTATTCTCTTTTTATTGGACATATTGGGGCTACAAGTGACTAGATGAACCGCTCTGATGCCAATTATGGCTACTCAGGTTTTTATAACACATTTTTACAAGTGTTTACAAAGACAAGGCCCTTAGTAATGAAATTTTTTGAAAACTAAACGTAAAAAAAAATCTTTTTCTTTGAAATTGATATGTAAAAACCCAAGTGCCACTGCAACTTATCATACATAGACTTTGTACCAAAATAAAATTTCCATTGAAGAACAATAGAAATACTTTTATTAAACATCAGGTCCATGTAGTGGTTCACATACACAGCCCCTTTATTATTACAATACATTGTCCAAATTACACAATCCAAATTACAAAGTACTCAATACAAATTCCTTAAAGGAAATACCCTAATCAATGATACTGCAATGCATAGATTCAAGTCTTGAGCTTCAATATTTCTTATCTGTATTTGAGATATTGTTAACATTCAAACATTTACAATATCTCAGCAAGCTATGCTTGGTAGGGGATTTAAGAAGCATGACAATTCAACAATATATCTCAAAATTCAATACTTCCATTATTCATTTCCATTATATCATAAATTCTTGAAATATTACCATTTCTATGAATTATAAAGTGTATGACATTCATTTAAGTTCCCATGTTATATACTATATATGGATAAATTGTTAAAATCATGCAAGTAGTCAATAGTGACAACAGTTAAGCATTCCCATACTATAATGATTTTATTATCAACTCCTTTCACTATAGTGGGGTCAATATTCATAATCAACCTTTCCCCTATAGGAGGTCAATATTTCAACTAGTTTTTATATTGGGAATTTTTCCTTTATGGGAAATATTGGTAATACATAATTATTGGTCATTTCATTATGCCATAATATAAGGCATTTTACTATGCCTATCTCATATGCATCATAATGCAAAATTTATCAAGGACTAACATGTTGCAGCCAGATCTGTACAAGCGTGCTTGGATAACTGCTCTATACTCCACTGATACCATAGTGGAAAAATTATGTCACTGCCCATATGGGGAGACAAGACTTTCACAGTGGTGGCCTTCCCATAATTGCCCCACCTGACTTTTAGCCTCACTTAGGGCATGGTATCCATCACATCATCACATTTCAGAAACTGGGTGGCCAAACCGTTATAACTTTCCTAGCATAGCATCCCTAGGCTTATGCTTGTCTAAAATAAAACTACAAGCCTAAATGCTTGTATGTAAAATAATGATTTTACTGTCAGATAATTTGTCTATTTATCTAAGGCTGGAATAATATATACTTCCTTATTGATTTAGGGTTTACATATTTTTAATTAATGCTAAACTTAATAATAATTGCATAAATATGCCATCATCATTGGTTGTATCATAGTATTCTAAGGTATTTATAAGCATTCTAATTACATCATGAATTTCTACAATTCTAAAAATAAGATCAAAATGCATCCTTAAGATCCACCTACCTCTAATGTGATAATTCCACTCCTTAAGATCTGCCACAATCTTGATTAACGTATATATCTGTCAAATCATACATATAATGTTATCCCTCAATTCCATATATACTTCCTATATGATCTTTTGATCATACCTAAGGAGGATGATATGGATCTCTTTCCTTGAATCATATTGATCAAGGTTTAGATCATCTAACCTATTGATTTACATTTGATTTAAAATCTATATTCTAAATCAAGAATTTAATCTAGATTTATAATTCCTTGTTTTATTGTTCTTGATCAGTCAAGATCTCATAATTGATCTTGTTTTATCATTATTATCTTACTTAAAGTTTAGGTTGATTTGATAATTTCTTAACCTTTTATGTTCTTATTATTAATGCTCAATGAGTTAATGTTTTACTGGTTGAAAATGATTTATTTCATCCTAATTCTAGGCTGCTCCTTGTTATGTCATATTCGACAAATGCTTACCAATTAAAGTTTGCTAAAAAAGTGGTTAATACTGTCACGACCTGGGTTTTTAAGTGATGCAATGTTGATAAAAAGGCGAGATCTCTTGTTTTATAAATATGAAATGCATGAAATTCTTTTTCATTTGGAAAACAACCTTTCATAAAAACCCCGAGTGTGAAAACTCATTCTCAATCTATTTAGTCATGGCAAAGTTTTAAATCAATAATGTTCCCAAGAAAGTGTTAGTCACAGCCCCAGTTATTAGAGAGTAACTACAATCAAGTAACATTGAAAGATAAGATAGGGGTGTACTTACTTGTGCTTGGCCTTATGTCTACTAGTACAAATGTCCCTTGCCCTTAGGTATTTTCTTTGTATCTGAAAAATGTTGAGGATCGGGTGAGTATATACTATACTCAGTAGGGCTTATCACTACTAGTTTATAAATGCATGAGTTGTTTTAAAATCATGTGCTTATTCATTCAAAACATGCGTATGTTTGAATACTCGAGTTCAATATTAGTATAAGAATCCATAATCAACTGAAATTCTTATAACTTAAAAGATCACATAATTTCAAAAGTTAAAGTATCATATATATGATAACATCATGATATGCAATAGATGCCTCATGGAGTCCAACTCATGGACCCCTAGTATGGTATGGTCGACCAACCTCATATCATGCTTCATGAAATGCACATCAAACCATAGGGTCCACTATGCCCACGGCCTCCTCGCCGTGTGGTCCCCGGGTACCTGAGGACACTTGGTCATAGCCTCCACGGGGCCTATGACACGCCGACCCAGTGCCGTGACACCAGTGATAGCCCCCTGTACCACATGCAGTCGACGTAGGGACTTGCCTCTTTTTGGGCGTGGTACCCATCCACCTATTAGTGGTAGAGGCTGGGTGGCCAACCCAGACCCCTCGGCATAGCACCCATAGGCTTACTTGCCCAAATCACATAAGATAAGTCAAAACCTGTTAAAACTTGTCCTCTTTTGGGTCCCTCACAATTGCTTAGCCCTCGGCACTCTAGCGTCTTTTGGAAACCCTCAAGGACATGCAATCTTTGCAGTACGTAAATCATGCAATGCATGCAGTCGTTTGCAACACATGTATGTGCATAATGTATATGCAGTCATTCCAAAACATGGCTATTTACAAAGCATTTATCATGCATGCTGAATTTATTCATACAAATCACATGCAAATCAAGTCATATATCCAAAACATATGTTCTCAAATAACAATAGTTCTTTTAAAAGGATCTAATAGTGATAGAGCACCTACCTGACTATGTCGCGTTCACCCTCTTGTCCTCGTACACTCCTGAACAGGGTTTGGGGACTTAAGGTTAGTTTAACCTATCTTTAATGGGTTTAGAGCATTTGGGTCTCATTACTTAGGCATTAGGGGTCCATCCCTATGCCTATGGGTGTCCTAAGGTCCTAATTAGGCCTTGGTATTCTCAGTTTCCCAGAGTCCTAGCGGTCACGCGCCATCATCCTATTCTAAGGGTCATGCCCTAATTTTATTGGGCTTTGATTATGGATTTTATAGTTTGGATGTGTCCGCGTCGTTGATACGGACACAACGCTTTTTGCGGCGCCTCAATCGGAGCTCTAGATCTCAAGTTATAAGCGTTTTAACGTTGCATGTACATATAGTCTTAAAGACAAAAAAACGAAGGAATGCTAGGGCGCTGCGCGTCTGCGACGTGCGCCCAGCATTCTTAAGAACCAAAAAAAAAACGACGCCTCGCTAGTGCGCTACGCGTCTGCGGCGCGCGCCTCAGCGGGCGCGTCTGAAGACGCGCTATAAGACGCCGCTCGTCGTTCCTTTAGCTGGCGCGTTCCTGGACGCGCCCGTTTGGTTTTTTCCAGACGGCGTCGACTTGCGTCGACGTGGGACGGTCCTGTTGGATCGTCCTGCTTGTTAGTGACTTGGGTCGTCCTCAGGTCACCCTGGTTCGACCCTGTCGAACCAGTGCGGCCTGGGGACGTCCCAGGGGTCTTTGTGGCTCCCCTGGAGGCCTATTCTGCATGGTTTTTCATGGAAAAACCTAGGGAAATCGTTCCTGGAACTATGGTGGAGATGGGTTTTGGGTTTTTTCGTGTGTACCTGCTTCGTGGGTGGTTTTCTCTCCACGTTTTCCCCCCTTGCTCACTGCTTCACGACTGGTTTTCTCCAAGGCTTTTGGGCTGCCATTAGAGGCACCCAAGAGCTCTATTTATAGGGCTTTTACAGAGGGTTCTGGAGGGTTTCTAACCGCCTTTGAATGGAGGTGGGGAACCCTCTGGAATGGCGGTGGTTTCTTCTTGAAACACCGCCGTTCCAGAAACCTCTAGGAGGTTGAAGACGACGGGGTGCTCGTATCAAAACGGGCACCTGTGTTTTTCAGGTTAAATCGTTTTTGGAAAATTTACAGTTTTGCCCCTGATCTTCAAAGGGCCATATCTTGCTCATTTTAACTCCGTTTTGGGTGATTTTGGTCTTGTTGGATTCCTTTTTCCGAGACGCATCTAATGGAACCAATTTTAGTACCAAATTCCTGGGTTTAGTTATGGTGACTAGTGAAATGACCAAAATGCCCTTTTCTTTAAAATTGAACTTTTTATTGCTAAACTTGGAATTTCAATATTAAAAAATTGGAGTCATTACAAATACAATCCTCATGTATACATGCATTTAGACCTCAAAAAATGTCAATGAAAGGCTAAGGAAGATCACTTGGATCTTGTATACCGCCTATAACCACAATGTTCAGAGTCCATTGGATTGGCACTAGACCTAACCTTCTACAAGGTTCCTATGAGATCTTTTACCCTAAGTCCCTTTTCTACTTAATTTTAACTTAGGTCCATGAACATTAATCATGTCATTCATTGATTTTTATTATTCTCCTAAATGGGCTAAGGAGATGGTGATGAATTCCATTCCTTATCTTATACTAATTACTGTAGCCCTTACCATGATTAATTTTATGATATCCATATATTATAATTTTTCATGAAAGTACATCTAGATTTGATTAATCAAATAATTACATTTTTGGTGATTTTCATGCAATTTTCTCATATTTACTTAATACGAACATTAAATAATAAAATTAATCTAATAAGTAAATCTACTAATAAATCAGATACCATAAATTGACAATTTGGATAAAAGTTTTGCATATTACAAATTTCCTTCATAATCCCCTTCATAATCCAACTATTTATCTAATTTCCATTCTTTAGATCTTTGGTTTTTATCACATTAAGGGTCTAAATCTTAATTTTTCACATTTCTGTCACATTGACCTATAACTTCATGTAATCTCATCATTAAATCATTAATAAATCCCATCCATAAGTTCTGATCATCCTAGATCTCAGTAATCAAGGAGATTAGTAATAGATTTTGAAATTAACAGAAAGATACAATACTAAAATCATCATTTTTATGGGTTCAGTAGATTCTACTCATCAAGAGGAATTCAATGGTACTTTCTGATCTCAATTTGAAGTTAATTTGAGTTCAGAATCACTATTTTAAGATTTCGGTTCAAAATTTCAATGGTCTAGATCACTTATAGACGATGAGGATAGGAGAAAATAGAGCGGCCCTCATCTTCATTATCGGAATGTAGGCGGCATCATTTTTTACCATGACCACGTCGTACGTGGGGTGCGCGCGCAGAGATGCCCCTGTAGGGAACGTCTTCGCATTGTGTTCCTGTCTGCATCTTTGACACAAGTGACATTGAATGGTGAGATGGTCTGATATGGGTTGTCAGATCACTAGTCATCGGATCAACATCAAAAATCAAATGAAATTCTACTGTTATTATAGATCTGGGGGTTTTGGGCCCTTCTGAATCCATTGGATGGTTCAAATTTCCCGTCTGAGTTGTCCATGATGGATTTCTAGACCTAGGTCACCGGTATTGAATCCATCGAAAAAACATGGTCAAAAAATCCAGTTTGGTGATCATCTGGTCTTAAAAACTACCGGAATAGATAGAGGGGAAGGAGATCCATTAACCTAGAACGTCCAGAGAAGAGAAGAACGCCAAAAAAATAAGAAATACGCTCTGGAGAATAAGGTTGCCAGAGTTTCGTATTTTTTGGTGAAATGTCTAATGAATTGTTATTTGATCTTTATGAAATGATAGGGCTTTTGAAGATTATCATGTTCTGGATCTTTTTAATGGATTGGATCTGAATTTTAATAGCTGAATCTGGATGTCTAATTGAAAAATAGTACCTAGGTGAAAACCTAGGTCAATTAGAGACGACGCATCTCCAAACATGCCTAATAAGCAGAGACGGAATATTTCATCCGATGCATTTAGGGATGTGCTTCCAATGAAAGAGGGAGAAGAGAGAAAATAGGGAAAATGGGGAGAAAAATAGGGAAGGAGAGGGTTTTTAGGGTTGGAATCAAAGGGGAAGTTAGGGAATTTAGAGAAGAATTTTATGAACATTTAGGACGAAAATTTTGGACTATTTATAGGCAAATTTTAGAATTTTTAATATTTAATTATTTAATTATATAATTCCACTACCAATTATTAAATTGGTAGTGGAACTTCCACTACCTCCACTAGTAGCTGGGTGCTAGCTGATGCATGCCTTGCATCATTGCTGATCTCAATCTTTACCTAACTTTATGGGCCCCACTATAAAGTAAAATTATTATTTTACCCTTTTTAATTACAAAAATAGAGAAAAATAGAAAATTGTCATTTGAACTTGGAATTTAGCATACTTATAGTCATTTGACTCTATTTTTTTAGTACATTCCAAATATTTATGTTTCAACTCATGATTCTATTTCTATAAAAAAGTGAATTTCTGACAACCTAATATTTTAGCCCAATTTTTTTGAAATTTTCAACTTTTATTAATTGCTCAATTACAACCATAAAATTGGGCTTATTACACCTTCAACTTCGACATTTGTTGTACGTGCCTATTTGGTTATTGGTGCAAAAACTCTTATCTGGCTCCATAGGATCTATCCTTGTCATGGTTGTTCATCTTTTTCTTTCTTTTAGCAGTCTCTTAGGAAGTGAGCCTTCTCATTACAATTGAAGCATCATCAATCTCAAACATAATATGGCTCGCCCAGGTGTTTTGTGCCAGGTTGGACATTGCGTGTTGTCTTCTTGATTGGCTTTTGTCCACCAGTCTTCACACAATCTTTGTTAGACACCTTGTACTCTTGTTTGTCGATTACTACCAACTCTATCACCTTTTATAGTGACGAGGGCTGGGCAATTAGTATCTTGCTTTTTATATGAAAAGTTAATCCTTTGACAAACTTCTGGGCAGCCCCTAGTTCTGTGGGACACACTATTGGAGCAAAACGGCTCAACTTAGCAAATCTAGTCTTGTACTGCTCCACTGTCATGGAACCTTGCACCAATCCTAAGAACTCCTACTCCTACTCCTTAACATGGGTGGGAAGTATTTGTCAATGAAGACTATTTTGAAGTCTTCCCACTCAGTAGGTTCTCTGAGCTGTGGGCCCCTAGCATTGAGGCACCTCGAGTTTTTCATGAAAATTTTTCATGTTTATTTTCAAAAGGTGGTATGCCTCTAATTTTAAAAATAAAAAATAGTGAAAGATAGTTTTCTTTGAAATTCATTTTTCCAAAAACCCAAATGTCACCTCAACTCCCATACTATACATAATATAGTTTTTATAGAAGATAGACATACATTATCTGAAACAACAGGACCCATCCAGTGGTTCACATACACAACCCCTATAATCATTATATTAAATGTCCAAGTAGCATTATCCAAATAACTAACTACACAATACAAAAACTTTAACAAAATATATACCTGAGCATAGAAGTATGGCCGTTGAACTCCTCTTGCTTGTGGATGTCTTCTCCTATCTGTCTGTATCTAAGATATTGTAAACATAAAACATTTACAATATCTCAGCTAGCTATGCTTGGTAGGGGAGAGTTAAGAAAACATGTTAATTACATGTGAATTAAGAATTTTACATCAATTAAAATATTCAATTATTTGATAAAGTAGCAATTTATAATTCTTTTTCATCATATGAATATAATAATCCCACTTTAGAGATTACACTTTACATGATATATATAATCCACTGGTATTTTAAATATTTATTATTATCATTTTCCATATGATACTATACTCCAATTCTATGAACCAAACTTGGCATAATATATATACCCATTCACTTCCCCAAGCGAAAACTTTTATAAAACTACGCCCTCCAAGTATATACATATAGGACTATATCATATATATTGAAATCGCTAAAAGTCATACAAAGTTATGAACATAGTCCATAGGTTTTATAACTTCCATTTCTAGACTATACAAGGTCTCATACATATACCCCTTACCATACGAGATTCATAAAACTCTAGCTACTGCTGGTAACATCATAAAAGGCATCTCATCATGCCATCAAATAAGGCATCTCATCATGTAATAACCCCAATTTTTGTAATTGATTGAGAAAATCAATATAGTTTGAGTTTCAGATATTTTGGGTTGAAATATTAGGGTTATTTAGAATATACTTTTTATAAAAGTATAATCAAATCATAAAGACATGTAAAATTGAAATTTAACTTAGCAAACCCTTCAAAATGACTGTAAGCATGACAAATTTTGAATTCGGATGAGAAATCCTTAAGTTTCTTCATTTCTTGGACATAAGGGGTAAAATAGTAATTTTACCCAAAAATCAAAATATGAGACATCAAAATTTAGAATGTACTGAGAAATACGAATCCAATGCCACTAAGTATACTCAAATACGAGATCATGGGTATAAAACCCAAAATTTTATACATAAATGGCAAAACGGTCTTTTTATACCATGTGGGGCCCACATGGGGCCCACAAGGGACCCAAAAACCAATCTTATCAGAAGCCCACGTGAAGTCATGGGTCAACAAACATCAGCTGGTCTTGGGGAAGAAAAATGGGGCATGGGGAAGAAAAAATGGAGCATGGGAGACTTTCATGTCATTTAATAATAAAAAATAAAATATTATAATCATGAAAAAAGACCCAAAATGCCTATAAATACAACCCCAAAAATCCTCATAAAATTCCTATGAAATTTCCTTCACTCTCCCTAAAAAATTAGACCTAGATCCCTCTCCAAAAACCCAAAAATTTCCAAGAGACATCTCTCTTTTCAATTTGTTTTTGTTTTTAGATTGGAATAAGAGACATAAAATCAATTAGGCACTCTGTTTCAGATCTAATTTGATCAATTCCACCATCCAAAACTTTCCAACATATCTATTTTACAAAACCCCCAAAGAAATTTCAAGATCCAACGGTTCAAACAATGAAAATTTGCAAGAAAGATGGATCTTAGGCCATTTCTTCATCAACAAGGTATTTTTTTAAATTGGGCATATAACCAAGGTTTTTTCTCTAATCAGGTAGGTGGAAATACTTTCCATAGATGTTTAACACTATTTTATGTAATTTTTAGTTTACTGTAATTTATTTTGGTAATAAAAAGGTAAAAATAAAGTAAACATAAGAACCCTTAATTCTAGATGATAGAGTGCTCAGATGAAAATTCTGACTACACCACTCAATTCAGAAGGGTCCAAAACCCCTAGGGTAGAATTTTTACAAAGATCAAAGATGTTTTGGGCCCCTCAATTGAGAGAGGATTTATTGGACGATCCAGAATGGACTATCTGATCTCTGGATCTAACGGCGCCCAAGACGCACACGTGACGCACCGTCAGAAACGGCGCATGCGATGCATGTGGGGTATCGTCCCAAGCAAGACGATGGCGCATCCATCAAATCCACGAGCGGACGTGCCTAGCGACAACTCCGTTTACGGGCGCGCGGACGACGAGCGTTCCACTCGTCCCGATCGCGTCTGTGGACGCACCTCAAGGGCGCTTCCTCTATTCATCCTAGCGGACGCACCCGATGATCCGAACTCGTCCGCCCAGTTTGGTTTTCTGCTCGAAAGATCTGGGTCATCCATTCCTTGGGCCCAGATCAAATCCAAGCCCTAGGAAAGACTGTGAACTTCCAGATCCAATTTCGGAGTCATCTGAAATCCAAATTGAGATCGGAAAGAAGCTATGAAAAGCTTGAAACCTCTATTTTTTGATGAAATGATAAAATGGACATACTATTCAGTAAAAACTTTCTGTATTAAAGAAATAAGTTTCCAATTACCTAGATCTTCAAGATCTGAGATGATCAGATCTTAAAAATATGTTTTAATAATGATATACTATTAAAATAAAGTGAGATCTATAGTTTAATTGGATATATATGAGATATATTAAGGGATCTACCCATTATGGTAGAAAATTGATCAGCTTAGTTGGGAATGATATTTGACTATTTTCACAAATTTAACTAGTTTACCCATGAAGGGTATGTATGTATATAGATATACATAATTTACAAAGTAAAGAGTATGTTAAGGATAATGGGATTATGACGTATTGGAATTACATTGTCAATATTATGTTTCTTGAATCCCCTACCAAGCATTGCTTGCTGAGATATTGTACTTGTTGCAATATCTCAGATCCAGGGAAGGAGAGTTAGGAGCTGAAGACGATAGAAGACTTGAAGAAAATAATCTTCAAGGTATACCCTTGAAGACATTTATTTTTCTTTGTTGAGAGTTTTATTGTATGGTGAGCTTGAGTTTTGGATTATGTAATTTGGACAAGTATTGTACTAGATTTGGCTGTACTGTGAACCACTAGATGGATCCTGGAGTTTAATAAAAGTATATTCCTTCAATGGAATTTTATTTTGTACACAAACTATACTTATGTTATGTATGAAGTGGTGACTTGGGTTTTCAAAACAAGTTCTAAAGAAAATAATTTCCGCTGCTTTGTTTTGCAAAAAAGATTTACACTCTTAAGGGCCCTGCCTTTCAAAATACTTTACAAATCTTGTTTCAAAAACCCGGGTCGTCACAGATCATGCCATCACATTAGGCATCTCCTCATGCCATCATCATATAAGGCATCTCATCATGCCATCAAATAAGCATCTCATCATGCTATCATATATAGTGCATCAAATACACGGACTACTATGCTGCAGTCTGATCTGTACCAGCGCACTTGGATAACTGCTTTCATACTCCACAAATACCAAGTGTGGAAAATCATCTACGTCATGTCTATATGGGTAGACAAACCATCACAGTGGTGGCCTTCCCATTTTGCCTCTCTTTGGGCACAGTATCATCATATGTATCAAATTTCAGAGAGTGGGTAGCCAAACCCTACTACTCTCCTAACATAACATCCCTAGGCCTATGCCTGTCTAAAACAAAACTCTCAGGTCACCATGCCTGGATGTAAAATAATAATATACAGGTGTCTTGCCTGTCCATAATATATATATATATGAATATCTCATCATAATCATAACATCCTCACTTATTAGGTGATTGCCCACCAAGGTTGTAATGTAAAATCCTTGACTCATTCATCACATATGATGTAATGGTACCCATGTACCATAAATGTCTTTTTATCACAATAACAACCATGATATATTTAAGAACAGATCATGTGTATCCTTTAATATCATTAAGTAGACTTCAATTATAAGCATGTCATTCATGTAGCATTCCAAATCACAAATTCTCGTCATTCACAAGTAAACATTTTTCATCATCATATATCATATGAAATGCAAAATTTTAATGATATAATATCTATCATAAGAATAAGATCATGTTTAAAACATATATCTTACTATTAAGACATGCTTTCTTAATTCTCCACCTACCTCATGTGCGAGTTCATCCATTTCCCATTAGCTGATCAATGACATTCGCAAAGTCTCTAAGATCCATGTTGATCTAGTCCTTGTTCTTCACTTGGATCCGCCAATTCGAGTAACCATGAATTATTCTAATCAATTAATTCCTTTTAAACAACTTTAATGGTATGGATCATAAGATTAGATCTTATTCCATACCTTGATTCTTCGATTGATCTTAACCGTTGATTTAAATTGATGAGAACCTACAATTGGTTTTTAATCCTAGATATCTAATAGGATTCTTTATCTTTACTTCCTAAGGGTCAAAATGGTCCATTTGGGCTATAAAAATAAAGTTGTCCAATCTACAACTTACTTCATTATAATTAAACTAAATATTAATAATCTTGGTCATTTAATCATTTATTTACAGTGTCTGTGTTGATCTAACGGTCAGATCTAACTCTGATCGGTTAGATCCAACATCTTAAGTCAAATTTGGGTCTCAAATCATTAGTACCAATTTATTAATATGATTTGAAGCTCTAGGATAGTTAATTAAGCTTTAATATATCCTTACTAATCATTTTATAGGACCTGATCACCTCTGATCTGGTCCATCCATTCAGTTTCAATGTTTCCTAAAGTGGACCAGTCAATTTGAATCTAATTTCTTCAATTTAGTCACTATCTTATTATTTTTAAAGCTATGGAATTCATCTGTGGTGTCTGATCACTGATCAAACATCAAAAAGTTATTGTGTAAATAGTAATTGATCAGACGACTA
This sequence comes from Warburgia ugandensis, assembly GCA_035236585.1. Lineage (NCBI taxonomy): Eukaryota > Viridiplantae > Streptophyta > Magnoliopsida > Canellales > Canellaceae > Warburgia > Warburgia ugandensis. Next base: position 38,730,217 of record CP141134.1, read on the forward strand.
AGATCGTCTTATCTATTTGTAATCAATTTACATCTAAATTCATCAATTCCTCCTGCATTATAGTAATAGTAGGGCTATTTAATTCATCTATGATGTCTGATCAGTGGTTATGCATCAAATTTTTAATGTATGAATAGTACTTGATCAGACGGCTAAGATCGTCTGATCTGTCTTATAGCCTAGATTGGCAATGTGAGTTGATTTTAAGGTTTGTCAACCATGTATCTACTTATCCATAAGCTTAGATTAAGAAATGGATGGTTGGATTATCCTTAAATTTAGATCTAGGATAGAAATTCATAGATATAATAAATTTCACTAAATTAAGAATAGGGTTTTGTAGATCTTACCTAAAGGAGGGGTGACCATGTTTTTCCCCTTCTTAAGCGTGCTAGATCGGCTCTGATCTGCCGTGAAACACTCCATCCCTAGTCGTGTGCACTGTTCATGCCCCGATCTGCATTAGTTTCTTCTCCGATCATAGCATAACCAAAGGGGTTTTGCTCGTCTGGTGATGTGATGAACAGCTTGGACCTCTGAATCCAAGTCTTCTCCTTCACTGTTCAACCCTGGACCCAACAGATTTCTCCTCACAGTCGTTGTTCCTCCTTGAAATCCAACATAGACTCTCCAGATTGCTGTCTGAGAGTCTTTCCCAAGTTCTTCTCATCAGAAAGAAGGGTGAAAGTCACCAGTGCATTGCCATTTCCAATGACTATTCCTGTGCACACCTTTCCCTCGTCAATCTCAAGTCATTGCTCCTCTGATCACGTTGGTGCCAAGGGGGTTTTGCCCCACCCTTTGTGCAGAGTAAAGTGGACAGCTGGATTAACAATCTGAGCCACCATTGTTGCCGGTGTGCTCCTCCTTCTCCGGTGACACGAAAAAACCCCAACCCCCTCTTCTCTAGCACGGTTGGGTTTTTCTGATAAGCAGGGCCACTCCCTATCTCTTTTCTTTCCTTTCTCCCTCTTCCCCTTCTTCCTTCTTCTCTCTTCTTTCTTCCTCCTCCTTTCCTCTTCCTCTTCTTCTCCTCCTCTTCTTCCCCCCATTGGGTTTCCTCTTTTCGTTTAAGTGAGGGTGTGCGTTATCAAACCTGACCCCCCCCCCCCTCTTTTATTATTTTAATTTGTTTTCTTTTTATTTTAATTATTTTATATTAGTTGTTAATCATGATATTTTTACTATTTTAAATACCATGATACTAGTTAATGATGTTTTTGAACTCCATTGACTGCCACATTCCAATTACAAGTGGGGCCCACTTAGTGAAATTATAAAAACACCCTTTTGTAAGAAAATTACCGTTTATTCGTCCAACCTCTGATTTCAGCAAACTTAGTATCATTAGATTCATATCAACAAGTAGAATCCAGATTTTATAATTTCAATTTCATGTTCTTAGATTTTTTAACTTTTAATTACGATATTGCCCCTGACTTCGAAGGCCCATAACTTTTTCATCCAAACTTTGTTTTCACCGTTCTTTGGCTCGTTGATTTCATTTTCTGAGTAATATCTAATGGTTTTAGTTTTAGTTCCAAATTATACTTCTATATATATATATATATATACTTCTTGAAAACTCATAACCTTCTCATGGAATAGTAAAATTTTAGGGTGAAATTCATCCGAACTCTGATTTTAGTGTTCTTTATGTCATTGGACTCAATTTTTTCAGTACATTCCAAATATTCATGTTTCCACTCCAATTCCATTTCCATAAAAAATTTATTTTCTTTGGGTCAAAAATTCCAATTATATTTCAAAATTCCAATTTCACATAATAATGCCCAGAATAGTATTTACAAAATTTGGGATTGTTACAAGTGTAGGACCTCTCCAGTCACACGAATGTAGCTACTAACACCTAGCTATCCTCTGGCACATTCATAGCTTTTAAAATCATCTCCACTTCGTAGAGCAAAGTCTCAACTACTTCAGCTATGTTTTCTCCCGAAAACTTTGGAGCTATCTTATTGAATCACTGGTGTAGCTTTAATATTATTAACAAATGCACGAATCAATGTAGTATTGCAGGCAAGAGAGGTCGATCCCATCAGAAATCTCACAAATTTGTATGTTGGATGGATCTTATTTAAAGTACTTAACTTCACCCAAAGAGAAAGATTGAATTTGATTTGAATTTAAACAAGGAAAGTAAATGAAAAAAGAAAGGAAATATGCATGAAACTAGAAACTATAATTTAAAAAAAAAAAAAAAATTCTAAAATTAAAGCTATGCAATAGAATTACAAACTAATATGCATTCAATAAAAGGAAATTAATGCAAAAATAGAATGAATTGAACTAAACAACTTAACTTAAGGAAACTTACTAAAAATGAGACTTTCCTAAACTAGAATTAGAAACTTTCTAGAAGTAGAACATTCTAAAGCCAATTTAGGAAACTTTTTCAAACTAAAATAATATACAAAAAGAGGTAACCAATGAAATCTAAGTAGATTTAACAAGAATTTAGAAACATGCATGTAAATGGAAACTACACTTAAGGAAATTTTCCAAATTTAGCAATTCCTAATCCTAAAAATTTCTAAAGATGGAACATTCCAAAACTCAATTAGGAAACTTCATGAAACTAAACTAACATGTAAATAAACTAAAGAGGTTTCACCCTAGTAACATGTGCATGATCCATTGAATGGTGTGCACGGTTCACGAGGTCAAAGATGACTAAAACTATTGAATAAAAGACTAACCAACATGCAATAATCAAAGAGCCTAATAAAGTACCTAAAAATATAAATGGATTCCTAAGGAATCAATCAAATAAGATGTATTAATTGTTAGAAATTGAGCATGAACATTGAATGGAAAATTTCTAGATTTTAAGAACTAAAGAGAGTCAAATCTAACCAAGCATGCAAAGCAATTAAACAAGTACTTTTTATGCAAGATAAAACCTAAGACATAAAGCAATTAGCTACTAAAATCAATCATAAACAATAATCCTTAAGCATCTTTATTGATTGAATGTCAAAATACATCACATTAGAGTGCGCATAAACATAGATGTAAATATGAAAATAATCACTTTTAATGAACTAAAACATTGATTCAAATAAAAGCTAAATCACATTCCAATGCTTCATACTAAACTAAGATGACATGCAAGTGAAATCCAAGAGAGAATCGAGAGAATGGATGGATGGAAAGATGAAGATAGTTAAGGTAAAAAATGGCTAGAACTAATTCTCAACTTTAAGCAAAAACGTGGAATTCAAGAAAGGAAAATCAATGATTCAAGCCTTTCCTTCTCTTAGCTGTAACTAACAGAGAAGAACTAACTTAAATCTTTAATGAATAAGCAAGAAAAACTAAGAAGGTTGAAGAAAAGAACTAATGGAAAACAAGAGGAACTATGGTGTGAAACTTAAGCAACAAAACAAGAACAAAGAAAACTATGAAAGCAATAATTGAAAACCAAGTACTAACCTAGAATCAAAGTGCAAAGCAAGATAAAATACTTAAGAATCCAAAGGAAGAACAGTGCAAAAGGAATCCAAAGTCCAAAGCTCCAAAAGGTCCCAAGCTAGAGTACAAATTTTCAAGGTTTTCTCACAAAACCCCTACTTGGAAAAAAAGAAGAAGTGAAATTCAAGGATATTTATAGATGGATGGGTTTCTAATTGAATGGATCTTATTCTAAGAAGGGAAAGTGGATCTAGATCTAGGGTTTTAATGAGGAAAAGTTAGATGGAGAGTGAGGTGGAGGAATAAGGCAACAAGGAGATAGTATGGTGAGGTAGGTGGCTGCCATGTACTTAGAAAGGGGGAAGGCGTCACCTTCTTAGGAAGGTGGTGTGGACCTCCTTCCCTTCTTATTACATGGTGTGGCTATTGGAAAGGAGAGAAATGGAAAAGCAAAAGCTTTAGGAAAGATGAAAAAGGTCTAGACTTTTGAGGAGTTTTGGTAGTTAACTAGATCTAAGGGTTTCCTAATTAGGAAACCACCAAATATGCCAACTAAGCAAGGGAGAAGTGCCACCTTCTTAGGAAGGTGGCTCCCTCCTTCAGGTAAAATCATAGAACCCTAGTTTAGATGAAGGATGAAAGGTGGGAATTCTCTCTTGATTGGTCCACCTATGCATGATCATTTTACCTTTTACAAATATCACTCAAAATCTTCTAATCATCCCTTGAAAATCACACTTTTAACATAGGATAATTGCTTGAAAAGTCTCCTCCAATAATGTGACTCCATGTGGCATGGTTCCATGTGGCTTGACAGCTCACTTTGATGATTCATTGCTTGATGGATTGAATGGATAAGTCCTTTGGCCTCAAAGCTTGAATGGCTTGGCTTGTTTAGGTTTCCTAGTTAAAATGGGAAACCTCATGTATGGCTCCAATTCTCATGCAAAGATGATGGAAATGCAGGGACCATTTTAATCACCTTTGATGCTTCCCATTGCCTTCTTGCTTGCCTTAATATGGTCTTAATCCTTGATCAGAGTTTGGATTGATGCCAATTAGGCTTTAGTTTGATCTTTTTATCTTGATCTTCAATTTTCATTTCTATCAATTTTTTCCTTTAGATTATCTTCTCAATACCTACAAAAGATGAAAAAACCCTAGTTAAATCCTAGTAAAATATGATGATTCACATACTTACTTTAGATTAGCTCCTGAACCAATCAAATATTATACTTTTCAATCATTAGGTCAGAAATGCATTTGTTATAAAATTCTAGAAAAATCTTAGAAATATCACTATATTTTATAACACACGGACTACTAATTGGGTATATTTATACAAAATTGAAGACTTATTACGCCCACCAACCAACATTTTGCCAGTCCTGAACAAAACATTTGAAAAATCATGAAAACAAATGGTTGCTACTTTAGTAGGTACTCACAATTACAATTAGCATATGCAACAAGCCCTTTCACTCCTAGGTTACCCCTAGTGGATGAGTTAGGCCTCGTGAGAATTTGTGGTGAATCTACCCATAAAATTCCAAAAGGTTTAGTTCTTTATTTTATCTCAAAGAATTATTATCCATTAGCACTTTACTAACTTTAACAACTTAATAAATATGAATGAAAAATTCTACAAGTTATCCACATACCAAAGCCATTTTATTATAGTTTCATCTCAAAGTGTATGTGGGTGTACATCTACCTAATTCAAGACTTCTAAATAGCAATGCTTATTGCTCCATTGGTTAAATTTTTTGACCTCAAATTCTTGCTTGATACACTCAGAAATAAATCTCTTAAAGAAATAGGATTAAACAAAATTCTCTCTTTATGTGACCAGATCTAAAGATACTAATGGTTCACATAACTTATGAGCACGCATGAGACAAAGGAATATGATCCCTAAGAATGGATGTCATTACCAAGACTAGTATGGGTAGTTCACTTTAATTTCCTTCCTTTTATATCCTCATCAAGGCTATATTCCACCTAAGATCAATAGGTCTTTAGATAGGACAAAATGTAGGCTTAGGATTGGTTAAAAAAGAAGGGATAAAGGGATCCAAAAGTTCAAATCTAATAGAGGTCTTGAATGAATGTTGTTGGACAACTCTAATTTTGAGTACATTGAAGTAAATAATTTTTTTTTATGTTTTTACTTTAACTCTTCTTTTCTTTTTCTTCATCTAGATATTTCTACTTTTCTTTGTATTTCTTTTTTCTTGAGCGAAAGGGTTTTCTATGTAAACATTTTGATATTTTTCACTTCTTAGACTTTTGTCCATTTTCTACTCTTGCCATCATCCATACTAATTTTTGAAAGGTAGATAATAGATATTCTTTTTATTAGGTTTCTAGGTTAAGGTAAATGTGGCTTAAAAAAGAAAAGTCTTATTGAGAGACTCCAAGGGTCTAACTAGTGGTATAATATGTTGGATAGCTTTTGTGTCACTAGGCTTAAACAAGGATGGCCTATATCATTTATTAGGTTTCTTAAAACCTTTCTAAGTTAATAAATATTCAGTAAAGAAAGTTAGTACTTTTATTCTTGGCATTTTGACCAAAACAAAGAACACCAGGATCTTTCAAAATAATGTCTACAAAAGAAAATATGAAATTATGAGATTGTACTTTCATTAAATACTTTAGGACATGAATAAAATGTAGAATTAATCATACGCATTTCTACTAAGATTCTAACAACCCAATTCTCATCACAGTAAAGGAACTTTGACTTTAAACACTTCAGAAAAAATAAAAGAATTTTTTTTTAAACTTGAATTTCATGCATATTTACATCCTCAACCTAAGCTAAATATTGTCCCCGATGTTTTGAAATATAGGATCTTATATGATAAATGGGAAATACAAAACAATGAGACTCAGTAAAAACCCTGGGTCACCTCTCAGTGAGCGTAAGTCTAATGTCTTCAGCCAGACAGACTATATAATGATAATGATGAATGTAGCTTATGTGACGTAAGTAGGTGTTGATGTGTTGTTTTAATATTACTCACAAGTGCATGAACCAATGTAGTATTTTTCACACAAGCAAGTTCGATCCCATGAGGAATCTCATAGATTTGCAATGGATTATATTTTATTTAAATTAATTAACTTCAGCCAAAGAAGAAGAGTTGTGATTAAACTAGAAAATTAACCAACATGAAATGGAACCATGCATGGAATTAGAAACTAATTAAAAACTAAAGCTAAACAATGAAATAAAAAACTAACCTAACTAACACACAAGCAACTAAAGGAAACTAATGCAAAATTAGCATTAATGAAATTAAGAAACCTAAATTAAAGGAAACTACTAAAAATGGCACTTTCCTAAACTAGAATTAGAAAGTTTCTAAAAATAAAACTTTCTAACACAAAAATAACACACAAAAACAAGTAACCTATAAGATCTTACTAACTTTAACAAGAAAATAGAAACATGCATGTGAATAGAGACTATCATTAAAAAGACTTCGTAAATTTGAACACTGTCTAAATCCTAAAACTTTCTAAATATGGAACTTCCTAAAATTCAAAAAGGAAACTTTCTAAACATAAACTAAGATGCAAATAATGAATTAAATACTATTAAAACTAAATTAAAGAATGAAACTAAGTAAAAACCAAAAAGGGAAAGTGTAACAGCACACAATTTTAATTCTTTTAAGGCTAATTATATTGTGTTAAAATTGATTATGAAACGTCAAAATTTGAGTAGTACTTGGAAAAAAAATTCCAACAACACTAAAAACATTGAAATCGGAGCCCAAATGAAGAAGTTATGCTTTTTCAAACAATTTTTTTTTTAATTGCTTACATGAAGTGGGCCAGATTTGATACTGCCCCCCGCCCAAACCTGATAGATAGACAGGCAAAAAAAAAAGAACCCGATGTAGGTGTAATGCCCCTACCTTTTGTAATGGAATTGAATAAATAATGAAATTGAGAATTTTAAGAAAAAATCAGGCTGAAATATTAGGGTTATTAAAAATGCACTTCTCATAGAAACATAATCAAGGTATAAGACATGTATGATTGAAAACATACTCAACGAACTCCTCAAAATGACTATAAGCATGACAAATTCTGAATTCGGATGAAAAATCTTTATTTTTCTACATTTTTAGGAACAAAAGGGTAAAATGGTAATTTTACTCATAACCAAGGCCTAAGACATAAAAATTTGGGATGTACTCAGAAATAAAAATCCAACGCCACTAAGTACACTCAATTCCGAGATCATGGGAATAAACCCTATTTTTCTCCATAAAGGGCAAAATGGTCTTTTCACACCACATGGGGCCCACATGGAACCCACAAAGGAATCCAATGGCCAGAGAACGTTTAATCATGAGTCAAACCACTACCACTATGAAGCCTTGACCGATGAGGGTAGGCCAAGAGGGCTAGCAGGCTTCTAGGCTGGCAGGCTCTAGGCAAGGTGAGGGACTGAGAGTTAGTCCAACATCGCTGGGGGGAAAGTTACTGGGCTCTTGATAAGAGTGTTGAGGACTTCCCTTGCAACGAGGCCTTTGGGGGAAGTGTCAGAACAAAACCCTGAGGGTTGGCCAAGATGGGTTGAGGGTTGGCCTTGTGAGGGGACCCAGAGGGGACAATATCGTCCGCTGCGTATCTCTGATAATAGGAACGAGGCCTCCCGAGGGGTGAAGCCCAAGAGGGGTGAGGGACCTAAGGGAACAAAACCTTGAGGGGTGAAGCCCGGAGTGGTGAGGGGCCCAAAGAGGACAATATCATGTCCGCTGTGCACTCTGATACACGGAACGAGGCCTTTTCCCTGGGTAACTGGGGAAGAACAAAACCGTGTAGGGGTGTATGGGTACTTTGGCACGGACAATATCATTGCAGGGTGTGGGTCCTCGGGTTGTTACAACCACCTACTAGTGGAGAAGGAGGTGGTAGTGGGAATCCAATGAACATTGAATAATAAAAAGAATAAAACATAATAATTACACATAATCATGAAAAACACCCAAAATGGCTATAAATACCTCAGAAAAAAATTCCCAAAAATGTTAACAAAATTCCCTAACTCCCTCAAAATTTGCAGCTCAAAACTCCTCCCCATTCTCTCTCTCTCTCTCTCTCTCTCTCTCTCTCTCTCTCTCTCTAAATGGAACAAGAGACCTAAATTTAATTAGGCACCATGTTCCAAGTTGAATCTCACAAATCCCATTGTCCATACAATCCTAGACTCCCTTATCTACAAAACCCCCAAATCAATTTCAAGATCCAACAGTAAAATCAACTACAAATCACAAAACAAAGGACAATCGGGCTATATTATCATCAATGGGTATTTTTCTCCAATTGGGCTTAAAATCTAAGTTGTTTCTCCAATTATGGCAACATCATACAGTCGAGGAAGCTACCTACGAATTATAAGAGGAAATGACAAAGTTGGATCCTAGTTTGTTTAAGTAGTTGTAATTAGAAATTTCAAGGATGAAATTTTTGTAAGGGGAGTAGATTGTAACGCTCCTAACTTTTGTAATGGAATTGAATAAATAATAAAATTGAGAATTTCAAGAAAAAATTAGGGTGGAATATTAGAGTTATTAAAAATGAACATCTCATAGAAGTACAATCAAGGTATAATACATGTATAATTGAAAACATACTCAACAAACCCTTTGGAATGACTGTATGCATGACAAATTCTGAATTCAGATGAAAATTCCTTATTTTTCCACATTTTTAGGAACAAAAGGGTAAAATGGTATTTTTACTCATAACCAAGGCCTAAGACATAAAAATTTGGGATGTACTCAAAAATATGAATCCACTGCCACTAAGTATGCTCAATTCAAAGTTCATGGGAATAAACCCTATTTTTCTCCATAAAGGGTAAAATGGTCTTTTCACACTATGTGGAGCCCACATGGGACCCACAAAGGAATCCAATGGCCAGAGAATGTATAATCATGAGTCAAACCACTACCACGTGCTAGTGGAGAAGGAGGTGGTAGTGGGAATCCAATGAACATTGAATAATAAAAAGAATAAAACATAATAATTACACATAATCATGAAAAACACCCAAAATGCCTATAAATACCTCAGAAAAAATTCCTAAAAATGTTCACAAAATTCCCAAGCTTGCCTCAAAATTTGCAGCTCAAAACTCCTCCCCTTTCTCTCTCTTTTCTTCCTTCTTACACACACACACTCTCTCTCTTCTCTCTCTAATTAGAATAAGAGACCTAAATTTAATTAGGCACTCTGTTCTAAGTTGAATCTCACAAATCCCACCGTCCATACAATCCTAGACTCCATTATCTACAAAACCCCCAAATCAATTTCAAGATCCAATGGTGAAATCAACAGTAAATTACAAAACAAGGGACAATCGGGCTATATTATCATCAACGAGTATTTTTCTCCAATTGGGCTTAAAATCTAAGTTGTTTCTCCAATTATGGCAACATCATATAGTCGAGGAAGCTAGCTAGGAATTATAAGAGGAAATGACAAAGTTGTATCCTAGTTTGTTTGAGTTGTAATTAGAAATTTCAAGGATGAAATTTTTGTAAGGGGGGTAGATTGTAACGCCCCTAACTTTTGTAATGGAATTGAATAAATAATGAAATTGAGAATTTCAAGAAAAAATCAGGTTGGAATATTAAAGTTATTAAAAATGCAAATCTCATAGAAGTACAATCAAGTATAAGACATTTATAATTGAAAACATACTCAACAAACCCTTTAGAATGACTGTAAGCACGACAAATTCTGAATTCGAATGAAAATTCCTTATTTTTCAACATTTTTAGGAATAAAAGGGTAAAATGGTAATTTTACTTATAAGCAAGGCCTAAGACATAAAAATTTGGGATGTACTTGGAAATATGAATCCAACGCCATTAAGTACGCTCAATTCTGAGTTCATGGGAATAAACCCTATTTTTCTCCATAAAGGGTAAAATGGTCTTTTCACACTATGCGGGGCCCACATGTGACCCACAAAAGAATCCAATGGCCAGAGAATGTGTAATCATGAGTCTAACCACTACCACCTACTAGTGGAGAAGGAGGTGGTAGTGGGAATCGAATGAACATTGAATAATAAAAAGAATAAAACATAATAATTACACATAATCATGATAAACACCCAAAATGCCTACAAATATCTAAGAAATAAATTCCCAAAAATGTTTACAAAATTCATCACGAAATTCCCTAGCCTGCCTCAAAATTTGCAGCTCAAAACTCCTCCCCCTTCTTTCTCTTTTCTTCTTTCTTACGCTCTCTCTCTTCTCTCTCTAATTGGAACAAGGGACCTAAATTTGTTCAGGCACTCTGTTCCAAGTTGAATCTTACAAATCCCACCGTCCATTCAATCTTAGACTCCCTTATCTACAAAACCCCCAAATCAATTTCAAGATCTAACAATGAAATCAACAGAAAATCATAAAACAAGGGACTATCGGGATATATTATCATCAACTGGTATTTTTCTCCAATTGGAATTCAAATCTAAGTTGTTTCTCTAATCAGGTAAGTGGAACAACTTCCTAGACTTATTTAATGTTGTTTTACAAAATTTTTATTTTTCTATAATTAGGTTTGGGTTAAAATTTGTAAAAATAAAGTAAGGATCAGAACCCTTCAATTCTGGATGATGGAGGGCTCAGATGGAAAATCAAAGCCATCCAATCGATCCAGAAGGGTCCAAAACCCCTAGGGTAGAAGTTTCAATAAACTTTATAGAGTTTTGAGCCCTTAATTATAAAGGAATTGATTGGACAGTCCAAGCGGATTGTTCAATCTTCCTCAAGAGGATTGGCTCCTAGAACGCTCTGCAAGACACCGCATAGAAACGTGCCCTGTGGGAGTGAGCGCTTTTGTGTGCGCGCCGCGTGCTAAGCTGTGTCCACGGAACAGCTGTGAGACAATGCTGATCCAGGGGGGAGCACGTCACGCGTGCATCCTGGTGACGGGCGCACGTTGACCCTTCTGCCCAACCGCCGCTCCTCTAGATCAATCCAGGCCTTTCATTCTACTGGGCCCAGATTAAATCTAGACCCTAGGAACAACTGTGAAATTCACAATCCAATTGTGGAGCCACCTGAACTCCAAATTTAGATCAGAAAGTTTCTATAGAATCCTTGCCATGTGTATTAGCTACTGAACTCATAATATTTATGTTTTTAATTGAATTTAATTATAAAAATTACTAAAATCCATTTCAATAGTGTTGGATCATGATTAGGATGATCTCAAATTGGATATTTGAACCGATGGATGGGTTCAGGAGGTCCCAAAACCTTAGGGACCATGACCATAGTAAAATTTATAGGTTTCTCATCATCATCATCAACAAGACCTTATCCCAATTAGGGTCGGCCAGGTTTTTAGATCAAGTAAATCAACAAAAATAGTAGATTAAAATTCAGCCCTTAAAATGGGCTGAAATTTTAAAATCCCAATTATGATCTCAATTTAACTCTAAATTGAGATTAGAAAGTTGGGTTGGATTCTTTATGATGAGTAGAACCTACTGAACTTAGAAAATTTATATTTCGATGCATGTAAAATTCTATTAATAAAGAAAAGTGTTACTAATTCTTATGATTAGTAAAATTTGGAATAATCAAACCATATAATTATGATCCATTGATAATCTTGTGACTTTAAAACATGGAATCAATGGTTATAAGTGACTGATCTGTGTTTAATTAAGAGATCTAGCCTTAAAAAGTAGTAAGATCCATAAAAAGGAAAAAAAAAATAGTAATCTCCTTGATCAAGTTGATCGAGGATGATGGGATAGTATGTGTAATAACCCCAATTTTTATAATTAATTGAGAAAATCTATAAAGTTTGAGTTTCAGAAATTTTGAGCTGAAATATTAGAGTTATTTAGAATATACTTCTTATAAAAGTATAATCAAAGAACAAGACATGTACAATTGAAATTAAACTTAGCCAACCCTTCAGAATGACTGTAAGAACGACAAATTCTAAATTCGGATGAAAAATCCTTAATTTTCTTCATTTCTTGGACAAAAGGATAAAATAGTAATTTTACCCAAAAATCAAAATCTGAGACATCAAAATTTAGAATGTACTGAGAAATACAAATCCAATGCCACTAAGTAGGTGGTCAAGCCATACCAACTGGTCTTGGGGAAGTAGGCGAAGAATGGGAGAATCCAATGCTTATTTAATAATAAAAAATTTACCATCATTAATACATATCATCATGAAAGAAGACCAAAATGCCTATAAATACAACCCCAAAAATCCTCCAAAAATACTCCTAAAATTCTAACAAAATTTTTTTTCACTCTCCCTGAAAAATTACACCTAGATCCCTCCCAAAAAAAAAAAAAAAAAAAAACAGACCCAAGAGAGATCTCTCTCTTTTCAATTTCTTTTTCTTTTTATATTGGAACAAGAGACCTAAAATCAATTAGGCACTCTATTCCAGATCTAATATCACCAATTTCACCATGCAAAACTTCCCACCATACCTTAGCTACAAAACCCCCAAAGAAATTTCAAGATCCAACAGTTCAAACAACGACAATCGCAAGAAAGGTAGATCTTGGGCCATATCTTCATCAAAAGGGTATTTCTTTTAAATTGGACACATAAACAACATTTTTTTCTCCAATCAAGTAGGTGGGAATACTTTCTATACATGTTTACTAATGTTTAATGAAGATTTTATTTTACTGTAATTTATTTTGGTGATAAAAAAGGTAAAAATAAAGTAATAATAGCACCTTCAATTCAGAATGATAGAGGGCTCAGATGGAAAATCGGACCCTACCAATCGATCCAGAAGGATCCAAAACCCCTAGGGTACAACTTTTACTAAATTTCACGAAGGTTTGGTCCCTCAATTGAGAAGGGATTGATTGGACGGTCCAATTTTTGGACTGTTCGATCTCCCAATCGGAAGGACGACGCATGAGACGCCGCCGGCGCGCCCACGCAAGCACGTGCAAAGTTGTCCCGCCTGCATCAGTGAACGTCTCATGCGGCCGCTTCCACATCTCATCGCGACGGACATGCCCAACGAGGGGGAGCATTTCGCTCGGCTCGATTCCGCCTGAAAGATCTGGGCCGTCCATTCCTTTGGGCCCATATCAAATCTAGGCCCTAGGAAGGACTGTGAACATCCAAATCTAATTTCGGGGCTATCTGAACTCCAAATTGAGATCGGAAAGAAGCTATGGAAAGCTTGAAACTTCTATTTTTTTATGAAATGATGAAATCTAGAAATTATGTAATAAAACTTTCTGTATTAAAGAAACAAGTTTCCAATTACCTAGATCTTTAAGATCTGAGATGATCAGATCTTAGAAATATGTTTTAATACTGATATAAAATTGAAATGAAGTTATCTAAATGAATTATTTGAACAGATCTAAGAGATATTAAGGGATCGACCCACTATGGTAGAAAAACCCTAAAAATTTCAAAGGGACCCACTTGATCAATAAGATCAAGTGTGATCAGATCCTCGAAATGGATGGGATGGATGTTGATATGATGAAATCTAAGGAGATCATGAATGGATTATGACAAAAACAAAACAATATGACCTTTGGACCTTAATAAAGAAAACCCCCTAAATATAATTAAAACCCTTAATAAAAAGGAAAAGATCTAAGATATAATGGTTGAATCATAAGTGAAGATTTCTAAAAATGTTAATATAATTAGTTTCATTTTCTATTAATTAAAAATAGCATTTTAAATTTGATTTATGTTATAAAGCATGCTAGTGTAACTTTTAGACTTTAGCATGATATGTGATTATATCGTTACCATAGGGTGCTAGATTTAATTATCTTAGGGGCACTTTAGTATGATTTCATGCCATTGTAACTTAAGACCATGCTAGAATTTCATATAAGATTATACTACAGTATGAGATTATACCTTAGGTCCATGTTAGTTTAAATTGAGTTATTAAGGTATATTAGTTAGAAATCATGCTAGTGTAATTTTAAGTACCTTGCCTCATTATCATTAAGTGTTCAATTGAGTAGTTTTATGCTTTGAATTTATAATTCATTTATGGTTAAATTTTATTAGTAGATCTACTTGTTATGAGATAAAGAGCATAAAACACCAAAATGGACTCTAATGAGAAAGTAGAGTTTTATGACACAAATAAGAATGGAGTACTTTGGACTTAATTAGTAAGGGCTATAGTTAGTAGGACAATATAAGGATTATCAAATCATTGGCCCAAACTAGGAGAATAATAAATCCCATGATTGATATTATTTATGGACTTAATTAAAATCTATTAGAAAGAGTATTTAGAGTCAACATGCTTATAGGAACCTTATGAAAGGTTGAGCTATGGTCATTCTAGTGAATGTTGAACATAGTGGTTAAGGGGGTTATCTAATAGAGCCTCACTCTTTCCCTACCTTCCGTTGACGTTTTGTGAGGTATAAATGCCTTCTTACATGAGGATTGAAGTAACCACTTTATGTTCACCCATTCAGCTAGTAAGCCTTAGCCAATTGGAAATAAGAGGAGCAGTCTAGACTTAGGCTTAAATAAGTTACCTTCAACCAGCAAAACATTAACTGGTTGAATAATAATAGTAAGAGCATAAAAGGTTAGTAAATTACCTAACCCTAACAAAAACTATAAGTAAGATAAGGATGATCAAACAAGATCCATTAGATCTTGGATGATCAAGAACAATAAGAATATTATATTGTACTTAGTATGCATGTTTATTAGTATGCTTGTTCTAGTTCATTAGATTAGATAATCCAAACCCTTGATCAAAGATGATTCAAGGAAGAAAACCAAGATCATCCTCCTTAGGAATGATCCAATAACTGAACTTAGATCAAAGAAGAACTAGATGATAGAAGATCTAGGTCCTTGATCTTTATCAACATGTGTAGATTGTCAATTAATGGATCTATGAAAGATCAAGATCAAGGAGATGGACACAGTAAGACTTAGAGATAGAAAAATACTTAGATATGAATGATGTAAAGATCATTCTAAACATCAGATCTAGTGATCAATAGGATTGTTCAAAATGTATATATTGACAATATGTATGGATCTACAGATTACATACATCAGTCAGGATCATGGAAGATTTGGGAAAAGAGATCACTCCTTGAAGGTAGGAGGATTTGATGAATGCATTTAGATGGGACATACATGATTGAACTCATGATCTTATGTTGACAAGAGTAATGTTAATACTTGTATTAAATCTCTTGAAAACTTATGATCCAACCAAACACATATAAGATGGTTAAGGACTAGACTATAAGTGAATAGGGAACTAGAAAATATTTCAGCCCTAAGTAAACAGACAAATGGTCTGATATATATGAAATCCATTTTACATACAAGCTTGGAGGCTTGTGAGTTTGTTTTAATAGGCATAAGCTTAGGGAGATGCTATTACTAGAGGAGTTATAAGAGTTTGGCCACCCGCTCCTTGAAATTTGATGATTTGATGATACCTTGTCCTATGAGAGGCTAAAAGTTGGGTGGGGCAATTATGGGAAGGCCTCCACTGTGAAAGTTCTGTCCCCCCATATGGGTAGTAACATAATATTTTCTACCTTGGTATCAGTGGTGAACAAGGCAGTTATCCGAGAGCGCTAGTACGGATCAGACTGCAGCATGGCAACCTTTTTGATTATTTTGAACTATGATGCATATGAGAATAGGCATAGTGAAATGCCTTATGTTTTAGCATAATGAAATGCTAGGTAATTGTATATTACCAATATTTCCCAAGAAGGGAAATTCGCAGTGTAAGATTAGCCGAAATAGTAAATTCTCATAATGGAGAGAATTGATCAGCTTAGTTGGGAATGATATTTGACTACTTTCATAAATTTAACTAGTTTACTCATGAAGAGTATGTATGTATATAGATATACATAAATTACAAAGTAAAGAGTAGAGACATGAATATGTTGAGGGATAATGGAATTATGAAGTATTGGAATTACATTGTCAATTATTATGCTTCTTGAATCCCCTACCAAGCATTGCTTGCTGAGATATTGTACTTGTTGCAATATCTTAGATACATGGAAGGAGAGTTAGGATTTGAAGACGATAGAAGACTTGAAGAGAATAATCTTCAAGGTATACCCTTGAAGACATGTATTTTGCTTTGTTGAGAGTTTTATTGTATGGTGAGCTTGAGTTTTGAATTATGTAATTTGGACAAGTATTGTAATAGATTTGGCTGTACTGTGAACCACTGGATGGATTCTGAAATTTAATAAAAGCATATTCCTTCAATGGAATTTTATTTTGTACACAAATTGTACTTATGTTATGTATGAAGTGGTGACTTGGGTTTTCAAAACAAGTTCTAAAGAAAAGAATTTTCGCTGCTTTGTTCTGCAAAAAAATTTTACACTCTTAAGGGCCCTGCCTTTCAAAATACATTACAAAACGTGTTACAAAAACCCAGGTCATCACAGTATGGACGTGTTTTAATGATGATATGAAGTAATATCATGTGAATTATGGACTGTATGATTGTAATTTGAGATAGATCAAGATCTATGCCCTTAAATTGGATAAAAGGACTTAGGATCTTCTTGATCGGGTGGATCAAGAAAGATCAGAATATTGGATGAGATGCATAAATGATCTAATAATGAAATCACATCAAGAAGATATATTAGATCTAAAGGAAAATGAAAAGATCAAGATCTAAAGCCTAAAAGAGATGAAAGATGAATAATAACCATTGGATCATGATGAATAATTAAGGCATGTTAGATTTTTATTTGAATTATTAAATGTTATTATAATTTTCATTTATTGCTTAGTAGATTTAATTGTAGATTTATTTATTTATTTATGCTTTAATATTTATGTTATGAAAAATAACTAGAAAATCTAATTAAATGAAATTAGAGTTGAAAGGACATTTACATGAAATAACTAACATGGAGTTAATGATAGTAAGGGCTATAGTTAGTAGGGCAATATAAGGAATATCATTTCCTGGCCCAAATTAGGAGAATAATGAAACTCCATGAATGACATTTAAATGCTCATGGATTTAATTAAAATCAATTAGAAAGACTACTTAGGGTTAAAATGCTCATAGGAACCTTAAGAAAGGTTGAGCTAAGGTCACACTAGTGGATGATGAACATGGTGGTTAAGGGGGTTCTCTAATAGAGCCTCGCTCTTCCCCCACCTTTCGTTAACGTTTGTGAGGTCTAAATGCCTCCTTACATGAGGATTGAAGTAACCACTTTATGTTCAACCATTCAGCTGGTAAGCCTTAGCCAATTTGACATAAGAGGAGCTATCTAGACTTTGGATGGAATAAGCTATCCTTAACTAGTAAAACATTAACTGGTTGAGTAATAATAATAAGAGCATAAAAGGTTAGTAAATCATCTACTCATAATAAAAATTGTAAATAAGATAAGGAAGATCAAACAAGATCCAAGAGAGATCTTGAAGGATCATAAACAAAAAGAAAAGAAATATAATGTAGATTTTAGTATTGTTCTATGATTTTTCTTATAGTGTGGATTATGAACTTAGAAGGTTTGAAACCTTGATCATATATGATTCAAGAAAAATTAGGGCATCCCTTATAGGAATACATACTTGTATAGAGGAATAACTTGATACGTATGGTTTGATAGATGTATGAATCGAGATCACGATGGACAATAGGGACTGAACACCACTTGAGATGTATGAATCAAGACCTTGATACCACTTTGAGGTAGGTGGATGTACAAGAATGTATTAAGGATTCATGTGTATACATACATGATCTTTTGTCTAGAATTATAGACCTTCATAATATAAGTATGCTTAGTACCTTAGCATAGTCATGATCCAATTAAGTAAACCAACCCTATGATCCAATTCAACTATCTAATGACCTAATTAAATTAAATGAAAGTAAGGAGACATGTAAACTAAGGAAATCCTAAGAATAGGGCATAGAAAATATTCCAGCCTTAGTTAAACAGACACATCGTCTTATATGTACGTCTTATATGTACAATGTATTTTACATACAAGCATGGTGGCTTGTGTTTTGGTTTTACATAGTCCTATGACTGGGGATGCTATGATAGGGAAGTTATGAGGGTTTGGCCACCCACTTCTTAAAACTTATATGATGGATACGATGCCCAAAGAGAGGTTAAATGTCGGGTGGGGTAATCGTGGGAAGGCTGCCACTGTGACAGCCAGGGTTCTCCCCATGTGAACATAGATTTGTTATTTCCATAGTTGGTATCAGTGGATTATTTTACAGTCATCCGGGTGCATTGTACGGATTGAGACTGTGTCATAGTAGTCCTTATGTATTTTGTATTATGATGCACATATGATAGGCACAATGTAATGTCATGGCATGATGAGATGCCACTACATGTGTTTGTGGAAAGAAAATCCTTGTACAAGAATTGGCTAAATATTGATCTTCTAAGTGGAAGTATGGCCAGGGTTTAAGCCACAAAAGAATTGGCTAATTGGGTTTAACTCACTGCACCGACTCACTATGCCAAAGAGGATAATTAGAAACAAAGCCTTGAAGAGTGTCTTTGGCTTTGGTGTGTCTTGGGTTTAACTCATTGCGTCAAACTCATGGTGCTAAAGAGGTCTATTGCCTATTGTGCACTGTGATACACATAACAACGCGCTCTAAGGGGCAGGCCTTCGGGCTGGACAAGTTACAGGTCTCTTAGGAACAAACCCTTGAGGTGTATCTTTGGGTTTAACCCACTATGCCGACTCAGTGTGCCAAAGAGGATAATATTGTCTACTATGTACTTGATACACACAACAGCGTGTTGGTAACTGGAAATGTGAAGTGGCATGTAAGAGCGAAGACTGGTATCAAGAAATGAAAATGATTTGTGAGTTTGACATGTGACTGCATACATTGCATTTCAAAGAATTTGTTTTAGTACTGATGCATTGGTATTTCTTCAATTGTGGCTTGGATTCATGATTTTGATGAATGTTGAATGATTTCAAGTTAAATGATAATTAAATTGTTATTTGCATGATTCAGCATGGACAAATTGATCTATATGGAACTATCATGATTTTGTTTATATAAAATTACATCTTATTCCACTTACACAAGTGCAAGCTTGCTAAGATATTGTACTTGTTTACAATATCTCAGAGCAGAGGATTTCCAAGTAATAGGAGTTTACTGACAGGAGGACACCGATGGAAGCTTTTGACTTGGATAGGTAACAATTGGTTTGTTCTTGAAGTCATTTTATCATAAATAAGAAAGGGACTGTAATGTATGTAATTTTGAGGAGTTTTGATAACTTATGTGACTGGGCTGTGACATGGAGATTCTGGGTGTATTTTGTTTAAGTAATTTGTTTTTATTCTATTTGATGTGTGAAAAGGAGACAGAGTCTTCAATTATGTTTTAAAATTGTCAATGAACATTTATCAGGTACTTTGCAATGACATGCATTAAACGTCTTATGTTCAAAAAACAGAGGAAACTCTGCCAAATTTTTGGTAGAAATGAGTGCTCATTTAACTGAGAATCCATGTTTTGAAAAAAGAAAAATGACACTCGCGGTTTTCAAAGTGAAATTAAAAGAAAAGATTCTTTTGCTATTATTTAATCTTTAAAAAATGATTTTTATTAGAGATCGATCTTGTTATGTCAATGTATTTGTATTTTAAAAAAAAAGTGTCAGAGAAACCTAGGTCGTCACAAAAAGTGTCCTAGTACCGTGTGCATGATCCATGGATTGTACGAATGGTTCTAGATTGCAAAAGGGATGAGAGTTGATGAATTTCAAGTGAACTATCACAAAATAATTAATTTATATAATAAATAACATAAAAATCTAAATGGGTTCCTAAGAATTCATGCAAAAAAGGTGTTAAAATGGTCGAAAACAAAGTACAAAGTTAAGGGGAGAAAATTTCCACATTTCAACTACTTATGAACATTCAACAAATCTAGAATTAGAAAGAATTTGAAACCATAAATTTCATGCAAGGAAATAACCTAGATTTCAAGTACTTTGATAAAAGAAACATTACATAGTAAGAATTTCCTCAAAAATTTATTGAATTATCTCCAAATTGCACCAAAACTAGACGCATAATACATGTTATATTGTTGGAAATTGCATCCAATTCTCAAGTATGAAATCATGTATAACAAACATCAATAATGAAATCTAATGCTCAAAAACTAAAGTATGATGACATGCAAAGAAAACCCAGAAAGGAATTCAAGAGAAAGAAAGCTACATGGGTGAACTAAGGGAAGGAAATTAACCTAAAACTAAGGTAAGGATAAGGTGAAAAACTTGAATTTCAAGAGGGAAAATCAAGGTTCTAAGGTAGCACTTCTCTTGGCTGTCACTACCAGAGATGATTTAACTTGAATCTTAAGGGAATAATAAAGAGAAACAAGTGGAATTGGGATAAAGAAGGAAGGAGAAGCTAGATGGAAAGGAAGGTGCAAAACTAGAAAGCAATAAAAACTAAACTAAAGCAAGCAAACTACCAACCTGAATTGGAGAGCAAATAACTAAGACAACAACTAGAAATGCAAAGGAAGAAAAGCACCTAAGAAATCCAAAGTCTAGCAACAAATAACACTAAAGGAAAGCTTGATTTCAAGGTGTCTCACCCACCTCTACTTGGAAATTTCGTACAAAACATGAGCTATAAATTGATGAGTGGGTTTCTAACTTAGGAAGGGGTGAAACAATGAGGAAAATGGTGCTAGGGTTAGGATATTGAATGAGGAAATTTTGGTGGAAGATGAATTAGCAAGATGATGTCATAAACATGACATTAGATAGAGATAAAAAGCATGGGCTGACTATTTTATAGCTATGGAAATGGGGTAGGCATCTTTTTCCCAAAAGAAAAGTGGAGCTCTATCCTTGGTAATTTTGTGATGTTTGGTTGATGGAAAGTTAAAGGAATAGATAATGAATAAGGTTTAGGAAAAATGAATAAAGATCTAGGGTTTTGAAGTTTTTTGAATTGAAGTAGATTTGAGGTTTCCTATTTAGGAAACCACTTGTTCACCAATTAGGAAGGGGGGCATCTTTTTTTGTAAGGAAGCGGCTCCCTCTTTTAAATTATAGCCCTCAATCAATTGAATGGAAAAAAAAGTAGGAGGAGTTGGAAAGTAGGGTTTCTCTCTTGATTGGTCCACCAATGCATAGTCATCTTACCTTTTACATAATTCTCTCAAACCTTCTAACTAAACCTTAAAAATCCAACTTTAGAAAGTGGATCATTGCTTGAATTCTCCTCTAATTGTATGCCTCCATGTGGAATTTTTCTTAATTGGCTTATGTGGCTCACTTTGTGGGCATATTTGTCTTAGTTAGAATTCCTTAGCTTGTCACCTTCTCTCATGGCTTATATGGCTAAGCTAGCTTGAATGGCTCTCATGCAAAGGTGGTAAAAATGCATGGCTTGCTTCACAGGATTCAACTTGATAAATTTTGTTCTTTGGATTATCTCTCCATGACCTACAAAAGGTGAAAAACCCTAGTTAAATCCTAAAAATATGATCATTCATACACTTACTCCAGATTAGCCTCTTAACTTATGTTTTTGTTTCAAATAAAACTCATAAGTGCACGAATCACTTGCAATATTGTACGCCAATGAGGTCGATCCCATGAGGAGTTGAACTAATGTGATGCTAATGGTCCTTACTTTAAACTATCTAACCTAACAAAAATTGAAGTGATTTTTTACTTAAATTAAGAATGGAAATTAAAACATGAAATTGGAAACTATTCAAAATCAAGAAACATGCTAAATGGGAAACTTTCTTAAAACATGCACTTTCAAAAATTAAAACTTTCCTAAATTAAAAACTTATAATTTTATGACTTTCCTAATTAAAAACTTTCCTAACATGAAATTTATCAACTTTCCTAAACTAACTTTCCTAAACATGAAACCTATAACTAATTTAAGGAAAACATGTTTTAACAAACCACTTTATACCATAAAATGCTACTTTTCCCAGTTTAAAACAAGAATTCTCTCCTAAGACCTTGTTATAATTAACTTTAAGTGGTGCAAGCACTCATCAAATGATGACCCAAATATTGAGAAGTCATCCATAAACATCTCAAGTAACCTTTCTACCATATCAGAGAAAATGCTCACAATACACCTTTGAAATGTAGCTAAAGCATTACAAAGCCCGAAAGGCATTTGCCAATAAGCAAAGGTTTTAAAAGGGCTAGTGAAGGTGGTCTTACCCTCATCCTCTGGTGCTATAGGAATTTGGTTATAATAGGAATATCCATCCAGAAAATGGTAATAATAATGTCTTGCCAACCTCTCTAACATTTGGTCAATGAAAGGTAAAGGAAAGTGATCTTTGCTCGTGACCATATTCAACTTTCAATAGTCAATGCAAACTCTCCACCTGGCGGTCATGCAGGCGAGTACTAACTCATTATCCTAATTTTTTACTACTGTGACGTCAAATTTCTTGGGTACAACTTGAACAGTGCTAACCCAAGTATTGTTACAGATAGGATGTATAACGCCAACATCTAGAAGCTTTAGAACTTCATCTCTAACCACGTTCTTCATGTGGGGATTAAGTTGTCTTTGAATTTCCCTAGAAGGTTTTTTATTTTCTTATAAGTGTATCCTATGCATGCAGATAGATGGACTAATCCCTTTTATGTCTGCTATCATCTGCCCAAGAGCAATTTTATATTCCTTAAGGACATCTAGAGCATTTTTATATTCCTTAAGGACATCTAAAAGCTTACCCTCCTGTTCATTATCTAAATATAATGCTATTATCACATGTAATGTTTCATCCAGGCCTAGGTATGAATATTTCAAGTTTTCAGTCAAGAGTTTTAGGTCTAGAGATGGTGCTTGCTCTATTGATGGTATGGGAACATATTCAAAAGGTGGGAGTGGTTCCCCACAAGGACCCCACTTGGAGGTATCCATGATTGGAGCAGCCTCCAAATGGTTGTTTACCTACTCAATAGACTTGTCTAGATCAAATTCTCTATTAAAGTGCATGAGACAAGCCTCTAGTGGGTCAAAGATGGACAATGGTGAATGAAAGTCATTAATTAAACTCTCGATAAAATTGATATCACAAGAATCAACAAGGTCAAAATGTTATTGATCAACGCTGAACATATTTGGCTTAACTTTCATGTTGCTAAATGAAAATTTCACTACACCATTCCTACAATTAATAATGGCATTGGATGTCACCAAGAATGGATGTCCAAGGATGATGGGAATCTGACTATCAAGATAAGATACAGGTTGGGTGTCTAGTACAAAGAAATCAACTGGGTAATAAAACTGGTCCACCTATATCAAGACATCTTCAACTAAGCTACAAGGTATCTTAACAGATCTATCTGCTAATTATAGTATGGTAGTGGTTGGTTTTAACTCACTGAGTTTTAGTTGCTCATAGACAGAGTATGGCAACCAGTTAACACTCACCCCTGGGTCAAGTAATGACCTATTTATGACATGATCTCCAATAACATAGGAAATGGTAGGACACCCTGGGTCTCTAAACTTTGGTGGGGTCTTGTTTGAATCGAAGAGCTTAACTACTAGGTGAGGAAAGCTTTCTTTTGTACATTTAGCTTTCTTTTTCTTATGCAGAGCTCTTTTAAGAACTTGGAATAGATGGGGATGTCTTTAATTGCATTGAGCAATGGAATATTGATTTGGACATGTTTAAATACCTCTATTAACTAATTAAAGTTTGTTCCCTTTCTAACCTTGTTTAGTAACTAAGGAAAAGGGGCTTTAGGCACATAGGGTGCCCCCACTATAGGTTATACATGGTTTTTTTATCTATTCTCTTTCTCCTATGTTTTGGTTTCCTCTTTCTCATCTACAGTTTCCTTAGCATGCCATACTTTGTTATCGATCTGACAACCTCTCCTAAGGGTGGTTATAGACTTATCATGCTCATGAGAGTTAAGGCTTTGAGAACTTGACCCTATCTCAAATTTACCCGTCAGGTTAGGGATGGGTTGGCTAGGGAACTAACATTTTCCTTTATTATGCAGTTCAACTGACAATTGTCTTACCTACATATCTAATTTCATAATGGCTTGAGAGTTGACATGGGCTAAATGTCTACTATCATTTTGTAACTAGTGTAAGGCCTTCTTAGTGTCATCATTTTCATTTAAAAAATTTTCAAGAATGGTTTGAATGTTTTCCTTAAAAGATGGTTTCTTTTGTTGGTGAGTTTGTTGGAACCCAGGTGGTTGTTGGGGGGGGTTGTACTGTAGCTTTATGAGGAAAGTTTTGGGTAGGGGGTTCATAGATGGTCCCCCTTGATAGTTATTCTTTGACCAAGAAAAGTTGGGATGCTTAGCCCATCTAAGGTTGTAGGTCTTAGAATATGGGTTGTTGCTAGGTTGGTGATATGCATTTAATGCATTTGCTTGGTCAACAAGATAATCATTCAGCACTCTATTTGATGGACAAGACATGGTTATATGGGTTGGAGTAGAACAAATAGCACAAACCTCTTGTGGAGGTTTAGGGGATGAGGCAGCCATAAAGGATTAAACCATAGTTTCAAGCTTGTCCACTCGACCATCATACTTGTCCATTCTCAGTAGTACAAAGTCAAGTTTATGGGATAGATCAGTATGCACTCCTTTCCCATAGAGACACCCCCCTCTCTTGGTGGGCTGGTTGTTTCTCTCTCTCTCTCTCTCTCTCTCTCTCTCTCTCTCTCTCTTCTATTTGAATAATCCCATTGTTGGGAATTATCTGTTAAAGTCTAAAAGAACTCCCAAGCCTCACTCTCATCCCTTAGCATGAGGGTCCCTCCACTCGCTGCATCTATCATTTGTTTATTTTGAGGCATCAATGCTTCATAGAAGTATTGAACTTGTTGCCATTTTTCAAATCCATGATGTGGACACTTCTATGGTAGTTCATTCCACCATTTTCAACATTTGTAGTATTTTTCATCATCCCTTTGTTGGAAATTAATAATTTCATGATGAAGGGCATTTGTTTTGTGAACAAGGAAGAACTTGTTCAAAAGCTTTATAGACAATTGGTCCCATGTATTGATGGAACCTACCTCTAAGGAATTTAGCAATGACTTAGTTGTTTCCTTATGAGAGAATGGGAATAGCCTAAAGCCTAATAGAGTCATCCAAAAAAAAAATTAAACGAAATGTGGGGCAAATATTAAGAAACTCCTTGATATGTAGCTAGGGGTCTTCTTGGTCTAGACCATAAAAAGTGGGGAGCAATTGTATGACTCCCAGTGGGTGTTGAGTTGTAATGGTGCATAGAAATCTCTAATGGCCTTATGCTCTACTTCTGCTTGTGGTTCAGCTATGGGGATAGGAACTTGGCTTCTTTCCACTTGTCTTAGGTTTCGTTGAATCTCTGAGTTGAAAGGTGTTAGCTCTGGGTTCTGAGATTGATGCCCATGCATAAACTATCTCTAAATGTAACCTCTAGCTTTACGTGATGTGCAATCAAATCTTATTAAGCACCAACCAAGCAGTGTTTTGATTCTCTTTGCTTAGTACATAGGGGGTAGCTTCTTATACCTAAATTTAGACAGCTCCTCCTTTTGTCCAAATTTGACTATTGTTTACCAGTTAACTTCTGCTCAAAAGTGGTTAATACAATCCTCATGTTAGGAGATGTTTAGAGCTCAACTAACACCAACAAAAGGTATAGAAAAATCACTTGAATTTTAAGATACCCACTATAACCACAATACTGTAAGCCACTAGAGTGACAATTGTGTCCTTCTAAAAGGGTCCCATGAGCTCAATACCCTATGTCTCTTCGTACTTGATTTTAAATTTAAATTCAAGGGTCAGGATTGTGGCATACAAGGATATTAATTGATTCCTAGGTGGGACAAAGAGTTAGTAATGAAATCCAGTCCTTATCTTATAAGGGTTCCTATGAGGCCCTTACTAACATTAATTCCATTCCACCATAAAGTAGTAAATATGAAATGCAATACAAAAGCAAACTAATGCAACCTATATGCTATTCAACCAAGATTAGATATGTACTCTAGTGCAACAATCCTAAGTAAAGATGCAACAATTATCAATGAATGGTCCTAATCTATATGAATTATACTAACATTCAAATGTAAATTATATTAAATGCAAATTATCCCAAAAATTAAAAATTGAGCGAGAGATACGCATAATGAGGGGCACAATGATGATCAAGTGTGGGCCACCATACCCTACACTTGACCTTTATTATTACTACCCATTTAAAATTAAATAATATAGAAATTGCAATTTATAATGGGCCTCATTATAAGCTTCACTCAAATCCTAATCTAGGAAAGCAATAAAACCAAATCTAAGATGGTGAAGCCATGGCCCACAAGATCACTGCTACTCCTTTGCCAATTTCCTTTGCACAAAAATCAAAGAAATATAGTCAATATGAGAAAAATAGCAACAAATTGAAAAATTAAGAAAAAATCCTAATCTAATGCACCATAAACCTAGACTAGAGGAAAACAACCTAAAGTATGGAACACTATACAAATTGTTTTCAAATCCTCGGCAACAGTGCTAAAAACTTGTTGTTGTTTTAAATAAAACTCTTAAGCACATGAATCATTTGTAATATAGTATGCTTGTGAGGTTGATCCCATGAGGAGTTGAACGAATGTAATGCTAGTGGTCCCTACTCTAAGCTATCTAATCTAGCCAAAATTCAAGTATTTTTTACCTAAATTAAGAATGAAAATTAAAACATGAAATTGGAAACTATCCAAAATCAAGAAACTTGCTAAATGGAAACTTTCTTAAAACATGCACAATCTAGAATTAAAACTTTCCTAAATTAAAAACTTCTAATTTTATGAATTTTCTAATTAAAAGCATTCCTACAATGCAATTTATCAACTTTCCTAAACTGACTTTCCTAAATATGAAATTAACAACTAATTTAAGAAAAACATGCTTTAACAAACTACATTCCTAATCATGCAAAACTACGCAACCAAATCAACTACTTTAGCAAGTATGACAAAATTAATTACTTTCTAAACTAACTAAGATGCAAACTAATGAAATCTAACTACAACTAAACAAGAGAAATAAATGAAAGCAATTACTAACAAACAATGAAAGGAAAACTACCCAAATAACATACATGTAACCATGGAATGGTATGCATGATTCATTGGATAGGAGTGGATTCAATCAACTACTTTGGAAACCTAAACATGCAATCTATTTCCATTATTAACTAAGCTATCTAACAATTTAGTTGGGATCTTAAAAAATCAAGTGAACATGATTGTATGGTGCTGGAAATTAGCATAAACCATTCATGCTAAGAAATTCCAGCAGTAAGGTAATTGAAACATTCAATGAATTTAACATGTAAAATATGGAATTAATCACTTCTAATGCATTTAAACATTCAATAAAAAATATATAATTGACTGCTGGACACAACCATGAATTGAAAATTCCAGCTAACTTCATTGAATCACATCCAAAAAGTCTTCAACATAATAACCATATATGTAATCCAAATCTGAAATTTAAATGTTCTTACAATAATGCTCACTTAATCTCAATCAATCCCTAATTACTAGCCAAATTCTTCTTCAATTGTTCCAACATTCACTTATGAACTAACATAATTGAAATCAAAGGAAAATCCTATGGAAAAGTAAGGCAACAACCAATGGAACTTAAGCAACCAAATATGGAAAATCAAGAGGGCTGAAAGAGAACAAAGATGCAATAAAAGATAAAGAACAAAACTAGATTCAAGATGACTTCCCATGGCTGTCACTCCAAGGAAAAATCAGCCTTGAATCTTTGTTTCAAAGCAAGGAAAGACAAAAGAAAACAACAAACTAACATGAAAAGAAGTAAATTCCAACAAAGAGAATAAGAAAGCTAACCAACCTTCAAAGATGAATCAAAACCCAAAAAAAATCCTAGGTTGAACACTGAATGAAGCACCCTAAAGACTCCTCAAAACAAACAAGAAAAAGAATAAAAGATGGGCTAAAGGAAGTGGGCATCTCTTTCCTATGGAGAAGGCATCTTTTCCTAAGTGAGAAAAGTCTCTTTTGCTTAAGTTTGGCTGGGTTTTATAAGTCTTCTCCTAATTTTCCTAGGGTACCCTAATACTATGGTATGGTGAGGACTAAAGAGTATCAAATTGAATGGCTAGGATGGTGGAAAAGGGTAGACATCAAATAGGAAAGTGTGGAAGGGAGTTGGCTGCCTTAAGGAGGGGGGTAGGTGGGAGAGGCCACCCTTTTAGGAAGGGACGTCTCCCACCTTCCAAAGTCATTGAATGCTCTATGTTTTAGGAAGGTGGGTGGGTATTGGTTGGGAAAGAGGTGGAGGATATTTGGTGGAGAAATTTGGATGGTTGGGGAGTTTCCTAAGAAATGGAATGAGATAGAGTTTTAAAAATTCATAGTGCACTTAAGTGTGAGGTGGAAATTAAGAAAAAAGTGAGAAAAAAACTAAAAATTAAATGCTCTTATCCCATTGGTCCACATGCCATCTTATTATAATATATTTTTCCTTAATTATCTTCAAAATATCTCATGGATAACTCTCTTGAATCTCCTTCAATCCTTGCCTTCCATTTAGCTTAGATTGATGGCTTAGATGGCTAACTTTGAAGGCTCCATTGGCTAGGCTTCATGGCTAGCTTTGGAAGCTTTCTTATCTTGAATTCTTGGCTTCAACCCTTGGATTGAGTGGCTTGCATGGTTTGGCTTGAATTCCTTAGCTTGCCACATTCTTTCATGGCTTATATGGCTAAGGTGGCTTAAGTGGCTTCCATGCAAAGGTGGTGGGAATGCATGACTTACTTCATGGGCCCACTTTGACCATCTTTAGCTCATTTAATCACATCCATTACTAGTCCACAAGATGATCTTGGCCTTTGTTTTATGTTGAAGTGATGATTTTGAGGCCTTGACTTGATCTATTGATCTTGATCTTCAATTTCATCCCATTCGATCTTAGCCGTTGGATCACCATCTTACTTATGAAAAAAAGTGAAAATCCATAATTAAATCTTAGAAAAACATGATTAATCATAGACTTACCTTAGACTAGCTTCTAAACCTTACAAAATAACAAACTTTTGGGTTATTAGGTCAAAAATGCATGTGTTACAATTTTTGGTCTAAAATCCCTCAATTTACCCCTATAAGTTGTAACACATGGGTAACTAATTGGATGGTTTTTATGAAAAATTAAATACTTATCAACTTGTAAAATATCACATTTTTAAATTATTAGGTCAAAAATGCATATGTTATAAAATTTTGGCCAAAAACCTTAATTTAACACTATAAGTTATAACACATTGGCAACTAATTGGGTACTTTTTAAGAAAAATTAAACACTTATCAGGTGTTATGGGACATGCTAAGGTGGGTCACGATATAGTGGTTCCTTAAGTAATGTTTCTTCCACTTCAAGATTTACCAACTCTATATAGGTTTTTAACCTCTACTCATTCACTTTGAAGATCTCACCATCCTTTTCTATCTTGATAGCCTCATGAGGA
Organism: Warburgia ugandensis; assembly: GCA_035236585.1. Lineage (NCBI taxonomy): Eukaryota > Viridiplantae > Streptophyta > Magnoliopsida > Canellales > Canellaceae > Warburgia > Warburgia ugandensis. The sequence goes on from CP141134.1 coordinate 38,760,250, forward strand.
TATACAGTACATACTATGTACGGTTTAGTCCATCAAGATATAAGTTTTCATGGAAATATATGCAATCTAGAATTATACAAAAGGACTTTTTCTCCAAGGGTGAAGGACTTCCGCAGGACGTGTCCATCATGATTATTTTTCATGCGGTCTTTGTGTAGCTTTGTCGACTCATATGCATCTTTTCTAAGATAATCCAACTCATTGAGTTATAGTTTTATATGGGTTCCAACAATAGCAAATTCAAAATTGTGCTTTTTGATGGCCTAATGCTTTATGCTCAAGTTCTATTGACAGGTGGCAGTCCTTTCCCTAGACCAAGTGGTAAGGTGACATGCCTATAGGAGTTTTAAATGCTATACAACACGTCCATAAAGTGTCACTAAGTCTTAAAGACCAGTCTTTCCTATTTGGATTGATTGTCTTTTCTAAAATATGCTTTATTTCTCTATTAAATACTTTTACCTATCCACTTGTCTGAGGATGATAATTAGTAGCTATTCGATGGGTAACACCATATTTCTTCATTAAATTCTTAAACACCCTAATGCAAAAATGTTTACCCTCATCACTAATTATGGCCCTCGGTGTACCAAAGTGTACAAATATATTTTGCTTTAAGAATTTGACCACCACCTTGTGGTCATTGGTCTTACAAGGCACGACTTCAACCCATTTGGAAGCATAATCTACCCCCACAAGGATGTATAGATAACAAAAGGAGTTAGGAAAAGGTCCAATAAAATCAATGCCCCAAACATAATAAGACTCAATGATAAGAATAGGGTTCAAGGGCATCATATTCCTTTTTTCTATGATCCCTAACTATTGACATCTATCCCATGCTAAGTAGTAAACATATGAATCACTCAAAATGATGGGCTAATAAAAACCACACTACAAAATCTTTGCAATTGCCTTTCTAGAATTGAAATGTCCCCCACATACATGGTCATGATAAAAGGAAATGATCTTATAATGTTTACAACTACCTTTCTAGAATAGATAATGAATCTTTTTCTTTCTTGTTTAGACCAATGAGTAGGCATTGGACATTCCATAAGATAATTACCAATATCTGCATCCCAAGGTAGCTAGGAAAAGTTCAACAATTGTTCATTAGGAATTTTTTTTGGTATAGGTACATTTTTGCTAGTAGACTCCATAACTATTCTAAATAAATGGTTTGCTACAACATTTTTGAAACCTTTCTTATCCCAAATTTTAAGATCAAAATGCTACAGCAATATTATCCATCAGATCAATTTAGGTTTCCCATCCTTTATAGAAATAAGATATTTTAGTGCTGCATGGTCCAAATAGACAATGACTTTAGATCTTAACAAGTAATATTTAAACTTATCCAATGCAAAAACAACTACCAATAACTCTTTTTCTATGGTGGAATAATTGATGTGTCTTGGTAGCATAATATAACACATGGTGGTCAAATAATAGATGCAAAGGTTAATTCAGCTTTTAGGTGCTCAAATGCTTTCTTACAATTTTCATCAAAGTCAAAAGTTTCACCCTTCATAAGTAAATTACATTGGGACTTAACAATTTTACTAAAGTCCTTGATGAATCATCTGTAGAAACCATCATGACCTAAAAATGATCGAATTTCCTTCGCCGTCCTTAGAGAAGGAAGGTTAGATATTAAATCCACTTTGGCTTTGTCTGCTTCTATACCATTGTGTGATATGATGGGCCCTAAAACAAATTCCATTTTGAACTACAAAATGACATTTTTTTTAATTCAACACAATTCTTTTCCTAACACTAGCAAGGACTAACTTTAAATGGTGTAAGCATTCATTAAATGATGAACCCAAAAGGCATACAATGATAGGTGATGGTCCCAAATGTAACACCCCTAAGTTCTGTAATGAAATTGAACAAATAATGAAATTGGGAATTTCAAAGAAAAATCAACAAACCCTTCACAATGAATGTAAGCATGACAAAATCTAAATTCGGATGAAAAATCCTTATTTTTCTACATTTTTATGAACAAAAGGGTAAAATGGTAATTTTACTCATAACTGAGACCTAAGACATAAAAATTTGGAATGTACTTGGAAATAAAAATCCAATGACAGTAAATACGCTCAATTCTAAGTTCATGGGAATAAACCCTATTTTTGTCCACAAAGGGTAAAATGGTATTTTCACATCGCATGGGGCCCACAAGGGACCCACAAAGGAGTCCAATGGCTAGAACACGTGTAATTATGAGTCAAACCACTACCACCTTCTAGTGGAGAAGGAGGTGGAAGTGGGAATCCAATAAACATTGAATAATAAAAAGAATAAAGCATTATAATTACACATAATCATGAAAAACAACCAAAATGCCTATAAATACTTCAGAAAAAAATTGCCAAAAATGTTCACAAAATTCATCACGAAATTTCCCAGACTCTCTCAAAATCTCTCCTCAAAACTCCTCCCCCTTCTCTCTCTTTTCTCCCTTCTTTCTCTCACTTTTATTTCTTCTGTTAGCGTGTCCATAAATGCACTTGGGGGAATATTCCACCCTGAACTATTAGACGCATCTGTGGACGCGTCATCCCCGACAAGCAGGGTGTTCACCCTACTATGATTTTTCAATTAGACATTCACTTTGGACTGTTGAAACCTTAATCCACTATGTCAAAGAGGTTCAACACATCCAAATACACAAAAGCCCTATACTTTTGCAATGATCAGTGGAATATTCACTGGCCAAATCGTCGAAAAATAGTAGCTCCAACAACTAATATTTAGGCATGGATTTTTTTATTTTTTGGCCAAGTTTCTGGACTCTGAACACTCCATGTAGGTGCATCTCCCTCCCCTCTTTCCATCTAGTAGTTAGGTGGTGTTTTCTGGCCTCCAAGAGATCTCCCCAGTTGTTGATCCGTGGGAGGCGATGGATCAAATAACAAGGTGAGATCTACCATCTTGGATGGCTCAGATGAAATCTCTAAGCCGTTGGATGGATTCCTGGGGCCCAAAAACCCCAGGAGATGAAATCTGGGCCATTGATGGTCAAAGATGAAGGAGATCCAGTCATGGGTGATCCGACAATCTAGATCTAGACCATCTCGCCTATAGCCGGTCACCCCCATCAACCACCTAGGATAGGCAGTAACGAGCGTGGGCCGCTGGTCATCCCACACTCGTAAAACTAGATTTAATCTAGGCCATCCAAATTTTGAACTAGACTCTTGTTTTTACAATTAAGAGCTCGATTTAGCTTTGATTTTAGATCAAAAGGTTTCTATAGAATCCTTGTCATGAGTATTATCTACTAAACTCATAATATTTATTTTTTAACTAAATTTAATGATAAAAATTGCTAAAATTCGTTCCAACAGTGTTGGATTGTGATCAGGATGATCTCAAATTGGAGATTTGAACCGATGGATGGGTTCAAGATGTCCCAAAATCTTAGGGACCATGATCATAGTAAAATTATAGTTTTCTAGATTAAGTAAATCAACAAAAATAGTAAGCTTAAAATTCAACCCTTAAAATAGGCTAAAATCTTAAAATCCCAATTATGATTCAATTTAACTCAAAATTGAGATCAGAGAGTTGGGTTGGATTCCTTACGTTGAGTACAACTTATTGAACTTAGAAAATTTATATTTTGATGCATGTAAAATTCTGTTAATAAAGAAAAGTGTTACTAATTCTTATGATTAGTAAAATTTGGAATGATCAAACTATATAATTATAATCCACTGATGATCTTATGACTGTGAGACATAGAATCAATGGTTATAAGCAACTGATCTATGATTAAATAAGAGATCTAGCCTTAAAAAGTAGTAAGATCCACAAAAAATGAATGGTAATCTCCTGAATCAAGTTGATCAAGGATGATTGGACAGTATGGATGTGTTTTGATGATGACATGAAGTTAATATCATATGGAATTAGGGACTAGATGATGATGATTTGGGAAAGATCAATATCTATGCCCTTAAATTAGATAAAAGGACTTAAGATCTTCTTGATCGGGTGGATCAAGAAAGATTAGATCATTAGATGAGATGTATCAATGATCTAATAATGAAATCACATCAAGAAGATATATTAGATCAAGATCTAAACCCTAAAAGAGATGAAAGATGAATAATGACCATTGGATCATGCTGAATAGTTAAGGCATGTTAGATTTTCATTTGAATTATTAAATGTTATTATAATTGTCATTTATTGCTTAGTAGATTTAACTGCAGATTTATTTAATTATTTATGCTTTAATGTTTATGTTATGAAAATTACCTTGAAAATGTAATTAAATGAAATTAGAGTTGAAAGGATATTTCATGAAATAAATGACATGGACTTAATGATAGTCAGGGCTATAATTAGGAGGACAATATAAGGAATATCATTTCCCTGGCCCAAATTAGGAAAATAATGAAACTCCATGAATGACATTTAAATGTTCATGGATTTAATTAAAATCAATTAGAAATAGTACTTAGGGTTAAAATGCACATAGGAACCTTATGAAAGGTTGAGCTAAGGTCACATGAGTAGATGATGAACATGGTGGTTAAGGGGGTTCTCTAATAGAGCCTTGCTCTTCACCCACCTTCCATTGACATTTGTGAGGTCTAAATCTCTCCTTACATGAGGATTGAAGTAACCACTTTGTGTTCAACCATGCAGCTAGTAAACCTTAGCCAATTTGGCATAAGAGGAGCTGTCTAGACTTATGATGGAATAAGCTATCCTCAACCAATAAAACATTAATTGGTTAAGTAATAATAATAAGAGTATAAAAGGTCAGTAAATCATCTAATCCTAATAAAAATTGTAAATAAGATAAGGAAGATCAAACAAGATTCAAGAGAGATCTTGAAGGATCACAAACAAAAAGAAAAGAAATATAATGTAGATTTTAGTATTGTTCTATGATTTTACTTATAGTGTAGATTGTGAACTTAGAAGGTTTGAAACTTTGATCATATATGATTCAAGAAAAATTAGGGCATCCCTTATAGGAATACATACTTGTCTAGAAGAATAACTTTATACATATAGTTGATAGATGTATGAATCAAGATCATGATAGACAATATGGAGTTGAGATGTATGAATCAAGACCATGATACCGCTTTGAGGTAGGTGGAGGTACAAAAATGTATTAAGGATTCATGTGTATACATACATGATCTTTTGTCTAGAATTATAGACCTTCATGGTATAAGTATGCTTAGTACCTTAGCATAGTCATGATCCAATCACATGATCCAACTAAGTAAACTAACCCTATAATCCAATTCAACTATCTAATGACCTAATGAAATGAGGTGAAATTAATTAGATGTGTAGACTAAGGAAACCCAAAGAATAGGGCATAGAAAATATTCTAGCCTTAGTTAAATAGACACATCATCTAATATGTACAATGTATTTTACATGCAAACATGGTAGCTTGTGATTTTGTTTTACGCAGTGCTAGGATTGGGGATGCTATGCTAGGGAAGTTATGAGGGTTTGGCCACCCGCTTCCTGAAACTACTATTGTTGGTACAAGGTATGATGTGAGGCATTATCATTATATACATTTCTCCAAAGTTAGGATGATTCCTCTAGTTAAGATTATGTCTCAAAAAATGGAGAAAAAGTTTGCTCATAAGAATGAGCTTGTTCATGACGTAGCTATTTCAATTAATTTGCAATCAATTTTTAGAGATCACAAAGTTTTCAATATGATGACAACATTATACAATTAAGCAATTGACATCATACAATTTAGAACTAATGACAACGAAAAGGAATTAGAAGGTTCCCATGTCCAAATCACATATTTTAACCCTAGTTAGTCTAAAAAAATCATGGATAAGTCAAACACCTTTTTTAAAATAAATGCAAACTTTTGAGCAATAAAAGAAACAATTCATTTGGTTTGACACAAAAAAATTACAATTGTAGTTACAATTACTCTTAAATCCATATATATGCTCATTTTAATAATTTTTTAAGATTTACCCAAGCTGTTGCTATATTTTTCAAGCATACTTAGCCTGAACTTTTAACTGTATAGCTATTAAGGATCTTTCACATTTAGACATTGCAAAATCTTAAATATCAATTCCCAAAGCTAAGGTGATGAGAAATTAAAGAAAAAACATAGTTGAACTCATTAGCAGCTCTCTTTGTAATGACAAGTAATGAATTGAGCTAGTGTGACTTAAGACACTTAGTTTAGAAAAGTGTGCTAACATATTTCATTCATTCAGTGAAGGAATGGGATTAGCATAACACTCACCATGTCAATGGAAATTAGAAAATTGGTCATCCCAACATCCAACACAATTAATCGCTTATGAAATTTCTTAAACTATTGCAGCCATTAAGTACAATATGAGAGATAAACAAATAATGGGAGAAAGAAAAAGATTGCATACTTCACAAGTAAAAGCAAGCAATCTAAAGTCCATAGAAACATAGCAAGCAATCATGGTTATCCAAGCCATTGCATCTAATTGAAAGCTTAGAAGAAACACACATGGGAAAAATCCTACAAGCACTCAAAACACTCACAATTCAAGAAATCTTAGAACCAAAATAGAATTCATAGCCCCTATCCATTAGATAAGGTCATCGAATTGACTAAACAGGTTTAATTGGAGCTTTTATATTATTATCAGTCATGTTTCCTTCCTCAAACCACTTCCTAAAGGAACAAGCTTTCCCCCATTGATTCTTTAGAATAAGTACTTTCCATGAAAGGACTCTTTTAAGATCTGAAGAATATCCAGGCTGTGTTTCTAGTACTTTTTCGTCACCTGATAGCAAAATTCAGAATAAGGTGAAAGCCCCTTAAGAAGTTAGATCTGGGAATATGGCTGCTTGACAAGTGAAAGATACTACATCGGCACTTAAGGCAGCTTTTAGCTTGAACAGGTTTTAAAAATTACAATTATGCTTAACAAATCATTGAGGAGCTACTAAGAACTAATTTAACAAGTTGAGATTCAGTAAGCAATGAAATTCTCATATTCTCACCAAATTTAAGAAATCTGAAACTTCAATTTGGGGGCCAGATTCTAAATCATCAAGCCTTTATCCCGTAAATGATAGCAAGAAGCTTTTCATCTCTTAATTTTCGCACCAACAAAGGTCAGTAGATTATTTAACCATACAAACACTACTAAAATCAAGTCATCCGTCCTTTGATAGTCCTACTTATAATTACCATGAAGAACGCAAAGCAATGGACAAAATCAAATAAAACAGACCCATTCCAAGCATTGAGGCTTCAGAGACAAAATAAAAGGTAAATGAAGTATTACAAAACAGAAATGCATTGGCTATTGACAACTTCAGAGCTATGGCTAAGCTTGAAAAGACATCATAATAGGAACAGTTTCTACCTGAGGCTGCAGTGACATTTTATTTGTTAGTGTCATTACAACCTCTAGAACTCTACAATGATACTTTTGGGCTGTTTTGCGGCCGGGTAACATTCCATTGATTGGGCTAACTCCGTGCAATGTGTTCCTTACCTGCTAATGGCAGCCTTAGAGCATAAAGAAACTTACTTCAGATCAATGAAACAAAGGATTTTAGATCAATCCACAAAGGGTGAAATAAAACATGAAGCTCTCTTGTCCTGTAAAGACCTCGAGACAAAAAATGTAAATAAATTAACCACATGGATAGTACAAGAAATCAAATTTCCATATATAACATGTTATATTTCTCATTATTTTCATTCCGTAAAGAAAGGAAATCAACAAACAACCAAAATTACTGGAAAAAAAGAAAAACCCACCCAGCATCAACAACTACACAACGTTACAAAATAAGCTTATTACACAGAGATGCCATTTCAGAAATCTTCATCCAACTTGAACACATGGGTTCCGCCATTGCCATTCAAAGTCGACATAACCGAAGCTTTCTGATACTCCCCAACCCTTTTCTCGAAGAAATTGGTCTTCCCCTGCAAGGAAATCAATTCCATCCAATCAAAGGGATTTTGAACATTATAAATCTTCCCATAGCCCAAAGCTCCAAGTAATCTATCAGCAACAAACTCAATATACTGACTCATCAGAGTCCCATTCATCCCAACAAGAGCGCAAGGCAAAGCATCACAAACAAACTCCCTCTCAATATCCACTGCATCAGCTACAATCCCTTTCACTTTCTCTTCACTAAGCTTCTTATTCAACAACCCATATAATAAACACGCGAAATCACAGTGTAACCCCTCATCTCTCGATATCAATTCATTCGAAAAAGTAAGACCCGGCATCAGTCCACGCTTTTTCAGCCAGAAAATAGCACAGAAACTACCTGAGAAGAAAATCCCTTCAACACAAGCAAAAGCAATCAAACGCTCCGCAAATGATTCTGAACCATCGATCCACTTAAGCGCCCAATCGGCCTTTTTGGCAACACAAGGGACAGTTTCAATTGCGCAAAAAAGGCGGAATTTTTCGGAGGAGTCTTTGACGTAGGATTCTAGAAGGAGACTGTACATTTCGGAATGAACATTTTCGATGGCGATCTGGAAACCATAGAAAGCTCTAGCTTCAGAGATTTGGACCTCTTTCATGAAACGAGCGGCAAGATTTTCAAGAACAATACCATCTGATGCAGCAAAGAAGGCTAGAACATGGGTAATGAAGTGTTTTTCGTTGGAAGTGAGGGTTTCCCAGTGGCGAGCATCTTGAGAAAGATCGACTTCTTCAGCAGTCCAGAAGGAAGCTTCGGCTTTCTTGTACATCTCCCAGACTTGTGGGTATTTTATTGGGAACATACAGAAGCGATCCGGGTTTGGGGCGAGAATTGGTTCTTCGGGGATCGAAGGCATTTTTCGGGCTGCCTGTAGGAAAGTTGAGAGTATAGTTTTATAGGAAGCGAGGAAGAGGAGACTTGCAGAGATGGCACGGGCTTGGGTGAATTTTTTAGGAGTTTGAAGGAGCGGGGGATTTGAATTTGAGACTTGAGCGGCTTGGAAAGCTTGAGAGGGAAGCTTTTCCCCTCTGCCACTTGAGGAGGTGCACGTGAGGGTGGGATGGTAATTTCAAAGGAACTTCTGTCCATGAAAAGAAACAGGAGTTTGGACCGCTCACCTGATCTAGATCCATCCAATACAAGTCGCTGATTAGATGATGATTCTAGATTTATTTTTGGTTACCTGAAACGGGCGGCCATATTCTTTCTTCGTATAAACGGAGGATATCAAAATACTGGCTGGATCAACCAAATGTCGGGGCCCTTTATGTAAAAGTTGGGTCCCACAGTCAATGCCATTCGGGCGGTGCCCTATCATAGCATTGCTCGTTAACGTTTTAAACTTTCTAATGACGAAAGTACCCTCTTAGTTTGTTTGGACTTCGAGTGAGAATGCGCTCGGCGGATTTGTAATTTTGTAACGGAGGCGCTGAAAATCTTGAAGTTTGCTTCAAAAGGTATAGTGCTTTCAAACTTGGACTGTGGTACGTGGAAAAGGCTTGAGAGGGAAGCTCTCAAGCAGAAAAACATTGTTTTCGAGTTTGGAGCTATTTTGGTTGATTTTTCAGTTTTGGCGGGAGACTTCGTTCGCGCCATTATCACGGTTTGAAACTTTGAATTATTATGTAGGTACCGTTCACTTTAGCCAATCGTGTCTCATAACCAATTAGGCACATGCTGAATTGGGAGAGGCATCTACTGTGCATGGAGGTAATATTATGTGTATTAGAGACTTTGGTTTAGAGTTGAAACTTCACTTAGTTGTTTTTAATTTTTCTTTTTAGGAAAAACTTAGAAAGGAATGGAAAACTAGACTTGATAGGTTAGAGTAATCTCATGATGAGAAATGAAAGGTGCATGTTTAAGTCTATCTAGAGGTCGACATTGGGAACTAGGAAGCCTAGAGGGAGTGGAACACCCTAGATTTTTAAGTGGGTGGATGATATCTTAAGTGGAATATTAGATGGAGAATGCTAAGATAACTTAGGATATGGATGGATGGGATAGAGTTGTCCTTAGAGCATTTAGGACTAGTGATAGGGAAATATGATGAACCACTTGAGACATAAAGGGCTAGGATTGAATCATAATGGAGTACCTGGCAGCCAAGGTAGAAGTGTGCACAATTGGCTAGGAAAACATGTTCCACACAAACATACACCATGAGAAATTAGGAGTTTCACGTAGGAGTGGTCAGCTGCCATGAAGAAGGTGCCATATGTTTAGCTAAATAAGAGGCACCTTGTTTTTAGGGCCTTTTGGAGGGTGGAAAAAAATGTGGAATTGGGTGGAAAATAGAGATTGGTTTCAAGTGTGATTAGGCAATAGAAATCAATGCTACATCGGTGTGACGACTCGGATTTTTGAAACACATTTTATAATATATTTTTCAAAGGCAAGGGTGTCCCCTCAGTAAAAAAAATTCGCAAAACAAAGTAGCGGAAATTCTTTTCTTTTAAAACTTATTTTGAAAACACAAGTCACCACTTCATACATAACATAAGTACAATTTGAGTACAAAATAAAATTCCATTGAAGGAATATGATTTTATTAAACTTCCAGGATCCATCCAGTGGTTCACAGTACAGCACGGTATCAGTACAATACATGTCCAAATTACATAATCCAAAATTTACAAATCTCACCATACATTAAAAACTCTCAATACAATACAATTTCCTCAAATAAAATACATGTCTTCAAGAGGATGTATGTTGTTTGATTATTCATCCACATCTTCTTAAGTCTTCTACAATCTTGAGCTTCTAACGCTCCTTCTCTGTATCTGAGATATTGTAAACATGGAAACATATACAATACCTTAGCAAGCTATGCTTGGTAGGAGAATACAAAAACATACTACTTCATCAACATAAGAATACATACCTCAGTCCTTATTTCATCATAGTTATCCATTCGTAAGTTATCTCCACATAGGGTACATATGCTATTTATGTAGTACGTGACAAATTAGTTAATATAGTGAAGATTGCTCAAAACTTGTTACTTTCTCTGGCTATACTCCCACTTAGGAGAGCAATACCTAGCCAAAGATTATTCAACCCTTATTCCTTCCCCGAGCTATACTCCCACTTAGGAGAGCAAAACCTAGCCAATTATCATATGGGGTTTTCATTCTAGGAACTCATGTAATAGCATATCATTATGCCATGGCATCATATTATGCCTATCATATGTGCATCACAATGCAAAATACATTAGGACTGCTATGCTCACAGTTTCAATCCATACAGCGCGCCTAGATAACTGTATAATCCTCCACTGACACCAACTGTGGAATAATCAATCCATGTCCTCATGGGGTCGACCATGGCTGTCACAGTGGGGCCTTCCCATTATTGCCCCAACCGACATTTAGCCTTTCTTTGGGCATGGTATCATCATACAAGTTTCAGAAAGCGGGTGGCCAAACCCTCATAACTTCCCTAGCATAGCATCCCCAGTCTTTATCTCTGTGTAAAACAAAACCACAAGCCTCCATACTTGTATGGAAAATATATTGTACATATCAGACAATCTGTCTGTTTAACTAAGGCTGAAATATTGCACATACCCTATTCTTAGGGTTTCCTTAGTCTTCATATCTCAATACTTTCACTTCATTAGACTTCATCATTAAATTAGATCAAGTGGATTAGATTATGAGGTTAGATCTCTTTGTTTGATCATTTGGTTAGATCCCATGCTTTGGATCACTTTTTTTGATCATTTGATTTTGGATTTGTTTGGATCATATGTTCTAGATCCCTTAATTGGATCATATGTTTTGGATCCCTTAATTGGATCATTTATTTTGGATCCCTTAATTGGATCATTTGTTTTGGATCCCTTAAATGGCTGTAACTTCTTCATATGAACTTCGTTTTGTGTGATTTTTGAGGCGTTGGATTCCATTTTTCGAGTAGAATCTAATGGTACTAAGTTCCCTCACAAATTCCTTCATTTACTATTTTAAATAAAGTGAAACATTTAACTCATTTTATTTCCTATAGAATGTTCAATTTTCGTTAAAAATAGTGTAAATTGCTCAGGCATTACAAGAGATCAATAGGATTGTTCATAATTTATATATTGATAATACGTATGGATGTACATATCATATACATCAGTCAGGATCATGGAAGATTTGAGAAAAGAGATCACTTCTTAAAGGTAGGAGGATTTGATGAATGCATTTACATGAGATATACATGATTGTACTCATGATCTTATGTTGACAAGAGTAATGTTAATACTTGTATTAAATCTTCTGAAAACCTTATGATCCAACCAAACACATATAAGATGGTTAAGGACTAAACTATATGTGAATAGGGAACTAGAAAATATTTTATCCCTAAGTAGACAGACTTATGGCCTAAAGAACATGCCGGAGATGGTAACCCTTACTGGGTTAACTTTCGTTTTGAATTTTTAGAAGATCTTGGAGTTGGATCATCCTCAAATCAAAGGTCTTTTGTAAAGAGCCCTTGTTCGACTCCATCCAACGATTAAGATGGGGTTTCAACGGACATAATTTGATGTCTAATTGAAATAGGGTTTCCAGACAGAAACCCAGCTCAATTGGGGATGACGTGTCCCGGGACGCGCCCGACGTCTCCACTGAGACTAGAGAGGCGGGTGGTCTGTGGACACGCCCACAGGCTTAAGAAAGAGGGAGAGAAAAAAAAAAATTTGGGAGAGATGGGAGATGTTTCTGGGGCTGATTTTTTGCAACATGCTAGGGGACCTCATGAGGATTATTAAGGAAATTTTTTGGGATTTTTCTGATCTATTTATAGAGGTATTTGGAATTTTTCATGATTACTTGAAATCATCACATTGATTTCTTTTAAATATTTAAATGTCATTGGATTCCCACTACCACCTCCTTCTCCACTAGTAGGTGGTAGTGGTTTGACTAATGATTGCATGTTTTCCAGATGTTGGATCAATTTGTGGGCCCCACATGTGTGTGAAAATACCAAATTGCCCTTTTATGGAGAAAAATCCATTTTATTCTCCTGGGCTCGGAATTGAGCGTACTTAGTAGCGTTGGATTCATATTTCTAAGTACATTCCATATTTTTAGGTCTCAAGTCTTGGTTATTTGTGAAATGACCATTTTTCCCTTTCATTCATTAAAATAAAGAAAAATACAGATTTTTCATCCGTATTCAGAAATTGTTGTGCTTACAGTCATTTTAAAGCGTTCATCGCATATGTTTTCGATTATACATATCTAATACCTTGATTCCACTTCTATGAGAGGTGCATATTCCATAACCCTAATATTCCAGCCTAATTTTCATTGAAAATTTTAATTTCTATATTTATTTAATTTCTTTATAAAAAAATTAGGGGTGTTACAATCGGCTAGGAAGATGGTGTTCCATTAGATTAGAAGGAGAAATCTAAGGGCTGAAATGGAGCCCAAGAATATGGTGAAAAAATGTGAATTCCTAGTTAGAATAGTTTGGATAATTTGATTAGGAAATTACACCCAAAACCTTAGTCTAGGAAAAAAAAAAAAGTTAGACTACTTTTTCACTGAAAAGCACAATTAAAACCATTGTAACCAAAGGAAACAAAACCAAAGCGAAAACATGGAATTAAGGGGGAGAAGAAAGAAGGAGAAAATAGTGGAAGGAAGGAGGAATAGAGGAAAGGAGAAAGAGAAGAGAAGAAATACTAGGTAGGGGGAGTGCAACTTTCCTGGGCTAGAGTTTTTCAATATCTTAGCAAACCATGTTATGAAAATCAAGTTGTTTTGCACACCTAGCATCATACATGTTTCATCTATGTTTAGTTATAGATTTTCTTGAGAAATTTACACGTATGACTTGAAGTTTAATTGTAAATCATGGTAGTAAGACACTCATGGAATTAGGCTAAGGTTTACGCATGATTTGATCCATGACTTTTGCATCTACTGATTTAGTTGTTATACTTGAAGTAGGTGTTGAATCATAGATTGTTAGCTGTTGTTATCTAGCATGTTTTGCTATGAAATTTACATAATATTTCTTTGAAATTGATGCTTGATCTTAGCATGATTGATTTGGTTGAAAATCTAGTCAGAATCATTCTAGAATTCTTGGATATGTTCTTCCAAATCTTGGAAGTTCATAATGATTCCTGCAAATAGGTTAAAGAACCTGTAATGAAGTTGCTTACTCATTTGGTAGTAAATGATTGGATTTTTTAATGAAATTTTAACCTAAGATTCTACTTAGTAAGTATCAGTTAAGAGCAAAATTGTGGCACAAATCCCATGGTTTTTGGACGAGAATAACGACAATTTTGGGTGGTTACTACTAGACTATCTAACACAAAATTATGCAATTAGTCCAACAAAAAGTTTTGAGGTAGCAGATACTTTCTAAGCACCTTGCACAACAAAAAATCCTTTGATCATGAAGTATATTCAATAAGTTACATAGAGCCAACTGCTATAATATGATAGTTAGATCATTGTTTAAACACGAAACAGTTGGACTATCTATTAACTAGTGATAGTTGATGTGTGTTTAAAATACTACAAGTGCACAGGTTTATCGTAACATAGATTGTGAAAGTATGGGTCGATCCATGGAGACTTTATTAATAAATATATTTAGTTAAAGTATATTTTAATCACTTTAACCTAGCCAAATAAATTATTTTACTAAATCAATTACCTAAATGCTAAAAATAGAAATCACATAACATGCTAGAAATTAAATTTAAGCCTTGGATTTTAAAAATCCAATCTATTGGAATTAAATATTCTTAGGATTAAACTATCTACATGTTTACCTACACATGTTCATAGAATTTCAATAACTCTAAAAACATCAAAAGTATGTTTTTTAAGGCTCTATTTTATTATTTTCTTAATATTAATTTTCAAACCTAGTGATACAATTATTCAAAGCTTAGCTATTGTGTATTTTAAGTTAAAACTCGCAAGCGTATGAAGCATTTGCAATATAGCACACTAGTAAAGTTGATCCCATAAGAGTGAACTAATGTGATGCCAGTGGTCCTACTTTAAACTATCTAACTTAGCCAAAATTCAAGAGATATTTAAAACTTAAAATTAACATATGTAATGGAAAATTATGCTGAAATTAGAAACTTGCCAAAATTAAAAATTTCTTAAATTGAAAAATTTCTAATTTGATGACTTTTCTAAACTAAAATTTTCCTACAATGCAATTAAACAACTTTCCTAAACATGAAATTAACAACTAATTTAAGGAAACATCATTTAACAAACTACTTTCCTAATCATGCACTTCTAAATAAAGTAAGTAAACTTATGGGAAAGGAAACTTCAACAACTAAAATCTAAGTAGCAACATTTAACCAAACTAATTAAGATCAACACTACTAAACTACTTTCCTATCATGAATGAAAGTAACAACTTGAATCTTAATTAATCAACAACTTTGCAAATCCTAAAGCATGCAATCTTACTTTAACATTAACTAAGAAATCTACAGAACTAATTGGGTGTTTTAAAATTCAAGAGGACATAAAGTGCATGGTACTGGAAATTAAACAAAACCAACCATGAAAAGAAATTCTAGCAGCATAGTAGTTGAATCATTCAATCAATAGAAAGTGTAAAACATAGAACTAATCGACTCTAATGTAAGCAAACATTCAAGGATGGAAACTATTAACTACTGGACATAAAACATGAATTGAAAACTCCAATAAACTTTATTGAATTACATCAAAATCCATTAACATAAAGCTCCCATAATTGTAATCCAAATCTAAAATTAAAATTCCTATTATAATGGAGTCCACTTCATCTTAACCCATCCACAACTACAAGCTAATACTTTTTCAATTGTTCCAACTATCAATTATGAATAAGCATGCTTGAAATTTAAGGGAAATTCTAATGGAATAACAAGGAAAAACTCAAGGGAAACTAAGAGAACAAGGCTGGGACTCAAGGAGACTAAAAAGAGAACTCAAGGTAACGAAAGCTAAGGGGAAAAACTAGATTCAAGACGACTTCCCTTAGTTATCACTTCAAGGAAAAACTAGACTTGAATCTTAGTTTCTAAGGCAAGGAACAACAAAAGAATTTCCCTTTTAGACCAAAATTCATACCACATGCATTTTTGACCTAATGAAGCAAAAGTTTATTATTTTATAGGTCCAAAAGCTAATCCAAGGGAAGTATGTGATTAATCATGTTTTTCTAAGATTTAATTAAGGAAGTAAGATGGTGATCCAACGGCTAAGATTGATCAGGATGAAATTGAAGATCAAGATCAAAAGATAGCCCAAAATCATCAATCTGATATGAAAACAAAGGTTAAGATCATCTTGTGGACTAGTAATAGATGCAATTAAAGGAGCTAAAAATGGCCAAAGTGAGACTATGAAGGAATTCATGCATTCCCACCACCTTTGCTTAGAAACCACTTCAGCCACCTTCGCCATATAAGCTATGAGAGAAGGTAGCAAGCTAAGGAATTCAAGCCAACCCGCTAGCCAATTCAGACTTCAAAGTTAACTATCTAAGCCATCAAGCTAAACTAAATGGAAAGCTAGGATTGGAGGAGATTCAAGAAGATTATCCATGAGATATTTTGAAGATAATTAAGGAAAATATTATTAGAATAAGATGGCATGTTGACCAAATGGACAAGAGCCTTCTATTTGTACTGTTTTTCTCACTTTTCTCCACTTTTTTCTCACTTTTCACCTCACCCTTAAGATGCACTACGAATTTCCATTGTAGAGTTGCATCTTTCCAAAACTCTTACATTCCATCTCTTAGGAAACTTCTCAACCAACCAAAATTCTCCACCTCACACCCTCCATCTCTTTCCCACCCACTTTCCTAAATGATAGGAGGTTCAATGATTTTGGAAGGGGGGAGATGCCCCATCCTAAAAAGGTGACATCTCCCACCTACTCCCCTTCCTCAAGGCAGCCACCTTCCACCCACTTCCCCTTTTGAAAATCCTAGTATTTCCCCTACCTTAGCTATTCAAATTGAGATACTTTAATCCCCACCATACCTTAGCATTAGGGCACCCTAGAAAAAATAGGAGAAAAAGCATAAAAACCCAGCAAAAATCCAAGCAAAAGGAACTTTTCACTTAGGGGAAAAGACATCTCCTCCCTTGGAAGGAGATGCCCTCTTCCTATAGCCCTTTCTCCTCTCATTTGCTTTTGTTTGGTGGACTTCTTGGGTTCTGCCACTCCCTTCCATGGTGTTTGCTTTTTCCTTAAGTGTTCAACTTAGTATTTTTGGGGTGTTTGATTCATCTTTGAAGGTTGGTTAGCTTCCTTGTTCCCTTTGCTTGAATTTACTTTTTTTCATGCTAGTTTGGCTTGTTTTACTTTTTCTTTCCTTGCTTTTAAAACTAAGATTCAAGTCTGGTTTTCCCTTGAAGTGGCATCCAAGGGAAGTCACCTTAATCTATTTTTTCCATTTACCTTTCATTGCATCTTTGTTCTTTTTCAGCCCTCTTGATTTCAGCTTTGTTTACTTAAGTTTCGATTATTTGTTGACTTATTATTCCATAGGATTTTTCCTTGATTTCAAGCACTCTTGTTCATGAGTGATTGTTGGAACAATTGAAGAAGGATTGGCATGTAATTAAGGATTTATTAAGATTAAGTGAACATCATTGTAATAGAATTTAAATTTCAGATTTGGATTACATGTCTGGGGTATTATGTTGATGAATTTTTTATGTGATTCAATGAAGTTAGTTGGAATTCTCAATTCATGTTTGTGCCCATTAGTTAGTTATCTTTGTTATTGAATGTTTGATTGCATTAGAAGTGTTTAATTCCATGTTTTACATGTTCTATTCATTGAATGATTCAATTCCCATGCTGCTGAAATTTCTTTTCATGAATGGTTTATGCTAATTTCCAACACCATACAACTCATGTTCACTTGATTTTTCAAGAGTCCAACTAGATTGTTAGATAGCTTAGTTAAAGTTAGAATAAGATTGCATGCTTAGGTTTCCAAAGTAGTTGATTAAATCCACTCTTATTGAATGAATCATGCAAACCATTCCATGGTCACATGCATGTTACTTGGGTAGTTTTCCTTTTATTGTTTGTTAATGATTGTTTTCCTTTATTTTTCTTGTTTAGTTGTAGTTAGATTCCATTAGTTTGCATCTTACTTATTTTGGAAAGTAATTAATTTTGTCACACTCGATAAAGTAGTTGATTTGGTTGCTTAGTTTTCTTAGTTTTGCATGATTAGAAAAGTAGTTTGTTAAAGCATGTTTTCCTTAGATTAGTTGTTAATTTTATGTTTAGGAAAGATTAATCTTATGAAAGTTTTTAGTTAGGAAATTCATAAACCTGAATTTTTTAATTTAGGAAAGTTTTAATTTTAGGAAGTGTATATTTTAGGAAAGTTTTCAATTTAGCATGTTTCTTATTTTTGCATAGTTTTCAATTTTAATGTTATAGTATTCATTCTTAATTTAGGTAAAAAATCACTTGAATTTAGCTAGGTTAGATAGTTTAAAGTAGGGACCACTAGCATCACATTAGTTCAACTCATGAGATTAACCTCATTAGCATACTATATTACAAACGATTTATGCACTTGCAAGTTTTAATTAGAACAACAACAAGTTTTTGGCGCCATTGGCAGGGACTTGCAACAATTTGTGTAGCGTTCCATATTGTAGGTTATTTTCCTCTTATTTAGGTTTAGGATGCATTAGATTAATGCTTTTGCATATTTATTTCATTTGTTGCTATTTTCCTCATATTGACCATATTTCTTTGATTTTTGTTCAAGGAAAATCAGCAAAGGGGTGGCGGCAATCTTGTGGGTCACGGCTTCATCATCTTATATTAGGTTTTATTTCTTTCTAGGTTAGGATTTGAGTGAAATTATAGTGAGCCTCATTTGTAATTTTAATTTCTTTATTATTCAATTTTAAATGGGTTGTAATAATGTAGGGCAAGTGTTGGGTATGGTGGGCCACACTTGATCATCATTGCACCCCTCACTTTGAATATCTCTCGCTCAAATTTTAATTCTTAGGATAATTTGCATTTGGATATTAGTATAATTCATGTAGATTAGGACCATCCATTGATAATTGTTGCATCTTTACTTAGGATTGTTGCATTAGTTATGTACCTATTTAACAAAGGTTAGCCTGAGCTTGGCTATAACCAAAGCATAGGCTACATGGTTATAGTGTCTCGTTTGTTAAGGTGCCTTACCCTTTGTTAGGTAGCATATAGGTAGGCATTAGTTTTCTTTTTCTTATGCAATGCATATTTAAATACTTTATGGTGGAATGGAATTAATGTTAGTAAGGGCCCCACAAGAACCCTTATAAGATAAGGACTGGATTTCATCACCGACTCCTTGGCCCACCTAGGAATCAATCAATATTGTTGTATGCCATGATCCTAACCCTTGAATGTAAATTTAAAATCAAGTAGAAAGAGACTTAGGGTATCGAGCTCATAGACCCTTTTAGAAGGACATGATCTATTGTCACTCCTGTGGCTTCTGAACACCATGGTTTTAGTGGGTGTCTTAAAATGCAAGTGATTTTCTCACGCCTTCCATTGTTAGTAGTTGAGGTCTAAATGCCTCTTAACATGAGAATTGTATTAACCAATTTCAAGCAAAATCTAACTAGTAAGCATAGTCAAATCTAGATATGAGGAGGAGGTGTCTAGATCTAAGTTTAAGAAGATACCACCTATACACTAAGCAGAGATACTTAAGATACTGCTCGATTAGTGGATATTAGGATTTGATCATGCATCAAGTAGAGTTAAAGTCAACATTTAGATTAGGGCTTTTAGTGTAGGATAGTTATGCAAGGGCATTGATGTTAGAACCTAGAGTTAACACCTTTCAACCTAGAGATTCAATGCATCCTAAGACAAGGGAAAAGAAACCAAGTTCCTATCCCCATGGCTGAACCACCAACAAAAATAGAGTGTAAGGCCATTAGAGATTTCTATGTGCCACTACAACTCAACACCCCATCCTGCATAGCTTTATCTCCTACAAACACAGACCACTTTGAGTTAAAGTTGGGAGTCATACAATTGCTCCCCACTTTTTGTGGTCGAGACTGAGAGGACCCCTACCTACATATTAAGGAGTTTCTTGAACTTTGCATCACATTTAGGTTCCAAAATTTTTTGAACAATTCTATTCGGCTTAGGCTATTCCCATTCTCTCTCAAGGATAAGGCTAAGTCATGGCTAAATTCCTTGGAGTTAGGTTCCATCAACACATGGAACCAATTATCTAGAAATTTTTTGAACAAGTTCTTCTCCTTTCACAAGACATGCCCTTTGTTGTGAAATTATCCATTTCTAACAAAGGGATGATGAACAATCTTACGAATGTTGGGAACGGTGGAATGAATTGTTGCATAAATGCCACATCATGGATTCAAAAAATGGCAGCAAGTCCAATACTTCTATGATACATTGATGCCTCAAAATAGACAAATGGTAGATGCAGTGAGTGGAGAGGCCCTCATGTTAAAAGATGACAGTGAGACTTGGGAGTTCTTTCAGGCATTAGTAGATAATTCCCAACAATGGGATTATTCAAATAGAAGAGAGAGAAACAACCAGCCCACTAAGAGAGAGGGTCTTTATGAGATAGGAGTGCATACTGGTATGTCTCATAAACTTGGCTCTGTACTAGCAAGAATGGACAGGTACAATAGTAGATCTTCCACATCTATTAAAGCTCTGCAAAAGGTTTGTGCTATCTGTTCCAGCCCAGCACATATGACTACATTATTCCATCGAATAGAGTGTTGAAAGATCATTTTGTTGACCAAGTGAATGCATTGAATGCATATTGCCAACCTAGCAATAACCCATATTCTGAGACCTACAACCCTGGATGGGTTAGGCATCTTGACTTTTCCTAGTCAAAGAATAACTACCAAGGGGGATTGAGACCTACAACCTTGGATGGGTTAGGCATCTTGACTTTTCCTAGTCAAGGAATAACTACCAAGGGGGACCATTTCTGAACCCCTTGCCCAAAAATTTCTTTCTAAAGCTATAGTTCCTCAGCAACCACCTAGCTTCCAATAACCTCAACAACAAAAGAAACCATCTTTTCAAGAAAACATTCAGATCATTTTTGAAAAATTTTAAAAGAAAATTATGACACTAAAAAGGCCTTACACCAGTGCAAAATGATAGTAGGAATTCAACCATGTCAACTCTCAAGCCATAGCCAAGTTAGATATGTTGATAAGCCAATTGTTAGCTAAACTACATAATAGAAGAAAGGGTCAGTTTCCTACTCAACCCATCCATAACCCGAAGGGCCAATTTGAGATAGGGTCAAGTTCTCAAAACCTTAACCCTTATGAGCATGCCAAGTCCATAACCACCCTTGGGAGCTGTTGTTAGATCAATAACAAAGTAGGGCATGCTAAGAAAACTATAGAGAAGAATGAGGCAACCAAAACATAGGAGATAGAGAAAATACAGAAACGCCCCGTAAATCCTATAGTGGAGACATCCTATGTGCTTAAAGCCCCTTGTCCTCAGTTTCCTAAACAAGGTTAGAAAGACAACAGACTTCAATGAGTTAATGAATGTATCCAAATATGTTCAAATCAATATTCCATTGATCAATGCAATAAAGACATCCCCACCTATGCCAAGTTCCTAAAAGAGATATGCACTAGCAAAAGAAAGATAAATGTATATAAGAAAACTTTCCTCACCGAGCAGGTAAGCTCTTTGATTCAACACAAGATCCCATTGAAGTTTAGAGACCTGGGGTGTCCCACCATTTCTTGCATTATTGGAGATCATGTCATAGATAGAGCATTACTTGACCTAGGGCGAGTGTTAACTTGTTGTCATACTCTGTCTATGGGCATCTAAGACTCGATGAGTTAAAACCAACAACTACCACATTACAATTAGTGGATAGATCTATCAAGATACCTTGGACATCCATTCTTGGCTATGTCCAATGCCATTATTAACTGTAGGAATGGTGTAATGAAATTGTCATTCGATAACATGAAAGTTAAGCTAAATGTCTTTAACACTAATTGACAACATTTAGACCTTGATGATTCTTGCAATGTCAATTTGATCGAGAGACTCATTAATGACATTCATCCACCATCATCCATGTTTGACCCATTAGAGGCTTATCTCATGCACTTTAATGGAGAATTTGATATAGACAAGTATATTGAGGAGGTAAGCAACTTTCTGGAGGATGCTTCAATCATGGATACCTCCAAGTGGGGTCCTTATGTGGAACCACTCCCACCTTCTAAATCTGCCCCCATACCCTTGATAGAGCAACCACCATCTCTAGACCTAAATCCTTGCCTGACAACTTGAAATATTCATATCTAGGCCTAGATGAAACCTTACTTGTGATAATAACATCAGATTTAGATAATGAACAGGAGGGTAAGATTTTATATGTCCTTAAGGAACATAAAACTGCTTTAGGGTGAATTATAACAGACATAAAAGGGATTAGTCCATGCATAGCATGCACCTAGAAAAAAATGCAAAACCTTCTAGGGAAACTCAATCCCCACATGAAGGACATGGTTAGAGATGAAGTCCCAAAGCTTTTAAATGTTAGTGTTATATGTCCTATCTCTGATAGTACTTGGGTTAGCCTTGTTTAGGTTGTACCCAATAAATCTAGAGTCACAGTAGTAAAAAATGAGTTGAATGAGTTAATACCCACCTGCATGACCATCGGGTGGAGAGTTTACATTTATTACTGTATATTGAACATGGGCATAAGGAAAGATCACTTTCCTTTATCCTTCATTGACCAAATACTAGAGAGCTTGGCCGGACATAGTTATTACTATTTTCTAAATGGCTACTCTAGTTACTACCATATTCCTATAGCACTAGAGGACCAGGAGAATGCTACCTTCACCTATCCTTTTGGAACCTTCATTTACCGACATATGCCTTTTGGACTTTTTAATGCTTCAGCTACATTTCAAAGGTGTATGTTAAGCATTTTCTTTGATATGGTAGAAAGATTTATTAAGGTGTTTATGGATGATTTTTCTATATTTGGGTCATCATTTGATAAGTGCTTGCACCACTTAAAGTTAGTTCTAGCAAGGTGTTAGGAGAAAAGTCTTATTTTAAATAGGAAAAAGTGCCATTTTATGGTAAACATTGGGACAGTTTTAGGCCACATAATATCACCCAATGGGATAAAAGTCAATAAAACAAAAGTGGATTTGACAGCCAACCTTTCTCCTCTAAGGTTTGTGAAAGAAATCTACTCTTTTTAGGACATGCTGGCTTTTACACATGCTTCATCAAAGATTTTACAAAATTACCAAGTACCTCTATAATTTACTTACAAAGGAGGCCATTTTTGAATTTGATAAGGACTGTAGGAAATCATTCGAGCAACTCAAGGTCGAGCTGACTTCTACACCCATTATCTGACCACCAAAATAAAACTTTCACATGGTAATCCATCTCACTAACATAAGCTAGCAGTGAGCTAATTTGGAATTATATATGTATAAATGAATGCAAATCTGGTACATGTCATATATTTTTGGCAACCCTAGAACCCTCCTCACCAATATCATAAACATAATCTTCATTCTTTCCAACTACATCATCTGATGGAATGGTTTGGGTAATACAAGGGAAATCTATTGCACTATCACTTAGGTCATATTCATCATAAAAATCCCTTGAACATAATGATAAAATAGCTAACCATTTATTATCACATCTGTCTTGCACATAAAATACCTATTTTTCTTGAGATGCCAAAATAAATTGATCATTTTTATAACCAATCTTGTTGAGGTCAACCAACATCAATCTAGGGGCATCAGTTTTGATACTCTCTTTGCTATGTTCCACCCAATTACACTAAAACACAACCATACTTCTATAGATATAATCCAAGGTTCATATCTCTCTTATAACCTTGTAAAAGGTATCATTTGCCACTATTGGCATGTTATCGCTTGAAATAAAAAAGAATGTAACATTAGTAATTAAGATGATCCCATTATTCTATTGCTCTCTTAATTTAGCATGATCTTTTATGTAGAACTGATAATCATTACTGGCATATCTAGCTTATTTTATTACTTCTGGTTGTAGTCCCATCATTATCCAGCCCAAGGATTTAGATATACCATTGCAAGGAATGTCTCACTAATCTTGAACCTATCTATACATATATATTAAGTGGGATTTGATTGTTGTAAGTAAATATAATATGTATGTGTGTATATATATATATACATATATAGAATGCGATTTATTAGTTGTGCAAAATTAATTAAGTTTATTTTTTATGGAGCCAAGAATTAAAAGTGCAACAGTGATCAATTTGTAGCCACTTCTATTTCCATGTATAAATTGGGTACTTCACTTTGAGGACATCCATGTCCTTGCTACATATATACACACACAAATATATTAGTGGAGAGATCAATGAAAATATAATTGTTAATCAATCATTACGACTTTCATGATCAACGTACTTAATCTATGGCGAGATTTCATCAATGTTGTTTTGTAGCACATAAAAGTGTGCCTGGTCCCTTTCTTTATAGTCAACTGTTGATACACAACCACTATACAAAGGTTTTCCAACCTTGGGATGATGAAATCCCACCAATCGTTTCTTTCTTAGGATTCTCTGTGCAAAATTCCACAACTTTCTTTGTATTGTAACATTCATCTATACACCCCCTTTCTGGTTGGTTGTGATTTTGTACATACCCTTTTAAAATTTTCATGTACCTTCTCAAAGGGGTACATCCATTACAAGTAAACCAGCCCATAAAGTCTAACCTTGTCGATGAGGTGCACCATGATATCAATGAAGGGTGGTGGCAAGATTGTCTCAAGCTCACATAAAAGTTATCATTAGATTTTCTTAGATTTCTTATGATTTTGAAACATCAATCACCTTCTTGCACAAAGCATTGAAGAAGTAGCAAAATTTTTGTAATATATCTTTAACTTTATACAGCATCACCAATTGTATGGCTATAGGCAAGAGTTATTGCATCAATGCATGACAATCATGCGACTTCATCACTAATACTTTCAGATCGTCCATGGATACAATGTTTCTAAAGTTTTAAGAGTATCCACATGGAATTTTCCAACTACAATGAAGGACAATGTACAACATGAAAGATCCATTAAAAAGAAAATTTAACTACGAAAAGTAAAGTGTTTAAATATACCCATGAATGCAAATATATATATATATATATATATGCATGTATAACATGCATATGAGACAAACAAGGATATACTAACCAATACTACTCAAATTGCATGATATTGACGAAGATTATATATATATATATATATGTAACTCGAATTCAAAGTTGGGATTTGGATGAAGATAGCCACAATGAAAATGAACCTATATGAGCATCGATTTATGTATAGGTGAAGATATCGGCAAACCAAAAACAAAAGGTTTATGTAAAAATTCTTATAAATGAGAGGCACTTTTAAAGTTGTTTTCAAAAAATGGATTTCAAAGTGTGCACATTCCTTTATGAAAAAAAATTAATTTTAATGGTGGGGATGATTTTAAAAGTCATTTAATGAAAATGAATTTAAAAGTGAAGTGTAAAATATGGACTATTAAAGTTGTTTTCATTAAATGACCTCCATAAACTCCTATGTAAAAATTAAGATTCTCTCTCTAAATGAAAGTAGGAACTTTTAAAAGTCATTTCATTAAAAATCTTTTAATCATCTCCCATATAGAAATTAAAATTCTCTCATTACACAAAAGTAGGAACTTTTAAAGTAGATTCTCAAAATGACTTTAAAAGTTGTTGCTTTTGGAGTCATTTTTTAGGAAACGACATTAAAGTTTGAACTTTTAAAGTCATTTTGAGAAGTCATTTTTCTCAAAATGACTTTAAAAATTCATTCTCATGAAAATATTTGTTCCCCCCAGACTAAAGAAATTGGTTGTTGACTAACCGACTTTTGAAGTATGATTTTTAAAATCATATTTTTATAATGACTTGGAAAATATTTATGAAGCTAGCTGACGGAAAACCAACTTATTTATGTTGACTTTAAAAGCCTCATGTGTAGTAGTGCACACTTAGTGAAGTTCTTTTAAATCCAGTTAAATACTCCCACTATCCAACCCATAAAATTTGGAAGTAATTGAATTACTGTCATTTTTAATTCAAGCGCACCAGCATTTTGAGGTGAAATAACACATAAAGGTGTGCTGTTACAAGTAAGCTGTAAATATTCTTTTAATGTTCTTTCATGAGGATTTTGGCTATGCTAATTATCTCCATGTTCATTATGTTGGTCCCATGCTTTATCATAGTTCCTCCTCCAATCTCTCTTTGGTGGATGATTGATCCTCTTTGGTTGAATATCACTATTATCCACAGGAGGGGAGTTGGAGGTTCATCTTCAAAAGGAGCATTGTTCCTTTATGATGGAAGATCATTATCTTCCTCTTGAAGTGGGAGTTCATCATTAAAGAGAGGATTATTCCTCCATGAGAAAGAACCACAATCTTCTATGTTATTTCTGGGGTGTAGATCACCCCTTTGACCAGTTTGTTGATATACCATTGAGTGCAACTAATCATGATGTGTCTCCAAGCAATTGCCTTCTAATATATAGAAGTATTACATATATATATTAGATTTATTAGGTTTTAGCCTAAAAAATACTTAAATATCACAATTAGGGTTAATTCTACAAATTTTCAAGTCCAAGGTACAAATAAAAAAATACAAAAAATTGCCAATTTTACCTATGGAAGATCAATTTTACATGCCAAGCTACATTCTCAACTAATACTCACCAAAAATGAAGTCCTAGAGATTCAAAATAATGATTGGGTATCATTGTCAAAATCAGAGTAGTCAAAAATCCCATGCACAACTCTTACCCAAACAAGGGTGAAAAGGTGACAAATTATCCATCTGTACATACATGCATACATTTCACCACCTTAAAAAGCTTATGAAAGAAGTTTAATTCATATACAATGGGATTATATACAATGAAAGCTTCTTAGAAATAAAAGAAGAATGGGACCCACATGAAGAAGAAGATCAACATCAATGATTGGCTACCTTATTCATGCAAAGATGGTGAAGTCTACTTAGTTCTAGGTGAAATACATGAAGAAATCTCTAAGAAATCAAGGCATTCATTCTAGGGCAATCCAATCCAAAGGTGGAGATAAAATAAAGATTAAGGAAGATTTACATGCCATACTAGAATCTCATCCATTCAAGTTAGGGTAAACATGATCTAAGCACTAGGAATTAGGCATTGAAAAGATCAAAACCTTAGCCACCTTTTCAAATATTCTTTTCTACCACTTTCCTTCCTTCCCCATTCCACTTTCCTATCCCCTCCCCCCACTCCCTAGAATTCCTTGCACTTTAACATTCCATCTTCTCTTCCATCTCCTTTAGATCCTAAGCATCCATCCCTAGGGCTTCCTTTCCTTAAACACTATAAATAAGAGGTAAGAAAGGAGAAAAAGCTTTATCTTCTACCTTTTAGTTGTACTTGAAAGCTAAATCTAGCAGAAATGGAGATCACCTTTGCCAAAGCTCCCATAAGATCAAGTTCAATTCTTTGGAGAAGAGGTAAGGAAGCTCTTCCATACCCCAATCCCCTTTCTTTCTTTCTTTATCCCATCCTCTGCTTCTCCCATTCTTCTTATTCTTTTTTTCTTTGCATACGTTGCATTCTTTCATCATCAACTAATGTAGCATAACCTTCTATCACATGTATATATATGGTAGTAAAACAATAAATGACATGCAACTCAATTATTCAACTCCAGAGAAAGAGTTGTTAGTTGTAGTGTTTGCTTTGGATAAGTTTGGACCTTACTTGTTAGGTTCTAACGTTATAGTGTACTTAGATCACACGACTTCAAAAGTACTTCCTTGAACCTAGGTTGATCTATTGGATACTAATGGTACAAGATTTTGACCTAGAAATTTGGGATAAGAAAGATTTTGAAAATGTTGTAGCAGATCACCTATCCAGATTAGTGGTGCAGCATACTAGTGATCACACGCTTATAAATAAATCCTTTCCAAATGAATAGTTATTGCATATTTCCCAGTTACCTTAGCACATTGATATTGTTAATTATCTCGTTATATGACAAATGCCTAATCATTGGACCAAACAAGATAAAAAGAGATTTTTATTAAAGGTTAGATATTTTACTTGGGATGACCTATACTTATTTAAGTACTATTCTAATCAGGTGATTAGGAGATGCGTACCCAATAGTGAGCATAATAGGATCATCTCCTTCTACCATGATCATGCATGTGGGGGCCATTTTAGCTCAAGAAATATAGCTGCAAAAATTTTGCAGTGTGGTTTTTATTGGCCTACCATATTTAAGGATGCACATGCTTACTACATAGCATGTGTGAGGTGTCGAAGATTAGGTAGTTTAGGAAGGAGACATATGATTTCCTTAAACCCAATCCTTGTAGTAGAACCATTCGATGTTTTGGGCATAGATTTTATGGGATCCTTTCTTAATTCTTTTGGGAATTTATACATCCTAGTGGGAGTAGACTACATGTCCAAGTGGGTGGAGGCTATATCCTACAAAACCAGTGGCCACAAAGTTGTAGTAAAATTCTTAAAACAAAATATCTTTGCCAGGTTTGGTACTCCAAGAGCCATAATAATTAAAGAAAAAAATACTTTTGTAATAAAGTGTTTGAGAATTTAATGAAAAAGTATGGTATCAACCATAGAATAGCTATCCTGTACCACCCTCAGACTAGTGACCAAGTAGAAGTATTCAATAGGGAGATAAAGTTGATTTTAGAGAAGACAGTCAATCAAAGTAGGAAAGACTGGTCTATGAGACTTAACAACTCTTTGTGGGCTTATCGTGTGGCATATAAAACCCCTATATGAATGTCACCTAACCGCTTGGTCTATGGTAAGGCCTGCTACTTACCAGTAGAGTTAGAGCACAAAGCATATTGGGCTGTAAAAAACTCATTTTTTACATAGACTTTGCTAGGACCCACCAAAAACTCCAACTCAATGAGTTGGAAGAATTGAGGAAAGATGCCTATGACTCAGCATGATTATACAAAGAATGGATGAAGGTTACACATGATCACCAAATCTTAAGAATTCTTCGCATCTGGACAAAATATCTTATTGTGTAACTCTAAATTGCATCTCTTCCCAAGAAAACTTAGATCTAAATGGACCAAACCTTATATAGTACACATAGTCTATCATCATGGGGTCATCAAGATTGAGAAGGATGGAAAAATCTAAAAAGTCAATGGTTAGAGGTTAAAACCTTTCTTAGCGATGTCTAATTCTAAGATTGATGAGATATTATTCGAGGCACCTCATTATCAAAACCCACCTAGATTACCACTCCAAGAACCCTTGTAGAGTACCATCATTGCACTCATTATTATGACTAGCTGAAGATGTAAAACTTAGCTCTCCTTGGGAGGCAACCCAAATGTTTTTTTTTTTTTTTTTTTTAAATCTCCATCTTCTACATCTTTCCATTATCATATAAAGTCCTCTATTTTTAAACTTTGAGGAGAATGTTTCATTCAGGTTGGCGTGTATAGATGCATATAGGGATTTTGAATTTTCTTGAACTTTTAAAAAAAAAATAAGAAAGGTTTTTGGAAGAGTTCCCTTGTTGTGATGTTAATTGGATGCGAATAATTTAATAATTCTACTATTTTCACCTCTTAATGGGAGTATATGTGATTAGTTTTGCATATTATTCATGTGTTGAATCATTTTGTGAAAGTTAATTATCAAAAAATATTTACAAATAGCACATAGTCAAGATTAATTGAGAGGTAAGACTTAGAGACCCTGAGGAAAATCATTGGAGACCTATAACCCAATGAGTTTAGAGACTATCTTCTTTCAAGAGAGTTCTAAGTAATTCCACAGTCCTTTTGAGCGTATACACCGTAGTGTGATCCTATTATCCTTATTTTGGTTAACTATTAAGAATAAATAGGAGTAACATCTTTATTTTTAGAAAATTTATTGAATCTAATAGGCTTTAGAAACCTAGGATATGATTAGGCTACCTTTGTTCAACCTAGAGACATAAAGCCCACCTAGTATATTCCAGACAACTAATTAGCCCTTCAAGCCTATTATTAATCCTTTCTTCCTTAACCTCACACACCTTAACCCAAAAAAACTAGTAAAATAAATAACCATTACCCATTTTCCAAATGAGTTGAGGCAGTAGAAAAGTACAAAAAAAAAAAAAAAAGTCAAAGAAGTGAGAAAATTAGAAATCTTTCTTTCAAAGAATCCAAAAGAAAAAGAAAAGTGAAGAGAAAGAAGTATCAGAAAAAGAAGAGAAAAAGTGAAAGACAAGAATACAAAGGAAATTCACTTCAAAAAAACTAAAAAGTGTCCTAACAGATATTCATTGAAGATCTCTACTCAATTTTGAACATTTAAATTCCCCATACCCTTCTTTTGAAAACCCTACCCAAGCCTACATTTCATCCTAGTTACAGACTTGTGGATCTTAGGTGGAACATAGCCTTAATGAGGAGATAAAAACAAGGAATTAAGGTAAAATACCCCCAATATTATTGGTAAAGACATCCACTCATAAGGATCACTTTCCTTTGTCCTTTTAGCACTTCGAAATTTATGTAAACCATTAGCTTTGTTGAATTCAGTCACATAATGAGAGAAATATGTTTAAACCCTTATGTGAGAGCTTCATTTTTGATAGTATACTTGTGAGTATTTGAGGTCAAGACATATATCCAATGGAATTTAAGCATATCTAGTTAAAAGTCATGACTGATATGGCTGCACACACACATGCACTCTTAAAAAAACCTAGAATGAGATGTCTCTAGTATGTGTATGATTTGTAAAATGGTTAATCTTCTCCATTAAGTTGTGAAAAACTAGTAGAGTGCTAATGAATGAGGATTCTCTAGGATGAAATAGGGAACTCAACCATAGGGAATCTTGTGGGTATATTCACTGCAAACCCTCACGGAGCTTAACTAGTCCACTAGGGATAAATTATGGGTTCAAGGCTTGTTGCATGTGCTAAATGCAATCGTGAGTACCTACAAAAGTGGCACTTTGTATTTGTTTTCGTAAAATAATTTTTTTGCATGTTTTTCTCTGGACTAGCAAAATGCTAGTTGGGGGTGTGATAAGTGTTTAATTTTTCATGAAAACCACCCAATTAGTTACCTACGTGTTATAACTTATAGGGTTAAAATAGGATTTTTAGACTAAAATTTATAACACATGCATTTTTGACCTAATGAAGCAAAAGTTTATTATTTTGTATCTTCAAAAGCTAATCCAAAGTATGTATGTAATTAATCATATTTCAAATATTTAATTAATACTTTTCACTTTTTATAGGAAGTAAGATGGTGATTTAATGACTAAGATCGATTGGGATGAAAATGAAGATCAAGATAAAAAGATCTAGTCAAAGCCCAAATTCATCATTCCAACATGAAAACAAAGATTAAAATTATCATGTGGACCAGTAATGGATGTTATTAAAGGAGCTAAAGATGTCCAAAGTGGCGGATTTGAGATATACAGCGATGCCTCGCAACAAGGACTAGGATGCGTACTTATGCAACATGGGAAGGTAATTGCTTATGCTTCTCAGCAACTCAAGAAGCATGAAGTCAATTACCCAACCCATGACTTAGAATTAGCGGCCATAGTCTTTGCCTTGCGAATCTGGAGACATTATTTATATGGGGAAAAGTTTGAAGTTTTTACAGATCATAAGAGTCTTAAATATATCTTTTCCCAACAAGACTTAGACATGCGACAAAGAAGATGGATGGAATACTTAAAAGACTATGACTTCTCCATTCATTATCACCCTAGAAAAGCTAATGTGGTAGCTGAAGCATTAAGTAGAAAAACCCAAGGGATGTTTGCAAGTTTATTAACTAAGAGATGGAAGCTATTACAAGAAGTAATCACATGGAAACCAGACATAAGTAAGCGCAAGATCATTGTGGCAGGTCTAACAATAAAGTCAGCTGTTAATGAAAAGGTTAAGCAAGAACAGAAAGGAGATCTGGACATACAAGCTTTCATAGGAAAACCAGGGTTTACTAAACGGGAAGATGGTAGCATCTACATGCAAGGAAGATTAATGGTACCGACTAATGAAGAGTTAAAACAAGAAATCTTAAAAGAGGCTCATCTGTCTAAGTATACTATACACCCAGGAGGAACTAAGATGTATCAAGACTTAAAGAGACAATATTGGTGGGATGGTATGAAAAGAGACATAGGGGAATTTGTGGCAAAGTGTCTAACATGTCAACAAGTAAAGGCTGAACATCAAAGACCTGCGGGATTGTTACAACCCCTTGAGTTACCCAAATGGAAATGGGACCATATTACCATGGACTTCATCGTAGGGTTACCCAAGACCTCTAAGGGTCATGACATGATTTGGGTAATTGTTGATAGATTGACTAAGACAGCCCATTTCCTTCCTATACGCCATACCCAATCCACCGACAGCCTATCTCAGCTATACATCAAAGAGATAGTAAGTTTACATGGCATACCCCTTAGTATCACTTTAGATAGGGATAGCCGCTTCACTTCGCAACTCTGGAAGTCCGTCCAAAAATCCTTAGGATCTTCCTTGAATTATAGCACGGCCTTCCATCCACAAACCGATGGACAATCAGAGCGCACAATCTAGATAGTCGAAGATATTTTGCAAACCTGTGCCCTCGATTGGAAGCAGAGCTGGGATGAAAACCTACCGCTAGTAGAGTTTGCAAATAACAACAGCTTTCATTCGAGCATTGGCATGGCTCCGTACGAGGTGCTCTATGGGAGACCCTGTCGATCACCCACCAGTTGGAGTGAAGTTGGAGAGTCCAGGGTGCTCCAGTCCGAGCTGGTGGAGCAATGCGCCGAGAAGGTCAAACGCATAAGAAGACGCCTCCTCACAGCTCAAAGCCGGTAAAAGAGCTATGTTGATCAAAGGAGGAGACCATTATAATTCGACATAGGAGAGCACGTTTTCCTGAAGATATCTCCCACTAAAGGAGTTATGCGGTTCAATATCAAAGGCAAGCTTAGTCCACGTTACATAGGACCTTTCAAAATCCTAGAGAAAGTGGGAAAACTGGCCTACAGGATCGCACTACCCCCTCAGCTATCTGAAGTGCATAACGTATTCCATATATCTATGCTAAGGAGGTACGTGCCTGACCCTGCTCATGTCATCAACCAGGTACCCATAGAGTTGACGGAGGATCTCAAGCTAGAGACGAGGCCAGTTGAAATCCTGGATCGTAAGAGTAAGAAGCTGCAGAACAAGGACATATACTTAGTCAAAGTTTTGTGGAGAAATGCGCACATGGAAGAAGAGACTTGGGAACTGGAGTCAGAAATGCGAGAAAAGTACCCCGAGATCTTTTGACTGTATATATAGTAGAATTTTGGGGACGAAATTCCCCTAAGGGGGTAAGAATGTAATGACTCCAATTTTGTAACATTGAAATCCCAAGTTAGCAATGAAAAATTCACTTTTTGGAGATAAGGGTATTTTGGTCATTTCACTATTCACCCTGACTGAGCCCAAAATTTTGGTCTTGAGAATGGTACCATTAGGTGTGTCTCGGAAAAAGGAATCTAACAAGACCAAAATCACCCAAAATGTAGTTAAAATGAGCAAGTTATGGCCCTTTGAAGTACAGGGGCAAAAATATAATTTTTATTAAAAAAAGGATTTAGCCTGAGAAACAGGGGCCCGTTTTGATACGGGCACCCCTCTTCTTCACCCTCCTAAAGGGTTCTAGAATGGCGGTGTTTGGAGGAGAAACCACCGCCATTCTAGAGGTTTCTCCACCGCCATTCAAGGGCAGTGAGAGCCCCCTCCAGAACCCTCTTATAGCTCTATAAATAGAGCTCTTGGGCGCCTCTAATGGCAGCCCAAAAGCTTGGGAAAAACCCATTGTGGAGAAGCAATCAAGAGGAGAAAACGTGGAGAAAAACTCGGCCACGAATCAAGTATGCCCAAAATCCCTCCAAACACGTCTCCCCCTTAGTCCTAGGCTAAGTTTCCCCAAGTTTTTACATGAAAAATCATGCAAAATGGAGCTCTAGAGAGCCAAACAGGACCCAGGGACGGTCCCTGGGGTGCACTGGTTCGACAGGGTCGAACCAGGGCGTCCCAAAGATGCCCCGGTCCCCCACTGAACAAAACGTGTTGACCGCATTCAAGAGAAACCAACGGGCGTGTCGGACGTGTCCGCAAATGAAAAAGTCGGGTAGGAGCATGGGTACGTCTGCAGACGTGCCCGCTGAGGCGCCTGCCGCTGAGGCGGGAAGCGTTAGCGTCCCAGGCTTCCACCTCATTTCGTTTGACCTTTTATGTACATGTGGTACTAAAAAGCCTATAACTTGAGATCTAGGGCTCCGATTGAGGCACCGCGAAAGGCGTTGTGTCCGTGTTGACGACGCGGACACACCCAAACCATAAAATACTTGATCAAGGCCCAATATAAAGTGGGCACGTCCCTTAGACTATGATAGTGGCGCGGGGCCACTAAATCTTTGTAAACTTGATGATACCAAGGCCCAATTAGGACCTTAGGACATCCATAGGCATGGGATGAACCCTTAATGCCTAAGTAGTAAGATCAACCACTCTAAAACCTATAGAAATAGGCCAAACTAACCTTGTTCCCCTAAACCATGTTCAGGAGCGTACGAGGACAAAGGGGCTTGCGTGACTAAACCAGGTAGGTGCTCTATCGCTACTAGACTTTTAAAAAGAGTCATGATTGTTTTGAATGCATGTTTTAAGTATAAGTTATATGATTTGTTTAGCATAACTTAATCTTATAAACGAATTCAACATACATATGACAAATACATTATGCATAGACATGTTTTGCAACAATTGCATGATTTGTGAGCATTGAGTTCTTGAAAAATTGCATGTCCTTAAGGGTTACCAAAAGACGTTGGAGTGCCCAAAAGACGCTGGGTAGGTAGTTGTGAGGGACCCAAAGAGGACAGGTTTTGAAAAAAAGAGGTTTTCTCTTGTTTGATCTTATATGATTTGGGCTAATAAGCTCGTGGGCGCTATACCGAGAGGTCTAGGTTGGCCTCCAGCCTCTACCACTACTAGATGGAATGGGTACCATGCCCAAAAAGGGCAACATCCCTACGTCGATTGCATGTGGTACAGGGGGCTACCGCTGGTGTCACGACACTGGGTCGATGTGTCATATGCCCCGTAGAGGCTATGACCGAGTGTCCTCAGGTGCCCGGGGACTACACGGTGGCAAGGTCGTGGGCATAGTTGGGCCCTATGGTTTGATGATTTACTTGCATTGCATATGACATGACACGAGGTTGGTCGACCATACCATATATTCATGAGTTGGATTCAATGGAGCATCTTATGCATATCATTATGTTTGTGATATATATGATACTTTCGATTTGGATTATGTGATTCTTTAAGTTATCAGTATTCCAATTCAACAATGGTTTTTAATCTCGATATTGAACTTGAATATTCAAACATGCACATGTTTTGAAAAAGCATATGATTTTAAACATAGCATGCATTGTAAAACTAGTAGTGATGGACTCCTACTGAGTATAGTATATACTCACCCAATTCTCAACATTTTTCAGACACAAAGTAAACACTTAAGGACAGAGTACGCCTGTGACGAAAGACACCCATATTAAGTGCAAGTAAGTGAACCCTTACCTTATCTTTCAATATTACTTGATTGTAGTTACTCTTTATAGCTGAGGCTATGACTAACACTTTCTTGGAAATAGAGTCAATTTAAAACTATGCCATGGCTAGATAATTTGAAAATGTGTTTTGACACTTGGTGTTTTTATACGAAAGATTGTTTTCTAAAACAAAAAGATTTTCATGCATTCCATATTTATAAAACAAGAGATCTCGCCTTTTCATCAAATTTGCATCATATAAAACCCAGGTTGTCACAGGATTACATGCACCGGGTGTTATGTTGATGAATTTTTATGTGATTCAATGAAGTTAGTTGGAATTTTCAATTCATGTTTGTGTCCAGAAGTTAATTATCTTTGACATTGAATGTTTGATTGCATTATAAGTGATTAATTCCATGTTTTATATGTTCTATTCATTGGAATGATTCAATTACCATGCTACTAGAATTTCTTTTCATGAATGGTTTATGTTAATTTCTAGCATCATACAACTCATGTCACTAGATTTTTCAAGAGCCCAACTAGATTGTTAGATAGCTTAGTTAATGTTAAAATGAGATTGCATGCTTAGGTCTCTAAAGTAGTTGATTAAATCCACTGCTATCGAATGAATCATGCATACCATTCCATGCTCACATGCATGTTACTTGGGCAGTTTTCCTTTCATTGTTTGTTAGTGATTGTTTTCCTCTATTTCTCTTGTTTAGTTGTGGTTAGATTCCATTAGTTTGCATCTTACTTAGTTTGGAAAGTAATTAATTTTGTCACACATGCTAAAGTAGTTGATTTGGTTGCTTAGTTTTCTTAGTTTGGCATGATTAGGAAAGTTATTTTAGGAAAGTTTCACTTTATGAAAGTTTTTAGTTCGAAAAGTTATAAAATTAGAAGTTTTTAATTTAGGAAGTTATAATTTTAGAAAGTGCATATTTTAGGGAAGTTTTCAATTTAGCATGTTTCTTGTTTTTGCATAGTTTTCAATTTTATGTTATAGTTTCCATTCTTAGTTTAGGTAAAAAATCACTTGAATTTCACTAGGTTAGATAGTTTAAAGTTGGGTCCACTAGCATCACATTAGTTCAACTCCTCATGGGATCAACCTCACTACCGTACTATATTGCGAACGATTTGTATGCTTTAGAGTTTTCATTAAAACAACAAAAAAAGTGAGATGACCAACCTTGAAAAGCATAAAAACCAGACGTGGAGCACTTGAAGGGATGCTTCACACCTTAGGAAAGGAATAGCAGCCAAATAAATCTAAGAAAAACCAAGAAAAAGAGTGAGAAGGATCAGCTAGGAAGAGGACATCTCTTTCATCTATTGAAGAGTCATCTTTTTTCTTATGGCATATGTTCCCTTTTGCTTTGGTTTTTGTGAAGTTTTATACTTTTTTTTCATATATTTTCTAGGGTTTCCTAATACTAAGGTGTGGTGGAGATGAAAATTTCTCAATTTGGATGGCTAGGATAGCGGAATGGTTAGGGCTTTAAAATAGGAAAGTGGGTGGGATGGTGGCTGCCTTATGGAGGTGGAGTAGGTGGGAGATGCCACCCTTTCAGGAAGGGGCGTCTCCTCCATCAAAAATTGTTGGAAGCCCCTACAAAATAGGAAAGTGGGTATGACAATTAGATAGGAAAGGGATTGAGAGGGTGAGGTGGAAAATTATGGTTGGTTGGTTAGTTTCCTAAGAGGTGGAGAGTGGTTAGAATGGAGTCTTCACCAAGTGATAGAGTTTTAGAAAGATGCAACTTTAGAATAAAATTTGAAATTCGTGGTGCATCTTAGTGCTGAGTTGGAAAGTGAGGAAAAAGTGGAGAAAAGTGATACAAACACCAAAAATAGAAGGCTCTCATCCTATTGGTCCACATGCCATCTTATCCTAATAAGATTTCCCTTGATTATCTTCAAAATATCTCGTGGATAACTCTCTTGAAATTCATCCAATCCTAGCCTTGTATTTAGCTTAGCTTGATGGCTTAGATGGCTAACTTTGAAGGCTCATTAGCTAATCTTCATGGCTGGATTTGGAAGCTTCCTTGGCATATCTTGGTGGTTGGCTTGACTCCTTAGCTTGTCACCTTCTCTCATGGCTTCTATGGCTAAGATGGCTTAAGTGGCTTCCATGCAAAGTTGGTGGTAATGCATGACTTACTTCATGGATTCACTTTAGCCACCTTTAGCTCCATTAATTCAATCCATTGCAGTTTCATAAGTTGATCTTGACCTTGTTTGTCTTGTTGGATTGATGGTTTTGAGGCTTTGACTCGATCTTTTTATCTTGATCTTCAATATTCATCTTGATCGATCTTGGCTATCATATCATCTCTCAAAGACCTTTTGCATTCTTCAAATTTTTTTTTGGGGCTCTGACCCCACACCCCTAGGTGATATAGGTCATTGGGCATTCATTCCACTTCCTACAAAAGTGTAAAAAAATAATTAAATCCTAAAAAAGTATGATTAATTACATACTTACGTTGGATTAGCTTCTAGACCTACAAAATATCAAACCTTTTTCTTCATTAGGTAAAAAAAAAAATGCATGTGTTAAGAATTTTGGTCTAAAATTCCTAATTTACCCCTAGAATTTGTAACACATGAATAACTATTTAGGTGGCTTTTATGCAAAATTAAACACTTATCAATAGCCTTTCTTCTTAGTGCATAGACTATCAAATATTCTCTTGTATTATTCTCTTTTTACCATGCCTAGTATCCCTCTTCATGAGCAATCACTAAGCATGTAACAAGAGTGCTAAAAAATTAATATTAATGTTTATGTACTTCTTAACCTAGAATCATTTAATCTTAAAAAACCTTTTCTAACACATTTTTGTTCCAATGCATAGAGAAATTAATTAACAAATAGGAATAAATAAAACTAAACTATTCTTAACACTGACATAAGCATCTAAACAACAAAAGTAGAAAAGAAACATTAGCATAAACTAAAAATGAAACTTTATTTCATTAAATGGCATGAATACAATAGAGGATTACAAATAAATAACTTAAAAAAAGAAAACAAAAGAGGAAAAAAGAAGAAGAAAACTATGGGTTAGAACAAGATCACCCAAGTACTCCTCCGTTTCATTGGAAAGAATTCTCCAACAAACTTTGCTAGCCCACACATTACCACCATCTTTCATTGTACGGCATAATCTTGTTGTATCACTCAACCAAGGTTGGGGGTCATCCACCACTCAATCCATTAGCCTAAGTAAAGGTCTCAACATACACTTTCATGCAAGGTGGGAAAAAGGGGATATGATAGATGAAGGAGACACATAGGAGAATAGATGGCATTGGATGGGTGGTTTTTTTTTATGGAAGATGTGTAGTGTCTAAGATAGGGGCATGGAAGGGTTTAGGATTAAAGAGAATGGGAGAGGCGTTGATGGAGAAGGATAGGAAATGGGAGCACCTTAAGGCTTTGGAGTGATGGAAAACATTGAAAAAGTGAAGGGTGAGGGAGGTGCTAGGGCTTTAGATGATGAGAAAAATGGGATGGACGGTTAGGATAGATGGAAGAGAATCTAGGGAGAAGGTGTGGAGTTAAGAGAGAGATTAAGAGGAGTTGCGTTAGATAATGGTACATGGATGGAGATGCTTGAAAAAGACAAAGAAATAAAATTGATGAATGATTTGCTTAACTAAAACAAAAGTGTGAGGGTGTTGCTTGAGAAAGACAAAGAAGATAGTTGAAGAAGAAGCTAGGGTACTTGAAAGAGACAAAGAAGATGTGATGGAGAAGCTTGAAAAGTTAATGCATTGAGATGTTACCATGCATTTGGTATGATAAAAGATGGTGAATGCTGGAATGGAAGAATGATGTGTGGGATTTTTATGTGACTATTTCTAAGAAGATGGGATGATGGTTAAGGTGTTGAAAAAGAAGGAAGAAAGCATATGGTTCATTGGGTTATTGAATGGATATATAAAAAATGTGGAGCCATGTGTGGTAAGGTAGAGAGGAGTGATGCTTGAGAGGATGAAGGGGATGAGATGAGAGATTGGGGCTGATGAAAGGTTTATTGAGATCTTACCTTGGATGGTTCTCCTCACTCCTCTTTCTTACCTTGAAGCACAAGTGGGAGGAATTGGAGAATAGTTGTATCATAAGAATCATGCATGGAAGTTTGTCCTTATGGTGTTTCACGTAAGTGGTGGAAGAGAAGGTGGAAGTTTCCAATAGGAAACTCCCTTCCACCCTCATCTTTCCTCTCCTTTATCCTTATCATTTCTCCTTATGACATTTAGGAGGCTTCTCTTGTAATAGCCCGAGGGCCCCACACACAACCATATTGTCCGCTTTGGAGACTGGGGCCCATAACACCCAGTCCCCGCACGGTTTTGTTCTTCGGCCGTGGGGGAAAAGGCCTGGTTGTATGTAAAGTCCTCCGAACCCTTATCAATAGGCCAAGAACTCTTCCCTTAGCGATGTGAGACTAACTTTTAGCGCATCACCTTGCCTAGAAGTCTGCTAGCCTTCTTGGCCCGCCCTCATCGGCCAAGGCTAGCCCTCTCCCCCTTAGGGGACATGCGTCCCTGCGTGTCACACACGAGCGCCTGCGTGTGCTTAGCTACCCACATCGGGTCAGGGTCCCACTCTAATACTATTGTAACAGCCCGAGGGCTCCAC
Organism: Warburgia ugandensis; assembly: GCA_035236585.1. NCBI lineage: Eukaryota > Viridiplantae > Streptophyta > Magnoliopsida > Canellales > Canellaceae > Warburgia > Warburgia ugandensis. Next base: position 38,800,675 of record CP141134.1, read on the forward strand.
ACACAACCATATTGTCTGCTCTAAAGATTGGGGCCCATAACACCCAGTCCCCGTACGGTTTTGTTCTTCCCCCGTGGGGGAAAAGGCCTGGTTGTATGTAAAGTCCTCTGAACCCTTATCATCAGGCCAGGAACTCTTCCCTTAGCGATGTGAAACTAACTCTCAGCGCATCACCTTGCCTAAAAGCCTATCAGCCTAGAAGCCTATCAGCCTTCTTGGCCCGCCCTCATCAGCCCGCCCTCATCGACCAAGGCTAGCCCTCTCCCCCTTAGGGGACACGCGTCCCCGCGTGTCACACGTGAGCGCCCGCGTGTGGTTAGCCACCCACATCAGGTCAGGGTCCTGCTCTGATACTATTGTAACAGCCCGAGGGCCCCACACACAACCATATTGTCCGCTGTGGAGACTGGGGCCCATAGCACCCAGTCCCCGCACAGTTTTGTTCTTCCCCCGTGGGGGAAAAGGCTTGGTTGTATGTAAAGTCCTTTGAACCCTTATCAACATGCCAGGAACTCTTCTCTTAGCAATGTGGGACTAACTCTCAGCGCATCACCTTGCCTGTTGATAAGGGTTCAGAGGACTTTACATACAACCAGGCCTTTTCCCCCACGGGGGAAGAACAAAACTATGCGGGGACTGGGTGTTATGGGCCCCAGTATCCACAGCGAACAATATGGTTGTGTGTGGGGCCCTCGGGCTGTTACATCTCTTGAAAAAAATCATGTGACATTTCTTTTTGAAGTGCTTCAGAGTGTAACTTAGGATGGATGGTTGAGATCAAGTGTGATGCTTGGCTTGAATGGCGAGATGAGATGATATGGTAACTAGGATTTTCATGTTTCCCTTTTTCATTTCCTTCCATTAGATTATGTTTCAACCTTAGGATGAATGGTTGAGATTTCCTTGATGTTTTCTGTCCAAAAGCATTCTTTTATGGTTCATTCATTCTCATCCATCAGATGGGTATTGCCTTAAGATGGATGACTAGGATTCCTTAGAGATTTTCTTATCCAAACTAATTCCCCTCCTTTATTTTCTCCGCAACCCACCATTTTTATCTTCAACTAGTGAGATTAAAGTAAAAACATATTTTACACCTAAGGAGAATATGTTTCCCCCTCCTTGAAAAATCGTGGGCAGCCCACCGAAATTTTCTTCACCAATCATGGTCAGTGTTCCCTCTCTTACATGGATGCTTCTTATTGGTCAATCTTAACTCAAATAACTTTTCATTAGTTACTTTAGGATGACATTAGATGTGGAATAATCTTAGCCACTCCTTGAAATTCTCATTTTTTGTCTCTCTCCTCCCTCCTTATTTTTCTCCACTAATCATATTCACCCCTTCATGTATTTCACATAAAATTAAGTGGTATGCACCACCTTTGCATGGAAAATTCACGGTACATGTGTAGGTGATCCCAATTCTAAAGTCTAGAGAGAGAAAGTATGGGATTTAGGTTTCCTGTGAACCCTGGCTCGAGTGTGCTTCACATTAGTGCTTCCTTTGATGTGTGTAGCTCTCAAGATTTACTTAAAAGCTCCCCAAAGGTGGTGGAATGCATGTATGCATGCATGCGTGGAAGTTCAGCCACCTTATGTTTTGACATTTATAGCCTCTTTTGCACGAATAAGGTTTAATGATGCTTCTAAGGTTTTTGACTATGCTAAAAATGATAACAACACCCATTTTGCATTTTGGGCTTTTGAACTTCATAAATTTCCTAGACAGGGACTATGTTGATGCTCAAACTTTGGATTATCCATCTTTTAGAGTTTGGAATGCTAAAAGTACCCCTTTTTACAATAGTATCCTAATCCTGTAAAATGTGAAAATAACTCTAATTAGTAATCTTTATGATAAAACAAGTGCTAAAACTTGCTAAATATAGAGGTATTCTATGTAATAATTCTATACATATCAAATACCCTAGACCTACATTTTGCTAGTCATTGAGCAAAACTGCTAGATAGAAAATAAAAATAATGTAAAAGTTCCTAACCACTTTCGCAATTGCTGTTGTCTACATTTAGCATATTAGAAAGCCTTTAAACTCTAAGGGTGCCCCTAGTGGATGAGTTATCTCATAAGGGTTTCCAGAAATGATACCTATAAACATTTTTCAAAAATAAATAAATGTGGAAGTTCCTCATTTATAGTAGAGAATTTTACTCCATCCAATGTTTAACTAATATCCAACTTGAGCTTGTTAATACAATTAAACAGCAACTCAATATCTTTCCCTTATGCTAAAGTTCTTTCATTACTAATCAAAGCCTCGGAATGTGAATGTGTATTCATATAGCCACTATATACATAGTAATTAGTTTTTAAGTAAAATATAACCTAAATTGCCATCCACAAGTATGCTTCAACTTCGAATCTCACAAGAAATATTTAATACTCATAAAGAAGTCTCTCAGAGATGGGTAATTATCTTATTAACATGTAAGTAGAATGGTGTTCATCAAGTCCAAAAAAATGTCACATTTTTTCGTACAAAAGAATGATAACTTAGAAAGCATGATAATGGTCTCATGGACGGGATATCAACTATTAAGAATATTTAACTCTACCAAATTCCCTACTTATTCATAACCATATACAAGCCATACTATCCCTAAGATCAAGTTAAGACTTCTATTAGGATGAAATAAAGGCCTAGGTAAGGGTTACCAAAAGAATGAGTATAAGGATAAACAAATATTATTTTGAAAAATATGCAAAGGACTTCTAGGATGAACTCACAACTTTCCTTGTATTTTTATTCCATGAGAGTGATCATTCTTCTTCATTAGCTATCGTTTTCTCTTTCTTTTTAACTTAACTTTATACATAGCCTTTATTTTAACTTTTCTTGTTTTTAAGCTTTTTGATGTTCATCTCTTGAATTATATTACTCATACTTTTTTGTTCAAGATATTTCTTCAATCATCTCTACATATTTCCAAAAAAAATGGGTAAATGATATATTATGGGGTTACATATGGGCAACAGTGATTTGGTTCATAAAGAAAAGGCCTGATATAAAGATTCAAGGGGTGTAACTGGTGGAAAATAACTTAGGGAGGGTAAAGGCTTTGGTTTTTACCAAGGATGACCTCTATCATTTCTTAGAGTTCATATGACTTAAAGATGACAAAAACTTAAGAGATATATGGTATAGTTTATTAGATGTTTTATAAATAGTTGAGCAAACCCAGAGTAATGAGACCAACTAGGAAATTATGTTAGTTGAAGAAAATTTTTGAACTTATATATAACCCTAAAAGAAAAAGAAGAATGGCTCTAAAGCTCACTTGGGTTATAAGTCTCCACTTATCTTCTTTAGGATCTCTAAGTTATATTTAGTCTTCAACTAAAAAAAATAAAAAATAAAAAATATATATATGGCTATTGTCCAATAATTATTCCTAGTTTAGTTTTTAATGAAAAACTTTAGTAAAAAGAGAAAAAATGAACTAATTTTATGCAAATCTATTAATAAGCTAAAGTCCAAAGGGAAACATTGAATTGTCAAAATAAAAAAATAAAAAAATTGAATTCTCATCCTTGCAGAGGAACTTACCACAAAAACCTTGAAAATTCTTTCATTTTTTTCTTTTTTGGATTTAAAAAAATATATTTTATTTTAAATTTTGACTCACAAATGACTAAAAAGACTTAAAAATAGATAAAAAAAACTACTTTTGAACACATCAACTTTGAAAATACCCACCCTCAAACTTAAATTAAACATTGTCCTCAATGTTTAGAATAACAAACCATGGAAAAAGAAAATAATAAACTTGTGAGATAAGGTAGGAAGAATTTCATCTTGCACTCCAATGATGGTGCCTCAACCTATTGATATGAACAAGTGAATGAAAAATAATATATGATGCACACTAATGTAAATGCATGATGTAATCCTAAGCTAATGTACAATAGACCTACTGTGGACTCAATCTCGATATACATGATTTTTGAGAGGAATTTTCTCCTCCTTTTTAGGGTTCATAAGGTCTAAGAAAGGTTTTAATCTTTGACCATTGACTTTTAATATGACCCCATCTTTCTTAATCTTGATTGCCCCATGTGGATACTAATAGTAAGTAGCAGTCAAAAATTTGTATCCATTTTTCATGATATAATGCATGGATCAGATATATCATGGCCAATTCCTCAGAAAAAGTTGTGGGTGATTCTTCCACAATGGAATATGATAAGTGATATTTCTAGTAAGTGTTTACAGAATCTTCTTCTATCCAAAGAAATGATTGGTTGAAATAATGAGTCGTTCATTCCATTGATATGGACACATCTGAGATCACTAAATGCTAGAGAGTTCCTCTATTCAATCCTTTTCCTTCTTCTTGTTGCTAGAGATCTCATTCGCACACATCTTCTCTTTGTTTATCTTAAATTTCGTGGAAATAGATGTAATATAGAATTGTTTAGATGGATATTTTGACCTAGTCTGAATGATTTTCTTAAGATATGTCTATAATGAACTCTTTTCATCTAATCCTTACATTGCTTAGTTGAATTGTAAGCATCTCTTTTAATTTCCTCCAACTCTTAGATTTGGAGTTTCCTATGGGCACTTGCCTTAGTGTAGTCATAGTTCACTTGTTTTAATGCCTAGTAAGCTTTGTGCTCCAACTCAATCTGTAAATGGCAGGCCTTTCTATAGACTAGTTTATAGGGTGACATTCCAATAGGAGTCTTAAAAGTAGTAAGGTAAGCCTAGAGGCATCACTGTGTCTTAAATACTAATCCTTTTGGTTAGGATTTGGCTTTCTCTTAAGAATATGCTAGATTTTCCTATTAGACACCTCTACTTGGCCACTAGTTTGTGGATGGAAAGGCATTGTAACTTTGTGGGTGACACCATATTTCTTCATTAATCCTTTAAGGCCCAATTGCAAAAGTGTTTGCACACTGAAATGTGCAAAAATATTATCTTCGAAAAATTGGACCACCACCTTGTGGTCATTTGTTTTGCATGGTATATCCTCTACCCACTTAGAAACATAGTCTACTCCCACAAGAATGTATAAACATCCAGCTAATTAAGGAATGGTCCCATAAAATGTATACCTTAGACATCAAGATCTTCCACTACTAATATGGGGTTCAAGGACATTATGTTTCTTTGTCCCATGCTTCTTAATTTTTGGCATCTATCACATGCTATACAATGAGGATGAGAATCCCTAAAAGTTGTTAGCCAGTAAAATCTACACTATATAATTTTTGTAGTGATGTTTCTTGCACAAAAGTGGCCTTCATAAGCACGATAGTGATAGAAGGAGATGATATTATTGTGATCATTAACTGGCACATATCTCCTTATAATTTGGTCCATATCGTACTTAAATAAGTACATATCATCCCCAAAAAATTACTTTACCTCAGATAAAAACCTAGATTTATCTTGTTTTGACTTGTGATTAGGCATTTGACATGTAACAAGATAATGACAATATTGGCATACCAAGCTTATTGGGAAATTGTAAAAGTTGTTCATTAGGAAATGATTCTGTTATAGGCACCGAGTCACTAGTAGCCTCTATAATCAACCTGGACAAATGGTTTGTAGTTTAGCTTTAAAATTACTTGCAATCATAGAAATCAAAGTAGTAATTGTAGACAAGAAAGGTCAATTGACTAGATCTTATTTAAATAACTTATCTTTAGCCAAAGAGAGCTGGGTTTTGATTAAACTAGGAATTTAAACAACATGGAATGGGAAAAATGCATAAAATTAGAAACATGTACTAAAGGAAACTTTATAAAAATAAATATTTTTAATGGAATTAGAAACCTTTCTAACTAACATGCATTCAATAAAAGAAACTAATGCAAAACTAGAATGAATAAGTCGAGGAAACTTTACTTAAAGAAACTTGCTAAAAATGACACTTTCCTAATCCTAAACTTTCTAAAAGTAAATCTTTCTAAAACTAAACAAAGAAACTTTATAAAGTTAAACTAAGATTCAATTAACTAAACAAGTAATTCTAAACTCTCATGAAACAATGGAACAATAAACCTCTTCAAGGGAAATCACCCAATCACTATGCGCATGACACATGGAGTTGTGTGCATGCGTCATGAGTAAGAAAATGGCTGGAGTACATGAACTAAAACTTAATAACATGGGATCTAATCAAAATAGTAACTAATCTATCTAAAAAGATAAATGAGTTACTAAGGAATCAAGAAAATAATGTGTATGGACTGCTAGAAATTATGCATGAATCATGAAATGTAAAATTCTAGAAATATGGCACTCATGAAAATCAAATCAAACAAGGCATGGACTAATATGTTGCATGCACTAATCATGAAGCATAACACACAAGTTCAGAAATACTTTACTACTATAATTAATAAGTAATAATGCTCATTCGATAAGTTTATTCATTGAAACAGAATTTACATCAAAGATGTTGCTCATATACATGGAGAACAAAGCTGAAAAATGTGGACTATTCTAATGCCTAGAACTTGATTCAAATAAAATCTTAAACACTCACCAACATTCTTAAACTAATCTCATATAACATGCATCTAAAACTATAAAGAGAAATCAAGAGAGTAAGAGCATGAAGATGGAAAAGAAAGCAACTAGAACTAGCTCTAATTCTAAGTCTGAAACAAGGAGATTCAAGGCTACTTTTCTCTTAGCTATTACTATGAGGGAAAAAATGCTTTGGATCTAATCGAACTAAGCATGAGAATTAACAGAAGTGGATTCAAAACTCAAGAGAATTAAGAAGAAAAGTAACAAACAAATAATGAAAGTAAGGAATTAAAGCAAGGTACCAACTTGGAATTGAAGTGCAAAAATGAAAGAAACAAGGCATGAGAAAGGTGTAGAAGTTAAGGCAAAGCAACCATGATGTTAATGTCCAAAGCTCTAAGATTACCTCCAAGTTGATATGCTTGATTTCAAGTAGTTAGAAGCCACCCCTCTACTTGAATTAGGCATGGAATTCCGTGGGTTATATAGAGGCTTTGCTTTTAATTTGATAAGATCCTATCATAGGAAGAAAGGAGAAATTAGAACTAAAACCCTAGGTGGGAAAGTTAGGTGGTTGATTGGAGATAGGAGATTACAAGGCGAGGTGAGGTGGACTTTATAAATATAAGAAAAGGAAGGGGGAGGCTTCGAATTCCAGCCTAGGATGGGGTGTAGAATTCCTTTCCTTAAGGTGTCTTGCATGTTGTGATGGAAAGAAAGTGGAAGAAGATAGGAGAGATGGAGGAAAGAGATAGGAAGGTGAGGTAGTTGAGTGTAGAATGGAATTAGAAAGTGAGATAGGTGGAGTGGATGGATTTAGAAGGGGGTAGGAGCCACTTTTCAAGGAAGATGGTGTGGAACTCCTTCCCTTCTGAGTATGTGATGTGGTGGGTAGGAAAGAGAGAGAAAATAAGGGGAAAAGAGAGGGAATGATAAGGAAATTGGACTTGGTTTCTCTCTTGATTGGTTCACCTATGCGTGCATATCTTACCATGTTAATTATCACCCAAATTCCTTTTTAATTATCCCATGAAATTTACTATTTAGCATAGGATAATTGCTTCTTGATGTCCTCCAATCATGTGACTCCATGTGGCATGGCTCTCATGTGGCTTGGTGGCTCACTTTGATGGCTTAGTGCTTAATGGATAAGTCCCTTGGTTTTAAGGCTTGAATGGCTTGGCTTACTTGAGTTTCCTCATTAGACAAGGAAATTTGTATGTATGGCTCCAATTCTCATGCAAAGGTGGTTGAATTCCATAATTTTTTTGCACAAGCCCATCTTAATCACCTTTGATGCTTCCAATTTCTTCCTTGGACTTGATTTGCTTGACTTAAGTTATCTTCACCCTTGATTTATCTTTGGAATATTGAAATATAGGTCGTTGGCCCTCTTTTGATCTTGATCTTCAAATGTTATCTTACTTGATCTAAGTTGTTGGATCATCTTCTCAACACCTACAAAAGAGTAAAAACCATTATTGAAACCAAAAAATTATGATTATTTAGATACTTATTCTGGATTAGCTCCTGAACTTGCAAAATATCAAACTTTTGAATTATTAGGTAAAAAATGCCTGTGTTATGAAATTTCAGAAAAACCCTAGAATAATGTTTGTAATTTATAGCACATGAACTAGTAATTGGGTACTTTTTATGCAAAATTGAACACTTATCACACCCCTCAACCAGCATTTTGCTAGTCCTAAGCAAAACATGCAAAAAATTATGAAAAAAAATGGTTGTTGTTTTCGTAGGTACTCACCATTGCATTTGGCATATGCAACAAGCCCTTAAACCCCTAAGTTACCCTAGTGGATGAGTTAGGCCTCATGAGAGTTTGTAGTGAATATACTCACAAAATTTCATAAGGATTAGTCCTTTATTTATCTTAGAGAATTCTCTTCCATTAGGATTCTATTGGCATTAACAAATTAATAAAGATGAATGAAAAATTTCAATGATATTTTGACCTCAATTTATCACTAGTATATACACAGACATAAAGCTCTTAGAGAAAGTGGTCAATCAAAATTCATTCATTATGTGATTGAATTCAATAAGACTGATGGTTCACATAATCTTATGAGCACAAATGAGGCAAATAATTATGATCCCTAAGAAAGGATGCCATTATTGATACCAATAGAAATATTTCACCCTATTTCCTTCCTATTTATATTCTCATTAAGGCTATCATCCACCTTACAATCAACAGCTCTTTGGGTAGGACGAAATGTAGGCTTGAGAAAGGTTCTAAAAAGAAAGGTTGAAAAGGATTCAAAGATTCAAATATGAGTAGATTTCTTCAATGAATGTTGTTTGGACAACTTTACTTTTGAGTGTATTGAAGGGAATAACTTTTCTATTTTTCCTTTCTCTCTTCACAACTTTTCTTTGAAGGAAAGTTTGTTCTATGTATACACTTTTTGATATTTTACACTTCATAGACTTTTGTCTTTTTTCTACTTTTTCTACCATCTCTACTCACTTTTAAAAAGATAGGTAATGGATATTTTTAATTTGGTTTTTAGGTTAAGATAAATGGATTTTAAAAAGAAAATGCTTAACAAGAGGTTCAAAAGGGTCTAACTAGTGGTATCATATATTGGGCAGGCTTTATGTCTTTGGGCTATATATCATTTCGTAGGTTTCTTAAAGCCTATTAGATTCAATAAATGTTTGGAAAATTAAGTTAGTACTCCTATTGTAATTCTTGGAAATTGACTAAAATAAAGACATTGGGATCCTTAAAATTTGTGTACACTAAAGAAATTATGGAATTACATATAATCCTTAGAAAGATGATAGTATCTAATACTCACTTGGGTATACGTCTTCACTGATTTTTCCTCAGGGTCTCTAGGTCATGACTATCTATTAGTCTATACTATGTACTGTGTAAGTGTTTTCCCAGATTTAACTTTCATAGAATACTTTAATACATGAATAAACTGCAAAATCAACCATATGCATGCTTATTAAGAAGTTAAAGTAGGAGAAATACTAATATTTTGAAAATCCAATTCTCATCACAGTACAGGAACTTTGAAATCTCTCTCTCTCTCTCTCTCTCTCTCTCTCTCTCTCTCTCTCTCTCTCTCTCTCTCTCTCTCTCTCTCTCTCTCTCTCTCTCTCTCTCTCTCTCTCTCTCTCTCTCTCTCTCTCTCTCTCTTAAATACAAGAAAATTCAAAATCTCATGCATATTTACACCCCCTAATTTGAATTAAACATTATCACCAATGTTTTGAAACATAGGACCCTATATGATATATGGGTAATGTAGAATAATGAAACTCTTTAAAAAACCCTGGGTTGCTTTTTAGTAAGCACTAAGTTTGACGTCTTGAGTTGGACATACTATACTATATAATGATGAATGGCTTTGATGAATGCCAGACTCATGATGGATGCAGGCATTATAGCACGTGCTAAGGTGGGTAATGGTAAACTATTTCCTCTGGCAAGATTTCTTCTACTTCACAAGATAAGGTTTCAATATTTTCCCATTTATTTTGGAAATCTCCCCATCCTTTTCTCTCTCAATGGCCCCATGAGGGTAAACTATATGTACTATGTAGGGTTCAGTCCAATGTGATTAAATTTTTCTTGGAAATAGATGCAATCTAGAATTATACAAAAGGACCTTTTGTCATGGGGTGAAGAACTTTCTTAGAATATTTTTATGTGATCTTTATAGATCTTAGTAGACTCATATGTATCGTTCCTTAATTCATCTAACACATTGAGTTGGAATTTTCTGTGGGTTCCAGCAATATCTATGTCACGACTCGGGTTTTCTCATGCATTTTTAAATGCAATATCTAATTCCTGAGGCGGGATGCATCCCTATTTGAAAACTATTTTATAAAAACCATGCAATACAGCGGAAAATCTTTTGTTTTAAACTTATTTTGAAAACCCCAAGTGTCATTTGCTTTCACAACAGCCAAAGTAGTTTTTGAAAAACTTTAGAAGTCATAAATGTTTTTCCCCAAGTCTATCCAGTCACAGCACACAGCCAAACTGTAATTAAATACAAATACATGTCCAAAGGGTAGAGAGTTTACTCACATGTATAGTTGTCTCCTTTATTTTTCACTTGCTCGTAGCACTAATATCTCCTGAGACGTCTTCTATTTGTGAGTGGAACTATCCTGAAAAATGTTAAGGATAGGGTGAGTATATACTATACTCAGTAGGAGTCTATCACTACTAGTTTTGCAATGCATGCTATGTTTAAAATCATATGCTCTTAAAAACATGTGCATGTTTGAACAATCACGTTCAATATTGATATTAAAAACCATTGTCGAATTGAAATACTGACGACTTAAAAAATAGCATAGTCCAAGTCGAAAGTATCATATATCATAAACATAATGATATGCATAAGATGCTCAACTGAATTCAGCTCATGGATATCTGGTATGGTTGACCAACCTCATGTCATGTCATGCTATGCAATGCAAATAAATTCTCAAACCATAGGGTCCAACTATGCCCACGACCTCGCCGCCGTGTGGTCCCCGGGTACTTAAGGACACAGGGTCATATGCCTCCATAGGACATATGACACTTTGACCCAGTGCTGTGACACCAGTGGTAGCCCCCTATACCACATGCAGTCGAAGCAGGGATGTTGCCCTTTTTGGCCGTGGTACTCATCCACCTAATAGTGGTAGAGGCTGGAGGCCAACCCAAACCTCTCGGCATAGCGCCCACGAGCTTATCAGCCCAAATCATATCAGATCAAACAAGCAAAAACCTCTTTTTGCAAAACCTGTCCTATTTGGGTTCCTCACAACTGCCTACCTAACATCTTTTGGGCACTCCAGCGTCTTTTGGTAACCCTCAAGGACATGCAATCTTTCAAAAACTCAATGCTCACAAATCATGCAATATATGCATTTGTGTGCAAAACATATCTATGCATAATGTATATGCAATTATTTGCAAAACATATATATACATAAATCATTTATCATATGTACGCTGAATTAAGTCATGCTAAACAAGTCATATACTTATACTTAAAACATGCATTCTCAAAACAATCATGGCTCTTTTAAAAAGTCTAGTAGTGATAGAGCACCTACCTCAAAGTCTCCTAGAGTCGCGTCCTTTATCACTTAACCTGTCCCTGGGTCTCTTTTATAAACTCCTGGGTATGAATGGATACAAGGAGTCCTTATTAATTTCAATCCATTTAGACATTAGATCATTAGCTCTGCCTTTTGGGTCCATGGTCCTTGCTTAATTCATTTGTCAGGCTAGATCCTATGATATGGATCTATTTTTCCATGGTTAACTCCGTAAATTGTACTCTAATCCTAACTTTAAAGTCTCATTAGGTCTGCGTGCCCCAATTCCCAGGACACCCGTGTATCCTGGTTAAACCGCGACCATAGCGCATCACTTGAGCATGCATGTGTGCATGCAAAATGCGGTCCCTGTCACGACCGGTCCTGTCTCGACCAGGTGTACAACAGTACAACAGTGCAAACACTGTCTCAGCTCCCAGGGCACCTCGTGCACCCTAGTCGAGACAGGACCCCTACCCCATGTCGCGCGCGCACCTGAAGGCCACACCTGGGACAGTGTTTGCACTGTTGTACACCTGGAACCCGTCCCAGGGACCCAGTCCCAGGTGCACGTGCAGCATGGCATCCCTGGGATGCCTGTTTAGTGCCGGGCTTACCCAAGTCGTCTTGGAATGTTTTCCGGCCAGGAAACCTGGCTGGTTGTTTTCCGGCTGGGAAGACCGGCTGGAAAGAGACCAGATTTGGCATGGATTTAGCCTAGGGGAAGCAAAATGAAGAGAAAAAAGAAGGAACGTCTTAATTGAGCAGCCTGGGGACGCCCTTTTCCCAATGGGTGTTCCTGCTCGCCAGAAAGCTCGAAGAAGGGGGAAAATCCTATTGCCAGACCGGAAAGGAGAAAGGAGGCATGGGAAATGGCAATGGCTGGCTTGACTTGGGCCTGATAGTTGCCGAAAAACACAGAGAGACGGGTTTTCAGTTTTTGCCAGAAACCCCAGTCCAAAAGTTGCCGAAAAAATGTGTTTTTGGAGAGGGGGAGATGGGGTTTTTATAGAGGGGTGAAGGCGGTGCCCCTTAATGGCGGTGCCGCCATGGCGGTGGCAGACTTCTCTGGAAAATTCGGGATTTGAAGGTTTCTGGAGAAATCTAAGGAAGAAGACGACAGGGGGTGCCGTTATCAAAACGGCCCCCTGCGTTTTTCGTCCTTTTTCGTTTTTCTGTTTAATTTACAGAAATACCCTTGATCTTTAAACGGCCATAAACGAACTCCGTTTTGGGTGATTTTTGAGGCGTTGGATTCCATTTTTTGAGTAGAATATAGTGGTACCAAGTTTCCTCACAAATTACTTCATTTAATATTTTAAATAAAGTGAAACATTTAACTCCGTTTATTTCCTATAGGGTGTCCAATTTTCGTTAAAAATAGTGTAAATTGCTCGGGTGTTACAATCTAAGTCAAAAATGAGCTTTTTAATGGCCCAATATGCTTTATGCCCAAGTTATATTGGTAGGTGGTAGGCCTTTCCATAGACAAAGCGGTAAGGTTACATGCCTATAGGGGTTTTAAACACAATATGATAGGCCCATAAAGCATCACTAAGCTTTGAAGACTATTCTTATTTAGATTAATTATCTTTTTAAGATTCACTTTATTTACCTATTTGACTTCTACACCACTATTCTGAGGATGATAAGGAGTAGCAATTTTATAAGTAACACCATATTACTTTATTAAGTTCTCAAATACTCTATTACAAAAGCATTTCCCCCCATCACTAATTATGGTCCCTTGGGGTACCAAAGCATGCAAATATATTTTCTTTTAAGAACTTAACCACCACCTTGTGGTCATTGGTCTTACATAGTACATCTTTGACCCATTTGGACATAGTTCACTCCCACAAGGATGTACAGATAACCAAAGCAGTTGGGAAAAGGTTTCACAAAATCAATGCCCAAAAAAAGGCTCAATGAAAAGAAAAGAGTTTAAGGGCATCATATTTCTTTTTCTTATGCTTTCTAACTATTGACATCTAACACATGCTATGCACTAGGGATGTTAATCCCTAAAAATGGTAGGCCAATAAAGACGACATTGCAAAATCTTTGCAGCTATCTTTTTATAACTGAAATGGCACCTGCATGCAAGGTGACAAAGGGAAATGATTTTATGATGTTCACTATCTAGTATGAATCTCCTAAGGACTTAATGAGGATAATACTTGAACAAGTACAAATCATCCCATGTAATGTGTTTGACCTCAACATTAAATATTTTCCTATCTTGTTTAGACCAGTGATTATGGATTTGACCAGTGATAAGATAATTAACAATGTCTGCATACCAAGACAACTAGAAAATGTGCAACAATTGTTCATCTAGAAATGTTTCTATTATAGGCACATTCTCACGAGTAGACTCTACAACTAACCTAGTTAAATGGTATGCTACAAAATTTTTGGAACCTTTCTTATCATAAATTTCTAAATCAAACTCCTGTAGCAATAGTATATCCATTAGATTAGCCTTGGTTTAGCATCCTTTTTTGAACAAAGGTAATTTAATACATGGTCTAAATAAACAAGGACATTGGATCCTAACAAGTAAGATCTAAACTAATCTAGTTTTAAGAAAACTACCAACAACTCTTTTTGTGTAGTGGAATAATTGAGTTGGGCATTGTTGAGGGTCTTGCTAACATAATATATCACACGAGGCAGTTTGTCAATATGTTGGCCCAACACAACCCCAATCATGTAATTTGAAGCATCACACATTATTTCAAATGGTGCACTCCAATCTACAGGTTGAATAATAGGTGCAAAAGTTTATTCAGACTTTAGGCACTCCAATGCTTTTATGCAATTTTCATTAACATCAAAATTTTCTTTATTTGTAAACAAAGGGACTTAGCAATTTTACTGAAATCCTTGATGAATTGTCTATGGAAACCAGCATGGCCTAAAGATGAGCTAATTTCCTTCACTATCCTTAGAGTAAGAAGGTTAGAGATTACAACCACTTTGGCTTTGTCTACTTCTATGCCATTATGTGATGTGACCTAAAAAAATGTCATCTTGTATCATGAAATGACATTTTTCCCAATTTAACACTCAGTTCTTTTCTTAACACTTAGTAAGGACAAGTTTTAAATGGTGTAGGCATTCATCAAATGATGAACCAAACACTAAAAATTTGTTCATAAAACACTTACAGAAACCTCTCCACCATATATGAAAATATGCTCAACATACAGCTTTGAAAAGTAGTTGGAGCATTACAAAGTCCAAAAGGAATGATAATAGGCAAAGGTCCCAAAAGGGCATGTGAAGGTAGCCTTCTCTTGGTCCTCATAAGCTCATTTACACATTTTTAACCATGGAATCTTTCATCAAATTCATCAAACAATAATATAAACATTACAGAACATCTTAAAATAGTAAATGATCAAACCAGAATGATAGAATATCAATCCAACTACAGATATCGTACACATAGGTTCCCTCTGTAGGTTGTCTCAATCGACGATCTACCCACTTAGAATTCAAGGTTTTGTTCCCTTCGCAGGTTGCCTCAATCAGCGATCCACCCACTTGGAATGCAAGGTTTTGTTTACTTTGGAGGTTGCCTCATTCAGCGATCTACCCACTTGGAACTCAAGGTTTTGTTCCCTCTGTAGGTTGCCTCAATCAGTGCTCTACCCACTTGGAATTCAAGGTTTTGTTCCCTTCGCAGGTTGCCTCAATTAGCGACTACCCACTTAGCATAGTGCCCACTAGGCTCATTAGCCCAAAAAAAAAAAATACATATAATCCAATTCTCAATAATCAATAATCATGTAATTTATGCAACTAGTTTCATAACATGCAAGTAATGCGTATATAAAATATGTTCATGAAATATATAAGAAATCACATTTTAAATCAAGATCATGAACCACAAGAACAATTTGCATGAAAATATCATATCTCAACATCATTTCCAAAAGCATACTAAACACGGAAATAAATTCAAGTAGAATTTGAAATGCAGTTTGAAAACTTAATAGCATTAGACTATCTACCTTGATGTTGTTACTTGGACCGAGTTTTCCTTCAATTCGAATCTTGGATCACCTTTGTGAGGTCCTGAATATTATTTGGGAATAAGAATCTAAGTATTATTTTCCATTCTCTATAGATCATTAGTTAGATTTATAGATCAACGGCTAGAGATCCTTTAGGTTATAAGTCATTGATTAGTGCATTTCAAAGCTAGATCTGACTCATAGATCCAATGTTTAATGGTTAGATTACCTTCAATAACATTTTATGTCATCAATATCTTGTAATTGAATGGTCAAATCTAGCAGATCGTCTATCCTGATACTTAGATCGGGTTTGTACTTGATTTGGATGGTCAAATCTATAATTCAAAAGCTGATCTATGTGATTTAGGGTTGATTTTGGCATATCAATCTCTTAATACATCAATGGATCAATTTATGAGATCTGATCATCTTTGATCTTGTAGATTCAAGTTAAATAGTTCTCTGATCCTAAATTTTATTATATAATTAGGTCCTCATCGTCAATACGAACACAATGGACTTTTCAAATTGTCAATCGGAGTTATATATCTCCTAGAATTTGAATTTTTGTGCTTTAGATCACTCGGGTGGCCCATATTCAATCTTGGGTTCCAATAAGGGTTGGAGCATCTCGGTTCCCAGGAAGCACTTGTGTCCTAGTTGAGCTAAGACCCCACTCGCATGAGGAATGCTCAAGAACGGTGCGTCTCCATTGTGTGTTACGGTGTGTGTCTTGGTCTCCTGATCCAATCTACTGGAGAAGATGACCAGAGCAAGGTTCCCAGTGATGATTTTCCTCTCAGAATGACTTCTAATGAAAAAGGTTTGTAGATCAAGCTCTTACCTTCACTCCCATAAAGTTTGGCATTGTTTCATGGTTGTTTGATGCCTGAAATTATGATTTCCCATCGCGCTGTTGTTAGAAAATCTAGAGTGGCCAGATTTAGAATGTTTGTCTGATCACCAGTCAAATCTGCTCTGATTGGAACAAAATTAGAGGCATTTTGATCCTATTTTCACAAGGAATCTAAAAATGGTTTCTGATCTTTGATCCACCATTGTTAAGATGACTATCATCGAGATCTACACTGTGACCTTGTTCACCTTTGCCGAAAACAATGGAGAACAAGTGGTTGGAGGGAGAGGAGAAGAAGAGGGAGAGGGAAAGTGCAATGGGGAAAAGAGGGAAGAAAGGAGGAAGATTTATAGAGGCTGGAGGGTGGTGGTGCACCATCTCCGCGACAGCGCCGTCCTCATGGTGGTGCCGTCATTTCCCCCGGCACCGTAGAAGATGACTAGAGGAAGGCAGTATCTACCATTTTTTTGGCACAGACTCCGAGGCTGATGCAAGAATGAGAAGAAGATGATGCAAGCACGGGGGTGCCATTAACAAAACAACCCCTTGCATTTTTTGACTATTCCTCATATTATTTAAGAAATTACTAAAATGCCCTTCACTCTTCAAATGCCCATAACTTTGTCATCTAGTCTCCGTTTTCTACGTTTTTTATGTCATTCGATTCCATTTTTTGAGTAGAATCTAAATATGGGGTCATCTCTATTAAATTTAATCTAGATAAAATATCACTTCTAAAGTTCAAATATTTATCTTTGGACTTAAAAATTCAGGTTATTACATTATTATTCCTACAAAGAATTTTGTCCTCAAAATTTCCCAAATTATTATTCTTTAAGGAGTTTAGGATATTTTGTTTTTCAAGTTTCCACTTTGATGACTATATTCTCCCTTAGGACCAAGGCTAGGGAAATTTCTTCACTTCAACTTCTTAATCTTCTCATCCAAAACCTCAAATGGGTCAATAATTAGAGGAATTTTGTCTTCGAAATTCTTTTCATGTTATCTTTCAACCAATTCTAGGAACATTCTCAATTCATCATTCTCATAATTTCTTCAACAAAATCCTTAAATATAACTCAAATTTAGCATATTTTTTTTGTTTGCTTAAGTAATAAAGAGCCGCTTTCGCTACGTACTCTGACACTTGGACCTTACTTGCTAATTCATCAACGCTGTATCATGAATTTTAGTTCATATAATTGATATCTCCAACTCCTCAAAGTTAGATCACTACAATCCTTCAATCGTGTATAATTTACTCCACACTTCTCTGATAATCGTTTTGCCTGCTAAATTACTCGTCTTTTTATAATATCTTTATTTCTTGTATTTCATTTTGAATGATATAGAGTAATCTCTTTTTCTCTGTCTATCATTTAGTAATCTATTTATCATTAAAATATTTGCTTTAAGGCTAACCTGCACCTTGCTGGTAAGACTTCTAAAAGTAGCCAAGTCATAATTACATCTATTCTATCATATCTCGTCTTACTTCACATTTCTTCAAGGAACTTTCAAGATTGATAAATTAAGTTTTAATTGTATCACCTCTCATTTCTTTACGTCAATGACAAAAAATTTCTTCCTACTGAACCCCTTAGTTGGAGAAATATTTTGAGAACACATGGTCTCCAATTTCATATTCCAACTATCTTTCATCTTTCACATGTGTCTCAATTCCTTCCATTATATATATCACATACTGCAAATAAGATCTCCTAACTATATATCAAGTTCTATGGATATTGAATCCATCAAATAGTTTTCTCCTCTAAAAATTTATTCAAAATCATGTCAAATATTTATGGTCAACCTATCATCACAGATAAATTATCCTTAATTATATTGTCATCAAAATCATCTATTTATTGTATTCTAGTCAAATTTCTTTCTCAAAGTTCCATGTAAATTATCTAGAATTGAACTAAGTTCTCTAGGATTATCACTTTGATCGGTCTAGTACAAGTCAGAGTTATCTACGAAGGATTCCACTAGTATCATCTTGTATTCTCATTCTTCATTCTCATCATAATCTTATTATCATTGAATAGTTTCCTTGTTTACTCCACTGCTCAACACTTCTTAACCCCTAAGTAGTTTAGACTAGATTTTTGATAGGGTTTGCATCTTCCAATGCTTGAGGTATTTGTTAAATTAGACTCCCTTTCACATTCTTATTTATTTTGTATTTCTTTGTGATTTGATATCATTTCTTATTCTAGTCATCTTAATTACTCATATGTATACTACTTTTTCTTAATTATTCTAGTCGTTAATGACTTTTGGACATGTACGACTAGCTATGAAAGGATAAAACAGAGCTCTGATACCAACTGTGACGACCCGGGTTTTCACATGCATTTTTAAATGCAAAACCAAATCCTAATATGGGATTGATCTCTATTTGAAAACACTCTTATAAAAACAATGCAATGCAACGGAAAAATCTTTTATTTTAAACTCATTTTTTGAAAACCACAAGTGTCATTTGCTTTTAAGACAAACCAAGTAATTTTTAAAACAAAGACAAGCATATATGCATCCCAGATCTATCCACTCATAGCTCATAGCCCAATTGTAATAATTACATATACATGTCCAAAGGATAGGTCATATACTTACATTCATACTTTTCATTATCTTTGTCACTTGATCGTAGCACTAATATTTCCTAATGCTTCTTCTAATCCTGGTGGAGTTAATCTATAAAAATGATATATTTGGGTGAGTATTCCTCATACTCAGTAGGTGATCTGGTACTACTATTTTGAAAACATGGTATGCAATATGCATAATTTCAAGAGAGGCTTTCCATGTAAAAATCATGCAATTCCTTTTTGTGTAAACATGCATATTTATGCATAAATCATAATCTCATTTACACGTTTTCAACTATGGAATCTTTGATCGAATTCATCAAACAATAATATAAACATTACAGGAAATCTTAAAATAGTAAATGGTCAAACCAGAATGATAGAATATCAATCCAACTGCAGATATCATACATGTAGGTTCCCTCTGCAGGTTGCCTCAATAGGCGATCTACCTACTTGGAACTCAAGGTTTTGTTCTCTCCACAAGTTGCCTCAATGGGCAATCTACCCACTCAAAACTCAAGGTTTTGTTCCCTCCATTGTGTGTCTCAATGGGCGATCTACCTACTTGGAATTCAAGGTTTTGTTTCCTTCGCAGGTTGCCTTAATCGGCGATCTGCCCTATTAGCATAGTGCCCACCATGCTCATTAGCTTGAAAAAAAAAAAAACATATAATCCAGTTCTCAATAATCATAAATCATGCAATTTATGCAACTAGTTTCAAAACATGCGAGTAATGCATATATAAAATATGTTAATGAAATATATAAGAAATCACATTTTAAATCAAGATCATGAACCACGAGAAGAGTTTGCATGAAAATATCATATCTCAACATCATTTCCAAAAGCATACTAAACACGGAAATAGATTTAAGTAGAATTTGAAATGAAGTTTGAAAACTTAGCAGCATTAGACTACCTACCTCGATGTTGTTACTTGGACCACGTTTTCCTTCAATTCGAATCTTGGATCACCTTTGGGAGGTCCTGAATATTATTTGGGAATAACTATCCAAGTATTATTTTCCATTCTCTATAGATCATCAGTTAGATTTACAGATCAATGGCTAGATCTATCCTTTAGGTTATAAATCATTGATTAGTGCATTTCCAAGCTAGAACTCACTTATAGTTCTAATGTTTAATGGTTAGATTGCCTTCAATAACCTTTATGCCATCAATATCTTGTAATTGAATGGTTAGATCTAGCAGATCGTCTATCCTGATACTTAGATCAGGTTTGTACTTGATTTGGATGGTCATATCCATAATTCAAAGGTTGATCTATGTGATTTAGGGTTGATCTTGGCATATCAATCTCTTAATACATCCAATGGATCAATTTATGAGATCTGATCATCTTTGATCTTGTAGATCTATGAGATTTCTATGATTTTTAGGCTATGGTCAAATTAAATAGTTCTTTGATCCTAAATTTTATTGTATAATTAGGTCCTCATCATCAATATGAACACAATGGTCTTTTCAGATCTTCAATCGGGGTTATATATCTCCTGGAATTTGAGTTTTTGTGTTTTAGATCACTCGGGTGGCCCATATTCAATCTTAGGTTCCAATAAGGGTCAGTGCGTCTCAGTTCCCAAGAAGTGCTTGTGTCTTGGTCAAGTTGAGACCACACCTACATGCTCTCATGTGCACGAGGAATGCTCCAGAATGGTGCATCTCTGTTGTGTGTTACAGTGTGCATCTTGGTCTCCAAATTTAGTCTACTAGAGAAGATGACTGGAGCAAGGTTGTTGGTGATGATTTTCTTATTAGAAGGACTTCTAATGAAAAGGGTTTATTGATCAGGCTCTTACCTTCACTCCCATAAAGTTTAGCATTGTTTTGTGGTCATTTGATGCTGGAAATTATGATTTCCCCGTCGGGTTGTAGCCAAAAAATCCAGAGTGGCCGGATTTAGAATCTTTGTCTGATTACTTATCAAATCTGCTCCGATTGGAACAAAATTAGAGGCATTTTGATCCTATTTTCACAATGAATTTAAAAATGGTGTATGATCTTCGATCCACCATTGTTAAGATGACTATCGTTGAGATCTACATCGTGACCTTGTTCACCTTCGCTGGAAATAATAGAGAACAAGTGGTTGGAGGGAGAGGAGAAGAAGAGGGAGAGGGAAAGTGCAATGGGGAAAAGAGGGAATAAGGGAGGGAGATTTATAGAGGCTGGAGGGTGGTGGTGCACCATCTCCGTGGCGGGGCCGTCCTCATGGCGGTGCCGTCATTTCTCCCAGTGCCATGAAGATGATCGGAGGAAGGCAGTGTCTGCCATTTTTTCAGTGCAGACGTGGAGGATGACATAGGAATGAGGAAGAAGATGATGCAGGCGCGGAGGATGCCATTAACAAAACAACCCCATGCATTTTCTGATTATTTTTCATATTATTTAAGAAATTACTAAAATGCCCTTTGCTCTTCAAATGCCCATAACTTTGTCATATGATCTCCTTTTTCAGCATTCTTTATGTCATTCGATCCCATTTTTTGAGTAGAATCTGATTATGGGTTCATATCCATTAAATTTGATCTCTATAAAATCTCACTTCTAAAGTTCAAATATTTATCTTTGGACTTAAAAATTCAGGTTATTACAAAAGGTGCCAAAAACTTGGTGTAGCTTTAAAATTACTCTCATGAGCATGAATCAAAGTAGTAATTGCATGCAAGAGTGGTGGATTCCATGAGGAATCTCATGAAATTTTCAAGTAATTAGATCTTATTTAAATCACATATCTTTAGTCAAAGAGAGATGGGTGTTGATTAAACTAGGAATTTAAACAACATGGAATGGGAAACATGCATAAAATTGGAAGGATGAACTAAAGGAAACTTTCTAAAAATAAAGATTTCCAATTGAATTATAAACCTGCCTAATTAACATGCATTCAATGAAAGAAACTAATGTAAAACTAGAATGAATGTAAACTTAAGGAAACTTGCTAAAAATGACAATTTCCTAAATTAACACTTTCCTAATCCTAAACTTTCTAAAAATAAATCTTGTAAAACTAAACAAATAAAGTTTCTAAACCTAAACTAAGATGCAACTAAATAATAGTAAAGCTAAACTATCATGAAACAAAGGAATAATAAACTACTTAAAGGAAAATCACCCAATCACCATGTGCATGATCCATGGAGTTGTGTACATGGTTCATGAGTGAGAAAATGGTTGGAATGCATGAACTAAAAGCTTGCTAACATGGGATCTAATTAAAACAGTAACTAAACAATCTAAAAAGTAAATGGGTTCCTAAGAAATCAAGCTTATTTTATGTAATTTATGTGATTTTTACATTTTAGGTAATTAATTTGGTTAATTAAATCATTTGGCAAGGTTAAAATAACTGAAATAGATTTTTATTACAATCCATTAATTATAGTCTCTACAAATACCTCACACCTATTCAACCTTCACAGAGGTAATTTTTTCCATTTCCATGATCTCTACTTTTCTAGCTAGGGACGCTATCTTAGCATTCATATAACTCTTTCAAACATTACATACATTCCTCTCTTAGCATATGTGGTGGCTGACTTAGGCTTCTCTGGGTAATCCACTTTTTTAAAAATAGCACCAGTTTGTTGCACTTTTTGCTAACCATTCTAAATACTCTTATGCCTCATTAGGTTTTGAAGTTTCCACTACACATCATTTTTACAAATTAGTCAAAGCTAAGTCCTTCCTAAAAGATATGCCAAGGTTCATATCCATGATACGGACAAGTTAACAACCAAGCCTTTCACATTATTGCTAGAATGATTCATAATCCTTTTTGGTGATATTGATGATCTTTCATTGTAAAGTATAGGTTTTATGTGTAGGAAATAACTTTTTCAAGTGCACCTGAGTATTTTTATGCCATGTTCCTATTGACCTTGCTAGAGGTAAATTGAACCACATCTTTGCTTTTACCTTTAGAAAAAAAAGAAAACAGCTTGAGTCCTACCGTATCTAATTTGATGTTTTGCGTATTCTTAGTAGTGTATACTTTATCAAATTCCTTGAAGTTTAGATAAGGACTCTCACAATCCAACTCATGAAATTTAGGAAGTAATTGAGCTAGTCCCATTTTTTCCTCTAGTGGTAGAGCATGTCAAGGTAAATTAACACATGAAGGTGTGCGGCTGCAAGTAGGCTCAAGGTAATCTCTTAAAGTTATACCATAAGGATGTTGGTTTGCTAATTATCCCTGTGTGCACTGTGTTGGTCTAGTAACCCATTATTGTTCCACTCTCTTTGTGATGATTCCTCCTTAGTGGAAGATCAATATCATCATCATCCACTAGAGGTGGTGGATCATTATTCAAAAGAGGACGATGATCAACTATGTCATTTCAATTAGGTAGGTTACCCCTTTGATTAGCTTGTTGGTCCTCCATTATGGGAAATTGATTTGGTTGTATAGTAGTTTGGTTTACTTTGATTAAATTTCTAGTTTTGTCACGTTTCCAATTTTGCATGCGACGCAAGAGGGTTTTTAAAAAATGAAAAAAAGATAAAGTAAACCTAAACTAAATTATGCAAACTATTGACTAAATTGATGAACATTCAAAGGACATAATATCAAACCAACTATAAGGCTAAGAAGCAATTTTTTTTTTTTTAATTTTCTTCAAGGGGAGTAGCTTTTAGATTATCCTAATCTAGACAGCTTATCCTCTCTTTCAGATTTGCTCTAATGCTTGCTCGTTAGATCCTAACTAAATCAACTGCTCAACACCCTCTTTAGTTAGCCATAGCTAATCTAAGAATGATTTGGAAAAGCTAGTTATTTAAAAACTAGTGTAGTGATTTAGCACAAGGTTACTAGAGTGATAGTTAGTCACCTCCTTCCAAGAGGGTCCTATGAGCTCAAAGGCTTCTATAGGTCTCTTTTAATTGATTTTAATTTAAACTTAAAAGGTTATGGCATGCAACATGTGATGATTAACCTTGGTGGGCTAAGAGGTGGCGATGAAATTTACCCTTGATTTTATAGGGTATGGTGCCCTTACTATTCAATTTCCACGCACTATTGCACTTTGATCAAAATATATTCAATTAAAGCAAGTAAATATGTCCTAAAACTACAACTAGAAATAGTAAACTAATGCAACTAGTTATATGCTACTTACTTAAAGGGCCTAAGCCTTGATAGATCAGACACTATAACCAAGACAACCTATGTCTTGTTGGTTATAGTCGAGCTTAGGCTATCCTTTATTAAGTAGGTGCTTTTAATGAAAACAACCAATAAAGTATGCAATGAGTAAGGTGAATGCAATCTATATGCAATTATACTACCAAAAAATTATGCAAAGCTGCTTTAACAAAGCAAAAACTAAAGTAGGAAAAGAAATGAGTGAGGTAGACCTTTCAATGGGATCCTCTATTTATCTTCTTATACAAGGGTAAACCCTTTACATACTACTACCACTTCGATAAAAGGTTGGTCTTATCCTTGACTTGTATTATTATTATCCTTTATTGTGATCTAAAATGACATACAAGTCATTCTCACTACATCCACACAAAGAGAAAAATATGAAAGATAAAAGATATCTTAATTCCATGGCGCTTTGGCCACATGATCACCTCCCCAGCAATGGAGCCAAAACATTGTTTGTAGTTTTCCTGCAAGTGCACAATTGATCAATAGTAGCATTTTGCAGGGTCAAATCCACATGGATGGTATAGTGAGAAAATAAAGTGCCAAATTTGATCTAAATTAATGATCCTAAAATTACACAAAAAGTAAAGAATATGATGATTATGTAATAAATGGAAGAGATGAAAATGGATTATTAACTAAAAGTGAATTGGAAGGACTAAAGATCATCTATTAGAAGTTAGTCTAACCACTTCCCTTTTCCTCTTATAGCTCAAAAATTGAATCAAACTATGATTACCTTCTTTGAAAACTTCATTTAGAAATTGTTGAGCTTTACAAAATTAATGACACAAAATTAAACAATTATACTAAAGATGAATCTAACTTTTCAAAATTGAAATCAATTTAAAAACTAAAATTTTAAGACATTTAAAACATTGAAAATTAGTAAGTGATGTTTCTAACATAGCTTAAGATCAGTCTAACCCTAGGTAAAGGAAAACTAGCCTAACATGTTTATTAAACTAAGAAATAATTTATGAAATAGCGAAACAAACTAACTCCCATAATGGATAATGAAATCACACTTAATACTAAGCTAAATAACAAAACAAACTAACTCTTAATTTATGCTAAAACAAGAATAAAACTACTTCTAACAACCTAGAATTTAGGAACAAAACATGGACTTAAATAGTAACTAGAGTTTTTGCTAACTTCCAATTGATTGATCATTACAATGCTTGAGAAGAAACTAAGAAAAATAACGTGTGACTTCCCCAATTTTGATGTTGAAAGCTTAACAATCCTTTGATGTGTCACACATCAACAATAGCCAAGAATCTCCACTCCAAAGCTAAGTGCAGTATCCAAGCAAAAGGAGCCCAATCTAAAACCATGTGAGATCTTCTAGTAATCTAGTGGATAGAAGAAGAGAGACAGGAGCAACTGTCATTAATCGACTCAGTTAAAACTAGTAACAGGTAGATGGTGAGTTAATGAATTAATTGTTTGCAGCAAGTTTTTTTCACCAAACCTAAATTCCTAACTTCCTAACAAAAATCATTTGACAATGACTTAAAAACACAAAGTCCTACTACTAAAACAATAGCTTACAAAAAGCATTGATCAAAACCAATAACTGTGATTGAGCAACACCGTCACAATAGTAAGCCAACAAAATAACTTTGAAAAATTGCTAACCAACAATTAAAAAACTAAGAAATAATGATAAAAAACAATAAAGAACAATCTAAACTAGATGTAAAATGGTATCTAATTAGAAACCAAAGCAAACCAATAACCCAGTAAAACTAGTAAAAACAAGGGACCTAGTTGGCAGAATAAAAACAAGTTCAAGTAAAAGCAACTACATGTTAAGGAAACAAAGACAACAGTGATGTAGCAAAAAAGTTATAGGACAAAAGAACTGAATAAGAGACAAATTCCTTGAATAACTTGTAATTTTTCTTGATCATACATTAGATAACAGTAGCATGGAACAATTTAAACTCATAAAATAAGAAAAACCAGTAGCTTTCACACCATGCCTACAAAGAAAATAGTAAGTAGTTTATTGCACATCTTCTTCAACAACCTATAGACAGTCTTCTTCTTTCTCCCTATCTTCTACTATTTGAAACATATAGAAAAGCTTTCTTTATATACACCCAAGACATGTTATTCATCCAATTAAGAGAGTTCCCAACTAAACATGTTAGATCCCAGTCGACCAACTCACCTCTGCTATACTGTTATATGGTTTTAGAAACTGTATTTCACTCCCATGTTCTCACCCCAAATAAATAATAAATACATTGGAGTTTCCTAATTCAATTAGGAAACATCAATATTCAACCAATTAGGTTCACCTCCAACTTTCTTAGATAAGAAACCATAGCAACAATAGCTCCAAACATCCACGTATAAGTCCACCGTCCAACACATCTTGTACTTTAGTTGATTTCCTATTTAGGAAACCATCCCATGTTTTCATCTTATCTTGGTTTCCTTCTTTCTATGCATATTCTTTCCCAAGCTCATCCAAGCATCCAACACTTCCACATGCAACTTACGTAGTATCCAACATGTTTTTGTAACTTAATTTCGTTTCCAATTTAGGAAACCATCCAACCATAACACATCCATAATGTTGTACATGCTACTTTTCTCTTCAAAGTTGGTTTCCTATTTAGGAAACCATTCTAACATCCAAGTCCAAGCAATATTAAAATATCAAACCAACCCAATAGAAACTAGGCAAGTGCAATTTTGTTATTCTTTTATAATGGTGCAAAACATATGGTATGATGTGGTAATTGATAGGCTTGCATGCTCATCTTTAATGGTAATGAATGCATGCTTTGACTTTCCACCTTAGCATATTTGATATTTCAAAGTGCACTATAATTGACACTGAAACTCTCTTCACTTGAAAATTGTTGAAGCTCTTGTCTTGATTCAGATCATCCAATTCAGATTGGTCTAAGCTATCCATTTGCTTCTCACTATTATGTCTTTCTTTGCTATCTTGTGAAGCAGTGACTTGGTTTGACTATTGTTAATAGTAAGATGAAGGTTGCATAGTTTGATGAACTATTGTAAAAGAGACCACTCAATTGAGTACACTTTGTTTTCCCCTATTATGCTATGCTCTATAGCTACTAGTTTTTTAGCTTTTCATAAGCAATAATTACTAATTTTTCTATCCTTCTTCCTCTACTAACTGGTTTTGAAATTTTCTTCCTCTAGATTTACTAATTTAGTATCTTTCACATTGAAATTTATAGATTTTCCATTTTTCCTAAATTTTTAGGTATTGGTTTGGTCTATTTTCTTTCCCATAGTCACTGATTTAGTTTGTTATCGTTTTCTAGTTTTAGTAATAAGTGCAAAAGCTATTACAGCAGATGTTGTTGCCTTGAGAGATACATTACTCTTCATCTCTCTTGGTTGGCTACTACTACAATGTCAAATCTTTATCTATTTTAGCTTGGATTTGGAAAAATGAATGTTTAGGATTCCTCTTAAATTTTGTTGGAAGTTTGTTTATTTTCTTTAAATCATTGTAATGATAAAAAAAAACGAGTGGAAATTAATGTTCTTGTTTTTGCTTTTAGTTCTATGCTTAAGTTTTAGATCATTACTATAGTTTTCATAAATGTTTTTAGCATATTTTCTATAACACCCCTAATTATTTTGTAATAAAAATATAATAGTGAAATTGAAGATTTCAAGAAAAAATTAGGCTGGAATATTAGGCTTAGCAAAAACGTACTTCTTACAGAAGTACAAATAAGGCATAAAGATATGGATAATTGAAAACATACCCCACAAACCCTTCAGAATGATTGTAAGCACGATGCATTTTGAAATCGGAGTGAAAAACCTTTATTTTCTCCATTTTAAGAACAAAAGGGTAAAATGGTAATTTTACCCTAGCCAAGGTCTAAGACATCAAATTTGAAATGTACTAAAAAATACGAGTCCAACATCACTAAGTACACTCAATTCTGAGTTGATAAGTAAACTCAAAATTTTATACATAAAGGGCAAAATGGTCTTTTTACACATGGGGCCCACAAAGGACCCAAAATGGAATCCAATGACCATACCATGTGCAATCATAGGCCAAATTGCTACCACTAGCTAATGGAGAAGGAGGTGGTAGTGGGAATCAAATAAATATTAAATATTAAAAAGAAAAAAACATAATTATTAGGTGTTATGATGAAAAATACTCAAAAACCCTATAAATAGACATAAGAAAAATTCCCAAAAATATTTCAAAACTCAATCACAAAGTTCCCTAGACTCTACCAAAATCTCAGCCCAAAATTCCTCCCCCTTCTCTCTCTTTTCTCATCCCTTTCCTTGCATTTTATTCCCCCTATTAGAGCTTCCACCGACGCACCAGGAGGAATATTCCTCTCCTAGATATCGGGCGCGTCCATGGATGCGTCGTCCACGATAGACTAGGTTTTCTGCCCAAAAACCCTATTTCAATTAGACATCCTAAACTATCTGTTGAAACCCCATCGCAATCATTAGATATGTTCGGACAAGGTCAATCTACAAAAACCCTTTGACTTTATGATGATCCATCTCCTGGATTGCGGGACAAGTCAAAATGAAGTTTAACCCAAGAAGGGTTACCGTCTCCGACAAGGATTTACAGCTATTACGGCCAATCCGGCCGATTAACGGTGATCTTGCACCGTTGGTCATCTCCGTAATGTGGTGATCTACAAAATCCCCCTAGTCTCCCACATTTTCCGGCAACAGCGATGGACTAATTTCATCTGTGTATATATTTCTGCAAAGCTAGGGTTTCTGATTTCTTCGGCGTTTTTTCTCCTTCTTTGGTGAAATTTTTCTCCCCGAACTGGCACAGGTAGGTGCACTTCTCCCTCTACTTCCATTTCCGGTAGGTAAGGTAGCTTTTCTAGCAAAAATGAGAGCTCCCTAGGGTGAGATCCATCATCCTGGATGGCTTAGATGAGACTTCTGAGCCACTGAATGTATTTCTGGGGCCCAAAAACCCCAGGGAACAAAATCTTACCCTGTGGATCTAAGGGATGGAGGAGATCAAGCCATGGGCGATCTGATGGTCTAGATCTGAACGTCTCGCCCATAGCCGGTCACCTCCGCCTGCTGACCGGATATGGATGGTAACGGGTGTGGGCTGCTGGACGTTCCACACTCGTGAGCCCAGATTTAATCTGGACTGTCCAAATTTGATCTGAAATTTTAGATCTTCAATTTAGAGCTCGATAGGACTTTGATTTTAGATCAGAAAACTTCTATGGATTCTTTGTTACATTATCTAGGTACTGAATGCATTATATTCATGTTTTAAATTGTAATTATATATGTTATTTAGTAAAATCAGAACCCATGATCTTAGATCATGGCCCAGATGACTTTAAAAGACAAATCTGAACCCATGGATGTGTTCAAAAGGTCTCAAAACTTTAAGAAACATGTTTATAGTAAAATTATATGTCCCTAGATCAATCAAATTGATCCAGAACAGTAAGGTGAAATTCAACCCTTAAAATGGGTTGAAATCTTAAAATCACAATTTTGATCTCAATTGAGATCCAAAAGTTTAATGGATTTCTTGTGATAAGTAGAATGGACTGAAACTATAAAATGGTAATTTTAATTAATTAAATTTTTTGTAACTATGTAGATAAGTGACTAACATCCTTGATCTACAAGATCTAAGATGATCAGACCACTAATACCTTGTTGGATGATGATTTTATAACATAATAAATAAAATCAATGGATTAAATAGAATTAATTAGGCAGATCTTAAGAGATCTAGCCTTAAGAGTTACTATAATCCCTAAAAATGAATAGTATCTCCTAGATCAAGATGATTCTGAATGATTGGATTGTATGGATGTATTTTTATGATGATCTTGAGATAAAAGTATGGGGATTTAATGAATGGATGATGAGGATTTGGGCTAGATCAAGATCTATGCCCTTAAATGTTATAAAGTAACTTAAGATCTCCTTGATCGGGTAGATCAAGGAAGATCAAATCAATGGATAAGATAAATAAATGATTTAATAATTAAATTACATCAATATAAAAGGTTGGATCTAAAATAAAATGAAGGATCAAGATCTAAACCCTAAAGAAATGAAAAATGAATATGGATCAATTAAGACTCTTGGATCATGATAGCATGTTAGATTGCTATTTGAATTATTGAACATCATTGTCTTTCATTTCTTAGTTGAGTTACTTATAGAATTGATTATTTAATTATTTAATTATTCTTTAAATTTATGCTTTAATGCTTAAGTAATGAAAATTTCATTGAAATTGAAATTAAATGAAATTAGAAGGAAAAGACATTCACATGGAATGTGTGACATGGACTTTATGATAGTAAGGGCCATAGTTAGTAGGATAATGTAAGGAATATAAATTCCTTGGTCCAACTTAGGAGAATAACAAAATCTCCATAAATGACATTTTAATTCATGGATTTAATTAAAATCAATTAGAAAGAATACTTAGGGTTAAATGCTCATAGGAACTTTATGAAAGGTTGAGTTAGGGCAAGCTAGTGAATGATGGACATAATGGTTAAGGGGGTTATCTAATAGAGCCACGCTCTCCCCCACCTTCCATTGACGTTTCTGAGGTCTAAACACCTCCTTACATGAGGATTGAAGTAGCCATTTTGTGTTCAACCATTCAATTAGTAAGCCTTAGCCAATTT
Organism: Warburgia ugandensis; assembly: GCA_035236585.1. NCBI lineage: Eukaryota > Viridiplantae > Streptophyta > Magnoliopsida > Canellales > Canellaceae > Warburgia > Warburgia ugandensis. Next base: position 38,831,622 of record CP141134.1, read on the forward strand.
GACATAAGAGGAGCAATATAAACTTAGAATGAAATAAACTACCCTCAACCATTAAAACATTAAATGGTTGAGTAAAAATAATAAAGAGCATAAAAGGTTAGTAAATCATCTAACCCTAATAAAAATGGTAATCAAGATAAGGATGATAGGATCAAGAACAATAAGAATACTAATGAAGTATTATTTTGTGTATGTATAATGTGTATATGTAGAAGAGCATAGATAGAGAACCCAAACCCTTGATCAAATTTGATTCAAGAAAAATTAGGGTATCACTTATAGGGATATATACAAGTATGGATAAATAACTTGAGATGTATGGTGTGATAGATGTATGAATACATCCTAGGATGAGCATTGTGGAGGAATACCACTTGAGGATATACGAATCCAGACCCGATACTACTTTGAGGTAGGTGGATATACAAAGATGTATTGGAGATTCATGTGTATACATACATGATTATCTGTCTCGTAGTATAGACCTTCATTGTATGAGTATGCTTAGTACCTTAGTGTAGTCATGATCCAAACAATTGGTCCAAAACTTATGATCCAAAACACATGATCCAACTAAGTGATCCAAACACATGATCAAACTAAGTGATCTAAAACATATGATCCAATTAAGGGATCCAAAACATATGATCCAATTAAAGGATCCAAAACATATGATCCAAACAAGTGATCCAAAACCAAATGATCAAACAAAGTAATCCAAAACATGAGATCTAACCAAATGATCAACCAAAGAGATCTAACCTCATAATCTAATCCACTTGATCTAATCTAATGATCAAGTCTAATGAGGTGAAATAAATGAGAGATGGAGACTAAGGAAACCCCAAGAATAGGGTATGTATAATATTCCAGCCTTAGTTAAACAGACCGATCATCTGATACGTACAATATATTTTCCATGCAAGTAGGGAGGCTTGTGGTTTTGTTTTACATAAAGATAGAGACTAGGGATGCTATGCTAAGGAAGTTATGAGGGTTTGGCCACCCGCTTCCTGAAACTTATATGATGGATACCATGCCCAAAGAGAGGCTAAATGTTGGGTGGGGCAATAATGGGAAGGCCTCACTGTAACAGCCATGGTCCACCCCATGAGGACATGGATTGATTATTCCACAGTTGGTATCAGTGGAGGATTATATAGTTATTCGGGTGCGCTGTACGGATTGAGACTGTGACCATAGTAGTCCTAATATATTTTGCATTATAATGCACATATTATAAGCATAGTATGATGCCATGGCATAATGATATGCTATTATATGAGTTCCTGGAATAAAAACCCCTATATGTGAATTGGCTAGGTATTACTCTCCTAAGTGGAAATATAGCTAGGGGAAGGAACAAGTTTTGAGTAATCTTCAATATATTAACTGATTTGTCATGTACTACATAAATAATGTATATCCTCTATATATGAGTATGAGATGACTCATAAGGGCTTAATGACTGAGGTAAGTATCCTTGTATTGATGAAATAGTATATTTTTGTATCCCCTACCAAGCATAGCTTGCTGAGGTATTGTACATGTTTCCATGTTTACAATACCTCAGGCACAGAGAAAGAGGTAAAGAAGCTTAAGGCCATAAATGACCTAAGGGATTAAAGCTTGAAGATCTAGGAGCAAGACAGTAGAAGATTTGAAGAAAATAAGAAAATCAGAGTATGTATTTGAGGATATGTGATTTTTCCTTATTTGAGAGTCTATTGTATTGAGTGTTTTTAATGTAAGGCGAGGTTTGAATTTTGGATTATGTAATTTTGGATAATGGGTTGTAACTTAATACAGGGCTATGTAAGGGTGAACCACTAGATGAATCCTGGTATTCAATAAAATTTTATTTTGTACAAAATGGCTATGTGTATTATTATCTTCCAGTGAGACTTGGGTTTTGTTCAAAATGAATTTAAATGAAAAGAATTTCCGCTGCATTGTTTGTGAAATTTTGTTTTTTACACATTTAAGGGCCCTTCCTTTGAACAAATGTATTATAAAATGTGTTTCAAAAACTCGGGTTGTCACATTTTCCATATGGCATTCTAGTATAATTTAAGACAATTTGTTAAAGCTTTTAATAGTTTTCTTTCATAGGTTAGGAACATAATTTCATACTTAGATTAGAAGCATGTTAGGCTACTCTTCTCTTACTTGGGGTTAGAGTGATCCTATAATTTAATTAGAAACACCACTTATGTATTTCCCATGTTTTTTATATGTCATAGAAGTTGATTTTGGAAATGATAGATTATCCTTAGTATTATTCTTTGGTTCATTGTCATTACCTTTTATAATGGATGTTTGGATTTGAATTCTTGATTCATTATGGCTATGTTCTACATAGAATGCTTAGAATTTGATACTTTATCTAGCTTTTAAAGTTTAAGATTTCTAAATCAAGTTTTCAAAGAAACCATCTTTTGAGAAAGCAATTGTAGTTTCAATTCAATTCTTGAGTTATAAAAGGAAAAAGTAAGTGGTGGGACTAATTTTGGATGGGCAATCTTTAATAATAGCTTCTAATTTCAAGTTAGTTTTTATTGATTCAATTCTTTTCATTCTCATCCAATATGATATATTCATCTCCTCTTAATAATTTAGTATGTTTCATGCATTATATTAGGTTTAGAATAGTTTGTTGCTTTATTTTCTCACTATATCTTCATTGTGGGTTTGGCCATGCAAAAATCTATAATTAATTAATTGTGCACTTGCAAGAAAAAGTGCCCCATTGGATTAGGAAAGCTTTTATCTTTCTTACTTTTATTTTGAGTGGCATTGTAGCGGGGACAACTTGTATTTCATTTTCAATTGCAATTAAATGTTTGTTAATACATGCCAAGGGCAAAACCATCCTTGCATGGAAGTGGTGGTGGTTTGTACATGGTTTACCCTTGTACGAGAAGAACACAATCTAGGGCCCCACTATAAGATCTACTCAAATCTTTCTTTTTCCTAATTTTAGGTTTTGTATGGTTAAAATAGATTTGGATAAATTGTTTGGGAGTATAATTGCATACAGATTGTGTTCGTCTTAGTTATTGCATATTTCGAGGTTATTGTAGTAGAAGCACCTACATAACAAAGGATTTCCTAAGCTTGGCTGTAACCAATAAGACATAGGATATCAAAGTCAGAGTGTCACATCTTTTAAGGTTCGGACCCTTTGAGTAAGCAACATATAGGTAGTTGTATCAGTTTACTATTTTTCTTTGCATTCTTAGGATATGTTTATGCATTTTAAGATGAATATATGTTGATCTAGCTGCCATGGTTGATGGAAATTGATTATTAAGGGTACCATACATGATAAGATCAAGGGTGGATTTCATCATCAACTCTTAGTCAACCTAGGCTTAATCATCACCGACTGTGGAATGTGCATTCCAAATTTAAATTAACATAAATTAGAAGAGACATATAGAAGCCTTTGAACTCATAGGACCCTCTTGGAAGGAAGCAATCTATTATTACACTAGTGGCCTGAGCTAAATAATTTGCATTAGTTTTAAACAACTAGCTCTGCCAATACATTCTATGACTCAAATTACCTATGGCTAATTGAGGAGGGTGTGACGTAGTTGATTTGGTCAAGATCTAACTGGTAATCAGTAGAATATGTTTGAAAGAGAGGAGGGCCTATCTAAATTAGGATAATCCAAAAGATACTACCCTTAAAGAGCATTTAAGATAATCAAAACGTTTAGCTTGGTAGCACTAGGATTAATTTTTGTGTCCTTTGATTATACATCATTTTAGTCTTAGGTAGCATCATTTAGTTTAGGTTTTCTTTGTCTAGTTAAAAAAACTAAAAGAAAAGAAAAGAAAAAAAACCTTTTTGTTGCATACAAAGTTTAAAAAATTATTTTATAAATATTAAAAATTAAAAAATCTAAACAAAACTCTTTCACTGTATGCAAATGTTGATACGTGACAAAATTGGACAGTTAGTCAAAGTATTCCCACATACCATATAACTTGATCAGGTGCACTCAATGGCATATCAACAAATGGGTTAAAGGAGTGATGCACATCTTAGAAATAACATAGAAGATGGTGGTTCTTTCTCATGGAGAAATAGTCCTCTTTAATGATAAACCACACTTCTAGAGGATAATTATGATCTACCCTCACAAAGAAAACAATACTCTTTTTGAAGATGAACCCTACCTCCTCTCATGGAAAATAATGATATTCAACCAAGGAGAATCAATCATCCACCAAACAGAGATTGAAGGAGGAACTAGAGTAGAGAATGGAACCAACATTGTAAACAGGGGGTAATTAGTATAACCAAAATCCTCGTGTGGGAGAACAATAAAAGGGTACTTATAGCCTATTCGTACCAGCATAGCTTCATGTGTTGTTTTACCTCGAAATGGTACTTGAATTAAAAATGTGAGTAATTCAATTATTTCCCAAATTTATGGGTTCGGTGATGCTTATTTTAAAATACTGCAAATGCACAAATATATTGGAGCATAGAAAGTGCAAGCACGGGTCGATCCCATGAGGACTTAATTTGTAAAAATTAGAATTTTAATAAAAATCTACATTAAATTATCTTAACCTAGACAATAAAAGTGAAGAAATAATTAATTAAATCTAAGAACACTAAAAGATATAAAATTACTCAAATTTCTAAGAACTAGGATTTTGGAATCCACCACACTAAATCACATATATTAAAAAATAAAGCATATTAGATTTGTACGACTATAGACCCTTATGGTCCACCCCTTTCTCGAACCCTGCACATATGGGAGTGTCGCGCATCGGGCTGCCATTATGTTAATAAAACCATAATGAAATAGAAACATGGAATATATGATCATTAAAAGCTATTTTGTAGATTTTCTCAATCCTAGGGTTTTTCCTAATTTAGTATATTTTTCAAAACATAAAATGTCTTTTTAGGGCACAATTTATCTGAGAATTTTGTAAACCAAATTAATTAATCTACCATAATTAGTTCATAAATTATAGGGGACATCTCATATACCCTATGCAAAGAATACTAATCATGTAAATTAATTTACTAATCCTAAAGTTGACATTTTGGCACTTTAAATCTAAGAATAATTAAGCATGGAAATACACTACTCTAGTGTGGTTTCATCCTAACCCTGGGCTAAAACCTAACTATACATATTAACTCTAAAACGTATACTAAAAATTGATTCCAAAAACATCTTCTATGCTAAATTACTAAACAATATTCTATTCAAAACTAAAGCTAAAACATTAGATTCAACCTACACTTAATGTTAGAAAATAATAAAAACTAATGTCAACAAAAAACTAAAGTAACATATATCTAAAGGAAGAACAAGTATTGACTAACAACTAACGAAAAAAAATTGAACTTTCATTAATTTAGAATTTAAAATATTACAAAAGCAAAGTACAAGAGTTTAAGGAAAATAAACACTGCCCTATGGAATGAAGTAGATGTTGTCACTTAAAGTAGATCACTTTTCGAGTCTGCTCCAAACTGCCCTTAGCCTTTTAGAAACTGCCTTTGAACATCATCCTAACAATGCCTTCTAGTTGTTATGTCATGCAACAAATAGCTTGGACAAACCCAACTACCACTAACCCATGGAAACAGTTACTCACTCATCATCCCAACACCTAAGAGATGAAACATAGGATTTTGCATACTCTCCTCCTCAACATCTAAAGTACTAAGGGATGGATTGGGAACAAGGATTGATGTGTGTTGAATGTAAAATATAGGGATAATGGGCGATGGTGGTATGTGTAGATGTAATAGAAAGGGGGTAAGATGGGATGTGTTAAAGGTAAGAGCCTGGCGATGGAAGGTGTTGCATTGAATGTGAAAAGAGAAAGTGGGATGATGATGCATGTATGGTGTGGAATGGTAAAGAGGGAGTTGAGAGGGTTAGTTGTGTTGGAGAGATAAGAAATAGAGAATAGAGTGGTTGATGCATGAAATCAATAAACAAGATCATGAGTGTTATGCGAGGATGGGTATGATTAGGAGGGGATCAAGATGGCAATATGTTAAGGTAAGGGAAAGTGGAGATGAGTGCTTGGAATAGTAGAGTTATGGTAAGTTGAGATGGCATTGAAGGATAAGAGAGAGGGCATGGTGTAGATGGAATTGCATGGAAGCATTAAGTAGAAGGATGAAGGGAGTGGTGTGCGTTGATCTCCCTTCTTCTTCTCCTTTAAGATAAGTTGGTGGATAGCCAAAGGAGAAAGGATGGATGCACTGGAATCCCATACTCTCTTCTCTTATACATCCAAAATAATCCATTTCAAGAATTACATTGTGATCCTATACTTAACTCCACATGAAAGGCCCCTTTTTCCATTCCTCTAATCACTACTTTCCATTCTCCGAAGATCATGCCAAGCCCGTAAGGAAGTTCCTCTTTATTTCTTTCTATCTTCTCCCATTTTCCTCACATCTCCTTTCTACAAAAATCATGCATGGATCTCCTTAATAGATCATGCCTCCTTCACTCCATCTTACTTCTCTTATCCTCTCATCTTTTATCCTTTGGATTACCCATAATCCTAGGATGAATAGTCTAGATCTCATCAAAGCCTCTTTGAAAAACACATTCTTAGCACTCCTTTATTTCATCTTTTGAAGACACATCTTTCCTTCCTAAAATCTCTCCTTAGACCACCTTAATTTTCTCTTGAAAACATGTTTTTACCACTCTTGAAATCACAATGAGTTGCCCTTAAAAAAATGGAATGTAACCCACCAAAAATTTCTCCTCCAATCATCTTCAACTCTCTCTCTCTCTCTCTCTCTCTCTCTCTCTCTCTCTCTCTCTCTCTCTCTCTCTCTCTCTCTCTCTCTCTCTCTCTCTCTCTCTCTCTTGCATGTTGAATTTTCATTGGTCCACTCGAGCATTACCTTCATTCTCCTATTAGGAACCATTTCACATTGGACATTAACAAATTCCCTAATTGAAGATGAATCTGTAATAACCCCAATTTTTGTAATTGATTGCAAAAATCAATAAAGTTTGAGTTTCAAAAATTCCAGGCTAGAATATTAGGGTTATTTAGAATGTACTTATTATAAAATTATAATCAAGGGATGAGATGTGTATAATTGAAATTGAGCTCAGCAAACCCTTCAGAATGACTGTAAGCACGACAAATTCTGAATTCGGATGAAAAATCCTTAATTTTCTTTACTTAATGGAGAAAAGGGTAAAATAGTAATTTTACCCATAATTGAGACCTGAGACATCAAAATTTAGAATGCGCTGAGAAATACAAATCCAATTCCACTAAGTGCGCTCAATTCCGAGATCATGGGAATAAACCCTAACTTTTTTATACATAAAGGGCAAAATGGTCGTTTTACACTATGTGGGGCCCACAGGGACCTAAAAAGGGATCCTATGACCAGCCCACATGAAATCATGGTTCAAACCCCTACCAGCTAGTAGTGGAGAAAAAGGTGGAGGTGGAGAATCCAATGCTAATTAAATAATAATAAAAATAAACCATAATTATTACACATAATCATAAAAAAGACCCAAAATGCCTATAAATACACCCCCAAAAATCCTCTAAAAATATCCATAAAATTCCCACAAATTATCTTGATTTTTCCTGTAAAATCAAACATAGTTCCATTTGCAAAATCCCAAAACTCCCAAAAGATCTCTCTCTTTCATTTTCTCTCTCCTCTCTCTAGATAAGAACAAGAGACCTAAATTTAATTAAGCACTCTGTTCCAAATCAAATATCATGGATCTCATCGTATAAAATTTCTTACCATACCTTAGCTACAAAACACCCAAACAAATTTCAAGATCCAACAGTTCAAACAACGAAAATCACAAGATAAGTGGATCTTGGGCTATCTTATCATCAAAACTAGTGTTCTCTTAAATAGGACTATATAACCAAAGTTTTTCTCCAATTAGGTAGGTGGAACTACTTCCTAGACATATTTATTATTTTTTAATAAAAATTTTATTTTACTATAATTTGATTTGGGTGAAAAATTGTAAAAATAAAGTAAATACCAGAACCTTCAATTCATGATGATTAAGGGCTCAGATGGAAACTCTGAACCTACCAATCGATCTAGAAGGGTCCAAAACCCCTAGGGTAAAAGTTTCATGAAATTTTATTAAGTTTTGGGCCCTCAATTGAAAGGGATTGATTGGACGGTCTAGAACGGATTGTCCGATCTCTCGATCAGATCGGGTTTCCCCCAGACGGCGTGCAAGTCGTAGGGCGAGTGCTTCAAGCATTTGTCCCGGCGGCAGAGGTGCTGCCTGACCAGTTCGCTCGGCCCATTCCATCTGAATGATCTGAGCCGTCCATTCCGATGGGCCCAGATCATATCTAGGCCCTAAGAATGGACTATGAACTTCTGAACTCAATTCGAGAGTCATATGAACTCCAAATTGAGATCGGAAAGAAGCTATGGAAAACTTACAACGTCTAGTTTCTTATGAAATGATAAAATGGAGAAAATATCTAATGAAACTTTCTGTATTTAGGAAATAAATTTTCAATTTTTAAGATCATCAAGATCTGAGGTAATCAGATCTTAGTAATATGTTTTAATAATGATATACTATTGAAATAAAGTGATATCTATGGTTTATTTGGACATCTAAGTTATATTAAGGGATCTACCCATTATGGTAGAGAAACCTTAAAAATTACAAAGGGATCCACTTGATTAATGAAATCAAGTGTGATCAGATCCTTGGGATGGATTGAATGAATGTTAATATGATGAAATCCAAGGAGATCATGGATTGAATATGACAAAGACAAAGCAATATGATCTTTGGACCTTAATAAAGAAAAACCCCTAAATGTAATTAAAATCCTTGATTAAAAGGAAAAGATCTAAGATCAAATGATTTGATCATAAGTAAAGGTTTCTAAAAATATTAATGTGATTAGTTTGTTTTTCTATTAATTGATAATAGCATTTTAAATGTGATTTATGTTATAAAGCATGCTTGTGCAACTTTTAGACTTTAGCATGATATGTGATTAGATTGTTATAATAGGTTGCTAGATTTAATTATCTTAGGGGCATGTTAGTGTGATTTTATGCAAGTGTAACTTAGGACCAAGTTAGTTTGATTTCATGCCATTGTAACTTAGGACCATGCTAGGATTTCATGCAAGATTATACTATAGTATGAGATTGTACCTTAGGACCATGCCAGTTTAAATTGAGTTATTAAGGTATATTAGTTGAAAATCATGCTAGTGTAATTTTAAGTACCTTGTATCATTGTCATTAAGTTATTTAATTATGTAGTTTTATGCTTTGAATTTATAATTCATTTATGGTTAAATTTCATTAGTAGATCTACTTGTTATGAGATAAAGAGCATAAAACACCAAAAATAGAATCTAATGAGAAAGTAGAGTTTCATGACACAAATAAGAGTAGATTATTTTAGACTTAAGTAGTAAGGGCTATAATTAGTAGGACAATATAAGGATTATCAAATCCTTAGCCCAAACTAGGAGAATAATAAACCCCATGAATGACATTGTAAATGTTCATGGACTTAATTAAAATCAATTAGAAAGAGTACTTAGGGTCAACATGCTTATAGGAACGTTATGAAAGATTGAGCTAAGGTCACTCTAGTGAATGTTGAATATAATGGTTAAGGGGGTTGTCTAATAGAGCCTCGCTCTTTCCCCACCTTCCGTTGATGTTTGTGAGGTCTAAATGCCTCCTTACATGAGGATTGAAGTAACCACTTTGTGTTCACCCATTCAACTAGTAAGCCTTAGCCAAATGGAAATAAGAGGAGCAGTATAGACTTAGGCTAAAATAAGTTACCTTCAACTAGCAAAACATTAACTGGTTGAATGATAATAGTAAGCGCATAAAAGGTTAGTAAATTATCTAACCCTAATAAAAACTGTAAGTAAGATAAGGATGATCAAACAAGATCCATTAGATCTTGAATGATCAAGAACAATGAGAATGAGAACATTGTATTGTATTTAGTATGCATGTTTGTTAGTATGCATGTTATAGATCAAATCTAGTTCATTAGATTAGATAATCCAAACCCTTGATCAAAGATAATTCAAGGAAGAAAACCAAGATCATCCTCCTTAGGGATGATCCAATAACTGAACTTAGATCAAAGAAGAGCTAGATGATAAAAGATCTAGGACCTTGATCTTTATCAACAAGTATAGATTGTCAATCAAAGGATCTATGAAAGATCAAGATCAAGGAGATGGACGCACAAAGACTTAGAGATATAAAATACTTAGATATGAATGAATTAAAGATGATTCTAAACATTAGATCTAGTGATCAATAGGATTGTTCATAATTTATATATATTAATAGTATGTATGGATGTACAGATTACATACATCAGTCAGGATCATGGAAGATCTGGGAAAAGGGATCACTACTTAAAGGTAAGAGGATTTGATGAATGTATTTACATGGGATGTACATGATTGAACCCATGACCTTATGTTGACAAGAGTAATGCTAATATTTGTATTAAATCCCCTGAAACCCTTATGATCAAACCAAACACATATAAAATGGTTAAGGACTAGACTTTAAGTGAATAGGGAACTAGAAGATATTTCAGCCCTAAGTAAACAGACATATTGTCTGTTATGTATGAAATCTATTTTACATGCAAGCTTGGAGGCTTGTGATTTTGTTTTAATAGGCATAAGCCTAGGGGATGCTATGCTATAGGAGTTATGAGGGTTTGGCCACCTGCTTCTTGAATTTTGATGATTTGAAGATACCTTGCCCTATGAAAGGCTAAAAGTCGGGTGGGCCAATTATGGGAAGGCCACCACTGTGAAAGTCTTGTCTCCCCATATGGGCAGTGACATAATATTTTCCACTGTGGTATTGGTGGTGACCAGGGTAGTTATTCGAGCACGCTAGTACGGATCAGACTACATCATGGTAGCCCTTTGATTATTTTGCACTATGATGCATATGAGAGTAGGCATTGTGCAATGCCTTATGTTTTAGCATAATGAAATGCTAGTTAATTGCATATTACCAATATTTCCCAAGAAGGGAAATTCTCATTGTAGGATTAGCTGAAATACTGAATTCTCATAATGGAAAGAATTGATCAGCTTAGTTGGGAATGATATTTGACTACTTTTATAAATATAACTGATTTACCCATGTATAGTATGTATGTATATGGATGTACATATATTACAAAGTAAAGAGTAGAGACATGAATATGTTTAGGGATAATGGGATTATGAAGTATTAGAATTATATTGTCAATTGTTATGATTCTTGAATCCCCTACCAAGCATTGCTTGCTAAGATATTGTAAATGTTGCAATATCTCAGATACAGGGAAGTAGAGTTAGGAGCTCAAGACAATAGAAGACTTGAAGAGAATAATCTTCAAGGTATACCCCTTGAAGACATGTATTTTTGTTTGTTTGAGAGTATTGTGTTGTAATGAGAGTTTCATTGTATGGTGAGCTTTGAGTTTTGGATTATGTAATTTGGACAAGTATTTTAATGGATTTGGCTGTGCTGTGAACCACTAGATGGATTCTGGAATTTAATAAAAGCATAGTCCTTCAATGGAATTTTATCTTGTACAAAGTTCTACTTATGTTATATATGAAGTGATGACTTCGGTTTTACAAAACAAGTTCTAAAGAAAAGAATTTTCGCTGCTTTGTTTTGCAATTTTTTTTTACTATTAAGGGCCCTGCCTTTCAAAATATATTACAAACATGTTACAAAAACCCAAGTCGTCACAAAAATCATTGCTGTTGCTTCCTTAAAAGATTGGATGAAAGAGAACCATAGATATCCTGGTAATACTCCTTCAAACAATGTTTTTTACCCTTGTATTTCTCCATTTTTGCAAAACAAAGTGGTGGAAATTCTTTTCTTTAGAACTTGTTTAATACCCAAGTCATCACTTCATACATAACATAAGTAGAATTTTTATAAAAGATAAAATTTCATTGAAGGAATAAATTTTTATTAAATTTTAGAATCCATCTAGTGGTTCATAGTATAGCCCAAATCCATTACAATACTTGTCCAAATTACATAATCTAAAACTCAAAGCTTACCATACAATTAAACTCTCATTATAATACAATACTCTCAACAAAACAAAGTACATATCTTCAAGGGGTATACCCTGATGGTTATTCTCTTCAAGTCTGCTACAATCTTGAGCTCCTAACTCTCCTTTTCTATATCTAAGATATTGTAAAAATTGAAACATTTACAATATCTTAGCAAGCTATGCTTGGTAGGGGATTCAAGAAGCATAATAATTTCACAGTATAATTCTAATACTTCATAATCTCATTATTCATAAACATACTCATGTATCTAACTCTTTACCTTATAGTATATGTACATCCTTATACATACATACTGTACATGGATAAATCCGTCAAATTTATGAAAGTAATCAAATAACATTCCCAACTAAGCTGATCAATTCTTTTCACTATGAGAAATCAATATTTCAGCTAGTCCTATATTGAGAATTTTCCTTCTTGGGAAATACTAGTAATATACAATTACCAGGCATTTCATCATGCCAAAACATAGGGCATTTCACTATGCCTATCTCATATGCATCATAGTGCAAAATAATCAAAGGACTACCATGCTGCAGTCTGATCCATACTAGCATTCTTAGATAACTGCCCTGTTCATCACTGATATGATGATGGAAAATATTGTGTCACTACCCATATGGGGAGATAGGACTTTTATAGTGGTGGCCTTCCCATAATTGCCCCACCTGACTTTTAGGCTCTCATAGGGCAAGGTATCTTCAAATCATCAAATTTTGGAAAGCGAGTGGCCAAACCTTCATAACTCCCTTAGCATAGCATCCCCAGGCTTATGCCTATTTAAAACAAAACCACAAGCCTCCATGCTTGCATGTAAAATAGGTTTCATATGTATCAGACAATTTGTTTATTTACTTAGGGCTGAAATATCTTCTAGTTTCATATTCACTTAGAGTCTAGTCCTCAATTCTAACTTAACCATTTCATATGTGTTTGGTTGGATCATAATGGTTTCAGGGGATTTAATACAAGTATTGACATTACACTTATCAACATAAGGTCATGTGTTCAACATGTATATCCCATGTAGATGCATTCATAAAATCCTCCTACCTTCAAGTAGTGATCCATCTCTTCAGATTTTCTAGGATCCTGACTGGTGTATGAAATCTGTAAATCCATACATAATGTCAATACATATACAATCAAGATAATCCTATCTATATTCTTTGTCTAATCTTGTCCTTTGATATAAAGGATCTAGATCTTTTGTCCTACCATGATCTATCTTCCTCAAATAGTGTCTATCCTATTGATCAATAGATCTAATGATTAGAATGATCTTCTAATCTTTCAGATCTGAGTATTTTCTATTCTAAGTCTTTGTGTATTCCTTTCTTTGATCTTGATCTATCATAGATCCTTAGATCAACAATTTATACTTGTTGATAAAGATCAAGAACTTAGATCTTCTATCATCTAGTTCTCCTTTGATCTAAGTTTAGTTGTTTGATCATCCCTAATGGTTTAGATCTTCCATTTGATCTAAGATCTTCTATTATATTTGCAAGCAATATATATATATATACATATATCATCATTATGAAGTATTTATTTCTTTTTATTGTTCTTGATCATTTAAGATCGAAGGGATCTTGTTTGATCATCCTTATCTTTCTTACAATTTTTATTAAGGTTAGATAATTTACTAACCTTTTATGCTCTTATTATTATGATTCAGCTAGTTAATGTTTTACTGGTTGAAGAAAACTTATTTCAGTCTAAGTCTAGACTGCTCCTCTTAGTTCCAATTAGCTAAGGCTTACTAGCTGAATCGGTGAACACAAAGTGGTTACTTCAATCCTCATGTAAGGAGGCGTTTAGGCCTCACAAACATCAATGGAAGGTAGGGGAAGAGCGAGGCTCTATTAGAAAACCCCCTTAACCACCATGTTCAACATTCACTAGAGTGACCTTAGCTCATCCTTTCATAAGGTTCCTGCAGCATGTTAACCCTGAGTACTTTTTCTAATTGATTTTAATTAAGTCCATGAACATTTAAAATGTCATTCATGGGGTTTATTATTCTCCTAGTTTGGGCCAAGGATTTGATAATCCTTATATTGTCCTACGAACTATAGCCCTTACTAATTAAGTCTAAGGCAAATAATTCACTCTAATTTGTGTTATGAAACCCTACTTTCTCATTAGATTTCATTTTTTGTGTTTTATGATCTTTATCTCATAACTACTTTAACAATTAAATCTACTAATAAAATTTAACCATAAATGAATTATAACTTTAAAGCATAAAATTACATAATTGAACAACCTAATGATAATGGTACAAGGTACTTAAGATTATACTAGCATGATTTCTAACTAATGTACTTTATCTAATAAACTCAAATTAAACTATCATGGACCTAAGGTATCATCTCATATCATAGTCTAATCTAACATAAAATCCTAGCATGATCCTAAGTTACAATTGCATGAAATCATACTAACATGGTCCTAAGTTACAATTCATCATTCATGAATAATTTTATGGACATTTGAAATGAAGTTATACTAAAATAATCTATCATGGATCCTATATTCATGAATTAAATCAAATGAAATCAATGCATAACTCAAGCTAACCCATTTCTCATTATTATAGCTTTTACTTATAATCCAACCATTAGATCTTAGGTCTTTTCCTTTTAAATCACAGGTTTTAATTAATTTTAGGGCTTTTACTCCATTAAGGTCCAAGATCATATTCCTTTGTTTTTGGTCATATTGAATCCATGATTTCAATAGATTCTATCATAATATCATTCATTCAATCCATCCCAAGGATCTGATCATACTTGATCTCATTGATCAAGTGGGTCCCTTTGTATTTTTAGGGTTTTCTACCATAAAGGGTAGATCCCTCAATTTATCTTAGATCTATCCAAATAAATCATGAATATCACTTGATTTCAACATTATATCATTAGTAAATTAGATCCCCAATATTTGATCATCTCAAATCTTGAAGATCATGAAAATTAGAGACTTAATTCTTGAAAATAGAAAGTTTTTGGAATGGTTTTATCAATATTATGGTTTTAGAAGAAAATAGACATTTTAATCTTTCCATAGCTTCTTTCTAATCTCAATTTGGAGTTCATATGACTCCATAATTGAACTATGAAGTTCACAGTCGTTCCTAGGGTCCAGATTTGATCTGGGCTTAGTGGAATGGATGGCCTAGATTGATCAGGCGAAGGGTCATTGCGTTCCTATCATTGGGATGCAAGCGTGATGCAATCCCCCAAGATTAGCATTGTAGCGTGGTCGTCCCATCTGGACGACGTCGCACGCATGGGGAAACACTCCCGCAGGGCATGTTTTGATGTGGCGTTTTATAGCTTGGCTTAGGATCTGAATCAATTTGGGAGATCGGACAATCTATTTTGGACCATCCAATCAATCCCTTTACAATTAAGGGCTCAAAACTTAATAAAAATTCTTGAAATTTCTACCCTAGGGGTTTTGGATCCTTCTGGATCAATGGGACACTCAGATTTTCCATCTGAGCCCTCCATCATCCAAAATTGAAGGATTTTGGTCCTTACTTTATTTTTATAAAATTTAACCTAAAACTAATTATATAAAAATAAAAATTACATAAAACAACATGAAATGAGTATAAGAAGTGATTCCACCTACCTGATTGGAGAAACAACATAGTTTTGAAGCCGAATTTGAAATAAATACCCTTTGATGATAAGATAGCCCGATAGTCCCTTGTTTTGTGATTTTTCGTTGATTGCACTGTTGGATCTTAAAATTGATTTGGGGGTTTTGTAGATAAGGTAGTCTAGGATTGTATGGATGGTAGGATTTGTGAGATTCAACTTGGAATAGAGTGCCTAATTGAATTTAGGTCTCTTGTTCCAATTAAAGAGAAGGGAGAGAAAGTGCAAGAAGGGAGATTTTTGGGAGTTTTGGAATTTTGGTAAGGAATCTAGATATAATTTTTTAGATTAAGCAAGATGATTTGGTGGGAACTTTAATGAACATTTTTGGAAGGGTATTATAGGTGTTTTGCATTTTTCATAATTACATGTAATAATTATGTTTTAATTCTTTTAAATATTAAATTAACATTGAATCGTCCACTACCACCTCCTTCTCCACTAGTAGTTGGTAGTGGTTTAACCACTCATTACATGTTTTCTGAGTGTTGGATTCGTTTGTGGGCCCCACGGGGTGTGAAAGGACCATTTTGCCCGTTTATGGAGAAAAATTCATTTTATTCTTGTGAACTCAGAATTGACCGTACTTAGTGGCATTGGAATCGTATTTTCAAGTACATTCTAAATATGGATGTCTTAAATCTTAGTTATAGGTAAAATTATCATTTTACCCTTTTATTCATAAAATAAAGAAAATTAGGAATTTTTCATCTTAACTTAGAATTGATCGTATTTAGTGTCATTTCGATTAGTTTTTTAAGAACATTCATAATTTATAAGTTTCAAATCATGTTTTAATGTCTATAAAAAGAGAATTTCTAATAACCTAATATTCCAACCTGAAATTTTTGAAAACTCAAAGTTTATTGATTTTCTCAATCAATTTACAAAAATTGGGGTTATTACAAATATGTCCCCTCTTTGGGAAAAAATGTGGAACTCAAGTAGGTCTTTCTCAGGTCTAAGTGAGTGAGTGAGTGAATGAAGGATAAAGTTCTGCATGTGGGGCCTAGTGTCTGAGTAGTTGCACTGTAGCCAAATGCTAAATGTGTGACTCATTGTATACTACACAAGCTTCTCACAGAAGCTCACCATGGTGGTGGTTTGCTTGCATGCATGCATGAGAAGTTGGCCACCTTATCTTTTGACTGCTTGAAATTTCATAATGATAATCCTATAGCATTCTAAACATCTTCACTTCTTGGTTCTTGGCAAGTGGGTCTATGACTTTCCTTGAATGGCATGATAGCTCTCTTTTAGGTTTTCAGTTTCGAAAAATGTACACTTTTCTCAATTTTATCCCAATCCTATAAAATGCAAAATTACCCCTAATTAGTGATAAATTAAGCAATCCAAGGGTTAAAATGCTAACTCTAAGGATATTAAATGTAATATATATATATATATATATATCATTAGACAGCGAGAGTTCTTATCTGCATTTAAAAGAGTTTGATGAAGTGCATATTACTCGGCATACACATAACATCAAATTATATATGGTAAGATTCAAGCTTTTCCTTTTTCTTTGAATGAAAAATCTACAATGTAGTTTTATTAACTGTGAGTAGTTTCAATAAGAACTTGGTTATATATGAGTAGGAAGTTCTTGAAAAAGTTATTACCTATGCACAAGATGAATACTCTACACTGTAAGATAATGAATTTCACCCAAAATGATATGAAATATTTTTATCACTATTGGGATGGTTTAAAGACTTGTTGTTAACTTGTCCACATGATAGATATGAACTATGACATATAATCAGCTTCTTTTATGTAGGACTTAATTTTGAAATGCTCTAGTTTGTAGAAATAATGTACAACATAAATTTCTTTAATAAACGACCAAATCAAGTAGAAGAGTTTAGAATGGCTAACAGAGAATGTGTAAACTTGGGCCGAGTCAAACATAGTGGATCACTCAGATAAATCCAAATTTGCTACCACATACATTGGGAGAGATATCTATGCTATGACTAAAAAAGATGAAATTATTGCAATGATAGTTGCTCTTATTAGAAAAGTAGAGGCTATTGAAATGGGAATGCCTCTAAAAAGGTTAAATAGGTGTGTGGTAATTGGTAAAGTAACACACCCCCACACACCCACAGACACAAACACACACACACAACTTAAGAATGCCCCACAATTTCATCCATTCCAAGATGTGCTTCATGAATAGGCCAATTCTTATAAACGGTCTTTTTTCCCAAATTATGAAATATAATCCCAACTAGAGGAATCATCCTAATTTTAGTTGGCAGAATGGGCTTAATGCCAATGTCTCATATTAGGTCCCATAAAAATCCCAACAAGGACCACTTGCTCCCGGACCCTACATGACCCCACCTAAGAGGCAAGTTGAGGATAATTTTCAACAATTCATTTGAAACTAGGAGAAGAAAAATACTTAATTTGAGGCCCAATTAAAACAAAATACACGACACATGAACAAAATAAAGAACATGATGACTTAAATGACGCAAACGTAAACAAAGGGAAATTTCCTGCCCAATCATAAGCAAATTGTAAAGGCATGTATGTAGTAAGCACGTATGGTTCTTCACATTCAACCATGGAACAAACTAAGGTTGTTATTGTTATCTATTCTGGTAAAGTTATTAATAAATGTAGTCCTACAAAGGTTGACACATTTTAGGAACCTCCTAAAGAAAAAGAAAACTCTGTAAATGAGGAACCCCTCCCACCCACTGAGCCATACCCCATTCCATCTCTAATCATAATATTTTTAACATTTATAAGTAGCCTAAAAAAATCTCTAATGACTTGCACAATAGTGTCAACATGTTAAATTCAATGTTGCAAGATCAATTTATTCATACTTTCTATTTAGATGCATATCTAGCCTGATTTGTGTGGGACACAGGGAAGCATAGAACTATGTAATTTGTCCCACCTAAAATTGTGCCTTCATAATATTTTTGTAATATAAATTTTCAAAACTTGCTTTCTTTGCATCACCCATGCCATACTTTGTCATTGTATCATAAACCTACTTTATAAACATAATCCTACTTTTTCTTTCTTTTTCTAAAAACTTTTAAAAAATGAAAAATTTTTGAGCTATTTTGAAAATCTTTTTTGAGCTGTTAGGTTAGTTATTACACATGATGAGAATTGAATTTTCTAAAGTATAGTATTTCTTTCCACCTTTAGCATATTAATAGATTATATATGTTTAGTTCATTACTTTATTCATTTTCTAAAAGGTTTTCATGGAAGCTAATCATAGAACAATTTTACACATAGTCACATGCATATAGTCTAGATTGATAAATAGTTATGACTTTAGAGAACCCAAAGAAATTCTGTGGAAACTTGTAACCTATGTTAGCTTGAGAGCCTTTCATTCTTTTGAGAGTTACACGCACGCACACACACACACACACACACACACACACATGCATACATTCATACATATATCAATTTTCATCAGCGTGCATAAATCTTAGTTGATCCTAGTATTTCTATTATTTGGTTAATTACTAAGATTCATTATTTGAATATTACCCTTAAATTTTAATATGGTTGTTAAACTAGTAGGCTGTATGTAACCCAAGAAATGATTTAGCCATTCTTTTTTCTAACTTACAGTCATAAAGCCTACCCAATAATATTTTTACTATTACTTAGCCATTTTGAGTTTAGTATACAAGTAATCTTTTGAGAACCCAATTACCTTTACCCATAATAATCCAATACTAAGTATTCGTTACCTGTTATCTTTGAAAAAATAAGTAGAGATGATTTAAGAAATGCCTTTAAGTCACAATACAAGGAATACAATATTAAGAAAAAAAAAATTTCTAAAAAATTCAAAAGAAGAAGAAGAATAAAGAAAATGCAAAAGAATGTTCAATTCAGTACAATGAAGAAGAATTGTCAACTTCTTAGTAGAGGACCTCCACTTATTTATCAAGGCTTTGAATACCCTTCATATTATCCCTTTTCTTTCATAACCTTGTCCTAAGCCTACATTTCATTCTAGTATAAGACCTATTGATTCTTGGAGGAATATAGTCATGATGGGATATAAACAAAAAGAAATTAGGGTGTGATAACTCCAATTTTCTTAGTAAATGCCATCCTTTCCAAAGGGATAAAAAACATGTCCTAATAACTCTAGTTCTTTTCTGAGTATACGTGACATACTTTTGTTGTTATTCATTCTACTCACATATTAAACAAATATGTTTTACCTTTTTATTTAGAGAGTTTTAATTTTGAGTCTATGTTTGTTTGTCAGAATTGAGGTCAAAGCATATGTTAGACTGAGTTCAAGAGTTATATTCTACTTAGAAGTCAAGATCTATTATATTTGTAGATTGTACACACACTATACTCAGATATATGAGTGTAAATGAGATATCCTTAGCATATGAGGAGAGTTTTGATTTTTTTTTTTCATTTATTTATATTAACTTATTAAAGTTGGTAGATTAAGTATGAAAAAAAATTCTTTGAGATAAATCTAGAAACTGACATTTTCTTGAATTTTGTGGGTAGATTTACAACAAATCCTAGGGTAACCTAAAGGTTTAAGGGCTCGAAGCATATACTAAATGCAACTGTGACTACCTGTGAAAATGAGAATTTTTATTGCTTTCAATACAATGGTTTTTTGTATATTTTGCTTAGGACTAGCAAAATGGTTGGGGGCTGTGTTGAGTGTTCACTTTAATACCAAAATCCCTAACTTTTGCATTGTTAAAGTGTATTTTTGTTGTTCATTTTCATATTTATAGGATAAATTTGTAGTAAAATACTTATTTTTCATCTAACCATAGTTTGGTGTATTTTTGGTGTTAGATTGATATTCAAAGGTAAGTATGTGTTAAACTATACTTTATAATACTAACTCGGATTTTACTATGTTTTTAGGTTGTAGATATGAAAATGTAAGAGAATAAGTGGTCCAATCAAGCCATTCAACATTCCAAATCACCAATCAAGCTTCGATTTAAGTGGACAATTCAAATCAAGGTAGGATGGATTTGAGTGACCCAGATCAATTTTAGAAATAGTGGCTTAAGTTTCAACATTTTCCAAGTACAGAGGGGTTATGTATCATGTTCATTAAACTACGATATCACGAAGAGTCCACACATTTTGTACCCTATACACTTATTCATGCGGATCCTACTCTCTCTCTCTCTCTCTCTCTCTCTCTCTCTCTCTCTCTCACACACACACACACACACACACACACATACACAAAAGGCCAACCACTGGGAGAAAAATGTGTTACATATTCGAGGAAAGTTTTGGGTGTTGCTTTTTTTATTAGGAAAATGTTTTAGAAAGTAGCAAGGAGTGCATGAGGCTAGTATCCTATTTGAGAATTTTTACAACTTTAGGAAAAGGTGGGATGAAGGAGTATGACATGTTTAAAGAAGAAAGAGGACTATTAAATACATTCAAAGCTTGGAGACATTGCAAAGGAGGCAACTATAGTGTCATGAGAAATAGAGTGGGAAGGGAACTAAGATGGTTTCCTAAAATTGGAAAATTTGCTACATAAGGAGAGAGCATGCTATTGGAGGAAGTTTTAAATAGGAAGCTATGAGTAGAAGACGTTGGTTTCCTTGGATGTGTTGAAGACTTCTTTGTTTAAGAATATCCTAAAGATCCTAAAAGGAAGAAGAGACTACATAATAGAAGTTGGAAACACATTCATGTTTGGACATTGGAATGGTTTCCTAAGTAGGAAACCAACTTTAGAAAGGGAATCACAATGTATAGCTATTGTTAACCAATTACAAAATAGTTTCCTAAGTAGGAAATCCATATAGGAAGGGGTTATCTATATAAGAAAGAGAATTGTAAGTGAGAACAATGAAGAGATAGTGGGGAGACACCTTAAGAATGTGCTGTAGCAGTGAGGAAGGTGGGAATTGACTATGTAAAGGCTATGGGGGGTTACCAGTTTACAAGTTTAGAAAACAAGCGAACCATGGGAAAGCTTGGTTTGGTAGGTTTCTATTTTCTGCTATTACTACTATAGGAGACATTTGCTGCTACAATTTTGTCTTCTACAAACTGCTAGTGGATGTTGATTGGGGAATGACTAGGTATAAGGAGGATGTGCAGGACAAAAGCTATTGGTTTTCATCTTGTACTACAGGAAACTCTCTCTCTCTCTGTCTCTCTCTCTCTCTCTCTCTCTCTCTCTCTCTCACTAGTTTTGTTGCTTCTAATTTTTGTCTTTTAGGAGTATCTAGCTTTGGTTCAAGTTTTGGTACTAGCTCTTAACATTATCTACTATTGGTTTTGTCCTGTTATTTGAGAAGTGTTATGTGGTTATGGGTTGTTTGATTGATTAGCTCTGTTAGATGTATTACCAATAGATTGTACCAAGTCTTGTTGCTGATTTTTATAAGACGAAGGTGATGTATCTCAATAATTATTGCAAGAGCATGACTCTATTGGAGTATAGAATTAGTAAATATGGGTCAATCCCAAGACTCTATGATTAATATGAGTTAATTAAAATTATGTTTCTTTACACTAACTTAGCCAACAAGGAAAGAAAGGAAATTAAGGAAACTAATTAAAAGTAATCACCAAATCAAAGCAAATAAACCTAACCTATGAAATAAAAGCAAGAAAAATACTTAAACTAAACTAAATTAGAATAAAAAAAAAGAAAGTAAAGGAACTAAATTAGAACTAACCAAGGAATGGGAAAGGCAATTTCATGAGTAAAGTTTTACTACAATTACAAGGAATGAAAGGAACAAACAAAATAAAGTAAGAAAATAGTCTTCCTTGAAGTGACCACCATAGGATTCCTTCATTGTGTCACTCAACAAGGATTTTTACATGTCTTCTTCTTCTTTTTTGAGCTTGAACTCTACTTTGTGGTCTTCTTGTTGTGTCACTCGACAAGGGCCTATACACTTACATTCAACCCAAAGTACACTAATCTACACCTAAGCTTATCTCTTTAGCCCAACATACCACAAACCTAATGAAATCGTCAAACGAGCTTTAGGAATTAGAAGAGTCATTGACTACCATTATAAGTTGTTCTTCCTTTTACTTTATTACAAAATGTTAAAAAAAGAGAATATGAGTGGAAAGCTAGAAGATGGAAGAATAAGGTTTGGAAGAGATAGATAAAAGGAAGAGGGGAGTGTGTGTAAAACATAAAGAAGAGTGAAAGGAGGGTAAATGGGTGAAGGTTGTGTTCGTGTAAGGGAAAGGTGGAAGGCTTGTAAAGGAGAGACTAAGATGGATAGAAGTAATGTATGCAATGGTTAGAAGATAAGGATGGAAGCAAGGAAAAAACATGTGAAGAAGAAAGGAGTGGTGAGGTGCATGTGATAGAAGGTTATGCTAGATTAGTTGATGATGAAAGAATGCAAGGTACGCAAAGAAAAAAACAATAAGAAGAATGCGAGAAGAAGAGGATGGGATAAAGAAAGAAAGAAAGAAAGAAAGGGGATTGGGGTATGGAAGAGCTTCCTTACCTCTTCTCCAAAGAATTGAACTTGATCTTATGGGAGTTTTGCTAAAGGTGATCTCTATTTCTCCAAGATTTATCTTTCAAGTACAACTAAAAGGCAGGAGATAAAGCTTTTCTCCTTTTTTACCTCTTATTTATAATGTTTAAGGAAAGGAAGCCCTAGGGATTGATGCTTATGATCTAAAGGAGAAAGGATAGTTGAAAGGTTGAGATGGAAGAGAAGATGGAATGTTAAAGTGCAAGGAATTCCGAGGAGTGGGATGTGACGACTCGGGTTTTTGTAACATGTTTTGTAATGTATTTTGAAAGGCAGGGCCCTTAAGAGTGTAAAATTTTTTAGTAAAACAAAGCAGCGGAAATTCTTTTCTTTAGAACTTGATTTGAAAACCCAAGTCACCACTTCATACATAACATAAGTACAATTTGTGTACAAAATAAAATTCCATTGAAGGAATATACTTTTATTAAACTCCAGGATCCATCCAGTGGTTCATAGTACAGCCAAATCTATTATAATACTTGTCCAAATTACATAATCCAAAACTCAAGCTCACCATACAATAAAACTCTCAACAAAGAAAAATAAAAGTCTTCAAGGATATACCTTGAAGATTATTCTCTTCAAGTCTTCTATTGTCTTCAGCTCCTAACTCTCCTTCCCTGTATCTGAGATATTGCAACATTTACAATATCTCAGCAAGCAATGCTTGGTAGGGGATTCAAGAAACATAACATTGACAATGTAATTCCAATACTTCATAATCCCATAATGTAATAACCCTAAAATTAATAATTTAATAATAATAAGAGGGGTAAATTGGTAAATACACATTGCCCTACAGGGCGTGGGACCCACGATGAGGCTATAAAAGCCTGCCCTGTCTCTTGTACGACCAAACTATTCACCTTGGTTTCTGTGTTGACGACGTGGAACTCCCCGAGCAGACGCACGCAATAGCGATCTAACCACGGTAGGCCACCCTCCACCATTCCCTGTGTTTACCTATAGTTTATGCTGTTTTTAATGCCAGAAAATGGTGTGGATTGCCGTTTTCCGGTGAACAAGTAGGCAGTACTGTTTTGTTAAAGTAAACTGATGAACTGGCATCAAATTGTGAACTGAACCGTCCATCATAGGCATTGTAACATGAAGAACAACCCCATGAATTTTCATGGTGATCGGACGGCTACATATGCCGAAAAACTCATAAAACAGTGGATGGAAAAATTTTAGGGACGTGACAAAAATCATGTAAAAACACTAGATAATTGCATAATTGATTGAAAAGGGGCTTATAAATGAGATCTACTCGAAAAACTGAGCAAAACGGTGCAAAAATTGCACCATTTGGACACCTGTGCGTCGCCGGCGGCGACTGGAGTCCGACCGTCTTCTCCGGTGACGGCAGCCGTTGGTGACACGTGTCACCCCTCACTATGGATTTTATAGTGGGCTTGCCACGGACTACTAGTGGGCATGATATGATATGGGTTGTAGTTGATCGACTGACAAAGTCTGCCCATTTCCTCCCCATCAGACAGACACACGATTCACCTCAAAGTACTGGCAGAGTGTACAAGAGGCTCTGGGGTCGACGTTGAGATTCAGTACGGCCTTCCACCCCCAGACGGATGGCCAGTCTGAGAGGACCATTCAGACTGTGGAGGACATGTTGAGGGCCTGTGTCATGGACTAGAGGGGCAGCTGGAATGAGCATTTGCCACTAGTGGAGTTTGCCTATAATAATAACTACCACACGAGTATCGGCATGGCGCCTTATGAGGCACTTTATGGCAGACCATGTCGGTCCCCATTGTGTTGGAGTGATGTGGGAGAGAGACAGATTGTGAAGTCAGAGTTGATTGAGCAATGTGCAGAGAAAGTCCGACTCATTTGGAAACGATTACTTGTAGCCCACAGTCGCCAGAAGAGTTATGCGGATAAGAGAAGGAAGGACCTGGAGTTTGAGGTGGGAGAGCATGTATTTTTGAGAGTTTCACCTATGAAGGGCGTGATGAGATTTGGTGTCAAGGGGAAACTCGGTCCCAGATATATTGGTCCTTTCGAAATCCTGCGCAGAGTGGGACCAGTAGCTTATCAGTTAGCCTTACCCCCGCAGTTGGCTGAAGTACATAATGTCTTCCATGTTTCCATGCTAAGGAAGTACGTGCCGGATCCAGCCCATGTACTCACACAAATTCCCAGAGAAATACAACCGGACATGACATTTGATGAGCGCCCTATACGAATCTTGGATAGCAAGATCCACGAGTTGAGGAAAAAGGTCATTCCTTTGGTCAAAGTTCTTTGGCAGCATCACTCAACTCAAGAGGCTACATGGGAGATGGAGGATGAGATAAGGCGAAAACACCCAGAACTTTTTCCTTAGAGGTATGCACCTATTTAAATTTCGCGGACGAAATTTTATTCTAAGGGGGAGAGGATGTAATAACCCTAAAATTAATAATTTAATAATAATAAGAGGGGTAAATTGGTAAATACACGTTGCCCTACAGGGCGTGGGACCCACGATGAGGCTATAAAAGCCTGCCCTGTCTCTTGTACGGCCAAACTATTCACCTTGGTTTCTATGTTGATGACGCAAGGCAACGACGTGGAACTCCCCGAGCAGATGCACGCAGTAGTGATCTAACCACGGTAGGCCACCCTCCACCATTCCCTGTGTTTACCTATAGTTTATGCTGTTTTTAATGCCGGAAAAAAGTGTGGATTGCCATTTTTCGGTGAACAAGTAGGCAGTACTGTTTTGTTAAAGTAAACTGATGAAACGGCATCAGATTGTGATCTGAACCGTCCATCATAGGCACTGTAACATGAAGAACAACCCCATGAATTTTCATGGTGATCGGACGGCTAGATATGCCGAAAAATTCATAAAACAGTAGATGGAAAAATTTTAGGGACATGACAAAAATCGTGTAAAAACACTAGATAATGGCATAGTTGATTGAAAAGGGGCTTATAAATGAGATCTACGCGAAAAACTGAGCAAAACGGTGCAAAAATCGCACCATTTGCACACTTGTGCGTCGCCGGCGGCGACTAGAGTCCGGCTGTCTTCTCCAGTGACGGCAGTCGTTGGTGACACGTGTCACCCCTGTCGCACGCCACGTAGGCGCCACGTAGGTGCCACGTAGGCAGCACGCACCAGACACACGATGCCATGCACGCGACACACGATGCCACGCGCGTAGCATCAGCACGCCACGCGTCCCACGTAGGAGACACGTGGCACCGCACACCACGTGCCACGCGTGCGCAGCACACTGACGCACGTCAGGTACACACGCGCACAGCGCCCACGAACGCCGTGCACGCTAGCAGTGTACGCGCGCGCATGAAACAACGCACGCGTTACACGAAATCGACGCACGCACAGCGCATCTGTGCACGCGCCCGCACGGAGATGCAACGCAGACGCGTTCAGCGCGTCTGTGCACGCGCCTGCCCGGAAAAAAAAAAAAAAAAAAGCGATGCCTAGCGCCTCTGTGGACGCGCCCGCACGCGCGAGCATGTGCGACGCATGGTTTTTTGTGATTTTTCGGGTCCTTTGACCCGTTCATTCATAAAAACTTGATTTTTAGGAGCTACAGAGGTCCAAATCACGATCCGGAAGAGGCGTTGTGATCGTATCGACGGCGCGGACCTAGATGTGACTTGAAAAGTTAGATATAAATTCTGTTTTTAGAGTTAAACCATAGAATGTTGTTAGATAGTCTCAATCAGGCTGATCAATGGATGATCAGGCCTTAGAGGTTAATAATATACATCAAATGTGAGATAATCTAGGAGATTAGAGGGTTAAACAGTATTAAATTACTAAATGATGGAAGATTTATGATGTAACAGGTACGTAAGAGCGCGCCACATGATATTTCCACACGCTTGATTTGAGCATTTCATTTCTGAGGTAGGTGATTCTATTCAATTATTTCATGATTTCAATAACCATGAATGGATTTTAAAGCTTTCAGACATGTGTTTTACATCTTCTCGTATACATAATTAGATCCCTATTTTCGTGTTATAGCATGACTTTTCTATTTGGAAATGACAATGTTTGTTGGGCTTTAATTGTGTTATTGAGATTATTTATAACGTATTTACAAGGTTTGTAAGATTTATACCTTGCCGATGATTTATGACGGGTGCTTTCACCCAGTGGGTACTATGCTAGGAGGGTTGTAGGGTTGGCCACTCGCCCTCTGATTTTGTGATGAGGATGATGATAGACACCGCCCTAGAGTGATACAGGGCCAGGTACGTAGGAGTGGTATCATGGGTAGTCCCCCCTACGGGTTCGTTCCTTCCCATGGGGACGGAGAAAGTCTCTCGTTTGGTGTCGACGAGGAGCGGCGGTGGTTTAGACCCTGATGGGGTTGCCACTGCAGCATAGTAACCCATATAGTTGTGCATGTTTATATGACATTGTATGTATGGTGAACCGGGGCATGTCGGGCCTAGGCCGTGAGAGACTTCGGGGGCTGATGTTGACTGCACGGGAGGTACCAAAGTTAGTATGGATACACATCACTAGTGATTGAGTATATTGGAGAAATTTTGATATAGTTTTGATATAGTGTTTTGGTATCAATGATTGCATGCATATCTTTCCATGGGTATATATACTAGTATGGTTTTGATGTACTTGCCTTGTATTTTGATCATGCCTTGCATGCTATACTGATTTACCTCGGCATCTGATTTGTGAAAGTTGTGATTTCAAGCATTTCAGTTATTTGACATGTTTTGGGTATGCTTCCCTTATGAGAATTCTATTGTAAACTTTGTTAAACTTTATTTGAGTGTAATCACCTACACAAGCATAGCTTGCTGAGGCATTGCCTTGTTTTGCAATGCCTCAGATTTGGAACGCGATAACATCAAGGGAAAGCAGGCAGAGTAGCGGGGATCTGGAAGGAGACTTGAAGACATTCCATTTTATTTTCTCCTTCGGACATATATTAGAGTATGTCACTTGGATTAGACTTTTGAGACTTTCTTAGATGTGGATACATATTATAGATTGGACTCATATTATGTTATGGAGGATTGTTAAAGTTTAGATGGAAATATTGTGGTGATTATGGATGGAACCTGGTGACGTTTGAATTGATTTATTATCATCTTTAATTAGCCAGTGTATTTATCGTGGTTTTTAATCGAGCATGCTCAGAGTATCAAGGTTTTAATGTTGTTTATGATTACAATTTTGAATGATGCTGACCCCCGAAGTTTACGCTTTCGAGAAATTCTTTTAAAGCTGCGTTAAAAGCTCTATAATATAAAATTTTAATTTTTAGGGATCCCGTCTATTTTCTTAAAATGTATTGTTATTTTTATTTTAATGAGGAAAAAGTTTTGTTAAAACCCGGGGTGTCACACATAATCCTTAAACATACTCTTTACTTTGTAAGTTATGTATATCTATATACATACATACCCTTCATGGGTAAACCAGTTAAATTTGTGAAAGTAGCCAAATATCATTCCCAACTGAGCTGATCACTTCTCTCCATTATGAGAATTTAGTGTTACAGCTAATCTTATACTGGAAATTTTCCTTCTTGGAAAATAGTGGTAATATACAATTACCTAGCATTTCATTATGCTACAACATAAGGCATTTCACTATGCTTATTCTCATATGCATCATAGTGCAAAATAATCAGAAAGGTTGCTATGCTATAGTCTGATCCGTACTAGCGCACTCGGATAACTGCCCTGTTCACCACTGATACCATGGTGGAAAATATTATGTCACTGCCTGTATGGGGGGGAAGACTTTCACAGTGGTGGCCTTCCCATAATTGCCACCACCCGACTTTTAGCCTCTCTTTGGGCAAGGTATCATCACATCATCAAATTTTAAGGAGGGGGTGGCGAAACCGTCATAACTCCTCTAGCAATAGCATTCCCCTAAGCTTATGCCTATTAAAACAAACTCACAAGCCTCCAAACTTGTATGTAAAATAAATTTCATATATATCAAACCATATGTCTATTTACTTAGGGCTGAAATATTTTCTAGTTCCCTATTCACTTATAGTTTAGTCCTTAACCATCTTATATGTGTTTGGTTGGATCATAAGGTTTTCAAGAGATTTAATACAAGTATTAACATTACTCTTGTCAACATAAGATCATGAGTACAATCATGTATATCTCATGTAAATGCATTCATCAAATCCTCCTACCTTTAAGGAGTGATCTCTTTTCCCAAATCTTCCCTGATCCTGACTGATGTATATGATCTGTGCATCCATACGTATTGTCAATATATAAATTATGAACAATCCTATTGATCACTAAATCTGATGTTTAGAATGATCTTTAGATCATTCATATCTAAGTATTTTTCTATCTCTAAGTCTTTGTGTATCCATCTCCTTGATCTTGATCTTTCATAGATCCATCGATTTACAATCTACACATGTTGATAAAGATCAGGGTTCTGGATCTTCCATCATCTAGTTCTTCTTTGATTTAAGTTCAGTTATTGGATCATCCCTAAGGAGGATGATCTTGGTTTTCTTCCTTGAATCATTTTTTATCAAGGGTTTGGATTATCTAATCTAATGAACTATAACAAGTATACTAATAAACATGCATACTAAGTACAATATAATATTCTTATTCTTATTGTTCTTGATTAGCCAAGATCTAATGGATCTTGTTTGATCATCCTTATCATGCTTACTGTTTTTATTAGGGTTAAGTAATTTACTAACCTTTTATGCTCTTATTATTATTATTCAACAAGTTAATATGCTGGTTGAAGGTAACTTATTCAAGGCTAAATCTAGACTGATCCTCTTATTTTCAATTGGCTAAGGCTTACTAGCTGAATGGGTGAACACAAAGTGGTTACTTCAATCCTCATGTAAGGAGGCATTTAGACCTCACAAACGTCAACGGAAGGTAGGGGAAGAGCGAGGCTCTATTAGATAACCCCCTTAACCACTATGTTCATCATTCACTAGAATGACCATAGCTCAACCTTTCATAAGGTTCCTATAAGCATGTTTACCCTAAGTACTCTTTTTAATGGATTTTAATTAAGTCTATGAATATTTATAATGTCATTCATGGGGTTCATTATTCTTCTCCTAGTTTGGGCCAAGGATTTGATAATCCTTATATTGCCCTACTAACTATAGCCCTTATTAATTAAGTCCAAAGTACTCCATTTTAGTTGTGTCATGAAACTCTACTTTCTCATTAGATTACATTTTTGATGTTTTATGCATTTTATCTCATAACAAGTAGATCTACTAATAACATTTAACCATAAATAAATTATAAATTCAAAGCATAAAACTACTTAATTTAACACTTAATGATAATGAGACAAAGTACTTAACATTACTCTAACATGATTTCCAACTAATATATCTTAATAACTCAATTTAAACTAACATGGACTTAAGGTATAATCTCATACTATAGTATAAACTTATATGAAATTCTAGCATGGTCCTAAGTTAGAATGGCATGAAATCATACTCAAGTGCCCCCTAAGATAATTAAATCTAGCACCTTATGATAATAATGAAATCACATATCATGCTAAAATCTAAATGTTATACTAGCATGCTTTATAACATAATCATATTTAAAATGCTATTATGTAAAATGAAACTAATTACATTAACATTTTTAGAAACCTTTACTTATGATCCAACCATTAGATCTTAGATCTTTTCCTTTGATTAAGGGTATTAGTTATATTTAGAGGATTTTCTTTATTAAAGTCCAAAGATCATATTGATCCATTTTTGTCATAATCCATCCATGATTTCTTGGATTTCATCATATCAACATTCATTTTATCCATCCCAAGGATCTTATCACACTTGATCTCATTGATCAAGTGGATCCCTTTGTATTTTTAGGGTTTTTCTACCATAATGGGTAGATCCCTTAATATATCTCAGATATGTCCAAATAAACCATAGATCTCACTTTATTTCAATAGTATATCATTAGTAAAACATATTTTCAAGATCTGACCATCTTAGATCTTGGAGATCTAGGTAATTGGAAACTTGTTTCTTTAATACCAAAATTTTTACTAAATATTATGTCCATTTTATCATTTCATCAGAAAATAGAGGTTTCAAGCTTTCTATAGCTTCTTTCCGATCTTAATTTGGAGTTCAGATGACTCCAGAATGTGATCTGGAAGTTCATAGTCCTTCCTAAGGCCTAGATTTGATCTGGGCCCAAGGAACGGACGGCCTAGATTTTTCGGGCAGTAAACCAAGCCGGGCAGAACACGTTCGGTTCTTCGGGTGCGTCCGCTATGATGAAATGCATAAGCGCCAGCACAGGGCGTCCATGGAGGTGCGCGAGACGTCATCCGTCCGATCGGGAGATTGGATAGTTTGTTTGGACCGTCCAATCAATCCCTTCTCAATTGAGGGACCAAACCTTCTCAGATCATTATGAAAATTCTACCCTAGGGGTTTTGGACCATTCTGGATCTATTGGTGTAGTACTGAATTAAGGGTTCTGTTATTACTTTATTTTTACCTTGTTTTATCATCAAAATAAATTACAGTAAACTAAAAATTACATAAACTAGTATTAAACATCTATATAAAGTATTCCCACCTACCTGATTGGAGAAAAAACCTTGGTTATATGCCCAATTTAAAAAGAATACCTTGTTGATGAAGATATGGCCTAAGATCCACCTTTCTTGCAAATTTTCGTTGTTTGAACCGTTGGATCTTGAAATTGCCTTAGGGGTTTTGTAGAATAGATACGGTGGGAAGTTTTGGATGGTGGAATTGATGAAATTAGCTCTGGAATAGAGTGTCTAATTGATTTTAGGTCTCTTGTTCCAATCTAAAAAGAAAAAAGAAATTGAAAAGAGAGATATCTCTTGGAAATTTTGGGATTTTGGGGAGGGATCTAGGTCTAATTTTTTAGGGAGAGTGAAGAAAATTTTGTGGGGATTTTATGAGCATTTCTAGAGGATTTTTGGGGTTGTATTTATAGGCATTTTGGTCTTTTTTTTCATGATTATAATATTTAATTTTTTATTATTAAATGGCATTAAAGTCTCCCATGCTCCATTATTTCTTCCCCATGCTCCATTTTTCTTCCCCAAGACCAGATGGTGTTTTTTGACCCATGACTTCATGTGGGCTGCTCATAAGATTCGTTTTTGGGTCCCTTGTGGGCCCCATGTGGGCCCCACATGGTGTAAAAAGACCATTTTGCCATTTATGTATAAAATTTTGGGTTTTATTCCCATGATATCAGATTTGAGTGTACTTAGTGGTGTTGGATTCATATTTCTCATTACATTCTAAATTTTGAAGTCTCATATTTTGATTTTTGGGAGATTTTGATTTTTGGGTAAAATTACTATTTTACCCTTTTTTCCAAGAAATGAAGAAACTTAAGAATTTTTCATCCAAATTCAGAATTTGTTGTGCTTATAGTCATTTTGAAGGGTTTGCTAAGTTTAATTTCAATTTTACATGTCTTATTATTTGATTATACTTTTATAAAAAGTATATTCTAAATAACCCTAATATTTCAGTCTGAAATATCTGAAACTCAAACTTTATTGATTTTCTCAATCAATTACAAAAATTGGGCTTATTACATGGGGGAGGGGGGGCATGAATTCCATTATGGGAAGATGGAAAGGATTTTGTATATGTTTTGGATAGGAAAGTGGAATGAGGAGGGAAGGAAAGTGGTAGAAAAGAATATTTTATTAGGAAAAGAAAGAAGTTTACTTAAAAAGAAGGAAGAGAGGTAGATTAGGAAGTTGGGTTGACTTTGATCAAAATTAGAAATTCCTTAGGTGGGGGAGATGTCTTTTTCATGTGGGGACAATGGATTGGAATTAGGAAAGGATAAGATGGAGAGAGAAAGAAATTAGAAGGAAGTGGAAGAAATTAGAAGGAAAGGGAATGAATAAGATGGAAAGAGAAAAATAACAAAGAAGGTGAAGGAAATTTAGTGGCTTCCAAATTTAGAAAGTGCATGGAAAGCGAGGGGGGGGGGGGGTGTGATTTCTTAATTGAGTGTACGTGTGTATTTTTAAAAACCCTAAGATGCCCGAATCATTGGATGAGGATGTGCGGTTAAGATCTTCCTTTCTTTAGGGTTTTGGGTTGACTTTTTAATATGGAAAAGGTGGCTAAGGTTTTGATCTTTTCAATGCCTAATTCCTAGTTCTTAGATCATGCTTACCCTAACTTGAATGGATGGGATTCTAGTATGGCATGTAAATCTTCCTCAATGTTTATTTTATCTCCACCTTTGGATTGGATTACCCTAGAATGAATGCCTTGATTTCTTAGAGATTTGTTCATGTATTTCACTTGGAACTAAGTAGACTTCACCATCTTTGCATGAATAAGGTAGCCAATCATTGATGTCAATCTTCTTCTTTCAGTTGAGTAGGAGAGAGAAAATAAGTAAAAAGTCTTCATGTGGGTCCCATTCTTCTTTTATTTCTAAGAAGCTTTCATTGTATATAATCCCATTGTATATGAATTAAACTTCTTTCATAAGCTTTTTACGGTGGTGAAATGTATGCATGTATGTATAGATGGCGAATTTGCCACCTTTTCACCCTTGTTTGAGTAAGAGTTGTGCATAGGATTTTTGACTACTCTGACTTTGACAGTGATACCCAATCATTATTTTGAATCTCTAGGACTTCATTTTTGGTGAGTATTAGTTGAGAATGTAGCTTGGCATGTAAAATTGATCTTCCATAGGTAAAATTAGCAATTTTGTGTATTTTTTTATTTGTACCTTAGACTTGCAAATTTTTAGAATTAACCCTAATAGTGATATTTAAGTATTTTTGAGGCTAAAACCTAATAAATCTAATATATATATATATGTAATACTTCTATACATTAGAAGGAAATTGCTTGGAGACACATCATGATTAGTTGCACTCAATGGCATATCAACAAACTGATCAAAGGGGTGATCTACACCCCAAAAATAACATAGAAGATGGTGGTTCTTTCTCATGGAGGAATAATCCTCTCTTTAATGATGAACTCCCACTTCAAGAGGAAGATAATGATCTTCCATCATAAAGGAACAATGCTCCTTTTGAGGATGAACCTCAAACTCCCCTCCTCTTGTGGATAATAGTGATATTCAACCAAAGAGGATCAATCATCCACCAAAGAGAGATTGGAGGAGGAACTATGATAAAGCATGGGACCAACATAGTGAACATGGAGATAATTAGCATAACCAAAATCCTCATGAAAGAACATTAAAAGAATATTTATAGCTTACTTGTAACAGCACACCTTTATTTGTTATTTCATCTCAAAATGCTGGTGTGCTTGAATTAAAAATGAGAGTAATTCAATTACTTCCAAATTTTATGGGTTGGATAGTGGGAGTACTTAATTGGATTTAAACGAACTTCATGAAGTGTGCATTACTACGCATGAGGCTTTTAAAGTCAACATAAATAAGTTGGTTTTCGGTCAGCTAACTTCATAAATATTTTCCAAGTCGTTATAAAAATACAATTTTAAAATCATACTTCAAAAGTCGGTTAGTCAACAACCAACTTCTTTAGTCTGGGGGGAACAAATATTTTCATGAGAATGAATTTTTAAAGTCATTTTGAGAAAAATGACTTCTCAAAATGACTCCAAAAGCAACAAGTTTTAAAGTCATTTTGAGAATCTACTTTAAAAGTTCCTACCTTTGTTTAATGAGAGAATGTTAATTCCTATATGGGAGATGATTAAAAGAGTTTTAATGAAAATGACTTTACAAGTCCATATTTTACACTTCACTTTTAAAGTTGTTTTCATTAAATGACTTTCAAAACCATTCCTCGCGATAAAATTAATTTGTTCACATTAAAGGAAAGTACGCACTTTTAAAGTCATTTAAAAATAATAATTAGAAGTATGATATTTTAAAGTCATTTATTAGAAATGAATTTTAAAAGTTCCTACTTTCGTTTAGAGAGAATCTTAATTTTTACATAGGAGATGATAGAGGTCATTTAATGAAAACAACTTTAATAGTCCATATTTTACACTTCACTTTTAAATTCATTTTCATTAAATGACTTTTAAAATCATCCCCACCATTAAAATTAATTTTTTTGCATAAAGGAATGTGCACACTTTTAAAGTCATTTTTTGAAGACAACTTTGAAAGTGCCTCTCATTTATAAGAATTTTTACATAAACCTTTTGTTTTTGGTTTGCCGATATCTTCATCTATACATAGATTGATGCTTATATAGGTTCATTTTCATTGTGGCTATCTTCAACCAAATCCCAACTTTCAATTCGAGTTACATATATATATATATATATATATATAATCTTTGTCAATACCATGCAATTTGAGTAGTATTGGTTAGTATATCCTTGTTTGTCTCAATACCATGCAATTTGAGTAGTATTGGTTAGTATATCCTTGTTTGTCTCATATGCATGTTGTACATGCATATATATATATATATATATTTGCATTCATGGGTATATTCAAACACTTTACTTTTTGTAGTTAAATTTTCTTTTGAATGGATCTTTCATGTTGTACATTGTTCTTCATTGTAGTTGGAAAATTCCATGTCGATACTCTTAAAATTTTAGAAACATTGTATCCATGGACAATTTGAAAGTATTAGTGATGAATTCGCATGATTGTCATGCATTGATGCAATAACTCTTGCCTATAGCAGTACAATTGGTAATGCTGTATAAAGTTAAAGATATATTATGAAAATTTTGCTACTTCTTCAATGCTTTGTGCAAGAAGGTGGTTGATGTTTCAAAATTACAAGAAATCTAAGAAAATCTAGTGATAACTTTTACGTGAGCTTGAGACAATCTTGCCGCCACCATTCATTGATATCATGGTGCACCTCATCGACAAGGTCAGACTTTATGGGCTAGTTTACTTGCGATGGATGTACCCCTTTGAGAAGGTACATGAAAATTTTAAAAGGGTATGTACAAAATCACAACCTACTAGAAGGTGTGTATAGATGAATGTTACAATACAAAAAAAGTTGTGGAATTTTGCACAGAGAATCCTAAGAAAGAATGATTGGTGGGATTTCATCATCCCAAGGTTGGCAAACCTTTGTATAGTGGTTGTGTATCTACAGTTGACTATAAAGAAAGGGACCAGTCACACTTTTATGTGTTGCAAAACAACATTGATGAAATCCCACCATAGATTAAGTACGTTGATCATGAAAGTAGTAATGATTGATTAACAATTATATTTTCATTGATCTCTCCACTAATATATTTGTGTCTATATATATGTAGCGAGGACATGGATGTCCTCAAAGTGAAGTTCCCAATTTATACATGGAAATAGAAGTGGCTACAAATTGATCACTGTTGCACTTTTAATTCTTGGTTCCATAAAAAACCAAGCTTAATTAATTTTGCACAACTAATAAATTGCATTCTATATATATATATACATATTATATTTACTTACAACAATCATATCCCACTTAATATATACGTATAGATAGTTTCAAGATTAGTGAGACATTCCTGGCAATGGTATATCTAAATCCTTGGGTTGGATAATGATGGGACTACAACCAGAAGTAATAAAATAAGCTAGATATGCCAGTAATGATTATCAGTTCTACATAAAAGATCATAATAACTTAAGAGAGCAATAGAATAATGGGATCATCTTAATTTCTAATGCTACATTCTTTTTTATTTTAAGGGATAATAGGCCAATAGTGGCAAATGATACCTTTTATAGGGTTATAAGAGAGATATGGGCCTTGGATTATATCTATAGAAGTATGGTTGTGTTTGTGTAATTGGGTGAAACACAGCAAAGAGAGCATCAAAACTGATGCCCCTAGATTGACGTTGATTGACCTCAAGAAAATCAGTTATAAAAATGATCAGTTTATTTTTGCATCTCAAGAAAAATAGGTATTTTATGTGCAAGATAGACGTGATAATAAATGGTCATCTATTTTATCATTGTGTTCAAGGGATTTTTATGATGAAGATGACCTAAGTGATAGTGCAATAGATTTCCCTTGTATTATTAAAACAAGTCCATCAGATGATGTAGTTGGAAAGAATGAAGATGATGTTTATGATATTGGTGAGGAGGGTTCAATATATGACATGTACCAGATTTGCATTCATTTATACATATATAATTCCAAATTAGCTCACTGCTAGCTTATGTTAGTGAGATGGACTACCATGTGAAAGTTTTAATTCATATATATACATACATAAATATATGTATGTATATATATTATTGTAAAGAAAAGATGATATATGAAGAGTTTTCTAAAAATTACTTGATTTGCATGCTATTTATATATGTTTACTAAAAAATGACTTTAAAGGTCATTTTTCCTTTATAAAAAGATTGGAGTCATCTCATTTTTTGATGTACTTATCAATGTTTTTCATCTTGCAGGGGGGTTGACAACCTCCATCTCGAGTTTCTATTCCCCTCTTACCATGACAAACATGGGAAGAATACTAAACCCTCTTGTTATCATCTCATAACTTTTCTTACTAGAAACTTTCTGTTGCACTTTCTAGATGAGCTGGGTTAAGATCTTGGTTAGATCATTGTGATTCTAGCTAAAATCATAGAATTTCCTTGCAAACAACAACTATTTCTAAATCTAACCCTCAATATTGGAGAAAGAGAAAGCCTCGTGTGCTTCTCATCCAAAATTAGGGTTTGACGATGAGAAGTATGTATGTTTTTATTATGTTGGCCAAAGATGTCAATCTTTGAAGCTTTATCATCTATCACTGTTAGAGTGAGAGTGGTGTGAGCTAAATACCAACACACTAGATCATGATGAAATAGTTCCATATTAGCACTTTGATCATGTGCCATCTTATATTCTTGAGATGTAATAACATGTAACATTTGATATATGTAATAAAATAATGATAAATGAGGATTTATTTGAAAACTACATTTTTCTTATTCTTATGTTTGTTTATGGGTGAATCAATGCTGACTGTTCTGAAAAATCGGTGCCAATGTATTTAAATAAGAGATTGTAAAAGTAAAAATAATAATATTTAAAGTGAAAAATATATGTAAATATAGAAATAATTTTAAAGTAAGAAAAGACTTTCATATTTAGTTTTTAAAGTCATTTTTAGAAAAACAACTTCAAAATTAGTGATTTTTAGAGTCGTTGGAAAAAAATGACTTCTAAAATCACTAATTTTAAAGTAAAAAATGACTTTAATATTAGTTTTTAAAGTTTTTTTAGAAAAAATGACAATAAAAATAATGATTGTTAAAGTTATTTGAAAAATGACTTTAAAAAATGGTGCTTTTAAAAATTGTTTGGAAAAAACATTAAAAACACTAATTTTTAAAGTCTTTTGAAGAAAGCAACTTTAAACTTCCATGTTTAGAAGTTGTTTTAAAAAGTGACCTTAAAAAATGCCATTTTTAAAATTCATTTGAAAAAAATGACTTTAAAATTCTAAAGTAGTACAGGATCAAATTATTTTCATTCTGCCATTTGCTTCTCAACCTCTATCATCTACAGTTTCCCTTTGCAGTCTCTCCATCGATGGATCATGCTGTGCCTCGATGAAAACTTCATGCTACTGTAGTGACCACCGAAGCTCCCCACCTCCTCCCTGTGCCTATGAACACCCCCCACACCCCTTCTCTTGCCCCTCACCCCCATGACAATGACTGAAGTCCCCCCACCCCCTCTCCCCCATGACAATGACAATGTCACTTTCATGGTTGATGCTTTCTTCTTATAGCTTCTATGATTCATACTTGTTCTTATTGTTTCATTGGTGGGTTGCAAAGGAAATTAGACAGAATCATGTTACTATTTCTCTACTATTAGTGCAAGTTTTTGTTTTGATTTGAGAGTGATGTTGTCTGAATTATTTTTACATGTTGTAACAAGTGGGAGTTTATTACAAATGAAAGCTTGAAAAATAATTAGTTAACAATTACCATAAATAATGGTCATCACTATATCAACTAGTAGTGTACAAAATTTGTAAAGATTTAAAAGCTTAAGGTGAGGATAACATTAAGTGACTCAAATCTAGTTTGGCTTTGAAAGAGTGGAAGTAGGTTCCAAGTTTGGCTGGCTAAACCTCTATAAACCCTTTATTTTCATTGTTATATATGTGCCATTAGTTGTTTCCCACAAACAAAGTATCATTATCTTTCAATGAATTTTTTTTTTAAACCTTATTTATGCTCAATTCACCCCTCCTAAGACAACATTAAGGTCTAAACTTGTACCATAGTATAAACATATATTTGTCAATGTCAATTTAAAAATGTGAAACTCACAAAATGATTGACTAATGTTCAAATCTAATCTCAGGCTTGATAATAATGAGGATGTTATGATAGAACTCTAAAGAACTTCGATTCCAACAAGTGTTATACGTCCAAAGAAGTTGGCTATTTGGCTTAGACATGGAGGTAATAGTACCCGATGTTTCCATGCTACAACAATTTATAGAAAAGTAAAGAAATTTGACAAAAGCTATAACACAATTTAGTACCATATACAAAATGCATAGAATCATGAACTGTTTTGTTCAAAATTTTAGAAATAATCAATCATGATTCCATATACACCAATGCTATATGAATCAGTAATTTATAGGGTTAAAAATTCCAGTAAGAATACATCTTACTATTATAAACAAAAGGCAAGGAATTTAGGACTGCTTGTACAAAATTCTAGCAACACATATTTTTTGTGCCAATCATATATAAGTATAGAATTTTGGACTGATTTGTCCAAAGTTCAAGAAATGATATCTTTTGATTTCAATTATGATAAAACATGTAACAGATAGGATTTTGTCTCAAAAATATCCAATAAAAGTCCAATCTTGTACTCACATGCAAATACATGGATTGAGCAATTTCATGAGTAGAACTTCTATAAGAAGCTAAAGAATGTTCTGTACATATGTAAAATGGATGATACCATGGAATTCATTAATAAAATTTTCAAAAATAAAATAAGTTTGGAATTCTAAAGACAAAATAAGGGATTATAGAATTTTATGTTCAAATTGAAATAAAAAGAAATCATGCTTCATAATAAAACATGTAAACATACTTGACGAAGCTTACACACATATCGCTTGCATATATACATGTAACCTTTCTGTTATCATAGATCATAAAAAAATCTAACATTTATAGCATAATGCAGCCCAAGGACTCAAAACCAATTGGTAAAAAGCATGGACATAAACTCACATTTAAAAGATAGAATAAAAAAGTATGAATCATAAAATCCAAACATGAAGTTGAAATAACAAAATATTCTAAACATTCAATATAAACTGAAGGAAAAATAAACTTTTATTGACTTTAATCTTCAAATCAATACAATAACATGAGAATAATAAAACAAAAAATTAGAGAAAAAAATTCCCTCTTCCAATAGTAGCCTTTCAATTTAAATTAGTAAATCAAAGTGAGTCTATGTCATGTAATGTCACCTTTGTACTCAAAGAAGCAAGTTTCTTATGTTTTGATCCACTTTTATTTCTTTAATTGCATTATATGGCCTTTTTCATTTCATTGTTCTGATATCATTATGTTCTCATTTTCAATAAAGATGGAACATGAACAACATCAAAATGAAGTAGATTAACAAAATTAAGAGCATGAACAAGAGGTCAACATGAGCAGTACTAAAAAAGAGAAAGGGCAGAGAGCAAATAGCAATGGAAAAGGTTATCAAGAGAAAGTCAAAGGAAATTAAAGAAATTATCCAATACAATAGTAGAGGGCAAGCAACGGGTGAGAGTGCAGACTCTTATAGCAGTTTTCTCTGTTCCACACTAAGAATCATGGTTCTTATCACATTTGATGATTGGAGACATATGCCAGCATCAATAAAAGATTCAATATGGGAAATTGTGAAGGTAGGTAAAAGTAATATGTATTATATAATTTATAACATACCATCTTATTTTCAAATATAGTAATGTGCTTTGTGATTTGCAGACCGCCTTTGAGGTACCTGAGCACAAGAAGATGTGTGTGTTGTAAGGAGCTGGTGACCAATGGAGAAAATAGAAGAAGTGCCTTGTTCATAATTACATAGCACTATATGTCAATGATCCATCAAGGATATGCATAGTGCCTAGCATTTATTTCGATGTCATTGACCAAGACATGTATGATGCCTTTGTACAAGACAGCACGTTCTTTGAATTTGAGGTATGTGTTAAAATGATATTTCATTTCATAAATTATATATAACATCTGATTATTGCACTTGATTACATATGTACAAATGTGTAGGCAAAGAGTGCGAGAGGAAGAATGGTGCATGAAACTAATATGAGATACCACTAATATGTGATACCACCTCTCCAAGTTGGGCTATGACCATCTAGAAGAGCATAAAGTTAGTATATGTGGCTATTTATTCCTTTCAAATTCTACTATAGCTATATACATTCTATTATCTAACTATAATGTCTTGCTTGACAGCAAAAGAAAGCTAGACTACAAAACCCATTGACTGTGCCATCCTCTAGAAGATGACACATTTGGTGGGTTAACTAGCCAAACATTCTCAGATGAGGCTACTGTACAAGTTGCTTCTCACATTGTAAGTGGTTCCACCTATCTACCCTTGACTCACTTCAATTTTATACAATTAATTAAAGAAACTGATCACATCTTTCTAATTAAATTTTGTAAGACATTCTTACCCAAGAAAGCATGAGTACAGGAACTCTAAGTAGCACTGCTACCAATGATGACGTCTTGTTTACGGCTATGGGCAATAAGAAGGACCACATTAGTCAAGTAAGGGCTTAGTGCTTAGGATTGTTCCTTTTAAATTCTTTGGTACAAGAATACTTGCAGTTGATGATCTAGAGCCCTAC
The DNA here is from genome assembly GCA_035236585.1 of Warburgia ugandensis. Lineage (NCBI taxonomy): Eukaryota > Viridiplantae > Streptophyta > Magnoliopsida > Canellales > Canellaceae > Warburgia > Warburgia ugandensis. Next base: position 38,873,859 of record CP141134.1, read on the forward strand.
AATGAGTTGTGTGAGAAGATAAAAATATATATACTTAATCAATTACATGAAAGACGTTTGGTGATAGTTTTTCAATCCCTTGTACCTAATTCTTATAAAGCTGCTTTACCTCTATCGAAGGCTAGTTACAATTCTCCTACTAAAGAACAAAGAAAGAGAAATTTCAGCCAAGAAGGTATATACATAAAAAAAGGGCAGCCTTGGTGCACGAAGCTCTCGCCTATGTGGGGTTTGGGGAAGGGATAGACCACAAGGGCCTAAAGTACATAGCCTTACCTTTCATTTTGCAAGAGGTTGTTTCATGCCTTGAACCCATGACCTCAAAGTCACACGATGACAACCTTTTACCAAGGCTTAAGAAGGTATATACATATACACATTAAAAAAATTCCATTATCCTTCTATAATTCTCTATCTCAACCTCTCTCATGTATATTTGATTTAAAGGTGGGTTAATACTTATTGGCCCTAGATACCCATCAAAATATCATGGTATTTGGTTCATGCTATGAGGATGAATTTACCTTTTTACACAAAATTAGTATGGCACCATATACTAAGATCATGTCCATTACCATGGCTTTGGATGCGAATGTCAGCTTACCATTCCCTTTAGAAATGGAAAATATTGTAACTATTGGGCTTGCGGTTGCATATCACATCGGTTGGCTTAAGGCACTTGTCATTTCCATAAAGTCCACAGTATATATCCTATCATACTACCTTCCTCAATAACAAATTTTAGCTATCTTATCATACTACCTTCCTGAACAATAATTTTTTGCTAGAGACCTTAATTTAATTGTTTATTAACTTTATAAGGTTAATCAGCAACAACAAGCTCCATCAAGGTTGCTCACTATTGCACCATCAACTTCTGTCTCACCAATGGAACACAGACTTGTATCTATCTTTGATTCTTTTATCATAAATTTGATTGTCTTCACTAATCAATATTAATTTGCTAAAAATCTTTACATCTTTTACAATAGCCGTCTATGGATTGCGTGGAAGTCCCACCCACCTAACACGCCTTGATCTCTAAGGTTAATCTACAGACTCATCAACAAAGAATATGTAATCAACCTCATACAAAGTTAAAACTTGTTGATTGTTTAACCGCAAGTGCACGGGCTATTGTAGTGTAGCTTATGCAAGTACGGGTCGATCCCACGAGGACTTGATTTAAAATGATGGAGTTTTCAATAAAATTTAATTAATAAAAGAATAAAAACAAAGACTATACTAAAAATAAACTAAGAATAAACTAAAATCCAAATTTATTCAATTTCTGTAGTTTGCCCAATTATTTATTCAAAAGACAACAGAAAATAAAACTAAAAGGCATCCTGGATTGCACTGTCTCTGAATTAGTCTGTCCTGTATTGCACTGTCCCTGAATAGTTAGAATGAAGATAAGGTAAAACCAGAATAGCACAGGGATACAGTTGGAATTAAATCAGGGACTCACTTGGAATTAAACTGGGGACACAGACGGTATTTCTGAAAAAGGACAAAGTTGGTATTAAAACAGGGACTCAGATGGGATTACTAAAATTTTCCAGGGGCAGACTTGTAATATTCCCAGGGTTCTAGTTTTAAACGAAAAACTAGGAAAACGTGGGGGTTTGAGAAGGAAGAGGAGAGACGAAGAGAAGAGGAAGGAGGGAGAAGGGAAGAAGAAGGAGAGAAGGAGGATCACAGGAGTGGAAACCCGACTTGGGTTTTCTCTCCCTGGGCGTCCGGTGACTGTGGAAGCTGGCAAAGAAAGATGGTGCGAGTGCGTAGCAGAGGAAGACGGGACTTGGGTTTTGCCTTCCGGTATGAAACGAAAAATGAGAGAGAGAGAGAGAGAGAGAGAGAGAGAGAGAGAGAGAGAGAGAGAGAGAGAGAGAGAGAGAGAGAGAGAGAGAGAGAGAGAGAGAGAGAGAAGGGAGGAAAGGGGATGATGCTAGCCAGCCCAGGTGTGTCATGCACCTATAGCCGGCTGGTCCAACCGAAGAGCAAGAGGGAAAATTAGAGAGGAGAGAATGAAATGGAGAAGGAGAAGTTCTGAGAGAAAGATTGCAAGAGTGTTGGGCTTTGATAGTGGGAAAGAGAATAGAGAGAGAGAGAGAGAGAGAGAGAGAGAGAGAGAGAGAGAGAGAGAGAGAGAGAGAGAGAGAGAGAGAGAGAGAGAGAGAGAGAAGGGCTGATTAACAGAGGAGGAAGGTGGGAGATGTGCTGGGGCTGAGGAGGGATAGAGAGCAATAGGAGGTAGATGGAGAGAGAGGTGAGAGCGTGGGGGAGAAAGTAGGGAACGTGAGATAGAGGTGAGGAGAGGAAAGAAGAAGGGAGAAAAGAGGGAGTGAGGGAAAGAGAGGAGAGGGAGAAAGTCAGCCAGCCCCACCCTTTTAAGAGGGGAAAAACGTTCCTTTGGGAAGGAAGAAAGATGCAATTATAAGAAGAGGGAGAGAGAGACGTGAAAGATAGGGAGATAAGAGGGAAAAGAGAGACAGAATTGAGGGAAAGAAAGAGATGTAAAGGAGAAATTAGAGGAAGAGAGAGAAACATGTGAGAGGGAGAGATTGAAGAGAGATAGGGAGAAAAGACATAGAGGAAAGAAAAGAGAAAAGAGAAAAGAGAGGAAAGTGATAAGAGAAAAGAGAGATAAGAAAGAGGGAAAAGAGAGATAAGAGAGAGAGAAAGAGTGGGGTCCACTAGAATTCTAGACTTGCTAGAACTCTGCAAGTCTTCAACTTTGTCCTGTCCTAGGACTCTTCAAATTCCATCTACTTTCCATGAAACTTCATCTGATCTCCATCTAATATCCTTGATTCGATCTGGAGTGTCCACGCTTGAGTTGGCCGATCTGCAATGCACAAACCCAATTAGCTCAATCTAAACTGTTCATTATTCATCTAATTAGCTTTGATGATCATCTAACTGTTAATTTTGCAATTCAATGGTTGATGGTCAATTAAAGCTAAAATAAAATATTTTATGTAAAATCTTGAAATTAATGCCCTAGATGCTCTAATTGAACACTAAAATAGGGGTATTTTGACCAAAATTGAACACTTAACACAAAGTGAGGGAGTGCTTAATGATGATGTTGTTGAAGTGCCACTTATGGTAGAGGACCTATTACAGGTTTGCCTATTGGGTTAAGTTGAGCACCCTCACATTGTCTCTTACATGTGGTATATGCAAATATTTGCTAATAAAATACTTGACATTACATGTTATATTTTCATAGTAGGTAATAATTATTTCTTTTATACAACTTCTTGAATGAAGTAATGAGCCTTTTTAAGATCGAGGGTGTACTTTACCAATTCCTTGATTGAGGCATAATTTTTGGAGTGGCAACGTAATGGCTAATAGAGAGTCGTGTGGATGATATGTTACCAAGTTTCTTTCGAGCTCCAAGGAGCATGGCTTAATGGTTTCATACAATAGTAGAAAAGTTTTAATTTTCTTATTTTCTTGCCAACTTATTCTCTACTTAAGGATTGTTAACTTTAGATATATCAATGCTTACGTTAGGTTCCAGTTGGCAAGCAAAACCATTTTGAAGAAGTTGAAGATGATTTTGTTATTTTCTCTTCTTACATGTAGATGAATATGCATATGTATATTAGTCTGTAAGTAAGAGAAGATCATGAAATCTTCTTCAGCTTTTTCAAAGTATGGCAGCCCTAACATGACATAAATCTATCACTAACATTCCCTTAAGCTAGGGCATCTTTTATAAGCGACGCGTTGCATGGGATCCTGAGTGCAATGAAAAATGGGGCAAGGGTTACTAGGGCATTCCTTAGAAGCGACACACTACATTAGATTTGGGTATAGTGGAAAATGGGCAAGGGCTGCTAGAGCATGCCCTTGGAAGTGATGTGTTGCATCAGAACCAAGGTGTAGTGTAAGTAGGCATGGGTTCATGTAATAGGGCTCCAGAAGTGCATGGGAAAATAGTCTATCTCAAGGGCATAAGATTCATATCGCCACAAGGAATATGGGAACATATATAGGTAAGAGCCTGGAGTTAGTATATACAATGAAACGTAGGAAAGTCAACATCACTTGTATTCAAGAAACTAGGAAAGGGGTTGAAACTAGAAAAATCGATGGGTATAAGCTCTAGGACGTAGAAAAGGGGAATAATAGAAATGGCCTAGGAATAGTGGTGGATAAAGTGGTAGATGTTAAAAGAACTAGCGATAGAATTATAATAATAAAACTTGTTCAAGGAGAGCAGATCATAAATGTTATATTTGTATACCCACCACAAGTAGGGTTAGAAGATATAATCAATAAACAGTATTGGGAAGATATGGAAGGAGTCTTGCAAGAAATTTCCAACACAGAGAAGATATTTATAGGAGAAGACTTAAATGGCCATGGAGGAAAAGAAAAGGAAGGGTATGATAAAGTACATGGAGTGTATGGTATCATAGAACGAAATGAGATGGGAGAAGCTATCTTTAATTTTGCTTTGCCATATAACTTGGGCCTTGCAAACATATTCTTTAAGAAGTGGGATGAACACTTAATAACCTTTAAAAGTGGACTCCTTAAAAGCCAAATAGACTTTTTTTTTACCTAGGAATACTGAAAGATCAATGTGTAAGGATTGTAAGGTGATACCCGTTGAGAGTTTAACCTTACAACAAAGGTTCATGGTTATGGATATCTACATTAAAGATCGAAGAATGGAAATGAACTTAATAGGTATCCAAAACCTAAATGGTGGAACTTAAAAGGGGAGAAAATAACCTCACTCACAAATAAGTTGATGGCAAAAGGAAACTGGAACAATGAAACAGAAGTAAACACCATGTGGATTAATATGGTCGAGTCCATCAAGAAAGTGGCAAAAGATGTCCTAGGAGTATCTAAAGGTAAAAGGCAATAAGTAAAGGAAACTTGGTGGTGGAGTGAAACAGTGTAAAAAGTTACTAAAGAAAAATAAGTGCATTTTAAAGTAAGGCAGAAGACTAGAAATAATGAAAACTATGAATAGTATAAAGGTTTCTAAGAGAATAGTATGTGAGGCTAAACCTAAGGCATATGATGATCTATATAATATACTAGGATCAAGAGAAGGTAAGAAAGATGTGTTTAAAATTGCAAAAATGAGAGAACAAAATAGTAAGGACTTAGACCGCATTAAGTGCATTAGAAGTGATGATCAAAGGGTACTAGTCAAAGATGACGAGATCAAACAAAGTAAGGAAAGTTACTTTAAAAAATTGCTAAATGACAACTTCCTTGAGAATATAGGGATTGAAAGTACTGTAAACCTAAATAACATTAGACATTATAGATACAACAATAGGATTAGAATACCTGAAGTGAAAGAGGCCTTGAAAAAGATGTAATCATGAAAGGCCCTGAGGTCAGATGGTTTACCAATAGAGGTTTGGAAGCATATGGGAGACACTAAAGTAGTTTAGTTGACCAAGTTGTTTCATAAGATTACAAATCAAAGAAAATGCCAGATGAATGGAGGAAGAGCTCTATTGTACCCATTTATACGAATAAAGGAGACATACAGAGCTACACTAATTATTGGGGATTAAACTTATGAGCCACACAGAAACTTTTTGAAAGAGTGATTGAGAAGAGGCTACAACATGAGATAAGAGTATCTGAGAACCAATTTGGTTTCATGCCTCGGAGGTCTACCATGGCTGGTATTTTCTTGCTAAGATAATTGATAGAGAGGAGGAAGGACTTCCACATGGTCTTTATTGACTTAGAGAAAGCTTATGAAAGGGTCCTTAGAGAGTTAATATGGAGAGTTTTGGGAGAGAAAGGGGTTTTGCAGCAGTATATAAACATAATTAAAGATATGTATGAGGGAGAGGAAACAAATGTTAAGGTCACTAGTGGAGAGACTGATGATTTTCCTATCACTATAGGATTGCACCAAGGTTCGGCATTGAGCCGATACATTTTCACGTTGGTTATGGATGAGTTAATAAAACATTTGCATGAGGAGATTCCATGGTGCATTATATTTGTAGATGATATAGTTTTAATTGATGAGACAAAAGAGGGCATAAACATAAAGTTAGAGTTATGGAGAGAAGAATCAGAACCTAAAGGATTTAAAATCAATTGAACTAAGATGGAGTATATGGAATGCAATTTTAGTAAGGAGAGAAGCAAGAGTGGAGCACCAGTAAAGACTAATAACCAAGAAGTCCATGTAAAAGGCCACTTTTGACACTTCGGATTAATAATTCATGAGAGTGGAGAAATTAAGAGGGAGGTTACCTAAAGAATCCATGCGGGTTGGAACAAATGGAGATGCGCATTTGGAGTTTTTTGTGATCGGCGGGTGCTACTCAAACTAAAAGGAACATTCTATAAGATAGCTATAATGCCAGCCATGCTCTATAAATTAGAGTATTGGGTAGTTAAGGAACATTATGTTCATAAGATGAGTGTAGCAGAAATGAGGATGTTGAGATGGATGAGTGTCAAGACAAGAAAGGATAGAATTAGGAATTAAAACATTAGAGAGAACTCAGGGGTAGCACCAATAGGTAATGAGATGAGGCAGATTAGACTTAGATGGTTTGTACATGTCCAACAAAGCCCGAGAATGGCACATATGAGAAGGATTGAGGCAATGTAAGATTAAGGTTATAAAAGGAAAAGGCAAGGCTCAAAAGAACGTGGATAGAAGTGGTGAGAAAAGGTTTTAAAACTTTTGTACTAAATGAAGTCATGGTACTTAATAGAGGGGAATGAAGGAATAAGATTCATGTGGCCAATGCCTAATTGGGATAAGGTCTTGATGATGATGAGGGATTTCCAATTTAATTACAATTTATATGATTGTGTATATAGAGCTCATTAGATGCTGTTCGTTTTGGATGTACATTATGGGCACACTTTCTTTTTTTATTCTTGTGGATCACATGTCCATCCCGCCCTCATAGAAATTATAAATAATAGGATTTTATTATTTTAATTTATTATGTGTAGATAAGTAAGTTTTTATCCTTTTTTAGTGTATTTGAAATTTAAATTTGTAAAGCACGGTTGATATGGGCTAATATGACCGAGACTGTGCAACTACCAAAACTCACTTGAAAGACAATTAAGGTATAGAAAATAATTAATTACTCTAATTTATCTAGTTAAAATTACATTATTATAAATAATATTTATTGATCCTTTTTGTTTTCCTTGTTGCACAGTTCCCTAGACAACAATCTGATTGGAAATGCAGGTACTATGTGCTGAGATAGATGAGACCCTAATATTCAATAGTGTTGGTGTCTCCCAATTAAGAAAGGTAAGAAAATTTTTACTTTTCATAATCATATATTTTTTACAATTTTTTATGAATCGAGCTAAAAGAATGTGAAATGAATTAAATATGTTGTATTGCAAACTATTGTGATTTTTAAGTGGGCAAACAAGAAGAGTTGTTCAGACGAAACCTTAAGAAAATACAAAACAAATGGGGTGAGTATGTAATGAGTTTCAATTAGAACAATTGGAGTAACTACATGAATGTAAATTATATAATAAAGTATTCTTTTCATTTATATGCAAGATTCTTTTAGTTTTCATTATTTTCATTGAAATACAGACATATATATATATATGTATGTATGTATGTATTATGGGATAAATGAGTGGAATTTGGCGTATGGATGAAGTGAACATTGAGGTTTCATTTTCTTAATATGCATGTGTTCTTCAAGTTTTTCATCATTTTTATTGATATATATGAATGAGTGGTACTTGGAATGTGGAAGTAAATGGTTATGTGTATGGACTTATAGATGAAGAGAGGTCAAATTTTCTTAATATACATCTATTCTTTCAATTTTCATTATTTTTATTAAAGTATGTATAATTTATGGGATGATGAATGAGGGGAATTAGCTAGTGTGAAAGTAAATGGGTATGTGTGTATGGAGTGTAAATGAAGTGAATATGTTGTGGTTTCTTTTACCAAGTTGTTTTCAAGATAGATGTGGATGGATTATGATGAATTTGGATGTTTTGTACCCAATGTGGAAGTGAATGTAATTTCTTTTTCATGTGTATAAAGATTCAAGAATAATGTAGCAGGTCATACATTAAATGCATATAGGTAGTGAATGTAATATAAAAATAGAAGAAAAAAATGAACTTTTTAAGTCAAAATTTCAATAACGACTTTAAAAGTATAGTAAAAGGACTTTTAAAGTCATCTCCTAAATGACTTCAAAATTCAAAAATTTTAAAGTCACTTTCTAAGTGACTTTAGAAGTAATATCTTTTAAAGTTGTTTACTAAATGACTTCAAAGTCAGATTTTTAAAGTCATTTTCTAAACGACTTCTTTTCTCAATGATTTTCCAAGTTGCTTGGTAGAAGTTGCTTTCCTGATTGGCCTCTATTAGTTTCTTTTACCTATTTTAAAATACTCCTATGTAGTAGTGGCGTCTCGCACAAAACATTGGATTTGACATGGTAAGATTCAAGAATTTTTCTTTTTCATTAAAGGAAAAAAGATAAAATGAGGCTAGGACACAAAATATGCAACCGCCTTAAATGTGGAACCAGCCTAAATTACCACTATAACTGACTGGTACTAGTAGATAGACTAGCATCCATATTCATAGAAAAAAGTGGTACTGGTAAAGGGCATAGTAATAAAACTGTATGTGCAGCTATGCAACCAACACCATGAGTTAGAGGTGTCGGATTATCTCATTTGTTAAGCTTCAATCTAGATTGAAGCAAGTCTATCTGATGCCACCTTTTGTATTGAGACCATTTGATGCCACCTAAAAGGAGATCATGGGTCTCTAGCACCACCTTTGATGAAGAGCTTGTCCGAAACCACTTGTTTGGCACTAGCTATGAGCATTGGTGCTAGACACCCTTTTAGGACAAGATGAGATTGTCCAACACCACTAGTACTGATCTTCTTCCTTGAGATACCTAGAGAACATCTGGCACTACTAGTTTCAAACTCCTTAAAGTAAAAACTAGAGTGACCAATGCCACTCTTGGTTGTTGAAGATCGTGATTAGTATCACCTCGATTGGTGCCACCTTACTATGTTCAATTTCGATCTTGTTTGTTAATGGCATCTTCTAGTTCAGATTTTAGGGGCCATTCTTTCCATTTAAACAATGGGTGATATCATTGTTAACATGGATCAATGGGATGAACAAATCCTTTTGTCTTGGTTGGATAACATCCATCTCTTACATGAAATAAATATATCCTATGTCCTAAAAGTTCGGATTATATGATATGAAGTCTAAGTAAGTTAGGCACCATCATTATCAAGTCTAATTATCTTTGGTCACTTTCCCTTTCTGGCCTCCAAAATCTTATGTTGAAATTTATTTGGAACTCCAAAGCTCAACCCAAAGTTAAAAAGTTTTCTCTTCCTTTAGGTTTAAAATTGTCTCCTGACTTGAAATGTCACATATTGGGTCTTTGTGACTATTGACCTAGATGTCCACTTTATGGTGTTGAGGAATTGAATTGTTGTATCATTCTTCTTTGTATTGTTGTTCTTCTCTTGTGACAACATTTGTGGGGTGCACTTTAGATCACTCCTCATCTTTTTCATCTTTGAATGTGGATGTGGATGTGGATTTTTTTTCTTTCCAAAAGACAATTTTTATGGTTGTGAGGCCCTCCTATTCTCACTCATGGGAGTCTATTTACCTTGGTTTATTTGAAACACATAAAATACTATTGTCCATCAGTCTCCTACCTTTTTTAGTTGATCAAATAACCTTTTTCTTCCTTCTCAAACCACTTCTTTATAGGACTTGAATCAAGTGGGTTTTCAAGCTAACCCAACATATGTGATTTGGGTTATCTAGTTGCCACAGCAAAATGGGTCTTTCAAGCTTAACTTCGATTGAATAAGTAAGGAGAACCTAGAGAATGTTGGGGTTGGTGGGAAAATATGAAACTATTTAGGACCAATAATTGCCTCCTTTTTTGTTCCTTTGGCAGGGAAGACCAATAATTTTGTTGAATGGTATGCACTTTTGTTTGGTTTACAACTTGCCAATGATCTGAATATCCAACATTTATACATGATGAGTATTCAAGGCTAGTGATCAATGCATTGTTATCTTTTTGGATGAGGAATGTAAGACAAAGTTTGATCTTAATTAGAAAACTTAGAGGATGATAGAAGTGAGATTAGAGGTGCTTCCTTGGGTGTTCATGGAGGAGGTCACACATACTTTTAGAGAGGGGATTTTTCTACTGACTCCCTCGCTAATTTTATTGCACAAAATGTGTGATGTACTATTTGGAAAGACAATGCTCCAACCTTTTATGTCTTTTTTTCATGGATGATTTCTGTGGTAGGCAATATTCAAGGCTCTTTAAAAAAGAGTCTAGTTCAAAGGGATGAAGGATTCATGATTGGGGATGAGTTCAATCAACAGAGCCCTTAAGCATCTTCTAAAGAACCAATGGTGGTCCTTGGGATGTGCACCAGTATAAGAAATAGAGAAAAGAGGATTAAAGATAGCTAAATAGATTGACAATGTAGTTGATGCATCATTGGAATTTTTGTGAAATGTAGTAAAGTCACCAACTTAGCCTATTCTATTCTCTCAAATTTGCTTGAAGAAGATGGGTTTGTTATAGTAGAGGTTGATACACTAGTTGATGACAAAGATTATCTTTTTGCTTTTCTTGACGATTCCATACCTAGTGTGGAAATAAAATCATGCAAAGATGCATTGTTAAGCTTTGTAGTAGTAATGTGCAAGCCGATATTATTAGAAAAGGAAGATGGTCAAAGAGGAGAGATTTAAGGAATTGTCTCATCAAGTCAGTCATTGATAAGAAAGACTTGATCTTTTAGTAGAAATTGGATTAAAAATTGGTGGAAAATAGAAGTTAAAGTATGGCTATAAAAAAGATGGATGTTCTCTTGGTTTGTTCCTCAGAAGGGGGAGTGGATTTCTTGTTCACTGAAAAGCAATCATGCTGAGATGGATGTCTTTTAAACTTGGGGAGATGAGAATGAAAATGGGACCAGAAGATGAATTTTACTTGGTTAGAGTTTCTTAGCTTCCTTTTCATTTTTCAGACCCTTCTTCCTTTTCATTGACTGCAGGATGCTTTGGTGAAGAAATTTTAGGTGAATCACCATGTTCCTTTGACAAATCCATTATAAAAGGGCACATGGTGGTTAAAACTAAAGGTGAAAACCCAAAAGTTTTGGTTATAGTAGTATGTGGATCAAAATTTGTTCTTGCAACTATCACAAAAATTCACATGGAACCTCTTGGGCCCTTGTGGAATCCTCACACCAAGAAGAGAGAACCAAGGGTTTTTCTTTATCTTAGAATGATTTAAGGAGAGTTGCACTTCCATCGCTAGTATTGCCTTTTAGGTTAAGTTTTCTTTAAGAAAGCTCCTATGACACCATACACTTTCTTAATTAATTACTCATAATAAATAAGAGACTACTTTAGTTCTCTTTTATTCCTTTGACTTTCTACTTCCTTCTACAACAAGTTTAGGTGTGATCTATTAAGTTTCCTAATGTTAGTAGTCTCATTCTTACTAAATAAGTCTAAGTGGATGATATCTTGCTTAACAATATTTAGTATATTATTCAACCCTTGTCTAGCTTGTTACACAATTAGGCCACTAGCATACTAGGAGGCATCACATGCACATGGGCCCCACTAGTAGGCAATATGAAAGAGGTAACTAATATAAGCAAGTTAACCCACTGCCTATTATATTACATAGTCCTACCAATTATAGAAACTACAATCTTAATCTTATATTATGAAGTTATTACCTTTTGAAATATTTTATCAAATTTTCCTTTCACATTTTCATATTCATTTATGTATCTTTTGCGGATATGTGGATTATAATAAACTAGAGGTCAAGAAAAAAAAGTTTATGGGGGCCCCATCATTTACTTTTGACTTTAATAAATTAATTTCATAAACTCTTTTATCAAATACCATGCATAGATTTGTTAAGCCCACTATGCAATGGTCCTTACTATCATATCTTTTCTCATGAGGATTTGGGTCCCATATTGAGTATCCCATACTTTCAATGAGTCCAATATATTTCAAAGTATCTTTGTGTCATCTATAATAAAATTTAACATCTTAATACTTCAAGAATCTCATTTTAAGCTATGGACCTCTCAGGTCTTAGAGGACAAATGGTTATGCTTGGTCTGAAATAGTCCACTTAAATGATTAAGAATGGTGATCTCCAATCTTATTGACAACATCACATTTAGTAGGAATTCCCAAATGTGGATTCTTAGTTCCATTTTCACCTAATGATAGTATTAAGTTTAGAATAATCCAAGGTTTTATTTCTCCTTATCCTGTGATTTTCATCACCTTGATATGAAATTCTTACAATATTCTCTAAGGTTCTTGTTGTTACTTCATGACTAAGTGATAAGTTTAACAACATGAAGTAGTACCCACAATATAGAATTAACACAAATGAATCTCATTTTGGGGGATCAAGTCATTGTATCATGTGAAACATTTTGCCAAGAGTCTTAACTACACCATTTGAGAGGCAATTTCTTCTTGAGGATAGTACCTCGACAAACATGTCGACCAAATTTTTTTAAGTTCTATACCTTCTTTGATTTTGTTTAACTACTCTAGAACCCTCATTTTCCCTGAGTTCTCTATCATCCTTGCTCTTACCCAGTTTTTTTGAGAGGTGGAAATCTTAACACTTCTTGTAATAAGACAAATAGGACTTTTGGGTGCAACCTAGTGCATTCAATTTTTGATGGGCAGCCTCAATAGCTAGTTATCCAAATGATTAAATTAAACTCATTCATAAAAAGGTGAAAGTTTAGCTGCTTCTGAGACAAAACACGTGAGATAAAGAGTAAATTTTAGATAAAGATGCTTGGGTCTCTACTTAAATGATTAAGAATAGTGATATCCAATCTTACTGAGAACATCACATTTCATTTAAATTCCTGAATGTGGATTATTAATTCCACTTTCACTTGATGATAGTCTTAGATTTACAATAATCCAAGGTTTTATTTCTCCTTATCTTGCTATCTTTATTAACTTGATATGAAATTCTTACAACATCTTATTTCATGACTAATCGATAAGTGTAACATTTAATAAACATGAAGTATTACCCATAAGATCAAATTGACACATAGATAAACCTTATTCTGTGAAGCAGGTCACTGTATCATGGAAATGTTTTGCCAAGACTCTTAACTGCACCATTCGTGAGGCAATTTCTTCTTAAGGAAAGTACCTCGACAAACATCTAGACCAAAATTGATAAGTTCTATACCTTCTATAATTTCGTTTAACTATCTTAAGCTCTCATTTTCCCCGGGTTCTCTATCATCCTCGCGCTTACAAATTTATTTGAGAGCTGGAAATCCTAACACTTCCTGTAATAAGACAAACAGGACTTTTAGGTGCAATCTAGCGCATTCATTTCTTAATGGGCAGCCTCGCTAGCTAGTCATCCAAGTGATTAAATCAAATCCGTTCTTAAAAAGGATGGACGTTTAGCTGCTTCGACAAGACGCTTGAGATAAGAGTAAATTTTATATAACGATGGCTCCAGCATGTGGTCATTTGGACATGCCTCATGTGGCCGTCAGTTAGCATTCCTTTGCCGAGCATTTATTCATTGGTTGAAAGATCACATTTTTCCGACCAGATTCTCCATGATACCTGCAAAGAATCTGAACACAGACTTCAGGCAGTGTTTGTGATGCTGGAGTCAGGGACTGATCAAAGCAAGTTTGGAGTTAACCTTTAGAGAGAGACTCGGTTGTCATTACACAAAATCAATTTCGTCATGGAAACGAAAGTCTGTCGGGAGGATGATTTTCCAGCTACATCGGTCGGTCGACTGGCACCGACCACTTCCAAAATTTACTAGTGCTAATAGTGCATCAAGGTCGTGCCCCTCTTTTATGTGTAATCAAAATTATTCCCGTCTTAGATATGCTATACCTTAAAAAACTTTCTCTAATTTTTCCAAATAAAGAAAAGTCTGCTCTAACTGGCGGATCTATTGTCCTCTGAAAGATAGTGGATGCTTTCGACAAAGTCAAAGAAAATGCTGTAAAAATCTTCCGCAGTCACATGGTTGGAATTGGGATAATTTTTGTAGAAAAAAAAAATTGCGAATTGAGAGATATCAATGGAAAGGTCTTGGATACCAATGTTGGGCCCGCTAGATCGAAGTGGTTTGCCTGATGTCATTTCTATTGATACTTTATTTATTTTTCTTGTTTACTTTTTTTCGAAATGTCAGTATTCCTCTTGTTATTGGTTGATCAATAACCCGAAACAAGTAAATCTGGACAAATTTGGAAGAACTCACGTGAAAGAAGGATCCTTAAATTTAAATCCCACCATTAATCTGGCACGTAGCTTTGATCGAAATGCACATCGGACCTGGATTTCACAAGAGAGATCTGGATAGTAGATGGGTCGCACAGAGATCTTTTCATGAAAGAAGAGGCTAACAGGGCTTGAAGAAAAACCCACCAATAGCCAGAAAAATCCAAGCCCACACAAAGAAAGAACTTTACTAAACTTCCAAGCCTTCCCTCCCTCACCACCGTGGCCAACTCAAACACCACCACCTCCTATGAAAAATTACCAAAAATCCCCAACAAAATCTATCCTTTTCTTTCTTCTCCACCAAATCCCAATTCTTTGTTCTCTCGTCTCAGAAGGGAAAACAAAATACAATAAATTGTACTAGTAAGTAGTGAAGTTTGAGGAAGGAGTTGGCAGAATAAGAAGAACAAAGCGAGGGAGAGATGGGTCCCATGACGGTGGTTTCTCAACTAGCAACAGGTTTGAGTGCACTTGCAGGAGCTATGCTGGTGAAGTCAGCTTTTGATCAGAAACCGATGGCCAGCGGTGCGGGATTGTGGCCCAGATGCACCACTTGTAACGGCACCGGTACAGTAAGTTGCCTTTGTTCTGGATGGTCCGACGAAGATGTTGGCTGCCGGACGTGCTCTGGATCCGGCAGGATGCTTTGTTACAGCTGCGGTGGGACCGGCACCGGCCGGCATCTCCCTGTTCAGGTCTCTCTACGTGGTAATCGGCCCCGGTGAGATGAATTGCAGTATATATCTTTCATCTTCTCTATAATCCCTCTTTTTCTTTCTGTTTTTGCAGTATTTAGATTATGTATATGATGAATTCACGTGTATGGCTAGAGAGTTGTAACTTGGATGTTGGAGGTTACAAAGTTACATGAAATGGTATAATTGGATTTTAACCGTTGGAGGAGCTTGTTTACTCTTTAGGCGAACTTTGATATGATGATGGTTTTTATTTTCCTCTTCTTCTTTTTGTTCTTTTTTTTTTTGGTGTTTTGCAAAGGATGTTCACTTATATATATATTGTATTCTTCAAATGCGATGTTGGGAGTTGGGAGTGACATTGGCCATATAGGAGTGATTTTGGTGGGAAATTTTGCGCTTGTCACATTGCATGTTACATTTTCTAAATGAGTTTTAGCAATTTGTGTGTTAATTTTCCTACCAGAAGGAATATAATAGAATACCGTATTATAGCAAAACCGTCTCAGATTCCGTAAAAGTTGGTGTGTTCTGGTCCATCTTCATATGGTTTCAATTCTATAATATTCTTAGGTTAGTTGATTTAGCTGGAGACTCGGAAGATTTTTTTCCTTTTTCTTCTTGCGTGATCAGTTGGAGACTTTCAAACTCCACTGAGTATGTAGGTTTTGGTCTCTCTTAGGCCTGTCTGGTTAGCAAGGAAAGGCATAGGAGTCGAAGGAAATGAATCGGTTTACCAAGTTACGCTGTTTGGTCTGACATGGAACTCTAGTTCCAACTAGAAATACAACCCTTTTCTTTTGGCAAATTCAGTTTTTCTTTTAAATGTGAAATGCCATTTAAATGGAGATTAAGGAAAAGTTCGAAAGTTGTGGAAATGGAAATCAATTTCCTAGGAAATGCACTTTAATAGGAAATTGATTTTGCTGCTAACCGAACGGGCAATGGGAATGATGTTATCAGATAACTATAGTGGTTTTCTTTTTCCTTTTTCCTTTTTCTTAACGTTTTGTCTATAATGTTCGGGATTATGTAGCTAGGCCTTGATGTTGCATGGCTTGTTGCCTTAAACTTGCATTTTTGCCAAGTATACCTCAGTGGAAACTGATGAAGGTTGTTCTTGAACTCCACCTGATTTGGTATCGAACCTAAAATTCCACGTGAATTGGGCACTAATTTGGACCCAGATTGAAGTGTTTATGATCATCGACTTGAATGTCATATAGTAGGTTAAACCATTGCCCTGCCTTTTATTGAGACATTCAGAGCCACGTTCAATCGAGTCATCACATGAACTTTGAGACCACGACCCATTCCCACAACTGTAAAATATGTCACAGTCCAGTTAAGTTTAGCGGAGGCTACGAATTTAAGTAGGCCGTGGACTAAAACTTGGACGATATCGTTGTAAAATTTTATAACAGCATGTTAGTGGTGCTTAAGATGGAGAGCTGATGTGAGATGGGGTAAGATAAGCCATACCACTGTTACTAAGGCTTCAGCTGGGTTGATATGAAGTGATATCATCTAAACTCACTGGTAGTGATGCTTGGAATGGTTCGAGATGAAAACCATCTCATCGTAACTCACTAGTTAAGATGAAAATCAACTCATTCCAGTTCACCATTAGTGGTGCTTGAGATGAGATAACAATCAGCTCACCCCAGCTCATTGTTAGTGGTGTTTGACATGAGATGAGAGATCTCAGTCTCAACCTAGCATACTATCAGTTGTTTGCAATCATCTCAAGCCTTATTTTGAATGTGAGGACCTTTCCTAGTATAAAATAGAGCTGTTTCCTTAGCCTTACTCCTGTATTTTGCTGAAATGAGCCATATCATGTCATCTCAATCCAGCTTAAGAAATATTTCCATTATCAGTTTAATTTCACATATAATTCATGTCATCTCAAGCCAACACACTCTATCTCAAACACCACTAACACCATGTATATACTTGTGTGAATCTCAGATTTCGACGCGCAATAAACGTGTTATATATGCTGGCCCCAGTTGTTTGGCAATCCAATCTATTCGTAGGGGTAATATGTGCTTAGATGCTAATCCCATCTATGGCCTAAGTTTTTTCATACTTTCGAGTCAATCCATTCTAAACGTAAGAACAATGGCCATTAATGCGGATGCTAAAATAGAGAAGATCTCGAGGTCTAACCTATATCTATTGTGAGATGAAATGTAACATGATTAACGGCTTGGATCGCTAACTTTATGGATTCCTTATGTATTCCAGCTGTGCACGTGAATCCTTGAATTTTGATATATGGAGACATAAAAGTTGTTCGATCTTATAGTAGTCACTTGTTCCCTCATAGATTTCCCGCTGGGTATATAAAGAGATCACCTCTTGTCCTTATAGAGCCTTCTCCTACAAGCCAATCCATCATCTGAATGAAGAAATTTTTGTTAGGAGGTTGGTTAATTCCGACAAATGAGCTGGGACTCCAGCTTGATGGTGCACATTCTTCGGCACAAGGAAATGGAAAGCTTTTCAAAGAGAATTACTGCATTAGATTTTTTGGTCAAAGATACAAGAACAGGTGAAGCAGTGTTTACTTTTCTGTAACGATTCTATTAGATGTTATATTATCGAATTCTCCCATCCCTCAGTCCATCAAGACTTGTTTAGGGTTCAATCAAGAAAATTTATTTCATTAATTCTTGGTATTCTTTAATCATGACAGATCTAGTACATGAATGTGTGTGGGAATTACAAGTCCAGCGTTTTGTTGCGAGGCACATCTTGATTCGACGACCTAGTCTTCTTATGACCCATCCATCCTTGGATAAGATTGTTGGTCCCAAGGTTCTGTAGCCACAACGTCCATGCAAAATAAAGTGAAAAGAAACATCCATTACAACTCAAATTTGCGTGATAATCAGCCATATAAACAATATAAATCGAGATTTATAAATACATGAACTTATCATCGCATGATAATCAGTAATACAAACAATATAAATAGAGATTTAGAAATAAATAAACTTGCTTTCATCCAGCGACAGAGTTTCCCTTTGGAAAACCTATCTCCAAACATGCTCTCAAAAGAGCAAATATCAGACAAAGAGATTAAAAAGGAAGCAGAAATCAGATAAAGAGATTAAACAGGTAACTTATATGATTAGGAGAAATCAGGATAGAGACAACTTTCCAAGGATTAGCCCAAGATCCACCAAATGGAGTTTTTAAATCACCTAGGAAACGTCACAATTTCAACATATAAACCTGAAAATTTTTTGATTTCATTTTCTTTAACAAAGAGAGAACTAAAATAAGTTTCTCTCTCTCTCTCTCTCTCTCTCTCTCTCTCTCTCTCTCTCTCTCTCTCTCTCTCTCTCTCTCTCTCTCTCTCTCTCTCTCTCTCTCTCTAATCTAGATCCTAAGGTCATTGCTTTTAGTTTGGAGTTAGTTAACAATTAGACCAGGTAAACGAAGTTATACAAGGACCACTTATAAACACCATGGCTATTCCGAGTGTGTTCAGACCAGATCTAATGATTTGGACTGTCCAAATCAACTACCTAGGTGATTAGGTTAGATAGAAGATCCAATGAATATAATTTATCAACTAAATGATCATGATCTTGTGGTTTGGTTGACCACCAGGACCATCAATGATTCCATGTAAAACCAAGAGACACCTTAAAGGCACCTTTACTGAGTTAATGTCAGTATGTAGAAGGGTTCATCCTAACGAAACAAACAGAACCCATTAAATGTCAAATCCCTTGCTGAGATGGTTCTTCAGTTTAAGTTAATAACTCAAATGTTTTCCGGAGGGCATAGCTTGGTCTTTCGTTGATATGAAGCCATTGAGTATGACTACAACCACTTGAATGTGCTTAGAAGTTTTTAAGCTCGTTGTATATCTGTATCTTTTATATGCAATTGTAGAGTAAGGCTTGTCCACATTGTGATCTTTTATTGAATTGAAAATTTGTGGCCAATAAGGTGAAGTATTCTAATTAGTTATGAGACAGTCTCTTTTTTTTCTTTTAAGGAAAAACTTCACATATAATAGGAAACAAGAATCATAGTCCTAAAGATAACACAACAAACCTTAAAGGTACTTAATACAATCCCATTGAATTCATAAAAGTCTTAGAGTCCCCTATCCAGAAGAACCCTCCCACAGTGAGTTTTTTTTTTTTTTTTTTTATGGACAATTTTGCTTCAATATCCTGCTTTTCTCAAAACAATTACCATAATTGGTTGTCTCATCTACTATGTTATTCCTTCCCTGTATGTATGGCTCATTTCTAAATCCAAACAATGTGCTAGTAAAGTTGCATGGCCTTTCTTAATTTGCCTAGTCCTCTAGAACCAACCACTCATTGTTTTTTTTGTTAGCACTGAGATGACAAAGGAACTATCCCCTTCCACCTGCAATCTTGAAATGTTTAGATCCTAGGACCTTTGCTTATTTTTGTTTTAGCCCTAAGATGACTAAGGAACTATCCCTTTCGGCCTACAATCTTGAAATGTTTAGATATAGGGACTATGGGCCCAAAATCCATAGGTCCCACAATCAAAACTTGGTTCTAATACCAAAATGTAAAAATCATACTTTTGAAGTAAATATTAAAGAAATTTTCTTACATATAACTCAACAAAAACATGAAGATTAAACTCCTAATCTCATTATATTTAAATTTGAAAATTTTAAGCTTTTAAAATGAGTTCAAATGTAAAATTTGACCAAGCAAAAACACCAATTTACACCCCTATCTTAACTCCATCAATTAGATCAGCATTTTGGGCATAGCACAAGATATAAGAAATGATAAAAAAATTGACCTACCCAAATTGGAAGGGCATTTTTCTTCTAAGAAAAAGATAAAATAGTAAAGAAAAACTAAACTACTACCCTCCTAGACATTTCTTTTCTTGTTCATTCATCATTTGCCCTTTGAATCTCTTATAAAATCTCACAAGCAAGCAAATTTTTTTGCTTTGTAGCATATTTTGGAAACCAACAAAAAAATTGAGGAGGGAAATCAATGAAAATTACCATCATGTGAAGCTTTTACAATCCATCAAACAGAGAACCAGAAAAAAGAACAAACTTCCAACTACCAACAATATCATTCTTCTCCTTGAAGTCCGAGAAGAGTTCTCTGGTGTTTGCAATGTGAAATGTAGCACCATAATTCAACAACTAAGAGTTTTCATAAGATCCCACCAAAAGTGACTCAGTGATATACAAATAATGTCTTTGCCTTTGCACTTGTCATCACCATTGGAATATTTTCCCCCAACCTTCACTTTCTTAGGGCAATTGGCTTTCAATGAACTAATTGGCCACAAACTTAGCATGACCCATTTTTCTTTCCATTATCAATTCCCCCCAATTGAGGTGGGTTTCTGACCCTTCCTCTTAAATATATTTTCCTTTTCAAAAAACTAATTGGGCTTTAATTATCCCTGTAATTTGCTTCATACCAAGTTTACATGGGAAGAACTTTCAATATCCTTTGTCTCCCTCCTCTGGGCCTCTACCTCTAGCATGGACACAAGATTGTCCACTATCACCTTAGTATCTGAGAAATTTAGGGTTGCCACAATAAAATCTCAAGAAGCTAGCACATTATAGTGAACTGTTGAAACATGCAGTTCTCTAAATAACTAGCTCCTTGGCCCCTAGTAACATGGCATTAATATGTTCAATCATATTGTCGAATTCTTTCATCGACATGTCATTATATTTATCAATTAAAAGAGAAGTATAGAACTAGGAACCATATTTTGTAGCCATGGCCTTATATAAGGCAAAGGCAATAGGTTAGTCCTTTAATACAATCTTCATATTTGGCTCCACAAAGATTAACATAATTGATTGCACTTTCTTATATTCTTCTATAAACTTCTTGTACATGCGATGCCAGGCTATAATATCATGAGGAAGTAGTTTGTTAAGTGTCTTTTTTTCTTTTCTTTTTTTTCTTTTTTTTGTAGAAATTATGCCACTTAGCATGACATTTGATATATTTTAAGTCATTATTCAAAATTTAATTTTAGAAATATGTCATGTAAAATTTTTATTATCTAATTGTAATTTGGTGAATTTTTAGGGTTAGATGATGATTAGAGGTAAGTATATGCAAAACCAAACATTGTATAGTACTAAATATATTCCTTTTATGTTCTATAAGTGGTAGATCCAACAAGTTAGCTCAAGCCCATCAAGTTTAGATTGAAATAGACAGCTACAATCAATTCGAGATGAATTGGATGATCCAGATAGAATCAAGATAAAATTATTCAAGTTCCAATGTTTTTAATTAAAAATGGTCTAATGATCCTAATATTAATGATGGATCAAAGAAATTGATGGAGCTCTACTCAATTTAGCATTAAATGGCCAAGATATCTATTAAAAAGAAATCTTGGAACACATCACCTTTAAAATGATTAGTCGTGGATGTAAAGGTATCATCAATATGGACATGATCAACTGATTGGATCATTCAAAACTACCATTTTTGGGCCAAAATCAAAAGACAAATATTTGACTTCTTGGATTAAATCAAGATAAATTCCCTGAGAGATGAAAGATTGAATGGTATGAACAGTTTTGATGTTCAACCTACTGCCCACAGTTAAAGGTGAACAAGGTTTTGTAAGAGATTGATGCAATGGACAAAGGATGGTGATGCAAGGCAAGTTTCAAGTGAGAGGCAGTTTCCTATAGAAACCAGGTTACAAAACTACTTGTTAGAAACTCAAATCAAATTAGAATTCCTCAGATAGAAGGAAAGAATGGGAGAGGAAATTTTTAAAGAAAACTAGTCCAAATTGAGCTCCAAATCATCGATAAGTATTAGATCAAAGTTGAGTTGATTAAACAATCGAAACTAGGAAAAAAATAGAGGTTGATGAACACCGCGCGCATTATTATCATTTTTTTTTGTTTTTGCATCTCCCGTTTCTTCATTTCACAACATATTATTATCATCCTACTTCTTAAACATTGAAGACAATATTTCACTTAGTTTGGGGGTGGTAGAATTCTACCAAATTTTGGTCTTTGGTAATTGTTTTTCTTATTTAAAAATAAGAAATTGAGAAGTTTTGAATAAAATGAGCTATTTCTAAAATACTTTGAGTTTGTAGGTCAATTCCTATACAATGATGAGAATTGGATTTTCTTAAGTCTAATCTTTTTTCCATCTTTAGCTTATTAATAGATTTGTATATGATTAGTTCATTACTTTACTCATTTTCTAAAATATTTCATAGAAGCCAATCTTAGACCACAATTGTACACATAGTTAAATGTATACAATCTAAATTGATAAGTAGTTATGACTTTAGAGATCTTAAAGAAAATTAGTTGAGACTTATAACCTATGTGAATTTTAGAGACACTCATTCTTTTGAATATTCTAAATAAGTTCTATTTTTCTTTAGAGTAAATAATTCTTAATTGATCCCTATATTTCTTTAATTAGATCAAATACTAAGATTTAATATTTGAGTATTATTATCCTTAATTTTCTAGAAGTTTGACAAGTTATATGAAACCTAGAAAATGATTCAGGCCATCCTTATTTTAACCTAAAGACATAAAGCTTACCTAATGTTATTTTTACCACTAGTTGCCATTTTGAGCCTTTTATATAAGTCATTTCTTTTCTTAAACCTAATTACCCTCTCCCATGTTAACCCAATATAAATTATCCATTACCTATTTTCTTTGAAAGATAAATTAGAGATGAATGAAGTATTTTTTAGTTACGATAAAAGTAGATAAGTGAATATTAAGAAAAGAAATGTTCTTCAAAAGAGATTCAAAAGTTTAGAAGAAAAAGTGAGAGAGAGAGAGTGAGAGAGAGAGAGAGAAGAAGAAGAAGAAGAAGAAGAAGTAGTAGTAGAATAAAAGTGCAAAAGAATGTTCAGTTCAGTAAAAATAAAAAAAGAAGTGTCAACTATAGTAGAAGACCTCTACTTATTTTTGAAAAATTTTGAACATCATATAGACCATTTCTTTTCATAAATTTGTCCTAAGTCTACATTTCATTCCAATTGAAGACCTATTAACTCTAGAAGGAATATAATCTTAATGAGGATATGAATATATATAAATTATGGACTAGTATCCTAAATTTCTTGGTAATGGCATCCTTTCTAAAAGGATCAGTAAAAAGTTCCTTAGTAACTCTATTCTTTTATATGTGAGATGTTTTTGGTCTTGTTTATTCTACTCACATATTAAAAAAAGATATATTTTTCCTTTTTCTTAGAGGTTCATTTCTGAGCGTATGTTTATTAGAGTGAGGATTGAAATCAAAACATATTTTAGATGGAGTTCACGAGTTGTTGTATACTTAAAAATTAAGATCTGTTGTGTATGTAGACTATACATACACTACACTCTGAGATCTGAGATTAAATAAATTATTTTTAGCATATGAGTAGGGTTTTGAATTTTTTATTCTTTTTTATTAACATGTTAAAGTGGTAAATTGGATATGGATAAAAGAAAATTCTCAAAGATAAATTTAGGAACTATATTTCTTGAATTTTGTGGGTAAATTATCTAAAACCCTCATGAGGGTAAAGTCATCCACTAGGGACAACTTAGGGGTTTAAAGGCTTATTGCATATACTAAATGCAATCTCAAGTGCTTATCAAAATGGCAATTTCTATCACTTACAATAAAATGGTTTTTCACATGTTTTACTTAGAACTAGCAAAATGCTGGTTAGGTGGTGTGTTAAGTGTCTATTTTTGTATAAGTTACCCTTACTTGGCATGACATTTGATATATTTGAAAGGAACTATTTAAAGTTTTATTTGAAAAGTTATTTAAAATTTTTATTATATAATTGTAATTTGGTGGATTTTTAGGGTTAGATGATGTTTCGAGGTAAATATATGCAAAACCACATGTTGTATAGTACTAATTAGGTTCTTTTCATGTTCTGTAGGTGGTAGATCGAGATCCAAGAGGTTAGATCAAGCTAATCAACATTCCAGATCATCAATCAAGTTTAGATTGAAATGGATGGCTATAATCAATTCAAGATGAATTAGAAGATCCAAATTGAATGAAGACAAAATGGTTCAAGTTCCAATATTTTTCAATTACAAATGGTCTAAGGATTCTAAGATTAGTGGAGGATCGAAGAAAATCAATAGTGATCTAGCATTAAATGGTCAAGATATCTCTAAAACAATTTCTTCAAGTGTGTCACCTTTAGAATATTTGATCATGGTTGTAAAGGTAGCATTAAGATGGTCATTATCAATGGTTTGAATCATTCAAAATTATCATTTTTTATCCAAAATCAAAAGACATATATTTGACATCTTACAGATGAAAGATTGGATGATATGAATGGTTTTGATGTTCAACAAATTGCCCATACTTAAAGGTGAAAAGGCTTTGCAGGAGATTGATGCAATGGACAGTGGATGACAATGCAAGGCAAGTTTCAAGTGAGAAAGAGTAAGTTTCCTAAGGAAACCAAGTTAGGAAAGTATTTGTTAGAAACTCAAACTAAATTAGAATTCCTTGGGAAGAAGGAATGAATGTGAGAGGAAATTGCTAAGAAAACTAATCTAAACCGAGCTCCAAATCATTTATAAGTATCGAATTGAGGTTGAGTTGGAAAAAAGGATCAAAATTTGAAAAAAATTCAAGTTGAAGTTGATTAATAGTGAGCACACGAGAGGTGGTGAACAAGTGGATTTTGTTTGTGATTTCCTTCTTCGTTACTCAATGGAAATCTCTAAAGCTGATCATGTTAGAAAGAAGACATCAAGGAGAAGATGGCCCATGTTTTATATTTTAGTTTGCATTCAACAAAGCCTTGTAAGAAATAACAGAAGTCAGCAACCTATTACTATTTGTGTGAATAGTAACTATGTTTTTAGTACATGATTGCTACTGTCACTCTCCTAGTTACTGTTTGTGCATTATATCTCTTTTAATTCATCTCCAATTTTGAATTTAATGGATGGATCTTGGATAACATGTATTGGGGAATCATTGTGAATTTTATTTTTAGGATTCAGTATAAATGTTTTAGACCTATGCTAATTTTCAATTTGTTTAGAAGTTACTATGCTAGTATCACTCTCTGGTTTACAATGGCAGAGTGTATTGCTTCATTTTTCTTTAATCTTTTGAGAAATTTTGTAGTTATGTTACAATGTGTGACGCATCAAGAATAACTATGGGTGATATCAAAATTTATCCAAATCATTTATAAGTATCGAATTGAGGTTGAGTTGGAAAAAAGGATAAAAATTTGAAAAACATACAAGTTGAAGTTGATTAATAGTGAGCACACGAGAGGTGGTGAACAAGTGGATTTTGTTTGTGATTTCCTTCTTCGTTACTCAATGGAAATCTCTAAAGCTGATCATGTTAGAAAGAAGACATCAAGGAGAAGATGGCCCATGTTTTATATTTTAGTTTGCATTCAACAAAGCCTTGTAAGAAATAACAGAAGTCAGCAACCTATTACTATTTGTGTGAATAGTAACTATGTTTTTAGTACATGATTGCTACTGTCACTCTCCTAGTTACTGTTTGTGCATTATATCTCTTTTAATTCATCTCTAATTTTGAATTTAATGGATGGATCTTGGATAACATGTATTGGGGAATCATTTTGAATTTTATTTTTAGGATTCAGTATAAATGTTTTAGACCTATGCTAATTTTCAATTTGTTTAGAAGTTGCTATGCTAGTATCACTCTCTGGTTTACAATGGCAGAGTGTATTGCTTCATTTTTCTTTAATCTTTTGAGAAATTTTGTAGTTATGTTACAATGTGTGACGCATCAAGAATAACTATGGGTGATATCAAAATTTAATTAATTTAGTATTTTTATGTGTTAAAGTAAAATAAAAATCTAAAAAAAATATTTTATTTAAGATTTTAGTTCATTGTTTGATGGTATGTTCTAGGTTTTTTTTATTTTTTATGTTTTTAGATATTAATTTCAATTCATGTTTGAATGCTTAGGAGTTAATTTACTTTAGTTGTTAGAAACATTATTTTTTAGTTTTTATTTTATTTTTCATAATTTTTAGAATTAATTTAGAAATCATGCTAGGCTAGTTTTTCTTTTGCAAGGATTAAGTGATATTATTTTAGGTTACACTTATTAAATTTTCATGGTTTTAATTATCTTTAAAAATAATTTTAGAAATTAAATTAATTTTGAAAAGGTAATTCCAACCTTAGTACAATTCTTTTGATTTTATGTTATTAATTTTCATAGTAGATGCTTGGAGTTGATCTTTGATCCATTACAGATAGGTTTTGCATAGAATACTTAGAATTTGATGAATTATCTAGATTTTTAATAATTTAAAAAATTAAATTATTTTTCGAAGATAATATTTTTGATATGGTAATTATAGTTTTAATTCAAATTTTAAGTTATAAAAGAAAATAATAAGTGATGGATCTTATTTAAAATAAGTGATCTTTAATCCTAGGAATTTTAGTTTAGATTAAAACTACCCTCAATCTCATCCATTTAATGGAAACATTTATCATCTTTCTTTAATTTTGCATTAGTTTTAAGATAATTAGTTTAGATCAACTTTAGTGCTTTAATTTCAAATTATATCCTCTTAGTCAGATTAACCTTGCATAAAATTACAGCTGACTACAGTGCACTTGTAGGAAAACTAAAACATAGTTTACCACCCATTCCATCTGTAATACATGTAAATATCAATTTATAATGAATAATAAATACAATTATAAAAATTAGGTATTTTTTCTTTTTATCTTATGTAAAATTTTCACTTTCTTAACACTCTTTACTATTATCATGGAGAAACAATCCATTAGAAGGATGCATGTGACACCCCAGGATTTTATATAACTATTTCACAAAATCTTTTTCAAATGTGGGGCCTTAAGTTTTGAAGATGCTTTAAAAATCAAATAGCAAAAAATATTTTCTATGAAAAGACTTTTAAAAATCCCTAGTCTAATTTTCTTTCAAAAATATAAATTTTTTGGTAAAATGATTAGTCCATTTCTACAAAAATTTGACAAAGTCTCCTTAGTATTTTAGACCTTTCACATATTTTGCATGCAATACAATGTCCGTGATAAACACAATTTATAAAAATAATAACAAGGGAGACTCCATCTCCATTTAACCCATACATACACATATTTGTACATATTTTTGAAAATCCAATTTTAATCAAAATAAAAGAAGCATTAAAAAATTAAATAGTTTCTACTAGGATCAATCCAGCTACAGCCATATATCCAAGGTTCAATATCACAATCCCACTTGTTCGAGTAAACTAAGTCATAATACAACATTTATAAAACTCTTGAATATTTATTAGTACTTCTATGCACCTACTTTGACATTACCTTTGTTGAATTCTTCTATAACTCTTAGCTCAGTCTTTTGCTTTCATTCCTTTGTTCTATTTCTTCAAAACTAAGATATTGTAAACAAGTACAATATCTCAACAAGCTTGTGCTTGTATAGGTAGTTTTATCACTGAACATGACAATTTATACAATTTCAAAACCAATGGGAATCCACAATTATATATCATGCAGTTCTAAAGAATAGGATGCAAAATAGTATAATAAAACACTGAAATCACAAATTCAATTCTTTAAGGTAAACTCATGCCAAATCATTTCAATTTTCATTAGTTTAAGTCATCCACACATACTATTTCAAAAGTAATAATAAATATTACAAAGTATTTTGCAAACTATGCATAGTCACAACATATCTCCTATCATATGCATCATCTCATGCATATACTCATTCACACATAGATAACAAATCATCATCAAATAATAAATAGATAAGAATGAATAAAATCATAAAATCTTTTAAACACATTAGTGTATCTCATATACTATATATATATATATATATATAATATCCTTGGAGTTTCCTCCTAACTGAGCTCTCCTGAGTGTGATGCCACCTAAAATTCGGCTATCTATTGTTGGTCATGAGTACTCATTATAGACTTAAAGTCCTAGGGTTCAATGCATATCTCTTACTATTGTTATATACATAAGAGTCTCAAATCTAAAAAATAATGGACCATCTATGCAATGAACAAAACCCAATCGTATATACCAAAATGGATAGACTCCATGCACATGGTGCATGGGGAATGCTTATACCAAAATGGATAGACTCCAAGCATTGTGCCCATGGGGAACATGGATGTGAGGCCATGACCTACCAATGATGTTATGGTAACTTGGATTCAGCCTATTATAGCTAGGCATCAAATATATGAAATTTTGGAAGGAGGATGATCAATCCTCAACTCCTAGCACAACCTTCATTATATCCCATATGAAATTTCAATGAAATAGTTTCCACAGTTCCCACTTTTACAGAAAGCACATTGATGTTAAAACTACATATCTCTTCTAATGTTATCCTCAGTCCACCTTTGTTCTTATCAATTAACTTGTCAACATGTTGATATTCTAGATCTCATTGTCATTGTCAAATCATAGATCCACAAATACAAAAGAAGTATATTTTAACCATGATTTGATTGTTGAAATTTTAGATCTCCTCCATTGGATGTTAATCAATGGCTCAAGTCTACACATATATTCATATTTTAAATCAAAATATAGCTCAAATATGAGATTTCATTAACAAATGGTATTCTTATCTCCCATTAGCCATTTCTCATATGTATAACAACATAAATTACAAAATTATAGAGATAGAAAGGTTAGAATTCTTATCAATTTGTATCTCTAGTCACCAATCCACAAATGGATGGCTCTAATGGAGTGTCTCTCCCACTTATCGGTGTACAAGGAGTTGTGGCTCTGTTGATCTATCACTCCAACAATGGTACCACTACAAATCAATGATGGAGGTAGTGCATGATATCATGAATCTAGTGTCTAGTAGCTAGTCAATGATCATATCATGGTAGACAATTAGATCCATGCACCGTGTGCACGGGGAATGCCTATACCAAGATGGATAGACTCCAAGCATTATGCCCATGGGGAACATGTATGCAAGGCCATGACCTACCAATGATGTTATGGTAACTTGGATTCAACTGATTAAAGCTAGGTATCAAATATATGAAATTTTGGAGGGAGGATGATCAATCCTCAACTCCTAGCACAACCTCTATTAGATTCCATATGAAATTTCAATGAAATAGTTTCCAAAGTCCCCACTTTTACAGAAACCACATCCATATTAAAACTACGTATCTGTTCTAATGTTATCCTTAGTCCACTTTTGTTCTCATCAATTAACCTAGCAACATGTTGATATTCTAGATCTCATTGTCATTGTCAAATCATAGATCCACAATTACAAAAGAAGTATATTTTAACCATGATTTGATTGTTGGAAATTCAAATCTCCTCCATTGGATTTTAATCAATGGATCAAGTCTACACATATATTCATATTTTAAATCAAAATATAGCTTAAATTTGAGATTTCATTAACAATTGGTATTCTTATCTCGCATTAGCCATTTCTCATATGTATAACAACATAAATTACACAATTATAGAGATAGAAAGGTTAGAATTCTTATCAATCTGTATCTCTAGTCCTCAATCCACAAATGGATGGCTCTGATGGAGTGTCTCTCCCACTTATTGGTGTACAAGGACTTGCAGCTCTGCTAATCTATCACTCCAACCATGGAACCACTACAAATCAATGATGGAGGTAGTACAAGTTCTCACAAATCTGGTGTCTGGTAGCTAATCAATGGTCAGATCATGGTAGAGAAGCATATCCATTATAGATTTGATGGTTTGGTGCTAAACCTATAGGCTAATTTAAATGGAAACTTAGATTGGTCACTAGTCCAGGTAGTATGAGGTTGATAAACTATTAGATCATTTCAAAGGGGCAGATCAATTACAAATCTAACTCTTAATGACTAGTCAATGGCTAAATAGTGATGAATGATTAGATCAATCACAAATCTACATGCTGGTGATCAATCAATACCTGGATCATGTGGAGATTCACAAATCAGTCACCTATTTATCATTTGGAGACAAATAAATGGTCGAATCATGATGGATGGTTGGACTGGTCACAAAACATGTGGTCTAATGTCAGATCAACAATTCGGTCATCATCAATGGTCGATTTGTGTGGATCTGCACAAATTAGGCATGGGAAATGGGTCACTATTGTAGGGTAGTGGCTAGGGAGAATTAGCAGGAGCATCAGTGTAGGGTAGTGGCTGAGGGAGAAATAGCAGGCGCATCGATGTCAGTTGCCAGCTAGGCATTGATGGAGAGAAAGGGAAAGAGAGGGTGGTGGCTAGCGGTTGATGGCTCAGTTTAGTTACTGTTTAAAACCCAAGTTGGCTAAGAGAGAGAGAGAGAGAGAGAGAGAGAGAGAGAGAGAGAGAGAACTCTAACACACTAGGTTGCTTAGGCAGGCATGTCAGTTGAATGGCAAGGGAAATGGAAGATGGAAATGGGGTCTCAAGCACAACTAGTTTGGGCTATTAGCTTTGCTGTCGTGCCTATCGCCACCATGGAAGGAAGAAGGAAGGTAGAGAGACAAGTTTTTTTTTGGGTATAGCTCCTGTAGGAGAATCGAGAGAAGAGGAGATCCATCGGGCTTTGAGGTTAGTCACCATAGAAAAGCGAGAACAGAGAGGGGAATGTTGTACGATCAAATTTCACAAACTCAATTTTATTGAGTTGAATAAATTTTTCCACACACCTAAAACATCAAAGCTTGGCCCTTAAATAGATTTTTGGAACTTACAAATAGGAGACATGTACTGAACAAAAAGAAAACATAGACTCTATCTTAACAACTTTTACCAAAAAGAATAGCACCCACTACCTAAAAAGATACTTAACTGCGACAACTAACTTGATCATGGAAACATGCTAACAGACATGGGGATACAATTGGTTTATGCTTGAATTAGTCAACATTGCCCCCTTTAATTCAAGCTAGGGACAGAACTCCAATCCTGCTACGAAGTTTTTGCACCTTGCTCTCACATAATGCTTTTGTTAAAATGTCTGCTGGTTGCTCATCGGTGCTGCAGTGATGTAATTCAACTTCTCCTTAGGAAACCAACTATTTGATGAAGTGTTACTGAGTCTCAATAAGCTTGGTTTTCCCTTGGTGCACCAGATTCTTTGAGATATCAATGGTGGATTTATTGTCGTAGTAAATCCTTGTTAGCCTCCGTTGTTTGTGCTTCAAATCTTGCAAAATTCTTCTAAACCAAACTGCATGACAAGCTGTAGTTGTAACAACTTTGTATTTTGCTTCTATGCTTGATAAAGTAGTGACTTGCTACTTCTTTGAAATCCATGAAATAGCTCTAGAGCCAAGACAGAAAATATAGTCGATGTACTCTTCCTGTCATCTTTACATCCAGCCCAATCATTGTCAGTAAAAACTAAAAGATCATTGCCTTCACTTTTCACATACCTGATTCCATAATTGATTATACCTTGGACATATTTCAAAATTCTTTTAGTCGCTCCCAAATGATGTTTGCTTGGACTATGCATATATTTGGATATGAGACTCACAGCAAACATGAGATCATGCCGAGTATGTGTGAGACACATCAAGCCTCCCACCATACTTCTGTAATACTTTTCATCTGCATTCTCTATGCCATCCTCCAAAGATAATTTGTCATTTGTATTAAGAGGGGTCTTGATAGCTTTGCAATTAGACATACCAAATCTCTTCAAAAGATCTGTAGCATACATCCTTTGACAAAGAGAAATTCCACATGCATCTTGCACAACTTCTAAACCCACAAAATATTGTAATTGTCTCAAATCAGATATAGCAAAAGCCTCCATCAATGATTCCTTGAAAGTTTTCATCAACTCAAAAGAATTCCCACTATATATTATATCATCCACATATAAACATACTACTAAGAATTCATTCCCACAACTTTTAACATATAAAGTGGGTTCATTAACACTCTTTTGAAAGTTATTTTTAGCAAAATAAGAATCAATTTTGCTGTACCAGACTCGTGGTGCTTGTTTGAGCCCATAGAGTGCTTTATGCAACTTGTATACATTGTGCTCAAAATCTTTTACTTCAAAACTTTTTGGTTGTTCTACGTACACATCTTCAACCAAATCACCATTAAGAAATGCTGATTTTATGTCTAATTGAGAAATAGACTAGCTATGATGAGCTGCCACTGCTAAAATTAGTCTCACAGTATCTAAACAAGCAATAGGAGCAAAAGCTTTTGAAAAATCAGTAGCTGAAACTTGAGGATAACCCTTTACCACTAATCAAGCTTTATTTCTCTTAAAGGTACCATCTGGATTGAACTTGAACTTGTAAATCCATTTGAGACCAATTGCATTTTTTCCATCAGGCAAATCCATCAAAGTCTAGGTTTCGTTCTTTTCGATAGTTGCTAGTTCCTCTTCCATTGCTTTAATCCATTCTTCTTTGATAACTGCGTCTTCAAACCAAGTAGGTTCTATGGCAAAACAAGCAACATCACAAGGGGAATAAATGTCTGATAAACTTCTTACCCTTCTTGGTGGAGAGTTTGTAGTAGATTCTATAGTAAATGGAACTGTAAAAGAGAGTTGGTTGCCTCAAAGTGTGAATTTGCATTCTCTATGGGAACATGAACAACTCCATCTTCTTTCCAATCCCAAGCTTCTTCTTCATTAAAAATGACATCTCAATTAATAACCAAATTGTTGGTGAAGGGATTAAAAAACCTATAGCCTTTTGACTCCTTGCTATAGCCGATGAAGATGCATTTGACACTTTTCTCATCAAGTTTCCTCCTTATTTCTGATGGTTTAAAAGCATAAGAAATGGATCCAAAAGTCCTTAGATGACTCACATTTGGCCTCCTGCCAAACCAAGCTACATATGGAGTTTTTCCTTCAACAACTCGTGTTGGTGAGTGATTAAGAACATACACTACTATAGCCACAGCTTCTGCCCAAAGTTTTTTGGAAGGATCTTGTCTTGTAACATACTCCTGGCTGCCTCAACAATTATCCCATTTTTCCTCTCTGCTACACCATTTTGTTATGGGGTATAGCTAGTTGTAAGCTACCTTTGAATACCAAAGTTGCTGTAAAATGACTTGAACTTTTGGGATGTAAATTCACCCCCACGATTAGTTCATAATTTTATGATTGAATTTCCATACTCCTTCTCTGCTAAAACTTTGAATTGCTTGAAAAATTCAAAAGCCTCAGATTTTTCCTTCAAAAAATACACCCATGTCATCCTTGAAAAATCATCAACAAAATCAAGAAATACTTACTTCCAAAATTGAGATGGCAGAACCTTCTATGTGAAAGATTTGAATCATCACTTGAAACCTTGAATGCATTAAGATTGAGTTGCGAAAACATGGTAAGAGACATTTTGTTTTCAGTCATTTTTACTAAATACACCAAACACATATTCCTTTTATCATAAATCATGCATTTATCATTGTGAAACATAGCATAGTAACCTTTCTTCAATATTTGACCTAAAATTAAAAGATTTTGAGCTGTACTAGGTACATACATGACATTATGTATAAGTTTCTAATCAGTTTTGCAACCTATAGCAACTGTGCCCAGACCATGCACTTGAACTTGACTATCGTTGCCCATGGTCACTTTTGAATCCATAGAGTCATCAATTTGCACAAAATAAATTTTGTTTCCAGTCATGTGATTACTGCAGCCGCTATCCAAGTACCATATTTCAGAAGACAAATCAACATTAGAAGCTAAACAAGCAACAAATAGATTATCTGCCATATCTTTATTTTCTTCAAGGAAGTTTGCTTGTTTTTTTTTTGGACAATTTTTTGCTATATGACCAAATTTCTAGCAATTGTAACACTGGACAACATTTTTATCTTGATTTTTATTCCAACAATCTTTCTCCAAGTGATTAGTCTTACCATAGTGAGAACATGAAACACTACCATGGTTTCTCTCTTAGCCATTTAGTCTACCACGACCTTTTCTTTGGCTTGAATGACCACGGCCATGTTCGTGCGTGCCACTACAGCCACCTTTGCTTTTTCACATCAACCGTCATTTGAAAAACATGCTCCAATGATGGTCCTTGTGATCTATTCAAGGGAACTTCATGAGATTCAAGAGAACCTATTAGCTCCACTAACGATCTTTTGATCAAATAACTCCTCACCAAAAGAACGAATTTGATTCACAAGTGCTGAAACTCTTACTGAAAAATACTATATGGTATCACTGGGTTTCATCAATAAATTCTCAAAATCTCAGTGAAGAGTTTGCAACCTTACCGTTACACTCTTGCTTGGCCCTTAATGGTGTTCTTGGAGCAAATCCCATGCTTCCTTTGAAGTGTTAGCACCCATCACTCATGGGAACAGAGCATCCTCCACTCCTTGTTGAATGAAGAACAAAGCCTTGGCATCTTTGTTTTGCTTTTCCTTTAATTCATTCTGTTGGGCTACTGTCAATCGGGGAGCTTGCTCAGGACTAGCAAGTTCTCCAAATCCAGTTTCTACCAAGTTGCATAAATCTTGAGACTTAAACAACATTCACATTTTCATAGACCAAAATTGGTAATTGGTCTTGCTAAGAATGGGAACGTTTTGGGCATTGAGGGCACTATTGTTGGCTGCCATGTAATTGTGAACTCTCAACTCTCTTTCTATTTGGTGGACTCTCAACTCTCAACAAAACAACCTAGTTCTCTGATACTTGAATTATAGGATCAAATTTCATAGACTCAATTGTATTGAGTTGAATAAATTTTTCCACACACCTAAAACATCAAAGCTTGGCCCTTAAATAGATTTTTGGAACTTATAAATAGGAGACATGTATTGAACAAAAAGAAAACATATACTCTATCTTAACAACTTTTACCAAAAAGAAGAGAACCCACTATCTGAAAAAATACTTAACTGCAGGAACTAACTTGATCATGGAAAGATGTTAACAGACATGGGGACACAGTTGGCTTATGCTTGAATTAGTCAACAAATGTGCATCGGCGAGAGCGAAGGGGAAGAAGGAGATCCGGTGTGTGTTTTACCATAGTAGAGAGGTGAGAGAGGGGTTTTGCACTAGTCTTTGTAGTCTATTGTGTTAGAGAATGATCAGTGTTGGGGGGTTCTTTGTATGACAATGAAGATCGAAAAGGGGGGGAGGAGTTCAGTTTAGTCAGATTTCTTCTCCTCTTAGTGCAACAACTTAGGGTTCAAACAACCTCTTGTGAGTCGATCTCTATGCAGTGACTCACCCCTCACGTGTCAATCATAGCTCCCATGTGTTTTAGGTGAGAATACGGAAGAGGGGGTGTCATTATCTCAAGGGAGGATGTATATATAAATAGATCTCAATGTAGGGAAGGATGGATCCAGAAGATGATCCACCATTAGATGATTAAGTACCTAATCAACACATGAATTATCAGCGTGAAGAGAGATTAATCACCATATCATAGGGTATGGTTACAATTGGATTACAAGTAGGAGGTTATTACTCAATTTCATTACAAATGGAAAACAACTTGAGATAGGGTATGATTGAAACTAAGTGGAACTAAAGGGTTTTATTGAAGTTTTAAGGTCGCTAGCCATCCCATGCGTGATAGGCCAGCCCCTTACATGTTTCATTAATGAAATGGCTACTAGTCTCATGCATGGGGAAAGCTGCCCACCTCCCATGCAAAGGAATAAATTAGAAAAGGGTGAAGGAGGTTGGGTTGGAGAAAATTTTCCAATCCATGCATCCACAAAAGAGAAACAAGTAAGGAGAAAGTGCAAACTGTCAAGGAAGAGCTAGAGTAGAGACGGAGTTCTTGGGGGGTTGCAAGTAGGTGAGGAAGGAGGAGAACCAATTGAATTGGCTGGAGTTTACTTGTGATCTTACAAGGAATTCCAGTTGGAAGACAGCAAAAGAAGCTTGGTGTTTGCTACTTTGGAGTAGGGATTTGTAGCAACGGTTTCTATCCTAGAAAACCTAGGAAAACCCCAAGTAAACCTCTGTGAAACAAGCAATAAAGTGGGCATATAAGTAGCTTAAGTGTGGGGGAAGAGAGATGGAGCATTGGAGGTAGAAATAAGGGGAACTTGAGCTGCATTGGAAGCTAGAAGAGAGGCACACACAAGGTTGAAGTAGTGCTGCTATGGGGAGCTCTCTTGCAGTTGGAGGAGCAGAGATTTGAAGCCTCAATTTCCAGGTTGGAGAGCATAAGAAGTTGCTTGTGCTTTAGCCCGAAGGAAAGCTGTGTTTTTAAATGCTTAAACCCGCAATTTACATCATGTTTATACATATGAATTTTGCTTATTGTTAAGTGAAATTCATGTTTCTTTAAATACTTACATTCTTTTTATCCCAAAAAATTGCACAAAAGTTTGATTCATATTATCATGTGTTTTAATTGAACTAAACTACTCAAATTGGATGGCCATATGATTACTGATTGTGCAAGACCTTTGGCAGTAATCACTACCATAATCCATCTTCTAAAGGTACCATTTTTTTTTGTTAAAATAGTAGTAAAGTAATACCTTTTATGATACTTTATTTGGACTAAAAACTAATGTAAAAACATAATGCAATATAAAGGAAGAAGGGATACTCACTAATGGAGAAACTAGCAAAATTTACTATGGGGATCATTTGGCCTTTGATTGGATGAGAAAATGGTTGGACTTTCTGTGGGATTAGTGATTGACTAATATCATTATTAGTTAGCTAAAGTTACACGGTTTGAATGTTTGATTTTGGTGGAGCTTTAATTGGAAACAAGGTGAGATGGTGGAGTACCTTGCTTGAATTTCTAGCAAGGTGGTATTTTGGGTTGATGGCTTTTGTCATTTAATAAATTGAAAATTTAATGGAAATTTTTATGGGAGTTTTTCTATTGACTGATCATGCTATTAGTGGGTTAAAGTAGTAGGGAAGAAATGGATGTATTTGGTATGGTTTTACCCATGTTAAGTGGACATGGTGGAATCATCCATGCTGAAAATATACATAATTGTATGCTCCTAAACCTTATAAGTCCATTAACAATCTGAAGCATAACTATACTCAAAGTAGTTTCTTAAGCAAGGCTTAACACTACTTAAAAATGTGAACCTCATAGGGGCATAGGCTAGACAACCAACTACACCAATGATGGATGTTAGACCATACAACTATTGGTAGTGATTTCACATTAAAACTCATAGAAATGGAGTGTGGAGAATAGTACCTAAACTATGGTGGTTTCACCATGCTTGAAATAATATTTGAATAAGGATGGAGATGAAGGGAATGGTGGAAAAAAAAAAAAAAAAAACCGAAAATGCAAAACCTTGTAGAACATAAATTCTACCATGGACTATGTTTAAACCTACACCAAATTGACATAGTATATGAACTCAAAACATGAGAAACTTAGCATGGATGATTATAAACACTATTATTACCTTCTAATATGAACTCCACTAAGTTCCATGCATAAATTCCAAGGAAAAGGGGGCTTAAGGGTGTAGGGAATGATAGTTACCTGTAGGCTTGCTATGTCATTTACCTAAGAGTTGGGACTTGAAAATAATAAAAAATGGTGTAGCTTTGAAATTATTAGCAAGTGTGTGAATTAATGTAGTAATAATGCAAGAGAGAGGTCAATCCCATGAGGAATCTCATAGAATTATATGTTGATTGGATTTTATTGAGATTACTTAGCATGGCCAAACCAAACTAGCATCTAATGCATGAAACAAAGAAGTTTGTGCATGGAATTTATTATGAATTTGATGCAAGAATGGACATGGGTATGATGCACATAAAATTAACTTAACTAATGCATGGAAATCTAGAAAAGACTTGACACTTAAACAAGTAACATCTATGGAAACACCCTTGAAGACCTTGTGTATGACCCATTGATTTGTGCACATGATTCTTGAATGTGATGCATGTGAAACTAAGATGCAAATGATCCTATAATGGTGTGCATGGAAACTTGAATGAATGATGCAAGAAAACTAAGCATAAAACATGGTATAACAATGAAGATTCAATGACTTTTAAGCTCTAGAAACAAGTAAGGTGAAGTGTGCAATGAACATAGATTTTATTGAATTGAAATAAGTACAAGAATTGTATGCAAAATACATGGAATATAGAACATAACATGGCACAAACTTCAAGACTTAAAACTAATCCTAAAACTAGATCCAACATCCACCATTCAATCTTATGTTGCATGTGTGTAAACCTAAAGAAGAACCTAGGAGAAATATAGGGAAAGAGAGATGGAATGGATGAAGGAATAAGAACTTGATCCTAGGGCTACAATCTCTTGGCTGTCACTATAAGAATTTTCTGCCCTTGAGTAGAAGAATCTAAGGATTAAAACAAGAGACAAATAAGCAAGGAAAACAAGGCATTAAAGCAAGAAACAAGAAGGAACTAAATTGGACTTAGAGTATAATAGCCAAAGGAACAAACCAAGAAGGAGGCATGGAACACAAGTGAAGGCAGCCAAGGAAAAATGTGTCCAAACCTTAGCAAGTACTAAGCTGGGAGGCATGAAAGGTTGGCAAGGAAAAGGCATATCCATCCTTCTATATGTTCTCAACAAGAAAGCCCTAGGTGATTTTGTAGGTAAGTTGCATATTTTAAGCTACTAGGACTCTATCTTAATAGAAGAGGAAAGAATGGAATAGGACTCTAGATAGGAAGGTGAGTGGAAGTGGAAAGAGATGGAATTAGACAACCAAGGGAGGGAGGTGCCACTTTTTAAGGGATTTGGCATGGAATCACCTTCCCTAAGATGCTTCATGTGGAGGCATAGAAAGAGAGTGGAAAAAGTGAAGAAAAGAAGAAGACAGATGGGGATGGAAAAAAATGGTCTCTCTTTTGATTGGTCCACCTATACATGCACACCTTATCATGTTGATTATCATTCACATTCCTTTCTAATTATCCCTTGGAAAATCACAATTTTATCATGAATAATTCCTTGAAAACTTTCCCTCAATCATGTGACTCCATATGGAATGAGTTATTTGGCTTGGCGGCTCACTTTCATGGCTCCTTGCTAGGTGGCTTGAGTGCTTGGCTTCATGGCTTATTTAAGTTGTCATCTTTTATCATGGCTCAAATGGCTTAGATGGCTTGCATAGCTCTCATGCAAAGATGGGCAGAATTGCGTGGTTCATGCATTGGCCAATTTTAATCACATTTGATCTTTCAAATTGCTTTCTTGCTTGCCCTAAGATGATATTGAACCTTGATTTAGCTTTGGAATGATGAAATTTTTGTCCTTGCTCTCTAAGCATGATCTTGATCCTCATTTCTCATCTAAAGTGATATTGGCTGTTGGATTATCTTTTCAACACCTACAAAAGATAAAAAACTAAATTAATTATTAAAAAATTATGATTATTCACATACTTACTCTAGATTAGATTTTGAACTTGTAAAATCTCAAAAATTTGAATTTGTTAGCTCAGAAATGCATGTGTTATGAATTTGAAAAAAAAAAAATCCTAGAAATAACACTAGATTTTATAACACATTGACTACTTCTTATACAAAATTGAACACTTATCACAAAATAAATAGTCAATTCACATTATAACTAACCTAATATGTTTACCTATGTCTCTAATTGAGACTCCCACAATTTGGCCTTAGACTATAGCCTATGGCAGTAGGCAATTGAGGCGACCCCAACCTACGTGTGAAGAAAGAGAGTAGTGTGCTAAAAACTTACTCTCCTCTTGATGTAACTTAGTGGCCAGTCCTAGGTTTGTAACAAATATTTGGATATTAAGTTAGGAAAATGATTCTAAGCCAGAAAATAGCTTGGAGCACACTTGTTTAGAAAGTGGGAATCTTAGAACCTTAAGTTTTCCTTCTTTGATTGGAAACATGGCTCTATGTAAGAGGACATGTTAAAACCTTAAACCACCTACAGAAACCTGCATTTACATCCATGTGTATACTTCAATAACTAAGAACTCACCTTTAGCTCCTAAATAACACCCAAAACCAGCAGGTACAACAAAACAATCCAATTTGTATTCAAGTCCAACTTACACCCTTGAATTATAGGAATAATCTACCATATGACTACCTCGAAAAGCAATTAGTTGGAAGAATGTTTTGTCACCAACTAGGTGACTGATTTAAGGCTTGGGGAGCGTTATAGCCTAGGGATTATACATAGGATGTGAAAGAGGAAGGAAACATCAAAGGATCATTAGGTTCTTCAAAACTTAATGAAATGGTAAAACAATACCATAAAGGAGATTGATAACTTAAATGGTTGTCCAAGAAACGTATATAACTAGCCCTGGTTCTTTAACTATGGTACTATGAATGAAAAGACATTCACTTTGTAAAGGAAGATTAAACCTCAAATTATAACTAAGAGTACGACATAAGCCACCATAGTCAATAACATACTAAGTCTATGGAATTTAAAGGACTAATGGATTCACATATATCATTGACTTACTTTTGTACTTTGTAGTATGGTTTTTCATCAATGTTTTGGCAAGCATTCTATGAATAGTTATAAGTCCTAATAGACATGGATTTGTCAATTCTTTAGGCAAGCACTTACGAGTAGCTATGATTCTTGAAAAATGTGGTTTTATCAATGTTTTAGGTAGGCACTCTTTGAGCAGATGTAAGTCTTGGAGATAAGGTTTTTGTTGGAGTTTTTGTAGGTGCTCTACATGTTTCTGTAAACCTTGAGGTAGGCATGTAAGCTTGGGGCAGTAGTAAGACCTTGAGGTAGGCATGCTTGGGGATCCTATGTTAGGTAAGCGTGCTACTTGCCGCTGTAAGTCCTAGAGACCTTATGCTAGGGGACGAGGTTAATCATTGACCTTTAAGATGACATTAGTACCAGCCCTTTGATAGAGATGGTGGGTAGTAGGAGTAGCTTTTCATGGGGAATTATTCCAAGATAGCTGGGTGCCCCATGAGGTTTGGTGATTTTGAGACCACGTGGTATCCAAGAGTCCACATAGAGGTGCAGAAATCACCTGGGCAATAGTAGCGCCCTATGAGGAAAAGATTTTGGGTGTGGATATTTAGGGCATGTTGAAGATGCTGGTCATTCTGGAGAGTCTAGACTTGAGTCCCAATGGTAAGACTATATATCGTTCTTGATGTCCTTGATGGTAGGACTATCTGCTACTATTGATGTCCTTGATAGTGGGACTACATGCCATTTTGGTTTTGCTCAATCAATTTTTCCACTGTGACATGGACATGGATTTCATATTTGATGGCAGATTGTGCACATGATCTATTGGATTGCCTATAGTTTACCAAGTCGATGATTTATTGATTGTTAGTTCATGCATGACTTGAGTTTGAGTCTTTTCATGTTATTTGCTTGCATATTCTCACTTCATTTTATGACTACGTATTTGGAGCATTTGTGAAAGAAAACCTAAGTTATGCCTATCTTAGGCCTATTTACTTAGCTACTAATGGATATATATATATATATATATATAATGTCACTAGTTGCTATATTTTCGGTGGGCCATCTTATATTAGCTTTCTTCCATGTGAGTGGTTGATATGCACACCCTCTATAACCAACATTTTTTAGGTGATATTCTAGGAAGACTGAGCATAAAGACAAGGGAATGGAGAAAGCTTCAAGCTCATCTTAGATGTATGAATGAGATATCCTTTGTGAGCCTATTTGATAGATGTTATGTATAGGGATTCATTTTGGGTTGTATATGGCTTACTTTTATTAACACTTGAATAGTCGTAAAACTTTAAATAGATTGTTTGGTCATATTGGTGGATGTGTGATTCTACATGTGGCCAGTATTGATCCTATGGCATGTACTTCTAACCATCTTCAGGTTAGATCATTATTTTTACATATATGTGAAGGTTTATGGAAGTAATACCCAGTCTAAAGTTGGAGTATTTTACAAAATACTTATATATTATCACTCTAATGGACTTTTCAAAAAACAAGGAAGTTTGCTATACTTTTCAATGTAAAATCAATAAATATTTTAGAAAATTTGAGATGTTACACCATCAACCACATGTTGGACAGAATCTCAAAGAAGAATATGGTGAATGTACTTCTTCCACATGAGAAAGTTGACTCCATTTAATTTCTTAGTTTCACTTAGTTTTGAAACAATTAATTAAGAGTCCATTATGTTGTCTTTTTATAGAGTTAGACTTAGACAATTCTATGCATTTACACAACATATGCCATAATAAGAGATTTTTACTTAGAGTGTCTTGACAAGTGTAAATATAAAGAAAATAAATTCCAATGTTCTAACATTCAATTACTAGATAATATTATTCAATAAACATCTAGAAAACAAAATCCACAATCAAGATACAATGATTCAAGAACAGCTCATAAAATAAAAATAATATATTCTTAACTCATCAAACACTTATAACTTCCACTAGATATTATAATCCAATATCTAGTTAATTATATGACATACTCACAAGCTATACTTAGTATAGTTTACACCAATTACATAAGTTCTAGCAATTGGAAAAGATAATCTAGGAGTTATAAGATAGTTCAAGGATATTAATCCCAATATCTACTTAATTAAAACCTAAGCTATGGAGAAATACCACTCCTATTAGAGTTTATAATCATACTTTAATATGAAATGTGAACCAGCATGAATGATTAAATGAATGTTAAAATAGTTCCAACAAATAACTTCCAAATTACTAGCAAATGATAACATAAACTCTACATTTTAGCCTAAAAGAAACTAGGGAGTTTTAGAAATAAAACCAGTCCTTAACTTTTATAAAACTCTAAGTTAACAAAATTTGAAACCATGAGTGACATATATGACTAAAATCAAGGGCCAAAAATGCCTCTTAGTAGTCCCTCGACCAACCTTAAATTCCATCATTATCAGTGATTTAGTTAATCATTATTTTAAGTAAAAAAAACTTGACCTAATTACTTCCAAAATTTATGCATACTTTAGATAAAAAATAATGGATTTAAAATCAAATAAAAATCATTAAATTAGAGTCAAATAATTTGAAAAAATAGCACAAATAGTCCTCTGATTCAAGTTTAAATTCTTCTTAAACATTGTATATGCAATCCTAGAGTTCAAGACATAATAGAACGACAAATTGAAGCATCAATATAATTTCAATTTCTGATATTTATGGGAGATTCAAACCACATATGATAGTTCTGACCACAAGCTATAATACAACTAAATGGGGACCAAAAATAGACCCCAAATTTTGGATTAAAACAAGTCCAAAACTTGATGCTTAAATACATATAAATGTTGCCCAATTTTGATGACATAAGACAGACCTTTCTAAGTCACAAACATGATTTGTGGTTGGATAAAAACCTCAGTTCTAATACCATGTTGGTCCCAAGGTTCTTTAGCTAAAAAGTACAAGCAAATTAGAGAGAAAGAAGCATCCTTTACAACTCAAAATTGCATGATAATCAGCCATATACACGATATAAATAGTGATTTAGAAGTACATAAACATATGTCCATTGAACAATGGAGTTTCCCCTTGGAAAACCCATCTCTAGACATGCTCTTAAAAGACTAGAGATGAAAAAAAAAGATTAGAAAAATAACTTAAAAGATTAGTAGAAACTAGGATAGCAACAACCTTCCAAGACTTAGTCCGAGATCCACCAAATAGTGCTTTGAAATCCTCTAGGAAAAGTTACACCTTCAAGCTATAACTATGATGTTTCTAATAATTTCTCCCCCTTTAACTTAGGTTTTTATATGTTAAGCCATAAAGTAAGTTCTAATCTTGACCGTTCATTGAATCTAACCATGATCCTATGGTCATTGCTTTTAGTTGGGAGTTAGTTACATATCAGACTAGGTAAACTAAGTTATGTTGAGCC
Source organism: Warburgia ugandensis (assembly GCA_035236585.1). Lineage (NCBI taxonomy): Eukaryota > Viridiplantae > Streptophyta > Magnoliopsida > Canellales > Canellaceae > Warburgia > Warburgia ugandensis. The sequence goes on from CP141134.1 coordinate 38,917,844, forward strand.
CACTCATTGGCTAGATTGAGTGTAACCCAAGTACCAAATCTAATGATCAAAATCATACAAATCAATTACAAAGGTGACAGGAAAGATAGATTATTTGACAAAAAAATTTGATCAGTTACATGATAGCAATACTGTGGTCTAGTCGATCACTAGAATTGTAATAGCCCTAAATTTTAAAATCCTATTATGTGTAATTTTTATTGCAAAGAAAGGAGAAAATAAAATAAAAAATTAGTTTGGGATTCCATGAAATCAATTTTATGTAAGCTAAATAAAGTGTTGAAATCTTAATAATTGGATTGTACTTGAAAAGATGAATCCATTGACATTAAAAACACTAAATATGGGGTTCTAACAAGAAAGTTACAGGATTTTTAATAGTAGGGGCATTTTAGTAATTTAATAGTGGGCCCATATACACATTTAAACTTAAAAGAAGAAGCTAGAGCTGGAGGGAGCCATCTTTTATAATGAAATCCCCTACAATAGACTTTCCACATGTTGCCATCCTCGCACACCTCTCCCTCTTCCTTGTAGAGTCTCTCCCTCTCTCATTGTCCCCTACTTCCCATGCCTGTTCTCCCCTATCGCACTATGCAGTCAGTCAATGACACTAGTCGTCTCTCTCTCTCTTCCTCTCCCAAACACCCCCCCCCCCCTTTCCATTCTTCTTTTCTCTTTTCCTCCTTTCCTCTCTCTCCCACTCTTTAGTCACCTGTGATGACCACACCTGTCATCATCTTTAGCGACGGCGAATCATTGCTGGTGACCATTAATCACCTCTGATGACTTGGATTTTTTAGCTAAAAGGCATTGTTCTATGGTTTATTGACCTAATCAACGCAATGAAAATGTTAGATCTTTGATCAGGGATCATCTAATTATCCAAATAGGATGAGATCCCGATTTAAGATCCCTAGGTGAATCTACAAGATCCGCACCGTTCCTTATTATTGAAGGAATGGAACCCATCAATCAATTTGACCATTGATGAATATTTTCAATGATGAACTAAAGTTGACAGCACTGTCAAGATGGTGCTAATCTATGATCGATCTGACCATCCATCATCATCTAACCTTGTTCTATCACCAAATATTGGATCCATGATCAAATCCACAAACACCCACATGATCCAACTTTTAATCAGTCATTAGCACCCAAATTTGTGATTGATCTAAATTCTTATCATGATTCAAACATTGATCGGCCATTAGATTCTTAAATCTGAGACTAATATGTCTCTTTATGATGATCTAGCATTTGATCAGCTGCTTAGGACCTAAATATATGATCAATTAGAGCTTCCAAATAGATATGACCATAGATTGAACATTAGAGCATCAGATTTGTGATTGATCCAACCCCACACATTGATATGACTACAAATTAGTGATATAAGACCACGACTCATGATTTTTTTGAGTATTCATAGTAATCTAACCATGGATTCATCACTAAAGCTCTAAAACAATGACATATATGGTCCTTTAACCACAATTTGACTATTCATTAATGGTTTGGTGCTTAAACTGTAAGATCAGACACTGATATAACAAAGGAGATTTGGTACGACCTTGATAAACTTGATCAGAGGTAATCAAAATTGATTAGACCACTTCAAACATTGCATCAAACTTGGAATTTAGTAATTAAATGTAGGATCACCACTAAAACATTTAAATTAATTAAATTGTGTTTGTAATTATATCATGCCTAGTAAATTATACAAAAATATAGAAAAATATGTGTGATAAGATGATTTGACCCCAAGAAGTGTAAGGTTATTTAAACTATTAAATAGAGTAAATTTAATGGTTTAATTACTTTGTTGGCCTCGAATCAGAAAATAGAACACAAGGATGATTGGAAATTGTTGATTTGGCATATTAGAATTCAATCTGACCATCAAATAAATATATAAACATTGAGATTTGAAATAGACTATTTGTAAGTCAAAGATCAATAGGAATTAGAACAATTAGATAATCTAGACCATTTACCTTTAATCAATGGTCATGGATTTGATATTATGGAAAAAATAAAGAGGAATACTTATGATCAGAGAGCGGTAAAGCCAAGGTCTTCATGTTAATGATAATTAAAGGCTAAAAAAAGGTTAGAATTAAGAAATCATAAGTAAGAGAATGACATTGTAGTGTACATGTGTTGAAAAGAGTCTGACTGGTGAACGAAGACTATTGAGCATTCTGACAATTGAGGTAACCGTGTTCAAGGTAGGTAGTTTTAACATCTATTCGCCATTGGAATTTTGAGCATGTCATGAACTTTACTAAAATTCATAGATTTTAATTAATCAAATCATACTGAGTATTTGATTACCATGCTTTTGACTTGAGACTACTTGACTATCATAAAACTGATATCTTGATATGTTGCATTATTTTAGCATTTTAAGAAAGCAATAGTTACAAATGAGGCATGTGAGTTATATATATACCTTCACAGCCATGATGTATACTTTTCTCTTGAAAATGAAAATGATATTGCCTCTTCCATTACATGCAGTTGTATATTTTGAAAGTAATTATAAATCTTGGAATTGCATTAATCCTATGCCCCAAGATGAATTATGGAAATGCATGGCTTTGCATGAGACACATGTTATATGATCTAATGACATTTGGATTAAGATATATGTTTGTTCAGGCTAATGAGCTTGGTGTGCCTTGAGTTAAGAGATTGTCTGGGTTTGGGTTCTTAGTCTCTAACCACCAAAAGTGATATGTATCCACCCCTAAAGAGGCACTTTTTTTTTTCTTTACTGTCGTGGTATGAAAATGACCACTAGAGGTGTTCATGGCACCCTTTTTTGAGACATATCCACAGTTGCAGTGAAGGCTGCAATTGTAATAACCCCAATTTTTGTAATTGATTGAGAAAATCAATAAAGTTTGAGTTTCAGATATTTCGGGCTGAAATATTAGGGTTATTTAGAATATACCTTTTATAAAAGTATAATCAAATCATAAGACATGTAAAATTGAAATTAAACTTAGCAAACCCTTCAAAATGACTGTAAGCACGACAAATTCTGAATTCGGATAAGAAATCCTTAAGTTTCTTCATTTCTTGGACAAAAGGGGTAAAATAGTAATTTTACCCAAACATCAAAATTTAGAATGTACTGAGAAATACGAATCCAATGCCACTAATGACACTCAAATTTGAAATCATGGGAATAAAACCCAAAATTTTATACATAAATGGCAAAACGGTCTTTTTACACCATGTGGGGCCCACAAGGGACCCAAAAACCAATCTTATCAGCAGCCCACGTGAAGTCATGGGTCAACAAACATCAGCTGGTCTTGGGGAAGAAAAAATGGAGCATGGGAGACTTTCATGCCATTTAATAATAAAAAATAAAATATTATAATCATGAAAAAAGACCCAAAATGCCTATAAATACAACCCCAAAAATCCTTCAAAAATCTTCATAAAATCCTTACGAAATTTTCTTCACTCTCCTTGAAAAATTAGACCTAGTTCCCTCCCCAAAAACCCAAAAATTTCCAAGAGACATCTCTCTTTCTTTTTAGATTAGAACAAGAGACTTAAAATCAATTAGGCACTCTATTCTAGATCTAATTTGATCAATTACATCATCCAAAACTTTCCAACATATCTATTCTATAAAACCCCCAAAGAAATTTCAAGATCCAACGGTTCAAACAACGAAAATTTGCAAGAAAGGTGGATCTTAGGCCATATCTTCATCAACAAGGTATTTTTTTAAATTGGGCATATAACCAAGGTTTTTTCTTCAATCAAGTAGGTGGAAATACTTTCCATAGATGTTTAATACTGTTTTATGTAATTTTTAGTTTACTGTAATTTATTTTGGTATTAAAAAGGTAAAAATAAAGTAAACACCAGAACCCTTAATTCTAGATGATAAAATTCTCAGATGAAAATTCTGACTGTACCAATCCATCTAGAAGGGTCCAAAACCCCTAGGGTAGAATTTTCACAAAGATCAGAGATGTTTTCGGCCCTCAATTGAGAGAGGATTGATTGGACGGTCCAAAATGGACTGTCCGATCTCCAAATCTAACGGCGCCCAAGACGCACACGTGACACACCATCGGAAATGGAATGTGCGCTGCGTGTGGGGCGTCGTCCCAAGTGAGATGACGAGGCGTCCATCAAGTCCACGAGCGGACGTGCTCAGCGACAACTCCGTTTGCGGGCGCACGGACGACGAGCGTTCTGCTCGTCCCGTCCGCATCTGTGGATGCACCTCAAGGGCACTTCCTCTATTCATCCCAGCGGACACGCTCGACGAACCAAACGCATCCACCCAGTTTGGTTTTCCTCCTAAAAGATCTGGGCCGTTCGTTCCTTGGGCCCAGATCAAATCCAGGCCCTAAGAAAGACTGTGAACTTCCAGATCCAATTTCGGAGTCATCTGAACTCCAAATTGATATCGGAAAGAAGCGATGGAAAGCTTGAAACCTCTATTTTCTGATGAAATGATAAAATGGACATACTATTTAGTAAAAACTTTCTGTATTAAAGAAATAAGTTTCCAATTACCTAGATCTTCAAGATTTGAGATGATCAGATCTTTAAAATATGTTTTAATAATGATATACTATTGAAATAAAGTGAGATCTATGGTTTAATTGGATATATATGAGATATATTAAGGGATCTACCCATTATGGTAGAAAAACCCTAAAAATACAAAGGGACCCACTTGATCAATAAGAACAAGTGTGATCAGATCCTTGGGATGGAAAGAATAAATGTTGATATGATGAAATCCAAGGAAATCGTGGATGGATTATGACAAAAATAGATCAATATGATCTTTTGACCTTAATAAAGAAAATTCCCTAAATATAACTAAAATCCTTAATCAAAGGAAAAGATCTAAGATCAAATGGTTGGATCATAAGTAAAGGTTTCTAAAAATGTTAATGTAATTAGTTTCATTTTATATAATAGCATTTTGAATATGATTATGTTATAAAGCATGCTAGTATAACATTTAGACTTTAGCATGATATGTGATTTCATTGTTATCATAAGGTGCTAGATTTATTTATTTTAAGTACCTTGCCTCATTATCATTAAATGTTAAATTACGTAGTTTTATGCTTTGAATTTATAATTCATTTATGGTTAAATGTTATTAGTAGATTTACTTGTTATGAGATAAAGAGCATAAAACATCAAAAATGTATTCTAATGAGAAAGTAGAGTTTCATGACACAAATAAGAATGGAGTACTTTGGACTTAATTAGTAAGGGCTATAGTTAGTAGGACAATATAAGGATTATCAAATCCTTGGCCCAAATTAGGAAATGAATAATAAACCCCATGAATGACATTATAAATATTCATGGACTTAATTAAAATCCATTAGAAAGAGTACTTAGGGTAAACATGCTTATAGGAACCTTATGAAAGGTTGAGCTATGGTCATTCTAGTGAATGATGAACATAGTGGTTAAGGGGGTTATCTAATAGAGCCTCGCTCTTCCCCTACCTTCCGTCGACGTTTGTGAGGTCTAAATGCCTCCTTACATGAGGATTGAAGTAATCACTTTGTGTTCACCCATTCAGCTAGTAAGCCTTAGCCAATTGGAAATAAGAGGAGCAGTCTAGATTTAGGCTTGAATAAGCTACCTTCAACCAGCACATTAATTGGTTGAATAATAATAATAAGAGCATAAAAGGTTAGTAAATTACCTAACCCTAATAAAAACAGTAAGTAAGATAAGGATGATCAAACAAGATCCATTAGATCTTGGATGATCAAGAACAATAAGAATAAGAACACTATATTGCACTTAGTATGCATGTTTATTAGTATACTTGTTATAGTTCATTAGATTAGATAATCCAAACCCTTGATCAAAGATGATTCAAGGAAGAAAACCAAGATCATCCTCCATAGGGATGATCCAATAACTGAACTTAGATCAAAGAAGAACTAGATGATAGAAGATCTAGGACCTTAATCTTTATCAACATGTGTAGATTGTCAATCAATGGATCTATGAAAGATCAAGATTAAGGAAATGGACATACAAAGACTTAGAGATAGAAAAATACTTAGATATAAATGATCTAAAGATCACTCTAAACATCAGATCTAGTGATCAATGGGATTGTTCATAATTTATATATTAACAATATGTATGGATGTACAGATTACATACATCAGTCAGGATCATGGAAGATTGGGGAAAAGAGATCAATCCTTAAAGGTAGGAGGATTTGATGAATGCATACATGATTGTACTCATGATCTTATGTTGACAAGAGTAATGATAATACTTGTATTAAATCTCTTAAAAACCTTATGATCCAACCAAACACATATAAGATGGTTAAGGACTAAACTATAAGTGAATAGGGGACTAGGAAATATTTCAACCCTAAGTAAATAGACATATGGTCTAATATATATGAAATCTATTTTACATACAAGCTTGGAGGCTTGTGAGTTTGTTTTAATGGGCATAAGCCTAGGGGAATGCTATTGCTAGAGGAGTTATGAGGGTTTGGCCACCTGCTCCTTGAAATTTGATGATGTGATGATACCTTGCCCTAAGAGAGGCTAAAAGTCGGGTGGTGGCAATTATGGGAAGGCCACCATTGTGAAAGTCTTGCCCCCCCATACGGGCAGTGACATAATATTTTCCACCGTGGTATCAGTGGTGAAGAGGACAGTTATCCGAGCGCGCTAGTATAGATCAAACTGCAGCATAGCAACCTTTCTGATTATTTTGCACTATGATGCATATGAGAATAGGCATAGTGAAATGCCTTATGTTATAGCATAATGAAATTCTAGGTAATTATATATTACCAATATTTCCCAAGAAGGGAAATTCCTAGTATAAGATTAGCTGTAATACTAAATTCTCAAAATGAAGAGAATTGATTAGCTTAGTTGGGAATGATATTTGACTATTTTCATTAATTTAACTGGTTTACCCATGAAGGGTATGTATGTATATAGATATACATAACTTACAAAGTAAAGAGTATGTTTAAGGATAATGGGATTATGAAGTATTGGAATTACATTGTCAATGTTATGTTTCTTAAATCCCCTACTAAGCATTGCTTGCTGAGATATTGTAATTGTTGCAATATCTCAGATACAGGGAAGGAGAGTTAGGAACTGAAGACGATAGAAGACTTGAAGAAAATAATCTTCAAGGTATACCCTTGAAGACATGTATTTTTCTTTGTTGAGAGTTTTATTGTATGGTGAGCTTGAGTTTTGGATTATGTAATTTGGACAAGTATTGTACTAGATTTGACTATACTGTGAACCACTGGATGGATCCTGGAATTTAATAAAAGTATATTCCTTCAATGGAATTTTATTTTGTACACAAATTGTACTTATGTTATGTATGAAGTGGTAACTTGGGTTTTCAAAACAAGTTCTAAAGAAAAGAATTTCCGCTGCTTTGTTTTTTGAATTTTTTTTTTCTACACTCTTAAGGGCCCTGCCTTTCAAAATACTTTACAAAGCATGTTTCAAAAACCCGGGTCGTCACAGTAATAGTTGGTCATTAAACATCAAAGGCACATGATTTAGTTAGCTGGTCATAAGCATAGTTGTAACGACCCTCAATTTTAGGTCATTTTTTGTATATTATGTTATATGTTAATTGAAATAAAATTAGGAATTTAATTCTGTGAAAAATTAAATATCAAGGATGTGACTCCTTTGTAAACTCCAAATTTGGAATTTAAATTATGAAAAATGGAATATATGCATTTACATGACTCCAACGACTCCAATTTTGCACAAAACAGAGGTCATGGTAGAAAAACCTAGAAATTTTACCAATTTGAAGGGGGTCAAAATTGATAACGTTACCCACTATTTTGTTTGCTTGTGGGTTTTGGTAATTGAAAATGGGACAAAAAAAGGAGGGATCCCGACAAGAGAAAACCCTAGCAATTACCTCCTCCATGCGACCTCCCCACCCTTAGAACCTTTACCATCATCGGCATCTCCGTATTGCCCTGCGCTGCTAGGACATGTCCAGCATAGATGTGTGGCCCCAGTTGGATATCTCCTTCCCTAGCATCGGCATGCAGTTATGTTGTTTTGACTACCCTGCACCTATTTACCCTCTCCAAAGTGGCACTCCACCTGCAATGCACCCAGTAGAAACCCTTTTCACCCTCTTTCACTTGTGTAGCCTGGTCTCTTTCCTCAGCAAGTCAGTTGCATTGGAACCCTTCATTTTACTTCCCTTCCACCCCCCCCCCCCCAACTCTCTTTGTTTTCCTCCTTTTAGCCCTACTGAAAAACCACAAACCCTCCCCCTTTCTTTCCTTGTTCTTCTTTGTGTCACACACCCATCAAAGCTAACATATTGGAGTGCACCGATGGTGATCTCTCTCTCCACCCATCTACCTTCCCTCTCAAGCTTGGGTAGGGACTAAACCAACAGTCACTGCCAGCCACCGTACCTCCCCTTATTTCTCTTTCCTTGTGGAGTTTGGGCAGGGACTAAACCAGTAGTAAATGGCCACCATTGTCACCCCTCCTCCTCCTATTTCCCTTTCTGCTAGTAAGCTAGGGTAGGCCAACTCATCGTGTCACTTGCTCTCTACTTGCCTTGGTGAGCTGAGTTGACATAGTGTGCCCCATTATTCCCTTAAGTTTTAACCCTTTATTTTGCCAATCCAAGAAGGATTTTGTTGATCCAAGGTAACCCTCATGATCCTTGTAGTGCAAGGAACAATACCCATCTTCTTATTCATCGATCAAAGAAGAATTGATGATTGCCCATGATCACACCTTCGATTAGATGTCAGATCATCTAATTTGTTATTATCCAATCTTACTTTATGATTTGAACAATCCATTGCAATCCTCATGATGTGTAGATTAAGATTCATATGAAATATCTTGGGTATGGATTATTTTTTGAGATGATCTAGCTAGTATTGATCAATGGATGAGATCAATTGATTCATATCATCCAAATGATTCATTGAATTTGCTTAACCATATTTACTAACATATTCTTTGATCAATGAGCATCAGATTGAGAATTGTGACCAGATCAGTATAGATGGTCTAGATTGGACACCTTTGAGGTGATTGGTTGAAGATCCAGTGACACAAACAGTTAGATATCCTTCAGATTGACTTACATGAGGTAGGATTGTTATCTTAACTAGTTAATTTTATTGATTTGGTGGTGATTAACAAAAATTGTGCATGATTTGCATATAATAGTGCTTGATTAGTTGATTAAATGATAAATTATATGAAATTAACCTAATCTAAGTATGGTAGCTTTAGAATACATTATGGTATGATTAAGAAATGAATTGGATAATCATTGGCAGGCCTAGTTCACTATGATTTGGATTATTAGCCAGCCGAACCGAACCCTAGCTTGAGATCCAATTGCCATGAACCATTGGATAGTGTTGAACACAACTAATTAAGATTTGGAAATGTAATATTTGTCTTATAATTAAGAAACTAATATAGATAGGTAACTTGGATTCTAAGTTGGACCTAGATGTGATGTGTATCTAGGTAGGAGATTGTGGTGGACTAATTTAGGTTGCAGTCTGATTGTGATTTAAGAGGTACAGGTGTGTGGTTCTTTGCTTGAGGTAGGTGATGACAATAAATAATGGGCATGTTTCTATTTTCAAATTACATATTTTTATCGCATCAGCTTAGTATTTTTGAATGAATTCTATGCATATATCATTATACTATGAATCATATTGACATACTTATCTTATTTGTGATTGATGCACATGTACATGATTTCACTAATTATTATTGTTCCATAGACATATTATTTAACTATGATGAGTCATATTTTATATGCAATAGTGAAAATACATGATTTTAGTATGATTTCATGATTGTGAAGTCATTAAATGGTGATTTGATTTACTAGTGCATATTGAGTTGTATGGATGCCTTGTTTTATTGCTTATTTTACTATGAACTTGGTGGAGGAGGCTTGGTGACCGGTCCTTGAGAGGCTAACCTTGGGGTGAGGGGCAGTGCCTTGGGGTGGTGGGCTAGAAATGCTCCTAGATTTCATTATTTCACTCTAGAATTCCATTCTATTTCTCAACCTTGAGTTGTCACATGATTATAGTGTTTTTGTGGATTTATGATGGGGTGTTTCTACCTGATGGATGCTATGCTATGAGAGTTGATAGGGTTGGCCACCCACCCTCTAACTTTGTGATGATGATTATTAGATACCCAGCCCAAAAGGGGGCAAATTCATAAGGAGTGGTATCATGGTTAGTCCACACTACAGATCTGATCTCCCCTATGTGTGACAGACATTTATTCTCCCATTTTGGTATTGATGGGGTGCAGTAGTTGATAGATGCAGGAGTTGGTGATCACTATAGCGTATCGATCCATGTATTTGTTGATAACTGATTGATTCATATTGTGTGGTGAGTGTGTCAGGATAGATATTCCCTATATACCCATGGTGTGATGATGCATGGATGAGTGGTATGAGTACTCATGGATGAGTGAAATAGATGCCACCATGAAGGTTGGCTGATTTTTCTTAGAGAAGATGAGACTAAATCCTTGTATGAGTACAAGGAAGTTCACTTTCATGGAAAATGATGATTCTTAGAGGAAAGAATTAGAATAAAGAGTATAAATTAGTATCTCTAGGTGAGAATCTTGATGTATGATAGAAGATCTATTGACATGGACTTTTTACTAAGAGTTCAAGTTCTAACTTGGACCAGAAATGTCTACCATGTGTAGTGAATTAATAAGATAGAAAGACAGACGAAGTGAATCAAGTAAGATTAAAATGATTTTGATAGATATGACCTTGAAATTATTCATTAGTTAAAGGAAATTGAATGATGAAGGTGGGGACACAAAAAATGTGACTATAAGGATTCTGGTGATGGTCGTTTGAGAGGGTGCGCTCCTCCATTATTGAGACTTTTATCTAGAAAGCTAATGATAATCAATATCTATCTCTTATGAGAAACTGATGATATAGAGAGAGTTGCTACATTTGAGTCTAGAGATGAGATGGTTTAGCCATATTTGAACCGGTTTACATAGCTAAGGAGATTTGCTCCTAACTCTCACCATGTGTAAGGAGGCTTCAACTAGATTTATTGATATGTTAATACCTAGATTGAGGAATTGGGTGATTTTAGCATGCTTCACATCGGTGGCAGAGGTAGCAGACATGATCTTTATGTCAGGAAGGGATTCTCTTAGGACCAAGGCTAACTACAAAGACTTGGACATGTGTAGTTTGAGTCAGCCCACTAAGGGCAAGAGACCCATTTCATCGACACACTTGGAGAAGCCACTAAGTTAGTGGCATTTGAGTGGCCGAGTAGGGATGCAAACATGAGATGTAATACTTGTAAGGGTAGGCACCTTGAACAGCCATGTCCTAACAAGTAGTAGCATCATCAACTGCCATTATAGAGGCAGCCCTATAGATGCTTTGGTTATGGAGGGACATGGCATTTCTTTAGAGACTGTCGAAGAGGACAGTGATTCAGATTGACTAATGATGTGTGCAGGACAGAGATGGTCCCACATATGCAGTGATGAGTTTCTACCATTACCTCAAGGCAAATACAGGCCTCAAATTAGGTGGTGAAAGGTACTTTCCTGATTGTTGATAGGCATGATAGTATCCTCTTTGATCTAGGATACATTTGTCCTTTCATTTCACATGTTTTTGCGTCATGCATGGACATGCTTGTATATGTGTTATCCTTACGGTTGGATGTTACGACACTAGTGAGAAAGTTATTTAGGGCTGCCAAGTACCTTCATGGGGTGTTAGTGGAGATAGCGAGTGAGAGGATGGATACTAATCTCATCCTACTTGATATGATTGATTATGATGTCATCCTCAAGATAGATTGGCTGGTTACTGGGAGACAATTGAGTGCAGTAAGAAGATAGTTACTTCTAATGTACTTGGACATTTAGTGACCTCGTTCCTATGTAGGAAGGGGCATCAGTGAGTTTTGTGTTATCTATGCCATGAAGGCAATGCAGTACTTTTCCAGAGGGTGTCATCTTCCTTATTTGTATGATGGTGGAGGAGATTGACTTCACCATGGACTTGATACTATGTACAATGCCATCCCTAAATTGCCATATAGTGTGGCCCATGCTAAGCTGGAGGAGTTTTAGCTACAAGAGTTAATTGATGATGTTTTAATAGACCTAGTGGGTCTTCATAGACTGCACTAGTCCTCTTCATGAGGTAGAATGATGGATCTTTACAACTATGCATAGATTATCTCCGGTTAGATAGCACCATGGTGAAGAACTAATACCCCTTATTGTGTATTGATGATCTATTTGATCAGTTGTGAATAGTGCAAGTGTTTTATAAGATTTATCTGAGGTTCAGTTATCACCCGCTAAGGATTTGGGAGGAAGATGCCTTTAAGATGACTTTTAGGATTTGTTATGATTACTACGAGTTCTGGGTGATACCAATTGGTGGGACTAATGCACTGACAGTATTTAGGGATATGATGGATTGTGTTTTCAAATGTTATTAGGATGAGTCATGATTGTGTTAGTGGATGATATTCTCGTACTGTCCATGAGTAGAGAGGAGCACTATGAATCCTTATTTATGAGTATCTTACAGAATCATCACTTGTATGTGAATATATGTCAATGTGGGCTATGGTCGAAGTAGGTGAATTTCCTTGACCACAGTACCTCGATTAACAGAGAAATAGTTTATTGAGACTTTGATGGGTTGGGATGAGCCAAAATTGGTGACTGAGGTTGTGACCCCCCAAGTTTTTATAATGCTTCTTAAATACTTTTTGAAATGTGGGGCCCCTTATTTGAAAGTTTCTTTTGAAATTAAAGCAGCAGAAGACTTTGTTCATTGAAAAGTGTTTTTGAAAATCCCGAGTGTCATTTCTATAACAAACACAAGGATTATACAGTAGAATGAGTGTCTCATTCCTACCAAAAATCTGGCAGAGTTTCCTCTATTTTTCGGACATATGCACATTTAATGCATGCATGTGAAATACCTAATAGACAATGCAAATAAGTTTTCATTGTTTCAAAAGAAATACATCCAAGTCATCAAATCCTAGAACTTTTAGTCACAACCACATCACAATAAATGTCACTACATGACATGAATCCCATGCATCAAAGTAAATCTACATACACCTTTTGTATTAACTCATAAATTAAATCCTAAGGTGTAAGGCTCATTCTTCACACACTGAAATCCCAAGTTGCTACAATTACCACTCCATAGGTGGTTTCACGTGCTTGGCTCAACCTATCCATCCTTCTATGCTAGTTCTGCAATCTAAGACATTGTTACAATGTCTCAGCAATATTATTTTGGCATGGATTTTCATGATTTACTTTGCGCAATTATTCGTATCAAAACAAAATCATATTAGCTTAAACACATGCTCAAGTTAAAAACCTAAGTTTCCAATTCATGCATATATGGAATCAATTCATATGTCCTAAGTAGACCAGTTGACAATTCTAATGTATTTCAACATTTGTGAAAGTATCATACATTATTCCTTTTTAGTATGTATCCAAGCAATCCTATGTCATTGTCATTTCATGATTCTTTAGTCATACAAGAACACTTTTTCATACATACCCATAATCATTTAGTTCCATTCATGCATATGATACTTTAATGTTATTCCTTATTCCTTATTCATGCACACATGTATTCATCTCACCTACTTTCTTTATGAGCATTATGCATTTCAAATTCATATATGATTGAGTACATGATCATTCATAACTACTCATGACGCACAATTAATCTAATTCATTTATAAGTCAATCTTTAAAAACATGATCAATCTAAAAGAACTGACATATATACATTGATATGTATATAATGCATCAAATGCATCAGTGAAAATCATCGTCTAAGGATGTAAATGTAGAGAGGAACTATGTTTACATGATTTTATTATAATATGAATAGTCTCAAGAATCTTAAATTCAACAATAACTTGAGTCTAGCATGATTATAACAATGTTTGAAAACATTTAAGTAATGTTAAAGATACAAATTCTCATGAAAACTTCGGTCGATAGACCCTCGAGAATGAAGAACACAATAGGATGCTCATATAAAGAAAACAAATCAAGGTTTTTACCATCATGGTCATTAAATCATGGAGTACTCATGCTTGTGCACAAGGCGACCCTTTTAGTCCTGTCACCAGGACATTGGCACATCACATAATGTACAATGCTCTTGGATAGGGTCCAACACTCCTGGACTATCATTGGGGCTTACAGTTGCTTAGTGAGCACACGCCTCAGGGTCAACCTGCTCGAGCTACAATTGAGTGGTTATCCCTAAATCAAATCAAAACCTCTCAAGACTTATAGTTACTTTGTGAGTGCTTGCCTCAAAATTATCCAAATCAAAACCTCTCAGGACTTACAACTGCTTTGTGAGCACTTGCCTTAAAATCATCTAAATTAAAACCTCTCAGGACATACAGCTGCTCTGTGAGAACTTGCCTTAAAATCATCTGAATCAAAACCTCACAAGACTTACAACTACTCTGGGAACACTTGCCTTAAAATCATCCAAACAAAATACAAAATCCATCTAAATCAAAACCTCTCAGGACTTAGAGTTACTCTATCAGCACTTGCCTTAAAATCATCCAAACAAAACAGAAAATCATCTTCCATCTCAAGTATTACTTGATTCACACAAGAGTTTTAGGTTTCGATGTCATTTCATAGAAAATGATAGATCTCAAGTGATTTTGAAGTTCTAAACACAAAAGAAAAGATCCATTTATGTACCATTCCTACAAGCATCATCATAATTTACAATGAACCTTAACTAATACAATAATCCTTCACATTCCACCATACATTCCCATTTACAAGGGATATAAATAAAGTAGCATTAAATAGCATGATTCACACCATCCCTTAGCATATGTATATACATATTCTTTTACCCTTGTATAAACATGACTGACACAGTTTAGCTTTATATAAGTAGCTACTACAATTT
The DNA here is from genome assembly GCA_035236585.1 of Warburgia ugandensis. NCBI lineage: Eukaryota > Viridiplantae > Streptophyta > Magnoliopsida > Canellales > Canellaceae > Warburgia > Warburgia ugandensis. The sequence continues at coordinate 38,932,913 of CP141134.1, forward strand.
GACAATAAAAAGATACATCTAAAAACATTCAATAGCAAACTTGCATGTATGTCTTGTTACATCTTGTTCATACTCATTTCTAGAAACACGTTATAAGTCATTCTTATCAAGGTCATAAATCAGGTATTAGGACCACCTATTGATTAATTCTGGAAGTTTTTACGTAGATTAGCTAATGTTGCTAATATACTCTAGGCCAAGTGTAACATGCATGCTATTTGAGTTTATATCCCTTTAGGTGTAGTATTTCTTTACTCATTTTCTTAGCATGTAATGGTTTTAGTCTAGTTCTCCTCATGATGTTACCTTTAGGTCACTTTTCTTTAGGATCTGTATTGTTTAGTTAGCTAAGTCATGCCTCCATTGTTTGCATTTTTCTCATGACCAGACACCACCCAAATGGTGCATGATCCTAGGCGTCAAATTGCTAATTTATTTGCTAGAAGTTGTACTCCAAGATAGTCCATTTTTCTATGACATTTGCAAGTGTTTTACCTCTTGAAAGATATCTTACTATGTTTTTTATTTAAACCTAAACAAGCTAGTATTAAAGTGTTGATGTTCTAGTATTCACATGCATCATTGTTTACCCATTTCTCATACTTGAAAGTGCATAAGTTTTCTACAGAAGCAAGCATGTATTTGTTTCAGTTGTATTCCATCTATAGACTTAAGAACTTAGTTACCACTCATCCTTAAGCACGCACGCAGGCACACGTGTACACACATAGACACACCCATCTTTCATTCTTAAACACATCTGATTGAAATGAAGTTATTCATGCTTGAGTTATTCCATGGCCTTTCTTATACATTCCTAAGATATAGTAAAAGCACATCTTTAGTGAAGATAATCAAAGATGACGGTGATACAACATGAAAAGATTACCAATATACTAATGCAATTTACATAATCAATTAACCACTCTACACAGCTACGAGAGAGTGCTACAAGTTTTTAATGTATGGTTCAGTCTTAATGCCTAAATCGATAGTCCTGTTGAATAGTAGCCTATGTTTATATGCTGGCTTTAACTTTTAGAAGTGCCACTAGATATAGGTATGTGTATGTAAGTTCCAGTCCAATAGGGGCAGTTCATACTCTTTCATTCGGGAGCTATAACTAGTCAATAATAGCAATTTCAATTGTGAGTTGAATCATTCAATTTCCAATTTGATAAAGTAAAATGCATCACAAGATGAAGACTAACTTTTACATGCTTTGATTCTACTTAAGATTTACAATAGTAAAAGGAAATCATCATCCCCATCATTTCCTTCTTGTCAAAACATAGCAATGATTAAGTTTTTCTAAGATAGCAATCTTAATCCACCTACCTAATATTGACCATTCTGATTTACCAGTGTTTACTAGTGATTGAGCTGAGCATTGATTTGCAATTTGAACCATTGATCTGAGCTTCTAAACCGTGATATGTCGCTGATCTGAAATTTCTAGTGATAATTTGAAATGCACATTACGCTCAAATTGAAATATAGAAAAAGCTGGAGAAGATAGGTAATGATCTAACCTGCAATCACGTTAATCCATATTTAACAGATCATTAAGAACATCACATCACTATTGGATGGCCATGGATCTGCCCAATCATGGCTGTATGGTATTGCTATGTCAAGATGTCTGTTAGATCAACTCCGACCATCGAATCACTTGAGGGGTTTTGTCCATGATATCAAGAGGAACGTGATGAATGGCTCGGATGACCAATCTGAGTAATTTTCACTACTATGCACATTGTTCCCTAAAACTATTCATCGTTGCCGGGGTTCTTTCGCCAGTGAAGAAAAAGGAAGGTGGGAATAAAGACAGAGAAAGGGGAAGTGGGTTTTGAATGTCGGCAGAAGAAATTAGGGTTTTTTGGGTAGATCTAGGTATGCTGGCAATAGGGACCTAGAAAACTAGGGCATGCTGGAGATGGGGGAAGATTAGTGTGCACATTGCTGCTGATGGGTTTCTGGGAATGGTGGAGATTGGGGGAAGGGTTTCGCACGCGGTGAACAGTGATCACCAATGAGGTTATTAGATTTCTCGTTTTTGTTGCGTTTCGTGGCTGTTGGGTTTCATGGCTTGAGAATAGATTAGAGAAGAAGGAAAAAGGGGTTTTGCACATTATTAATGGAAGATTAGGGTGAAAGGGAGCTTGGAAATAGTAGATCTCAGCAGGGGCTTACCATGGGTGGCCGAAAAGATGCCAAAGAAGAGGGTTTTCTGATTTCCTTATGGTCGTTGAAGGGATGGAGTGGTCGGGGAGAAGGGAAGACAGGTTTTGCTTTGGCAGCAAGGTGGGTGCATTAGGCTTAATGGCATTGCTAGTGATTGGTTGAGGAGAGGGGAAAAGATGAGAGAGAGGAATAGAAGAGAAGAAGGAACACTAGGGTTTTGGTTTATAAGACAGGGGTGCCAATATCAAAATGACACACTTGGCTTTTGGCATTACTAAAATACCCTCTTCATTCAAAACCTCATAACTTCTTCATTTGAACTCTGTTTCTAGCAAAATTAACATCATTGGAATTGTCATGATGTGTAGTTTTCATTTTTGGTGCTTTTAAATCCAAATTTTGAGTTTTCAAGGGAGTTACTTCCTTGAAATTCAATTTCCAAGTAATTCAATTTCTACTTTTATTTTCATTTATAATATGTTATAATTACCTAGATATTACTCAAAAATTTGTGTTTGTTACATAGGCTCATAGTTTTCTTAATGTTATGAACTGCCATTGTTGGTTTCTTGTGTTCGCCAGGATAGCAATAGTATGGATTTGTGGTGATTGTTTTCTTATTATACATATGCAATATTTGAACTTGATTTCTCATTGGATGTGAGGTATGACAATGATGTGTGTTATTGTATGAGACTATTGTCTCACATGTAATCAAAATTTATTCACAAACAGAACATGTTTAGCCGATGAGGGTGGATTAAGAGGGTGACTGATGAGGGCAGGTGTGAGAGGCATTGGTTGGCTTTTAGGTGGCAAACTTAGAGGTGCTCATGGTGTGGTAGTGATTTGGATTGATTTAATCTGGCATAGATTGTCTATTGTTGAGCTAGAATGCTCTAATTTAATTTGGTATAGATTGCCTACTACTGAGTTGGTACGATTTGATTTAATTTGGCATAGAATTTCCCATATTGAGCTAATAGGCTCTCATTCAGATTTAGCATTGATTTTCCTATGGTGAGTTGATATGCTCTAGTATAGATTTTGCATAGATAGCCTATTGAAGGGCTCAAATGCTCTAATTTTTTTTATTGATATGGTGATTTTACTTGTACTCATGTTGTACATAGATAGATTAAATACTTGATGGGAGTTTGGTTGAGCTAATTGCATAATATGTGATTATGAAGTGTTTTAAGTATATTATGACTTGTTTGATTCGAGATGATTTGACGTATATCGATCTATATGATGAGTTATATCTTATAGGATGACATAATATAGGATTGCCTATTCTATGATGCTAATTGACTCGGGAATTATTGACACGATTAGCGTATCTTGTGAGAAAGGGATGCTTTTAGAATCATGTAAAGGATAACGTGAAAAGAATTTCAAGGGTGAAATTCTTAGAAGGGGGAAGAATGTGACAACCCTCAGTTTTGGGTCATTTTTAGTGTATTATATTATATATTAATTGAAATAAAATCAAGAATTTAATTCCATGAAAAATTGAATATAAAGGATGTGACTCCTTTGAAAACTCCAAATTTGAACTCGAAACTATCAAAATAGAATGCATGCATTAATACGATACCAAAGACACTAATTTTGCATCAAATAGAGGTTGGGGTGGAAAGACCAAAAAAAATTTACTAAGTTGAAGGGGCTCAAAATTGCTAATGGAACCCTCTTATTTGTCTATTTGTGGGCTGCAGTAATTAAAAATGGGACAAAATGAGGGGGCAATGACGGGAAGTGAAAATCCAAGCAACCCACCCCCTCCTTTCAACCCCCACACCATCGGAAGCCCCACAATCACTGGCACTGATGCACAGCTCAGTGTTTCTCAGATGTTTCTAGCACTCTTAGATGTTTTCGGCACCGACACGTAGTCCCAGTCTAATCTCATCTTCCCAGGCATTGGCACACAGCTATGCCTTTCGAACTTCTTGGCACGTGTTTCCCCTCTCTCTGATGTGGCACTCCAACTAGAACATGCCTGGAAAAAACCATTTTCCCCTCTTTCATCGGGGCAACCTAGTCTCCTACTTGAGGAAGCTGGTCACACCATGTAATAACCCAAAATTTTAATTCTGGAAAAGACGTAATTTTGTAGAATTATGAAAAAATTGGAAAATTAGGAAATTGAGGATTTGGAAAAATAGGAGATGAAATCATGAGTTAAAACCTTAATGGTTGGAATGTACACAAAAAGTGGAATCCAACACCACTAAGAACGCTAAAATTAGAGACCAAAGGAAAATTAGTTAATTATTTTAATTTATGCATTTAATTAAATGGCAGAAGGGGTTAACAGTAAATATATGTGGGGCCCACAGACTGGGCATGGAAACCCACAAATGAGGCTTTAAAAGCCTTCCTTATTTTCCTGCATGGCCAAAACTCTCTCCCTCAGCTCTCGTGTCATCGATGACATATCACCGAAAAATTGCTCTTTCTCCTCTAAGAGCGCTCTTTTTTCCACTTGCTGTAACGCGCACAACGGATTGTAGCTGTAATTGGTAGGCCTATTTCAAGGTAAGCCTCATCCCCCCTTCCCACGTTCTCCATTACAATATGGTGTGGACTTTTTATGAGTTGTTAATGCTGCAAACAGCGTGGAAAGTCATTTTTTCAGCGATTGCATAAGTTTTACAGTTTTTGAAAATCTAACCCAATGAAACGATCTCAGATGGATGATCTGAACCATTCATCTTGTGCATGGTAATACGGAGAACAAACCCATGAATTTTCATGGTAATCAGAAGACTAAGGACATTGAAAAACTAAGAAAATAGTGAGAGGAAGATTTTTAGAAACTTGATAAAAATAATGTAAAAACAGCAGATAACAATTGAATTCATTGAAGGAGACCTTGAAAATAGAATGTATGCAAAAAATAGAGTGAAACGGTGCAAAAATTGCACCATTTGGACACTTGAGGATCACCAGTGGTGACTGAAAACTGGCCATCGTCTTCAGCAATGGCAGCCTATCGGTCATCATTCCCGATGATGATAGCTTTGGCGGCACGATCACGGAGCAACATGCAGCACGATCGTGACGCAACACATGGTATAACTGAGGTGCGACACATGCATAGCACACACATGTGTGCATGCGGGTGGCACATGCTTAGAGTGCACCCATGAGCAACGCATGCGCGTCGCATGCGTGCACAACTTTTTCTTGATTTTTGGATTTTTCTGGCCTATCCATTCACAAAAAATATGATTTTAGGAGTTATAGAGGTCCAAATCGTGATCCAAAAGAGGCATTGTGATCATCTTGACGACACAGACCTAGATTTAAGATAAAAACCTAGCTTGAAGAACCTTTTAAATGGTTAAACCACTAAATACTATTAGATGACCTAGATCAAGCCAATTAATGTATGATTAGGCCTTAGACCTTGTTGGTATACAGCAAATATGAGATGATCGAGGGGATTAGATGAGTAGATCTCATTGAATTGCTAAGAAAAATGATCTTGACCATTGATCTTGACCGTTAGAGAGCGATCTGACCGTCAGATCAACACGTAATCATAAAGATACATATGAATCACTAAACAAAATAGAAATTTAATGGATCATGACAAAAAGGAGTATGATTGAAATTGAAAATGACATATGGTGGTCTAGATGTTAGGAAGACAAACATCTAGCTCAGGAATGCCCTAATGGAGGGTTAATCAGATGATCTGGGTCATTAATCTAGGATTAACTACCAGATCATGGAGGTTATCACTTGGACCTATTATTTGAGATGTGAGAACACCAAGTGATCGATGACTTATGATGTGACATATATGTTAAGGTGCACAACATGATATAGCTTACGTGCCTAATTGGAGTACCGCGTTATTAAGGTAGGTGATTACATTCTTGATTTTACATGATTTCCTAAATCATGATGTAGTATTTGAAACTTTGAGGTGTAGGTTTTATGCCTTTCCATATTGCATGAGATCATTTTCAGCATGTGTTGTTGATATGCTTGCTGCTTCCTTTATGCATGATTTATGCATTGTTTTTAGTATATTTCTGTTGCATCGACTTGATTATTGAGGATGTTATTCATAAATTTGTGTTGCATGGTGTTGATATATTGAATTACTTACTCGATTTGATTTTATCGAGAATGATTACGCATTATCACGTCTTTAGGAAAATTTCTTTATTCTACATGATTTAGTCATATATCTCAACATATGGCTGATGGTACACTACCATATCTTTGACCTGGTCTTATTGAGACTTTGACATGTGGGAGTTTCTATACCATGTTGATTGGGACAAGTGATCTTGTGATGGGATGCATCCCCTCGTGAGTGCCTGAGTGCCCCGTGGGGGTGAAAGGGTAAAAGTGAGATTGGAATGTGTCTTTCTGTGAGTGCCTGAGTGCTCATGTGAGTAAAAGGGTGAAAGTTGAAATGCATCTTTCTATGAGTGCCTGAGTGCCCCGTTGTGGGTGAAAGGGTGAAAGCGAAAAGTATTGAGAGTTAGCCTCATGTTATCATGAGTGTATTTAAGACACTCATAAGGTTGGACCATATATGATGTTTTGTTGGCTTTGACATGCATGCATGATGTTCCATAGATACCGATTTTCATTGTTTTGACATACATATATTTACATATTTTCTCATGTTATGTATGTCTTGATGCCCAAGATTGATATCGCCTTGTTTATTTCATGGATTTCATATATTGTTCATTATGAATTTTGATGTTTTGTGCATATATACCCTTCTTATGGGAATTTTCATGCTCTTGATATCTTGTGACTTGTGATTTTATATCATTTTTGCAAATTGAATGTAAATCACCTACACGAGCATAGCTTGCTGAGGCATTGCTTTATTTTGCAATGCCTCATATTTAGAGTGCAATAGCCGAAAGGGAAAGCAAGTGGCGTAGCATTGATTTGGGTGAGGACCTGAGGACTGTCCACTTTTAGTATTCAAAGATAGATTAATGTATGTCTCTTACACTTGTATTAGACTTTTGGGACTCTACTTGGATGTTTGTATATTTGGATAGATTGGACCCATACCATTGTGTAGTGTATTTTATTTACAAATGTAGTTGTGGTGGTGATCATGGACTGAACCTGGTGGATTTTAGACTTATATTGTTATTTCCTTTTTCTAGCTTGTGTATTTATCATGGTTTTAAATTGAGCATGCTTAGAGTATCTGGAATTGATTTTATTTATGGTTGCATTTTTGGGATGTGGTTAACCCCTGAGGTTTTCGTTATCAGTTATTTCTTTTAACACTGTGTAAGATTTATAAATCTTGAGTTTTTATTTTCAAGGATCCTGCCTATTTTTCCTATAAACATATTATTATTATTATTATTACGACTTTGGAAAAAAGGTTTAGAAAAACACGGGGTGTCACAGTTTTGGCAGTCTCTCATGGTACCAACCGTTTTCCCTAGGAAATTGGGGAAGAACAAAGTTGTGACCACTGGAGGTATATGGGCGCCGTCAGTGGAAATTGGACAATATTGTTATTATCAGTAGACCCTCTTCGTTACGTGGGTGCTCGCGTGAAGACATGCGGGGACGCATGTCCCCTAAGGGGGAGAGGTGAACCATTGCCGTTGCCAAGATGCCTTGAGGGGGAGGCCCCAAGATAGGTTGAGGGACAAAGGTGGGAGGGACTGAGAGTTAGTCCCACATCGCTAGGGGGAGGAGTTTTGGGCTACTGATAAGGGGGTGGCAGTCACTCATGGTAACAATGCATTTTCCCTGGGAAACTGGGGCAGAACAAAGCTATGACCACAGGCAGTGTATGGGTGCCATCACTGGAAAGCGGACAATATTGTTACTATGGGTAGACCTTGGTCGTTACATACTGGAACCCTTCCTTTTCCATCTCCCCCACCCTCTTTGTTTTCCTCCTTCTAGCCTTGCCCAGAAACCCCAAAACCTTCCCCTTTCTTCCCTTGTTCTTCTCTAACTTGCACACCCACCGGAACTGATACACCTGCATGCATTGATGCCTATCTCTCTCTCCACACAACTATCTTCTGTGTTAAGCTCGGGCAGTGACCAAACCAATAGTCATTGCCACCGACCGTACCTCTCCCTATTTCTCTTTCCTTATTGTGTTTGGGATGTGACTAAATCGGCAATCAATTGCCACCCCCATCACCTCTACTCCCCTTGCTTCCCTTTTCTTTGGTGAGTTAGGGCAGGCTGACTCTTTGTGTCACTCACTTCTAACTCACCTTAGTGAGCTGAGTTGACATAGTGGGCCTCATTACCCCCTTAAGCTTTGACCATTTATTTTTCCTAATCTAAGAAGGATTTCATAGATTTGAGACAACCTTCGTGATCCTTGTAATGCGAATAACAATACCTCTCTTTTTGTTCGTCGATCGGAGATCGGACTATTGATCATGATCAACCCTTCAATTGAATGCTAGATCATTTGATATGTGATGATATAACCTTGCTTTACGATCTGAACAAATCATGGTAATCCTGATGATGCATAGATCAAGATCCATATGAGATATCTTGGATATGTAGTAATTTTTTTGCCGATCTACCACTCTTGATCAATGGCTGAGATCAACAGAGGATTTATGTATGAAATTTGATCAAATTCGATGATCCATATCATCCAAATGATTCATTGAAATTGTTTAACCACATTTACTAATATTTTCTTTGATATGGGATGATCTAATGGAGAATTGTGACCAGATCAATATGAATAGGGCACCTTTAAGGTGATCGGTTGATGATCTAGCAATATAGCCAGCTAGAAGTCCTTAAGATTAACTTACATAAGGTAGGATTATCATCGTAGCAAGTTAATTTTATTCATTTGATAGAGATTAGCAAAAATTGTGCATGATTTGCATATAATAGTGCAGGATTAGTTAATTAAACAATAAATTACCTACAATTGACCTGATTTAAGTATGATAGCTTTGGAATACATTATGACATAATTAAAAAATAAATTGGATAGTCATTGACAGGTCTAGTTTAGTGTGATTTGGATTATTAGCCAACGGCTGAGAACAATTTGATCATGTTGAACACAATGAATTAAGATTTGGAAATATAATATTTGCCTTATAATTAAGAATCAAATATAGATAGATAACTTGGATTCTATGTTGGATCTGGATATGATGTGTATCTAGGTAGTGGGTTTGACACAAACTTATTTAGATTGGACTTTGAGTGTGATTTGAGAGGTATAGACAAGTGGTTGTTCATCCGAGGTAGGTGATGCCAATAAATAATAGGCATATTTCTATTTTGAAATTACAAATTTTCATTGCATCAGCTTAGTACTTATGAATGAATTCTATGCATATATCGTTATACTGTGAATCTTATTAAAATACCTATCTTATGTGTGACTAATGTGGATGTGCATGATTTGATTGATTATTATTGTTCCATGGAAGCATGATTGAACTATGATGATTCATATTTTATATGCAATAGTCAAAATACATGATTTTAGTACGATTTCATGACTATGAAGTCATTAAATGGTGATTTACTTTACTATTGCATATTGAGGTATGTGGACTCCTTGTTTTATAGCTTATTTTACCTTGGACTTAGTAGAGGCATGGTGACTGGTTTTTGAGAGGCTAACCCCTAGATGAGGGGGGCTATGCCTTGGGATGGTGAGCCACCAGTGCTTCTAGATTTCATTATTTTACTAGAGGATTTCATTCTATTTCTCAATCTTGAGTTGTCACATGATTATTGTGTTTTTGTGAATTTATAATGGGTGTTTCTACCTGGTGGGTGCTATGTTAAGAGGGTTGATAGGCTAGACACTTGTCCTATGACTTTGTGATGATGATGATTAGACACCCACTACAAAAGGGGAAAAATTCGTAGGAAGTGGTGTCATGGGTCATCCATACTATGGGTATAATCCCCCCATTCTACATGGACATTTAGTCTCCCATTTTGCTGTTGATGGGGAGCAGTAATTGATAGACCTGGGAGTTAGTTATCATTGTAGGATAGATGTCCATGTATTTCTTGATGATTGATTATTTCATACTATGTAGTGAGCGTGCCGGGATGGATATTCCCTATAAACTCATGGTGTGATGACACGTGGAGGAGTGGAATGAGCACTCGTGACTAGAGATTCTAGTGTATGGGACACTTGCAGGAGCGGTGTGTGAGGGTGCCCTTGTTTATAACATGCACATTTATTGATATATTCCTTGAGCTTTTGATGCTCTTATTAACTTGGTTTTGGTGTATTATGAGCCTTAGAAGCTTAGTTGACTTCGTATGTTTTCAGACATGTGGATGACGTGAGTTATAAGGATTTGATATTGGCATTTTGAATGGCCTGAAAGGCTTTGTTTACTCAGCATGTTTTAGAAACACATAGGTGGCTTGAATGCATTGCCTTGTCTGTAGCATGATTATAAGCTTTCATGCCTTAACTATTGGAGCCGATTTAGTTGGGTTTTTATGCTAATTATGTACTTCATTACTGTCTATTCTCATATTTGAGATCATGCTAGAACTATTTTCATGAGAAAGATATTTATCACATGCCCTGAGTTTTAATACATGACCATTTCATATTGTATTAAATATTTATAAATTACTATCATTATTGTCTTCACCAACACAAGCATAGCTTTCTAAGGCATTGCAATGTTTGTGCAATGCCTTTGACATAGAATAGGTAATGCAAGCATGCATAGAGCAAGTGAGGGCATTGGCGGCCTTCAACGGTGCATAAAGGATATTTCAACAATGTATATGGTTTGTTCAAAACCTTACCATGGATATTATTTATGACACCTTTGTGACATGGATGTATGGATATCATCTAGTTAGATGTGATGGCTAGATTGAGGAATTAGGTGATTTTAGCATGTTCCACAATGCTGGTAGAGGCAGCATACATGACCTTTGTGTTAGGGAGGGATTCTCTCAAGACTAGGGCTAACTACAGAGACTTGTACATGGATAGTTCGAGTCATCCTAGTAAGGGTAAGAGACCCTTTTCATTGACAAGCTTGCAAAGACCACCAAGTTAGCGACATTTGAGTGGGCCGAGTAAGGATGCAAACATGAGGTATAATAATTGCATGGGCAGGCACCTTGGACACCCATGTCCTGGCATGTAGTAGCATCAACATCCACTATTGCAGAGGTAGCCTTTAGATGTTTTGGTTGTGGAGACGCAGGGCATTTCTTTAGAGACTGTCTAAGAGGATAGCAAGTCAGATTGACATGATATTGTGGGCAGGGCAGAGATGGTCCCATATAGGCATCAATGAGTTTCTGTCATTATCTTGATGCAAGTATAAGCCTCAAACTAGGTGGTGAAAGATACTTTCCTGATTGCTGATAGGCATGATAGGATCCTCTTGATCCAAGATCCAATCATTCTTTCATTTCTTATGCTTTTGCATCCTGTATGAACATGCCTATATATGAGTTATCCCTACAGTTGGATGTTATGATACTAATGGGAGAGTTATTTTGGGCTATTAAGTACTTTTAGAGGGTATTAATGGAGATAGTGAGTGAGAGGATGTATACTAATCTCATCCTACTCGATATGATTAATTATGATGTCATCCTCGGGATTGAGTGGTTGACTACTTACTGGGTGACAATTGAGTGCGTTAAGAAGAAAATTACTTTTAGTGTACCTGGACAGCTAGTGACCTTGTTCTTGTGTAGGAAAGGACATGACTGAGGTTTGTATTATCTATGCCATGAAGGCAATGTAGTACTTTTCCAGAGCATATCAACTTCCTCTTTTGTATGATAGTGGAGGATATTGATTTCACTATGTGTAACGACCCGGGTTTTTGAAACACATTTTATAATATATTTTTCAAAGGCAAGGGCGTCCCCTCAGTAAAAAAAATTCGCAAAACAAAGCAGCGAAAATTCTTTTCTTTTTAAACTTGTTTTGAAAACCTAAGTCTCCACTTTATACATAACATCAGTACAATTTGTGCACAAAATAAAATTCCATTGATTCATATGTTTTGGATCACTTAGTTGGATCATGTATTTTGGATCACTTAGTTGGATCATGTATTTTGGATCACTTAGTTGGATTATATGTTTTGGATCATAAGTTTTGGATCACTTGTTTGGATCATGACTATGCTAAGGTACTAAGCATACTGATATAATGAAGGTCTATATTTTTAGACAGATAATCATGTATATCTATACATGAATCTCTAATATATCATTGTATATCCACCTACCTCAAAGTAGTATTTTGATTCATACATCTCTAGTGTATTCTTCCACAATGTCCATCATGGTCTGGATTCATCCATCTGTCAAACCATATGTATAAGGTTATTTCCATATTCAAGTATGTATTCCTATAGATGATACCCTAATTTTCCTTGAATCAAATTTGATCAAGGGTTTGGGATTTTCTATCTATGTTCTTCTACATACGCATACATACTATACAATACCACATTAGTATTTGTTTTTGATCATCCAAGATCCTATGGATCTTGTTTGAGCATCCTTATCTTGATTTCCATTTTTTATCAAGATTAGATGATTTACTACATTTTATGCTCTCATTATTATTACTCAACCAATTAATGTTTTATTGGTTGAGGGTAGCTTATTTCATTCTAAGTCTAGATTGCTCCTCTTATGTCAAATTGGCTAAGGCTTACTAGTTAAATGGTTGAACACAAAGTGGCTACTTCAATCCTCATGTAAGGAGGCATTTAAACCTCACAAACGTCAACAGAAGGTGGGGGGAGAGCATAGCTCTATTAGATAACCCCCTTAACCACTATGTCCATCATTCACTAGCTTGACCCTAACTCAACCTTTCATAAGGTTCCTATGAGCATTTAATCCTAAGTATTCTTTCTAATTGTTTTTAATTAAATCGATGAATTAAAATGTCATTCATGGAGATTTATTATTCTCCTAAGTTGGACCAAGGAATTTATATTCCTTATATTATCCTACTAACTATGGTCCTTACTATCATTAAGTCCATATTATACATTCCCTGTAAATGTCCATTCCTTCTAATTTCATTTAATTACCATTTCAATGAAATTACAATTACTTAAGCATTGAAGCATAAGTTTAAAGCATAAATAACAAGTAACTAAACACTTAAATAAAAAATTAAAAAAATAATTCAACTAAGAAATGAAAGACAATTATCATAATGTTCAATAATTGAAATAGAAATCTAACATGTTATCATGATCCAAGGGTCTTAATTGATCCATAGTCATCCTTCATCTTTTTAAGGTTTAGATCTTGATCTTTCATTTTATTTTAGATCCAACATATTTTATTGATGTAATTTAATTATTAAATCATGGATTTATCTCGTCCATTGATTTGATCTTCCTTGATCTACCCAATCCAGGAGATCTTAGGTTACTTTGTACCATTTAAGGTCATAGATCTTGATCTAGCCCAAATCCACATCATCCATTCATTAAATACCTATGATATTATCTCAAGATCATCATAAAAATACATCCATACTGTCCAATCATCCTGGATCATCTTGATCTAGGAGATACTATTCATTTTTAGGGATTTTAGTAACTCTTAAGGCTAGATCTCTTAATATCTGCCTAATCAATACCATTTAATCAACTTATATTATTTATTATATTATAAAATCATCATCCAAAATGGTATTAGTGGTCTGATCATCCTAGATCTTGTAGATCAAGGATGTTAGTTACTTATCCACTTAATTACAGAAATTTTAATTAATTAAAATTAAAATTTTATAAGTTCAGTCCATTTGGATTATCACAAGGAATCCATCCCAACTTTTTGATCTCAATTTGGATCTCAATTGAGATCGGAATTGAAATTTTATGATTTCAGCCGTTTTTAAGGGCTGAATTTCACCTTACTGTTTTGATCCTTTTTGACTGATATAGAGGCATACAAATTCTACTGTGAACATGTATATTAAGGTTTTTGGATATTCTGAACACATCTATTGGTTCAGATTTCATGTTTGGGGTTATGTGGGCCATGATCCATGATCAATGGCACGGATTTCATCAAAAAGATCACGTAAATACTATTTAAAAACATGATATAATAATTTTAGTGAATTACTAACATCAAAATTATTCCAAATAAAGTTTCTGATCTAAAATTAAAGTTCAATTAAAGTCAGAATTAATATTTCAATATTTTAGCCCGTTTTAAGGGCTGAATTTTATCTTTTCTGTTTTTGATCAATTAATTCATATAGAAGAACATAAATCTGAACATGATCCTAATGTATTAGAGTGTATATGAAGACATCCATTGGTTCAGATTTTTCTTTTAAAGTCATCTGATCCATGATCTATGATCATGGATACTGATTTTCACAAATAACATATATAATCACAACTTGAAACATGGATATAATATATTAAATATCTAGATAAAGTGACAAGGAATCTTTAGAAACTTTTTGATCAAAATCAGAGTTATATCAAGCTCTGAATTGAAGAAATAAAGTTTATAGTTAATTGAATGGACGGACCAGATCCGTTCTAGGTTACAAGTACGGGATGATCACCGTCCCGCGCCTGTTACTGCCTAACCCAGGTATCTAGGCAGGGGTGACCTGCTATAGGCGAGACGGTCCTATCTAGACCATTAGATCGCCTGTGGCTAGATCTCCTCTGTCCGTTAATCATCAAAAGCCCAAATTTCCTCTCCTGGGGTTTTGGGAAACTAGGAAATCATCCAATGGCTCAGAAGATTCATCTGAGCCATCTGTGATGAGATCTCCATTACCCAAGCCGGATCCATCGTCTCTGACAGATTTATAGCTGGGGAGATCTTTTCATAGCCGGAAAACCTTGCTAGCCTACCAAAATTGAAAGTGGGGGTGCCAATGCACCTACCTATGCCAGTATGGAGGGGAGTAGCTCACCGAAGATTGAGAAACCAGCCGGAGAAGAAAAGGAAAACCTTAGACGCCTGATAATGCACACAGGGAGCTATTTGTCCTTTCCCGTTGCCAGAGAATATGGGAAAGCATAGGGTTTTGTAGATCTCCCCATTCTGGAGATGAACAATGGTTCCAAATAACCATTGAACGGTCTGATTGGCCGGAATATCGTGAAGAACACGCTGGAAACGGTAACCCTTACTGGGTTAAATTTCGTTTTCATTTTTTCGGAGATCCAAGAGGTGGATCATCCTCAAATCAAGGAACTTTTGTAAATAGCCCTTGTCCGAACATATCCAATGGTGGAGATGTGGTTTTATCGGTTATAAATTGATGGCTAATTGAAATAGGGTTTCCTAGGAGGAAACCCAGTTCAATCGGGGACGACGCATCCCCGGACGTGCCCGACGTCTCCACTCAGTTTGGAGAGCCTGGTGCGTCTAGGGACATGCCCTGAGTGAAAAAAATAAGAGAAGAAAGAAGAAGAACTTGGGGAAGTTTGGGGAGGTTTCTGGAGCTAAATTCTTGCAGCATAACAGGGGACCTCGTGAATGATTTTTGGAATATTTTTGAGAATTTTTCTGAGGTCTATTTATAATGTTTTGAGTGGTTTTCACAATAACATGCAATAATTATGTTTTCTCCTTTTTATTATTTAATGTATATTAGATTCCCACTACCACCTCCTTCTCTACTAGCAGGTGGTAGTGGTTTGACTAATAATTGCATGTTTTCCAGACTTTGGATCCCTTTGTGGGTCCCTTGTGGGCCCCACATGAGTTTGAAAAGACCAAATTGCCCTTTTATGGAAAAAAATCCATTTTATTCTCCCGAGCTCGGAATTGAGTGTACTTAGTGGCGTTGGATTCTTATTTTTGAGTAAATTCCAGATTTTGAGGTCTCAAGTCTTGGTTATTTTTGAAATTACCATATTGCCCTTTCATTCATTAAAATGAAGAAAAATACAGATTTTTCATCCGTATTCAGAAATTGTCATGCTTACAGTCATTTTGAAGCGTTCGTCGCATATGTTTTCAATTATACATCTCTCATACCTTGATTCCGCTTCTATGAGAAGTGCATATTTTATAACCTTAATATTCCAGCCTAATTTTCATTGAAATTCTTAATTTCAATATTTATTTAATTTCATTTTCAAAAATTAGGGGTGTTACACTATGGACTTGATACTAGGTATAATGCCCATACCTAGACTACCATACAAGGTGACCTAAGCTGGGTTGGAGGGGTTTCTACTATAGGAGTTAGTTGACAAGGTTTTAGTAGACCTAGTGGGTCTTCATAGCATGCACTAGTCCTCTTCATAAGGAAGAAGGATGGATCTTTATTGCAATGCATAGATTATCTCTAGTTACATTGCACCACCATGAAGAACCGATATCCCCTATCATGTATTGATGATATATTTGATCAGCTGTGAATAGTGCAGGTGTTTTACAAGATTTATTTGAGGTTCGGTTATCACCAGTTGAGCATTTGGGAGGAAGATGTCTTTAAGATGAGTTTTAGGACTTGTTATGATTATTATGAGTTCTAGGCAATACTAATTGGTGGGACAAATGCACTGATAGAATTGAGGGATATGATGGACTAGGTTTTCAATGTTATTTGGATGAGTTATGATTGAGTTAGTGGATGATATTCTCATATACACCATGAATAGAGAGAAGCATTAGGAATCCTTGTGCATTATTTTGAGAATCTTACAGACACATCACTTGTTTGTGAATATCTGTCAGTGTGGTTTATGGTAGAAGCAAGTGAATTTCCTTGACCATGATTCCTCGATTAACAGAGACGAAGTTTATTAAGACTATGATGGGTTGGGATGAGCCCAAATTGGTCATTGAGCTTCATCATTTCCTTAGTCTTGTTAGCTTCCATCGTTGGCTTATTGTGTTTTCCAGGATTGCAATGGTATGGTTTTGTGGTGATTGTTTTTTTACTATACATATGCAATATTTAAACTTGATTTCTCACTAGATGTGAGGTATGATGGTGATGTGTGTTATTGCATGAGACTATTTTCTCTTGTGTAATCAAAATTTATTCACAAATAAACAAGTGTGTAGTTGATGAGGGCGGCCTAAGAGGGTGATTGATGAGGGCCAATGCGAGAGGCACTATGGTAGGCTTCTAGATGCTTAAGGCGTGGCAGTGATTTGGACTAATTTGATTTGGCATAGATTGCCTATTGTTTAGCTGGTATGCCCTTATTAGATTTGGCATAGAATTTCTTGTAGTGAGTTGATGTGCTCTCATGCAAATTTAGCATTGATTTGCCTCCTGTGAGCTGATATATGATGGTATAGATTTGGAATAGATTGCCTATTGAATAGTTGAAATGCTCTAATTTTTTTTATTGATATGATGATTTTACGTACTAATGTTGTACATAGACTAAATCCTAGATGGGAGTTTGGTTATGCTAATTGCATTATATTTGATTATGACGCGCATAAGTATATTACCTGTTTTTTTATTTGAGATGATTTAACTTATAACCTTCTATACGATGAGTTGATATCTGATAGGATGACATAATATAGAATTGTCTATTCTATAATGCTGAATGACTCTGGAATTATTGAAATGATTAGTGTATCTTGCCAGAAGGGGATGCTTTTAAAATCGTTTATATGATAATGTGGAAAGAATTTTGAGGCTGAAATTCCCATAAAGAGGAAGAATGTAACAACCCTCAATTTTGGGTCATTTTATGTGTATCATGTTATATTTTAATTGAATTAAAATAAAAAATTTAATTGTGTGAAAAATTGAATATCAAGTATGTGACTCTTTTAAAAACTCCAAATTTGAATTTGAAACTTAAAAAATGGAATGTAAGCATCAATATGATTCCAACAACACTAATTTTGCATGAAACAGATATCAAGGTGGAAAAAACAAATGTTTTTACTAATTTGGAAGGGGTCAAAAATTTATAATGGCACCCCATGTTTTGTATGTTTGTGGGATGTAGTAATTGAAAATAGGACAAAACAAGGGGGGACGCTGTGAAGAGAAAATCCTAGCAACCCACTCTCTTCGTTTGACCTCCCCACCATTGGAATCACCTCCATCACCAGCACCAACATGTAGTCCCATGTCATTCGGATCTATCTGGCATCGGTGCATAGCCCTAATTTGATCTCCCCTTCCCCAACACTAGTGCGTAGCTATGCCATTCAGACTTCCTGACACCTGTTTCCCCTCTCTCTAATGTGGCAGTCCACCTACAACCCACTTGATAGAAACCCTTTTCCCCTCTTTCACCAGTGCAGCATAATCTCTTTCCTAATCAAACCAACAATGTCGAGAACCCTTCCTCTTCCTTCTCTCCCCTGCCCTCTTTGTCTTCCTCCTTCCAACCTAACCGAAAAACCCTAAACCCTTCCCCTTTCTTCCCTTGTACTTCTTTAGCTTGTGCATGCACCAGTGCTGACATGCCAACACACACAAATGCCTCTCTTTCTCATCTCCCATCTATCTTCCTTATCAAGCCTAAGTGATGACCAAACCAGTAGTCACTATCAACCACCAAACCTCCCGCTATTTCTCTTTCCCTATTGAGTTCAAGAGGTGAACCAACCAGTAGTTGATGGCTAGCATTGTCACCCCTCCTCCTATTTTTCCTTTCCTTTAGCGAGTTAGGGCAGGTCGACTCGCCATGTCACTTACTCCTGGCTCGCCTTGCGAGCTAAGTTGACATAATGGGCCCCATCACCCCCTTTAGCTTTGACTCCTTATTCTTCCCAATCTAAGAAGGATTTCACAAATCTAAGATAATCCTCAGGATCATTGGAATGCAAGGAACAATAATCATCTTCTTGTTCATTCATTGGAAAAGATCCAACTGTTGATTATGATCAAACCTTTGATTGGATGTTAGATCATTGACCTGTGATGTTCCGACCTTACTTTACAATTTGAACATTCCATTAAGATCCTCATGACATATAAATCTAGATTCATATGAGATATCTTAAATTTGGAGATTTTTTTAGACAATCTAGGCAATTTTGATCAATGGCTAAGATTAACTAAGAATTTAGCTATGAAATTTGATGATCCATACAATCCAAATGATTCATTGAAATTGTTTAACCATATTTACTAACATATTCTTTGATGTGGGATGATTAAGGGGAGAATTGTGCCTAGATTAGTATGGATAGTCTAGATCGAGCACCTTTGAGGTGATCAGTTGATAATCCTATGACACAGACAGCTAGATATCCTTTAGATTGACTTACATGAGGTAGGACTATCATCCTAACTAGTTAATTTTATTGATTTGGTAGTGATTAGCAAAAATTATGTAGAATTTGCATACAATAGTTCTCATTTAGTTGATTAAATGATAAATTAACTAAAATTGACCTGATACGAGTATGATAGCTTTGGAATACATTGGGATATGATTAAGAAATAAATTGGATAGTCATTGGTGGCTTGTTCAGTGTGATTTGAATTATTAGCTAATCAGGGTAGACCCTAACTTAAGATCCAATGGCTGCGAACCATTAGGGCATTTTGAACATAATAAATTAATATTTGGAAATATAATATTTGATATAATTAAGAATCTAAAAAAGATAGGTAACTTGGATTCTAAGTTGGACCTGTGATGTTCCGACCTTACTTTACAATTTGAACATTCCATTAAGATCCTCATGACATATAAATCTAAATTCATATGAGATATCTTAAATTTGGAGATTTTTTTAGACAATCTAGGCAATTTTGATCAATGGCTAAGATTAACTAAGAATTTAGCTATGAAATTTGATGATCCATACAATCCAAATGATTCATTGAAATTGTTTAACCATATTTACTAACATATTCTTTGATGTGGGATGATTAAGGGGAGAATTGTGCCTAGATTAGTATGGATAGTCTAGATCGAGCACCTTTGAGGTGATCAGTTGATAATCCTATGACACGACAGACTAGATATCCTTTAGATTGACTTACATGAGGTAGGACTATCATCCTAACTAGTTAATTTTATTGATTTGGTAGTGATTAGCAAAAATTATGTAGAATTTGCATACAATAGTTCTCATTTAGTTGATTAAATGATAAATTAACTAAAATTGACCTGATTCGAGTATGATAGCTTTGGAATACATTGGGATATGATTAAGAAATAAATTGGATAGTCATTGGTGGCTTGTTCAGTGTGATTTGAATTATTAGCTAATCAGGGTAGACCCTAACTTAAGATCCAATGGCTGCGAACCATTAGGGCATTTTGAACATAATAAATTAATATTTGGAAATATAATATTTGATATAATTAAGAATCTAAAAAAGATAGGTAACTTGGATTCTAAGTTGGACCTGTGATGTTCCGACCTTACTTTACAATTTGAACATTCCATTAAGATCCTCATGACATATAAATCTAGATTCATATGAGATATCTTAAATTTGGAGATTTTTTTAGACAATCTAGGCAATTTTGTTCAATGGCTAAGATTAACTAAGAATTTAGCTATGAAATTTGATGATCCATACAATCCAAATGATTCATTGAAATTGTTTAACCATATTTACTAACATATTCTTTGATGTGGGATGATTAAGGGGAGAATTGTGCCTAGATTAGTATGGATAGTCTAGATCGAGCACCTTTGAGGTGATCAGTTGATAATCCTATGACACAGACAGCTAGATATCCTTTAGATTGACTTACATGAGGTAGGACTATCATCCTAACTAGTTAATTTTATTGATTTGGTAGTGATTAGCAAAAATTATGTAGAATTTGCATACAATAGTTCTCATTTAGTTGATTAAATGATAAATTAACTAAAATTGACCTGATTCGAGTATGATAGCTTTGGAATACATTGGGATATGATTAAGAAATAAATTGGATAGTCATTGGTGGCTTGTTCAGTGTGATTTGAATTATTAGCTAATCAGGGTAGACCCTAACTTAAGATCCAATGGCTGTGAACCATTAGGGCATTTTGAACATAATAAATTAATATTTGGAAATATAATATTTGATATAATTAAGAATATAAAAAAGATAGGTAACTTGGATTCTAAGTTGGACCTGTGATGTTCCGACCTTACTTTACAATTTGAACATTCCATTAAGATCCTCATGACATATAAATCTAAATTCATATGAGATATCTTAAATTTGGAGATTTTTTTAGACAATCTAGGCAATTTTGATCAATGGCTAAGATTAACTAAGAATTTAGCTATGAAATTTGATGATCCATACAATCCAAATGATTCATTGAAATTGTTTAACCATATTTACTAACATATTCTTTGATGTGGGATGATTAAGGGGAGAATTGTGCCTAGATTAGTATGGATAGTCTAGATCGAGCACCTTTGAGGTGATCAGTTGATAATCCTATGACACAGACAGCTAGATATCCTTTAGATTGACTTACATGAGGTAGGACTATCATCCTAACTAGTTAATTTTATTGATTTGGTAGTGATTAGCAAAAATTATGTAGAATTTGCATACAATAGTTCTCATTTAGTTGATTAAATGATAAATTAACTAAAATTGACCTGATTCGAGTATGATAGCTTTGGAATACATTGGGATATGATTAAGAAATAAATTGGATAGTCATTGGTGGCTTGTTCAGTGTGATTTGAATTATTAGCTAATCAGGGTAGACCCTAACTTAAGATCCAATGGCTGCGAACCATTAGGGCATTTTGAACATAATAAATTAATATTTGGAAATATAATATTTGATATAATTAAGAATCTAAAAAAGATAGGTAACTTGGATTCTAAGTTGGACCTGTGATGTTCCGACCTTACTTTACAATTTGAACATTCCATTAAGATCCTCATGACATATAAATCTAGATTCATATGAGATATCTTAAATTTGGAGATTTTTTTAGACAATCTAGGCAATTTTGTTCAATGGCTAAGATTAACTAAGAATTTAGCTATGAAATTTGATGATCCATACAATCCAAATGATTCATTGAAATTGTTTAACCATATTTACTAACATATTCTTTGATGTGGGATGATTAAGGGAGAATTGTGCCTAGATTAGTATGGATAGTCTAGATCGAGCACCTTTGAGGTGATCAGTTGATAATCCTATGACACAGACAGCTAGATATCCTTTAGATTGACTTACATGAGGTAGGACTATCATCCTAACTAGTTAATTTTATTGATTTGGTAGTGATTAGCAAAAATTATGTAGAATTTGCATACAATAGTTCTCATTTAGTTGATTAAATGATAAATTAACTAAAATTGACCTGATTCGAGTATGATAGCTTTGGAATACATTGGGATATGATTAAGAAATAAATTGGATAGTCATTGGTGGCTTGTTCAGTGTGATTTGAATTATTAGCTAATCAGGGTACACCCTAACTTAAGATCCAATGGCTGTGAACCATTAGGGCATTTTGAACATAATAAATTAATATTTGGAAATATAATATTTGATATAATTAAGAATATAAAAAAGATAGGTAACTTGGATTCTAAGTTGGACCTGTGATGTTCCGACCTTACTTTACAATTTGAACATTCCATTAAGATCCTCATGACATATAAATCTAAATTCATATGAGATATCTTAAATTTGGAGATTTTTTTAGACAATCTAGGCAATTTTGATCAATGGCTAAGATTAACTAAGAATTTAGCTATGAAATTTGATGATCCATACAATCCAAATGATTCATTGAAATTGTTTAACCATATTTACTAACATATTCTTTGATGTGGGATGATTAAGGGGAGAATTGTGCCTAGATTAGTATGGATAGTCTAGATCGAGCACCTTTGAGGTGATCAGTTGATAATCCTATGACACAGACAGCTAGATATCCTTTAGATTGACTTACATGAGGTAGGACTATCATCCTAACTAGTTAATTTTATTGATTTGGTAGTGATTAGCAAAAATTATGTAGAATTTGCATACAATAGTTCTCATTTAGTTGATTAAATGATAAATTAACTAAAATTGACCTGATTCGAGTATGATAGCTTTGGAATACATTGGGATATGATTAAGAAATAAATTGGATAGTCATTGGTGGCTTGTTCAGTGTGATTTGAATTATTAGCTAATCAGGGTAGACCCTAACTTAAGATCCAATGGCTGCGAACCATTAGGGCATTTTGAACATAATAAATTAATATTTGGAAATATAATATTTGATATAATTAAGAATCTAAAAAAGATAGGTAACTTGGATTCTAAGTTGGACCTGGATGTGATGTGTATCCAGGTAGTGGAACTATGGCAGACTAACTTAGACTGGAGTCTGACTGTGATTTGAGGGGTACAAGGTTCTTTGGTTAAGTTAGGTGATGACAATAAAAAAATGGGCATGTTTCTATTTTTGAAATTATAGATTTCTATTGGATCAACTTAGTATTTATAAATGAATCCTATGCATATGTCATTATACTTTGAATCTTATAAAAATACCTATCTTATTTGTGACTGATGTGAATGTGCATGAGTTTATAAATTATTATTGTTCCACGGACACATGGTTTAACTATGATGAGTCTTATTTTATACACGATAGTGAAAATACATGATTTTGGTATGATTTTAGGACTTGTGAACACCTTATTTATCACTAGTTTTAGTGTGGACTTAGTAGAGGAGGCTTGGTGGCTGGTCCTTGAGAGGCTAACCCTAGGATGAGGGGTAGTTCCTTAGGATGGCTAGCCCTAGGTGCTCTTGATTATCATTTGGAGGCTTAGTGGCTAGTCCTTAAAAGGCTAACCCCTAGATGAGGGGCAATTCTTTGAGATGGTGAGCCATAGGCACTCCTAGATTTCATTATTTCATTAAAGGAATCATTCTATTTCTTGACCTTGAGTTGTTGTGTTATTTTTGTGTTTTTGTAGATTTATGATAGGTGTTTCTACCTAGTGGATGCTATGCTACGAGGGTTGATATGATTGGTCACCCACCCTCTAAATTTGTGTTGATGATTAGACACCTATCCCAAAATGCTGCAATTTTGTAGGGAGTGTTATCATGGGAATTCCACGCTACAAGTCTGATTCCCCCCATGCTCGACGAATGTTTAGTCTCCCATTTTGGTGTTGACAGGGAGTGACAATTGATAGACCTGGGAGTTGGTTTGCTGCAGCATAGTAGTCCATGTATTTCTTAATGATTGATTGTATCAAATTACAGGATGAGCATGCTAGGATGGATATTCCCTATATACCCATGGCGTGACAATGCGTGGAGGAGTGGTATGAGTGTTCACGACCTTAAATTCAAGTGTTTGGGACACTTACAGGAACCATGTGTGAGGGTGCCCTTGTTTATGACTTGCACATTCATTGATATATTTTTCGAGCTTTTGGTTGTCTATATTGACATGTTTTATGCCTTAGAAGCTTAGTTAATTTAGCACGTTTTTTTATATGTAGTTGGTGTGAGCTACATCGATTTGATATTGGCATTTTGATGAGCTTTAAGAGGCTTTGTTTACTCGATATATTTTTGAAACACGTAGGTGGGTTGGTGCATTGTCTTTTTTTTAACATGATTATGTGCTTTGATGCCTTGGCTATTACCATAGATTTAGTTAGTTTTTTATGCTAATTATGATATACTTCATCACTATCTATTCTCATATTTGAGATCGTGCTAGAACTATTTTCACAAGGAAGATATTTATCACATGCCCTGAGATTTAATACACGATCATTTAATATTGTATTAAATATTTATAAATTACTATCATTATTGTCTTCACCAACACAAGCATAGCTTGTTGAGGCATTGCAATGTTTTTACAATGCATCATACATAAAGAGAGACAGTAGGTAATGCAAGCATGCACAGAGCAAGTGAGGGAATATGCGGCCTTTGGCGGTGCATATAGGAGATTTCAATGATGTATATGGTTTGTTCAAGACCTTACCTTGAATATTATTTATAGACTACATATGTGCATGATTAGCACTTTTGTGACATGGATGTATGGATATCATCTGGTTGGATGTGATGGCTATGTATGGATAGACCCTAGGTAGCATTGTTGTTTCTTTTTTATTTTTTTACTCTACTGTTGAGGTATATGGTTTTATCCAAAATGTGTGTGATCTAGATAGATGGATAGGGAGGTTGAGTCTCCAAATTTTGTATTTATGTTTATTCTATTTATCAGGTGTTGTCAAATAGCATGCATTAAATGCGTTGATAAAAAATACAAAGGTGACTCTGTCCGATTTTCAGTAGAATTGAGAAGATCATTTCACCATTAAATCCATGTTTTGTGGCTCATATGATTCTCAAAGTTCTAAAATGTATGCTCTTTATTCAAATTTTTTATTTTGCATTTAATTTTAAAATTGAAAAATATAACTAGGGATCCTGAATTTTTAAAAATTGTTATTTATATGTTGTGTAAAACTTGGGGTGCCACAATAGTGTACCATGAGATTTATGTTTTGTGATACTATATGTGATGATATTGTTGACCATCCCTAGATGTGTACTCATGACCAACCGATTGATGTGCTCACTGGGGTGCATATGTGCATATGATGATATTGTTGGTTTAGGATTGTATATGTTTGTGGTTTAGCCAATTACTACTTTAATAGTTTGAGGATCTCATGAAATTTGATTTATCAAGTTAGATGGGGAATCTTTTGCATACTTTAAAAGTTATGGGCACATGTGATTTTATGATGTGTTGTATATTACGATTTATATGAGATTACCATGAGGATTTGATCATTTAAAAAGATACATTAAAAGTCGTGCATGTTTTATGTTGATATTATTTGAAATGTTTTAGCATAAAATTGTATATTACAATTAACATGTGGTTTCAAATTATATTTCCTATCTCTGATTTGTTCATTCTATTCTTTAGAATTGCATGAAAATTGAATTATAATATTGTTTAGAATTGGATTTCAAAAATTGGTATAGTAAATGTGAAATTACTTACATAGGTGCAAGCTTGCTGAGATATTTTAAATTTGTTTACAATATCTCAAGACTTTGAAGAATTAGACTTTAGGCAGAGCAATTCAAGGTGGATGCAAATTTTGAATGGAGACAAAGGTTCAAGAAACTATATAAGCAATGTAAGTATATGACTTATCTTTTCTGGATATATATATATATATATATATGTAATTATTATAGTTGGACTATGAGTTATGACTGGTTAGATCTGGGATGTATGTATTTTTATTTTTATTTTAAGAAAGGAGGAAATAGAGTTTTTTTTATCTTATTTCTTGGAAGTAAATGACTCTTGGGGTTTTCAAAAATGATTTTTAAAGATAAAGATTCTTCTACTACATTATTTTTTTTTACAAAATTCACATGAAAGATTACACAACAAACCTTAATTGTACTTATTAAAATTGTCTTTCCACAAGAATCCGTTGTAGTGGTGGGAATTTTTCCACTAGGTCGCTTTCCTTCCATGTCCTAATTTTTTCAAAAGTAATTAGCTTATTTTCCATCTCATCAACTACCTTATTATCTTTCATTTACATATGGCTCAATTCTAGCTTCTAAAACATTTTCTAGTAAAGTTGAACACCCTTCTCTTAATCTACCTAATCTTAAGTCCCTTGAAACCCCCCACTTCTTATTTGTTTTTTTTAATGCTAATATGAATAATAAACTATCCCCTTCTTCCAATTTCAAATTTTTTATATCTTGAGGCATGTTGGCTCATAACCTATGGTCCTAAGATCAAAACCTGGCTCTAATACCAAAATGTAAGACTCATATTTTTTTAGTAAATATTAAAGAAATTTTCATACTTATAATTTAACAAAAACATGAATATTATATCTCACTCTCACTATATTTATATTTGGAGAAAATTTGATCTTTTCAAACGGGGTGAAAATGTGAAGTTTTGCAACTCAAAAATTCCAATTTACATCCCAATCTTATGTCCATTACTTAGAGGGGCATTTTAGAGATATTGGTCACCGACTGTAAGTTTCTTCTACTTAAAGTTTGAGAAGAGTTCTCTTGTCTTTATGATGTGATAGTGGCAATACAGTCTAGCAACCAAGAGTTTTAATCAGATCCCACCAAAATCACCTCTGTTATCATACAAATGTTGTGTTTGCCTTTGGACCTGCCATCATTATTGGGATCTTTGTCCCCACCCTTTCCTTTCATAGTGCAATTGGTTTTCACACGAATTAATTGGCCATAAACTTAGTATGATTTGATTCTCTTTCCTTTATTAGATAGAGGGTTTCCTTTATTAGTTCCCAAAATTGATTACTTCTTACTGGTTTACATGAGAAGAACTTTCAATATCCTTTCAATATTTTCTTTGTGCCTCTACCCCCAGCATGGTCACAAGACTATCCATTGTCACTTTAGTCCCTAAGAAACTTATAAATATAATAGTGGAATCCCAAGAAGCTAGAAGTTGTTGAGGACTATTGAAACATGCAACTTGTGAGGAATTGGGTGTCCTTGTAGACTTCAGGCATGATATTCACATAATTGTTTTCTTTCATCTCCCTGCCATTGTATTTCTCAATTAAGAGAGAGATGTAAGATTCAAAATACTCCTATATTGTGTATCTAGAGCCTTATACTAGGCAAAGGCAATGAGCTGGTCTTCAAACAAAATCTCTATATCCAACTCCATAAAGGTTAACATAATCAATTTTGTTTTCTTATAATCTTCTTGAAACTTCTCATGCATGTAGTGTTGGGTGGTAGTAGCACACCAAAATCTCTATATCCGACTCCATAAAGGTTAACATAATCAAATTTTTTTCTTCTTATAATCTTCTTGAAACTTCTCATACATGTAGTGTTGGGTGGTAGTATCACACCAAAATCACCTTTGTTCTCATACATGTAGTGTTGGGTGGATTTGCCATATTCCATCTCTTCTACATGAGAAAGTTGATTCCACTTAACTTCTAAGGTATGCTGAGTTTTGAAGCAATTATCCTAGTGGTTATTATGTTTTCTTTTTACAAAGCAAGACTTAGATAATTCTATGCATTTAAATAACCTACACCTTTGTAAAAGTATTTTCTTTAGTGTGTCTATATAGGTGTACACATGCAAAGAAATCAAATTACAATATTCTAACATTCAATTACAAGAATATAATTTTCAATTAACATCTAGAAAACAAAATCAACCATCTAGATACAATGATTCAAGAATAGCACATAAAATAAAAAAATCACATCTGTGAATCATTAAGAACTTACAACTCCTACTAGATATCATAATTCAATGTCTTGTTAATTATAATTATATAGCATATCCATAATCTATACTTAGTGTAATTTACACTAATTACCTAAGTTTTAGAAACTAGAAAAGATAACCTAGGAGATGCAAGATATTTCAACGATATGAATCCTAAAATGCACTTAGTTAAAACATAATTTAAGGAAAATTATCATTTATAACTTTAAAATCTTTTGCATCTTGCTTTAAATATAATAAAAGAACTAGTAAGAAGAATTACCCAATAATTTGTGAAATTTAAACCAATTTCCTAATTTGTTAATGTTGAACATAGAATTGAACTATATTCTAAAATATTATCTAGAGAAGTTCTAATCTACTAGTGAGCAATCTTGAACAATCACATCTCAATTATTAGTTCACTTGAGTAGGCAATTCTAGCACTAAATCACATAATCATATAAACTAGGTTGACAAGATGACAAGGTGGACTTAAATTATAGCAATTAATGTTTCAAAATGTATGCATATAAGTATAAGAGTTAAAATAGTCCCAAAATACAAGATGCAAGTTACTAGCAAATGATAACATAAACTTAACAAAATTAAGGAATTTTACATATAAAACTTATTTCTAGTAGATATATATATATTTATATATTAACATAACATACATAACTCTATATTTAGCATGTTTTTATCCCCAAAATTCACTTAATTGTCACTCATAAGGGTTAATTCTACAATCTTGTAGGTCTAGGGTACAAAGAAAAAAAAGAAAAGAAAAATTATCAATTTTACCCCTTAAAGAGAAATTTCACCTTGCAAGCTACATCATGGTTTACAGATACTAAAAATGAAGTCTTAGAGGTTCAGAATAATCATTGGATGCCACTGTCAAAGTCAAAGAAGTCAAGAACCCCTTGTACAACTCTTACTCAAACGAGGGTAAAGAGGTGACAAACTCTCCATGCATGAATTTTGTCATCTTAAGAAGCTTATGAGAGAAGTTTAATTCACATACAATGGTATCATGGACAATGAAAGATTTTCAGAAGTAAAAGAAGAAGGGGACACACATGAAGACTTTTAGCTTATTTTCTCTCTCCTATTGAACCAAAAGAAGAAAACCATTCAATGATTGGATGTCTTATCCATGTAAGGGTGGTGAGGTGCTTGGTCCCATGTAAATTACATGAAAACATTCAAAGGAATCAAGGCCACTCATTCAAAGGAAATCCAATCCAACAATGGAGATAAAATGAAGCTTAAGGAAGATTTACATGTCACAATGGGATCCCATCCATCCAAGTAAGAGTAAGCATGATCTAAGGGCTAGGTATGATGTATTGGAAAGATAAAAAAACCTAGTCACCTTTTCCATTTGAAAAGTCAACCCACAACCCTAGTTAAAAGAAGATCTCAACTACCAATTCTCATATTATCTTAGGGTTTCCAAAAACATCACATACACCCATTTGAATTCCACACTCCACCCTTTTTTAGACTTTCTAATTTTGAATCCCACTTGATTCTCATTCTTGCTCTTTTCTTCCCATTTATTTCTTTTTTCACTTATTCCTTCGCTCTCCACAAAGTTATTTCCCTTTATTTTCAACATACCACCTTCCAATTTCCACCCCAAATCTCACATGGAAAAAGACTCCTCCCTCCCCACCAGCCATCTTCTAATTTTGATCCCACCTCCTCCATTCGTTCTTGAGCTATCTCCTTCCCTTCCCTTCCCTTTCTATTTCTTTCATTTCCTACTTATTCTTTTTATTTAGCATGCTTATTTGTTTCTTACTCCTTCCCATTCCTTCTTATTTCTTTACATTCTCCTCTCCCACACTTCCATATGAAAATCAATCCCCCCCCATCCAGCCATTCATTCAAATCTAATTAAGGTGGTTTGATCTCAACCATTCAAGCATCATGATTCACTTTAAAATTTATAAATAGAGTTGTTTTGAATGAGGTAAGAACCTTTCAACTTTCCCTTGAGTTCAAGGATAAAGTTAGGAGAAATAGAGGGAAAAAGACCAACCTTGCCAAAGATCCCTTCAAGCTTCTATGTTCAAATCCTTTGGAGATAAAGGCAGGCCTCAACCTATTCCAATTCCTTGCTTATTTTTTCTTTTTCACTTCTATCTTCATTCACTTCCATTCATCATACTCTAGAATACACTTAGGATTTTGGTAGATAACTCATATGTAGCACAAATATTCATATTCCCTTAGTTTGCATGCATGGTATTGTTTTAGATTTTACTTAATTTTTCATGCTAATTTCTCACTTTTCCTTTCTTTGTAATTCATGTATAGCACACCAGTTTCCTTCGTCTTAGATTAGGGTAAGTGCATGCCCATATTTTCTTTCCATTAACTTAATTTATATTCATTAAACACTTAGGTTTTGCATGCATACCTTCCAATTTGAATGGATGAGTCTTGTTTTAGTTTAGATTCTTGGTCATTTTTGCATCACAATTAGGTTGCATTCATGCTAGTTTCATGAGTGAATTTTTTTTCCTTAGGTTATGTTTCACTATGTATATCATGTTTGTAGCATAGCTTTCTGTTTAGCTTCTCTACTTGTCATGTTTTAAGCACTTTCCTAATTTAGAAGTAGGGTAGTTTCTAATTTTAGATTTCATGTTTAGATGATAGATTCCTTACTTTTTAGTTTTAATAACTTTTCATTTTTGTTTTGATACATCTTAGGATTATGTTAGAAATATTTTAGGACCATTTTAGAAACTTGTTGCATGATAGATTCTTGATTTAGCTCTTTCCTAGTTTAAAAACATGCACTTCCTGATTTAGAAACTCATGATTAGCTTAGTTTGACATAGTTTAACTTTCTAGTTTCCTTTGTTTACATTCTAAAATTAGTTTAGAAACTCCATACATGTTAGTTACTTAGATGTAGAATGCATTCCTCATTAGGATTCCTTGCATAGCATCATAATTTCATGCATTATAGTTGCATCATATGCATACACACTTGCATAATTGCATGCATGGAACTTTCCAAGCTAGGATTGCATTCATCTTTTTCTCTTCCATCTTTCACTCTCATTTCCCTTCACCAAACACCCTCTTATCATCTTTCTATTATCATTCACTTTCTATTTCCATGCAACACACACCCACTTTCTAATTTTAGATTGCATGCATAATTTATGTTAGTTAGTTCATGCATCATTCTTCTTCTTCTTTTTATTTCTTTTTATGGAGTTGGAATAAGAAGGAAAGGATTCTTATGTCTTCTTATGACAATAAGGGGACTTTCTACTTTCTTAAGTAAGTTTGAAGAAACATCCAAATCCATCTATAAAGCCACCTAGATTTCTAGCGAAGGGATTCATGTTGAAGGGTAAGATTGCACCATGTATCTATTCCTTGCTTCATCTCCTAATGTTGGAATTGGTGAGTCCTAAAAGAAAGCCACTATATTCCCTTCATTTTTTTTTTATTCTTTTTCATGTTTAAGGTAGGAAGCCTCTTCTATGGTTCAACCTAACTTAAAGACGAATGACCTCTCACCTTCGGTCTTTCTATGTCCTTGAAGATATCAATGCCATATCTTTTTTAACTTCCATTTTATCATCTTCTTTTTTCTCGAGGTGGTGATTATTTGGGAAAGCTGTTACACTTCTCTTTTCTTGGGTTTCCTAATACTTCATTCTAAATATCATTGGATGGAATTTGTTTTGGGTTTGTGGCATGTTGGGTTAAGGAGATGAGAAAATCTTGATAGTAATCTTAGTGTATTTTGGGTTGAAGAAAAGAGTACCATATCCAATTGTGTGACATAACATGAGGGCCCTACAAGAGAAGTCAAGCCCATATTTAGAAGACTTTTACTTGCTTTCTTTATTTATGTTCTTTTCATTGCTTGTGTAACAAAATCCTTGTAATCTTTCCATTAAAGAAATATCTCTTTCCTTTTCTTAGTTAAGTTGTTTTCTTACTTTAATTCTTAGTTAGTGATAGTTTTAGCAAGATTCCTTGCTTATTTCCTTACTTTAATTTGACAATCTTTAGCTTCCTTAATTGCCTTCTTTTTAATTTAGCATTTACTTTCTAAGTGCTTAGTTAATTTAGTTGCTTCCATCTTAGTTAGTTGTTTCCTTTTTAGTTAGTCCCTTATCCTTTCATTTATTTACTTGTTTTATTTCTTTACTTTCATTGTCATTAGTTTTAGTTAGAAAATTGTCCTTGTTTTGAATGCTTGTCTAGGTTCAAGTAAGTTGACCTAAATTCTATTGAACTCCTTTTATCAAAGTGTCTTCATGAGATCGACCAGTATTTACTAATTCTATACTCTAGTAGAGCAAT
Organism: Warburgia ugandensis; assembly: GCA_035236585.1. Taxonomy (NCBI): domain Eukaryota; kingdom Viridiplantae; phylum Streptophyta; class Magnoliopsida; order Canellales; family Canellaceae; genus Warburgia; species Warburgia ugandensis. The sequence continues at coordinate 38,965,646 of CP141134.1, forward strand.
GCACTTGAAGAATTTATTAAAATACATAAAAAAAAATTTCACATCGTTGGTGGGGACTAGGAACATGTTTTAATTAAAGTTAGGTTGTAATGCTTTACCATTAGTCCTAAATTAGGATTGCATGTAGTTGCATTTGCATACATTCCTTATTCCTATGAATTTGATACTTCCTATCTCATTCATGTAGGAATTTCTATGCATATAAAGGTTCAGAGGAAGAATTTAGGATATTTTTCTATTAATTTTTCATTTCAAATAATTTTAGTTAGGACAAAATTGCATTTTTTATACGTGAGTCATTTATTTTAAATTAAGGGTTGTAATAATATAAATCAAGGGTGGCCATCCTAACCTAGAAGAGGAGGTGGCTTGTAAATGGACCCACCCTTATATGTGTAGACTATTTTGTGGACCCCATAGTGAGCTATCCAAACTTCTTTCCATTCCCTATATTAATTGTATTTGAATGTTACTATAGAGCATATATAAAGCATTTTATTACTTGTTGCATTCTAGGGTTTGCATTAGATTTACTACTTTTCTTACATATTAAGGCACATTCACATTCTTTAAGTTGTACATATGTTGACCAAACTGCATGGGAATGCTAAAATGACATAGTAAGGGCACTCACCCCTACAAGATTAAGGGTGAATTTGATCACAATCCCTTGGCCCACCTAAGTTAAACATCATGTTAAGCATAACCCTAGCCTCAACATTTAATTTAAAATCAACTTAGAAGATACTTATAGTAGCTGATGAGCTCATAGGATCCTCTTAGAAGGAGGTGACCTGTTGCCATTCTAGTGGCCCCTACTTGATCAGCTACGTTTGGTATTTAAATGATTAGCTGCAAGCATATTTTATGAATTAAATCACTTGTGACTAAGGAGAATGTGCAATGATTGATTAAGATTGAGATCTAACTGGTAAGTAGTAGGGTTAACCTGAAAGAGAGGAGGAGCTACCTAGGGTTAGAAATAATTTAAAGCTTCTCATGTAGAGAAATTCAAGATAAAAATCCTTTCAGATTGTTGCTTAGGGTTAGGAAAATCTATTGTCCTTGTTTGTTTATTTGTTTATTTCAGCATTTAGGTTGCATTATCTAATTTAAGTCTCCCCTAGACTAGGTAGAAAATAAAAATAAAAAAGAAGAAAAAGAAGGGTCTCTTTTGTTGTATACAACGACTTAGCTTCGTTGTGTATAAACAAAAGTCCATTGCACCATCCATTTGCGTATGCATGATCATTGATCATTTAATCCTGATCTAGTACCATTAGCTCTGGAGATCAAATAGTCTATTAGGTAAGGCCAAAGGATTGTAGAAGATCAAGAGATCCTTGCCATAGAAATGGTCGACGAAGTAGTAAAAGTGAAATCATTGAAAGATTATTCCATACCTTTCCAATTTAACTCACCTCAGGTATAGCTCTACCTACAATAAATGTAGATCATTTTGTGTTGAAATGAGGAGCTATTCAACTCTTACCTAATTTCTATGGGTGGGTTGGACAAGGAGGACCCATACCACATGTCAAGGATTTCCTTGGCATTTGTTCTACCTTCAAGTACCACAATTTCTTAGATGACTATATTATGTTAAGATTATTTTCATTTTCTCTTAAGGATAAGCTAAGGCATGACTCAACTCTCTAGAAGTAGGGTCCATCACCACATGGGATCAATTATGTAGAAAATTCCTAACTAAGTTTTTCATGGTCCACAGAACCTGAAGCACAAAATTATAAATTTTCAACCAAAAGAGGAAGAACATTTCTATGAAAGCTGGGAGTGTTAGAAGATGTTGCTTTTAAAATGTCCATACCATGGATTTGAAAAGTGGTAGTAGGTTCATCATTTTTACTAAGGTTTGACAGTGTAGAATTGATGTATGATAGATGTTGGGGCTTTCATAATTAAAAGTAATGTGGAAGCTTGGAATTTCTTCAAAACATTTACTAGAATTCCCAGCCATGGGAGTGCTCTACCCAAATGGAAAGAAATTCACTACCACAAACAAATGGTGAGTTTTATGAAGTAGGGGTTACTCTAGATCTCCTTTGCAACCTCAATCCAAGGTATGTTTGATTTGTTCTAATCCAAATCACTCTACTCCATTGTCTCCATTTGGCTCTAGTTTCCCCAAGCCCTTTCCACAGAAGGTGACCACTATGAATGCCTAACACTAACCTAGCAACAATAGCCCTTATTTGGAAACCTATAAACTTGGATGGGATGGGTATCCTAACTTCTCATCTTGGAAGAATAATCATCGAGGGGCCCATTGGAAAATCCCCCTCAACAACCTTTTTTCAGGAAGAACATGCCTCAGAAACAATAGTGGCCTCCACATCTTTCATCCTAGTAAAGGAAACAATCTTTGGAGGTGATGTTAAATAACTTTATGCAAGGAACTTTGCAATTTCAAAATGAACAAAACAATTTTAGAATGAAACAAAATCAACCTTGCAATCCAACTTGTAGTCTAATGCAAATTTAGAATATTAGATGGGTCAGCTATCTATTGCTCTCCAAGTAAGGAAAAATGAAAGTTCTCTAGTTAGCCAATGTAGTGCTAAATCCCAAGGCTAAGTATGTGATTAGTTCTACATCTTCTAATCAAGCCAAATCTATCAAAACCCATAAGAGTAGAAGATAAGTAGAAAATTAGGTGTGCCAGGCTTGGACAACCCAACTATAGGAGTCATTTATATCATATGGTATATATAGTTGTAGTTTTAACATTATTCATTTATTTTAAGGCTATATCAACAAGATCAATGCACTATCACAAGAGTGTTGGTAAAATCTTTCTAACCCTTATCTCTGAACTTGGTTGTTTCATTTGTCCACATGCTTTTATTTGAAAACATTGGGGAAAATGTTTAATTTAAGTTTGGGGTAGAGTATTCAAATTTTGAAGTGCCCATAGTTTTTCTTAGTCATTTTTTAGTCCTTTCATTTGAATTTGTAAGAAAAAATTAGAAACACTTCAAAAAAGTTGATAAAAACTTGTGAAAACTTCCTTTATAAGGATAAGAATTTGATTTTTTTAATTATTCACGTTATCTTTTGATCTTTATATTATTAATATACATACGAATTGGAAACATTTCAAAAAAGTTGATAATAACTTATGAAAAGTTCCTTTATAAGGATAAGAATTTGGTTTTTTCAATTATTCATGTTATCTTTTGATCTTCAGCTTATCACTATATTTGTATTCAATTAGTTTATCTTTTTAGTATTTTTGAAAAGTGTTCCATGAAAAGTTAAACTCAAAATAATTATTGCACAAAATAGCTATATATATATATAGTTTAAGTTGAAAGTAAAATGTAACGAAAAGATCTTGAAGAAGATAAGTGAAGATTTATAACCCATGTGAGCTTTAGAGACACTCTTTTTTTTTTATAGAGTTATGCATAAATTCAAAGGTTTTTTTAGTGGACAAAAATTTCTTAGTTGGCCTCTTTATTCTTCATTTTGATTAACTATTGAGAAAACATCTGATAGACTATATCATTTATTTCTTGAGTTTATGGTCATTTTTAAGTCATATGAAACATAGGAAATGATAGAGGCCATCCTTGGTAAACCTAAAGTTATTTTTAGCCTTCCTAAATTATTTTTCACTAGTTAACCCTTTGAGCCTTTATAATAAGGTTTTCCTTTGTGAACCCAGTGACCATTACCCTTTTGAAACCCTATAATATATCCATTAACCAACAAACTTGCAAGTATGTAAAGATGGTTGAAGAGTTATCTATAGGAAAGTATGAGCAATATAAGTCAAGAGATGAACAAAAGGGCTGGAAAAAAAAAAAATTCAAAGAAAGGCTATATATCAAAGTGGAAAAAATGAAGAAAAATGAGAAAAGAAAAAGATAGCCAATAAAAAAGGAAATTTTCATCTATATGGTTATAAAAGAAAGTTGTGAATATATCTTAGAAGACCTTTACATATCTTTCAAGACAATTATACTCATTCTTTTAACCCTTATCTAAGTCTATGTCTGGTCCTAATGAAAGTCCTAACTTGATCTTAAGAGATGTATGACTTGGATATGATTATGAATGAATAGAGATTTTTTAGAGTATAATGCTTCTAATAGTTGATATCCTTTCATGAGACCATTATCATGCTTTCTATGTTATCATTCTTCTATATGGATTATGTGAGAATTTGGCCTTGAAGAACACTATTCTACTCATATATTGAAGGGAGAATTAACCCTTTTTAAGTAACTTTCCTATGCTTTCCAAGAATATCCCTTGAGATTTGAAGTTAAAAAGTACATTTCGATGGTAGAATTTTGAATTGTTAGTCATTTCCATTAGCATGCTATAGTTAATTGTTAACATAAGCTAAAAATAAGATAATTCTTTGAGAAAAATGAAGGACTTCCATAAGATTTTTGAAAATATTTACGAGTATCATTTATGGAAACCTCTATGAGACTACAACTTGTCTATTAGGGCTAACCTAGGGTTTTAAAGGTTTTTTACATATGCTAAATGCAGATGAAAGCACCAATGAAAGTGGTTAGGATTTGCTTATTGATTTCTTCTTTTCACTTTTGTAGTTTGCTTGAGGACTAATAGAATCTAAGTTTGTAGGTATTTGATATATATATATATAGAAATATTAAATAAATACCTCTATATTTATCATGTTCTAACCTTAGACATCACTTAATCATCACTAATTAGGATTAATTTTACAATCTTATAGGTTTAGGGTAGAAATGAAAAACATACAAAATTGCCAATTTTATCCTTAAAAAAGCAATTTCACCTTTCAAGCTACATCATTAGTTGCACTTGCCAAAACTGAAGCCTTGAAGGTTCAAAATGATCATTAGGTGTCATTGTCAAAGTCAAAGAGGTCAAAAGACCTATGTATAACTCCTATTGAAATTAGGGTGAAAAGATAACAAACTCTCCTTGCATGAATTGATGCATGCATTTCACCACTTTAAGAAGCTTATAGGATAAGTTCAATTCTCATACAATGGGATCATATAGATTGACAACTTTTCAGAAATAAAAGAATAATGAGACCCACATAAAGACTTTTTTCTTATTTTCTCTCTCCTACTCAACTGAAAGAAGAAAATCATCTAATAATTTGATCTTATCCATGCAAGGGTGGTGAAGTAATTGGTCCTGCATAAATGACATGATAAAATCTCCAAGGAATTAAGGCCATCTCTTCAAGGGCAATCCAATCCAACATTGGAGACAAAATGAAGATCAATGAAGATTTGCATTTCATAATGGGATCCAATCCATAAAAGTAAGACTAACCATGATCTAAGGGCTGGAAATGAAGTATTGGAAGATCAAAACCCTAACCACCTTTTCCATGTTGAAAACTCAACCCAAAACAAGTTTAGAGAGTTAGGTAGCATTTAAAAGCCCTCAGGAGAACACAAGAGCCAGCCTTAGATGCACTAGTTGATGATCAGGGTCCAAGAGGGGATCACTCCTAAGTTCTCAAGTAGGGATGGGTTAGAGGTAGTAGAGTCCTAGATTTATGATGTAGAGAGGATATTGTTCACTATGGCTGTTCAAGAGGAGAGATAGGTGGTGGTGGCCACTTTTGTTCTAATAGGAGAAGCAGCGATGTGGTGGTCTACTACCTAGAGGAACTACTTTGAGTGCAATGACATGATTGCATGGGACTATTTCAAGATTGTCTTCATGGATAGATTCTTTCCTCATGTGCAAGACAAGATAGATCTTGAGTTTATGAGTCTAGTGTATGGCAGCAAGATAGTTTGCACAATATTAGGTAGACTTTGCATGTCTATTGCGATTTGTGTCTAATGTCTATAGTTCTGAGTAGAAGGCAGCCTAGAAATTTGTTAGAGGGTTGAACTTCGATCTGAAGAGCTGCATTTTGACATCCTAGCCTCCCACTATAGCTAAAGTAGTGGAACTTGCTTTAATATTGGAGTGAGAGTTAAGAGATTCAAGGAAGGACATGTGCAAGAATAGTGGCCCTAATACAAATGTAACAGTTGATAAGAATAGAACGTTGTTGTGAGAAATACATTCGCATGGCCTTTAGGTGCACAATTTAGGAAGAAGGATGAAAGTCAAGGGAAGTGCTAGACGTGCCAATACTTCCATTCTGGCAGACCTTGCCTTGTTATCATTGGTAGGTGTTTCTGGTGTGGCTAATAGTGACATCATATCAGAGATTGTCCACAAACTAGGAGAGGCCCACTCCCCCCTGAATGTCAGGATGCAGTCCCCAAGAGCTAAGGGAGAGTTTTTGCAATTATTCATACCTCCAGCATGGTAGTTGAGGAACTCTTTTGATTTATGATAGACATGCACGTGTTCAAATTGATCTAGGTGCTACACATTCCTCTATTTCTAGCCATTTTGCACCTAATGTTGATGTTACTGATAGTAGACTGGGTTTTTACTTAGATGTCAATACTCCAATGAGCGAGTCTTTAGTTACTTTGGAATTTTTACATGACAGTCCCATAGTTGTGGCAGATAGGAGACTTACTACTAACCTGATCATTCTAGTGTTGGATGGCTTTGATGTCATCTAGGGGATGGATTGGTTAGCAGAGCATGATGCAATTATAGACTGTAGAAGGAAGTGTGATGCTTTGTGGGACAAGCTAAGCGGCACTGGTATTCCAGGGCTGACTTAACACCACTAGCATTAGGATCATCTCTATGATTCAGGCAGAGTGCTTTTTAGGTGTATTTAGCCTATAGTGTGGTATGAGAAGTCTAGACCCCAGATAGAAGACATTGATAGTATGCAGGATTTTTAGGACATAATTCTCGAGGAGTTTCTTGGTTTACTGCCGAAGTGAGAGATGGAGTTTGTGATCGAGTTGCTACCTAATGTAGCTCCCGTCTATAAGGCTCCTTACCATATGGCACCCATAGAGTTGAAGGAGCTAAAGACTTAGCTTCAAGAGTTGTTAGATAAGGGCTTTATAGGTCTAAGTGTATTGCCTTGGGGAACCATGGTGCTGTTTGTAAAGAAGAAAGATGGGTCACTACAAATTCAAATTGATTATAGATAGTTGACTGGGGTCATATTAAATAACAAGCACCCCTTTCCTTGTATTGACAACTAGTTCAACCAGTTGTAGTCAGCGAAGGTGTTCTCTGAGGTTAATTTCAGGACTAGATACCATTAGCTTAGCATATGAGATGAGACCTAAAAATAGCCTTCAAGACTTGATATGGTCACTACGAGTTCTTAGTGATACTATTTGGGTTGACTAATGCACCCGTAGCCTTTATGGACTTGATAAACCAAGTATTCAGGGATATCTAGACAAGTTTGTCTTTATTTTTATTGATGATATCCTCATTTACTTTGTCACTGTAGAGGAGCATAGAAGAGTTATAGTAACTTGAGGAGAGGGGACTTAAGACTTCCAAGTTGGTGATCATGTCTTCTTAAAGGTCTCACCAACCAAAGGAGTAATGAGATTTGTTCTCAAGGGCAAGTTGAACCCTAGATATGTGGGGTCATTTCAGGTTTTGGAGAGAATTGGTGGAGTAGCCTATCAACTCGCACTACCTCCTCAGTTATCAAAGGTTCATGTAGTATTGCATGTATTGATGTTGAGGGAGTACGAGTCTGATTCCACGCACATCATGGATCCGGTATCGGCTGTTATTGTTTTAAATAAAATCACAACCATATGAATTTGTGATAATAAATTCACGTGATGGAGGTCGATCCTATGAGGAATCAAACTATTTGTATGATTAGTGGATCCTTACTTAAACTAAATTTAGTCAAGATAATGAGATTTTAAAACTAAACTAAGAATGGAATCTTAACATAAATTGAAAACATGGAATATGGAAATATGCTAAAAGGAAACAATAATGTGGAAACTTTCCTAAAAAAACACTTTTTAAAAATAATACTTTCCTAAAACAACAATTAGAAACTTTTCTAAAAACTAAAATTAGAAGTTTCCTAAAACTATTCTAAAATTCAAATACACTCAAGCAATAATCAAATAAACCTAAACATAGCCTAAACTAATATGCAAAACTAGAATGAAGTGTCTGCATAAATTCTAACCTAAAACGATGGAAACTAAGACAACATGAAGTGTATGAAACTAATCTAGAATGGTGCATGTAGTTCCAAAGTGTAAAACTAATCTAAAATGAATGTGATATCAATATCTAGAATAAAGTGCAGGGATGGAGCATGAACTAAGATAAGAATGAAATAAGCAATTAATCCAATGAAACAACATTCAAGACCATGTACATGACCCTTGGGATGTGCGCATGGTTCTTGAATGTGATGTGAATGCAATTAACCTAGAATGGAACACAAGGAATCTAAATATGGAAAAACATTGTAACAACCATGAAAAACCAAATTAAAAGCACATGAAACAGCCATGGGCAATAAGATTTAAATCACATAAACATTCATGGAAAGAGACTTCAACCATGAATCAACTTCACTCTTTGTTAAAGGTAATTCAAGTACATGTATGGTGGGCACACTTCATGGATGGTGCACAATCAAAACTCCAAGACATTCAATTTTCTAACAATTAAAACTTAAGCATGCATGTAACCCAATAAAGATCTAAGGAAAATAATAGAGAAAAAGAAAGTAAGAGATAAATATGAATTTAAGGAGATTCAAAGGCAAAGAATTTGATCTAATAGTTAATACTCTCTTGGCTATCAATTCAAGAGAGTTTTTAATAAGCCAAATTTTTAAAAGCTTATTTTGTGTAATATATTGGAAAGAAAGTATAAATACATTAAATATTGAAATATGAAATAGAATGGATGCTAGGCTGAGATCAATAGTTCAAACATTGAGATATGAAATAGACTATCTATAAATTAGAGATTAATAGGAATTGAAGTCAATTAGACAATCTTGACTATTGATCTTTAATTAAAGGCCAAGATTTGATATTATGAGACAAATAAGGAGGAATACCTATGATCATAATGTAGTAAAAGCAGGATCACCATGTTAATGGGGATCAAAAGCTAAATAAATCATAATTAAGAAATCATATATAAGAGAATGACATTGTAATGTACATGTTCTGACAGAGATGCTGAGTGGTACAAACTGAGCTTATTTAACATTCCAATGATTGGGATATCCATGATCGAGGTAGGTATTTTTAACATCTATTTACATTCAATTTTTGAGCATGCCATCACCTTTGCTAAAATATGTAGATTTTAAATAATCAAATCATACCAAGCATTGACTATCATGCATTTGATTTGAGATTACTTGACTACCATAAAACTGATATCTTGTCATGTTCTATTACTTTAGCTTTTAAAGAATGTAATAGCTACAAATGAGGTATGTGAGTTATATATATGGCTTCATACTCATGATGCATACTTTTGGCTTGAAAATGAAAATAATGATGTCCATTCCATTAAATTTAGTTGTATGTATTTAAAGAATTTGATTATTCTTGAAATTTTATCAATCCCATGCTTTGAGATGAGTTACAAAAATGCATGACTTTGCATGACACATATGTTATATGCTTAATGACATTTGGATTGAGATATATGTTTGTTTAGGAAAATGAGCCTAGTGGACACTATTCTAAGAGGTTGTACGGGTTTGACCTCCCACCCTCTAACCACCAAAGGTGGTAGGTATCTGTGCCCAAAGAGGCACCTATTTTTATCGATGGTTGTGGTAGGGAAACGACTACTAGAGGTGTTCACGGTTCTCTTTTTGTGACATATCCATAGTCGCCATGGAGATTATGGTGGCTGGCCTCTAAATACCGAAGACACACGATTCAATGCCCTAATCATGACCATAGTGTTCCATGAGATTTCTATTTTATGATACCATGTATGATGAGATCGTTGACTGTCTTTAGATGAGTACTCATGACCAACCGGTTGATGTATTTGCTGAGGTGCATATGTGCACATGATGATATTGTCAATTTAGGATTGCTATCGTTTGTCATTTAACTGATTACTTTTTTAATATTTTGAGGATCTTACAAAATTGATTTATCAAGTTAGAATGCGGATCTTTCACATAGTTTAAAAGTTATGTATATATGTGACTTTATGATATATTATATGTCATGATTTATGTGAAAATACCATGAAGACTTGATCATTTGAAAAATATATATTCAAGGTTGTGCATGTTTTATGTTGACATTATCTGAAAGATTTTAGCATGAAACTATATACTATAATTGACATGTAGTTTCAAATTATGTTTAATGTCTTTGATTTGATCATTATATTCTTTAAAACTATATGAAAAATGATTTGGAATATTGTTATGAATTGTATTTCAAAATTGGTACAATAGATGTGAAACTATCTACACAAGCACAATCTTACTGAGATATTGTAAACAATTTACAATATCTCAGGACTGCAAAAAATTTGACTTGAGGCAGAGCAACTCGAGGTGGATGCAAATTTGGATGAAGACCATGGAGTAATAAACTGTATAAACAAATTAAGTGTATGCCTTATTTTTTCTACACATGTACATGTAATTAGTATAGTTGGAGTGGAGATATGACTGGTTAGATTTACGGTATATTTATGTCTATTTTAATTATATAATAAAAATTTATAGTTATTTTGTTTTCTTGAAGATAAATGACACTTAGGATTTCAAAAATTGAATTTAAAAGAAAAGATTCTTCTCTAGCATTGTTTTTAGAAATTTATTTTCAAGTAGGGACCCATCCTGCATTAGGAATTAGCTTTGTATTTAAAAATGCATATAAAAACTTGAGTCATCACCATAAGTATCAGAGCTTAGGTTTATCCTTTCATGGCTAGTCATACATGTCCAAAAGTCATATATGATTAGAATAATTAAGTATAAATTGTCTAAATATGAGATTTAGAGATGACTAGTGTAGGAAATGGTATTGAATGATAAAGAGATAAATAATATGTAAGTTTGCACAAAAATAGTTGGATTTGACAAATACATAGCTGTTAGAAGACGTGAACCCTACACAAATCAAGTCTAAATTACTTATGGTCTTAGAAGTCATTAGTAGTGGAGTAAACAAGGAAACTATTAACCCTTGTAGGTATATAAATATATAATCCTACGAGATTAATATAATTATAAGAGTGAAGAATGAGAATATAAGATCATACCAATGATATCTTTAGTACATAACTCCAACTTATGCTAGATCTATTGAATTGATAATCCTAGAGAACTTAGCCCAATCCTGGATGAATTACATGGAACATTTGTGAGAATCAATTGTTATCTTATAATAAAAACAAGGGTATAATAGAATAGACCAAAATAATAATAATTATAGTAAATGAGATTTTATGTAGTTAGGAGGATCATGACACAAGTAGGAAAATGTTAGTTGGATGCAAAAGACTAAATTTGAGTGATACTACAAGAAATTTGATGAGTGCATCATTATTAGAAGATTTTGATGACATCCTACTTGAGAATATTTGATCAGTGATGATAAATTGATCATGGAATTTAGCCATGAAAAAGAATGATCTTATAAGGTAGAGAAGCATAGAGTAGAGGCAATAGAGTAAAAAAAAAGAGTCAATGAATTACTTAAGATATTATAAAGATTCAGTGGAAACATGAACATTTAAGGATTTAGATGCTTTTATTAAAGAAGTCCAAAATTATTTGGAAGTATGCAATTCATAATATTCATTGACCAAAAGTGTAGAGTGGTGTCTATTAAGTACAACAAATTAAGTGAAGAGATTAATCTAAATGCATCAAGAAGAAGGATTTTATTTCAAGGAAACATAAGATGTAAGTCATCATATTTTGCTTACATTGAATAGTTGAAGCAAGAAAATCACAAATTCAACATAGATAAGGAAAATAGACATAGATTAATTCAAAATAAGATATGAAGGATCTTTAATTTTTTGCCAAATTGAGATATGAACTAGTCAAATTGAAAGATTAAACATGATCAAGTTAGTTGTTTTTATTAGAAAAGGATATACATGAAGTAAAATAGGTTTGTACAGTTGATTTTGAAAGCAATAGATTGCTAAAACTAAGGATAGATAGTGTAATTGAAAGAATTTTCAAAATTTTCATGAAAGAATTGTGTTCAATAAGTAATGAAACTCCAAAATCTAGTTTTACCTTCAAAATAAATGAATAAACAAAGAAATAAATAAATTTCTTATTGTAGGATGCTTATCTGTCGATCATTGAAATTAGATTTCATTAGAAACATTGTTTCTACCAAGAGACAATGGATATTCTCATCACAACAAGATGAGTTGATAATCCTTGACCAGAGTTGTGATTGAAGAATGTTCCAATATATGGCAAGAAAAGAGAAAAACATGCTTATTGTGAGGTAAAAAGAAGTAGCTTGATATAGGAAAATTGATAATGAGGGCAAAGCACTAAATGCAAATGTGGCAGTAACATCCATCATTTAAACACTTTAGACACAGATAGATAAGGTTGGGATAAGAACTTTGATTGAGGAATCGAGTCTCATATGAGAAGTAGAAGATAGTACTCGAATAAATTGGAGATTGTAGTGTCAACAAAGGTTAAAAACATATATGTGTGTGTGTGTGCGCGCATGTGTGTGTGTGACGACCTGGGTTTTTTCTCGTGCATTTTTTTAAATGCAATATCTAATTCCTAAGGCAGGATGCATCCCTATTTGAAAACCATTTTATAAAAACCATGCAATGCAGCGGAAAATCTTTTGTTTTAAACTTATTTTGAAAACCCCGAGTGTCATTTGCTTGCACAACAACCAAAGTAGTTTTTGAAAAACTTCAAAAATCATAAATGTTTTCCCAGGTCTATCCAGTCACAGCTCACAGCCCAACTATAATTAAATACAAATACATGTCTAAAAGGGTAGAGTGTTTACCCTAGTATCATCTTGTATGCTCATCCTTCTTAGATTGTCATCAAAATCTTCTCAAAGTCTACCTTTTACATCCCCTATCATACTCATATCATATCCTTGTGATAGTGTACTCATATTCTGATATTCTTTATGATGGTAAGATAGCCATCTAGGTTCTTCGATTTTCTTATCTTTGGTGAGATTGATCTCTTACAGGTCAGAACTATCTACTAAATAAGTTCACTAACATCTTCATTCATCATTCTCATCATAATAGGATCCTTATATGAGATTTCATCTTTGCACCACTGCACAACAATCCTTATTTCCTATGATTTTGATAGGATTCAAGCAATCCAATATCTAAGTATTTGCTAGACCCATCTTCCTTTTCACCTATTTGTTTATGGTGAAATGCCTTGAGCATTAATATTGTAATCCTCAAATAGAAGCAGTCATCTCTACTACTTCTATTTATACTACTTCTTCTTAATTTTCTCTATTGTATATGACCCTTGGACATGCTGGATTGGCTATGAAAGGATAAAACCTGGGCCCTAATACCAACTGTGACAACCCGGATTTTTTCTCATGCATTTTTTAAATGCAATATCTAATTCCTAAGGCGGGATGCATCCCTATTTGAAAACCATTTTATAAAAACCATGCAATGCAGCGGAAAATATTTTGTTTTAAACTTATTTTGAAAACCCTAAGTGTCAGTTTCTTGCACAACAACCAAAGTAGTTTTTGAAAAACTTCAGAAGTCATAAATGTTTTCCCAAGTCTATCCAGTCACAGCTCACAGCCCAACTGTCATTAAATACAAATACATGTCCAAAGGGTAGAGTGTTTACTTACATGTATGATTGTCTCCTTTTGATATACTTGTTCATAACACTAACATAGGCGTCCTCTACTTGTGGATGGAACTATCCTGAAAAATTTTAAGGATAGGGTGAGTATATACTATACTCAGTAGGAGTCTATCACTACTAGTTTTACAATGCATGCTATGTTTAAAAATCGTATGCTCTTTAAAACATGTGCATGTTCGAACAATCGTGGTCAATATCGATATTAAAAACAACTATCGAATTGGAATACTGATGACTTAAAGAAATAGCATAATCCAAGTCTAAAGTATCATACATTATAAACATATTGATATGAATAAGATGCTCAACTGAATCCAACTCATGGATATATGGTATGGTCGATCAACCTCATATCATGCCATATGCAATGCAAGTAAATCCTCAAACCATAGGGCCCAACTATGCCCACAACCTCACGGCCGTGTGGTCCCCAGGTACTTGAGGACACAGCGTCATAGCCTCCACGGGGCATATGACACATTGACCCAATGCCGTGACACCAGTGGTAGCCCTCTGTACCACATGCAGTCGACGTAGGGACATGCCCTTTTTGGGCGTGGTACCCATTCCACCTAATAGTGGTAGAGGTTGGAGGCCAACCCAGACCTCTCGGCATAGTGCCCACAAGCTTATTAGCCCAAATCATATAAGATCAAACAAGCGAAAACCTCTTTTTCAAAACTTGTCCTCTTTGGGTCCCTCACAACTGCCTACCCAGCGTCTTTGGGCACTCCAGCGTCTTTTGGTAACCCTCAAGGACATGCAATTTTTTTCAAGAACTCAATGCTCACAAATCATGCAATATATGCAATTGTTTGCAAAACATGTCTATGCATAATGTTTTTATGATATGTACGCTGAATTAAGTCATGCTAAACAAGTCATATACTTATACTTAAAACATGCATTTTCAAAACAATCATGGCTCTTTTAAAAAGTCTAGTAGTGATAGAGCATCTACCTCAAAGTCTCCTGGAGTCGTGTCCTTTATCACTCAACCCGTCCCTGGGTCTCATTTATAAACTCCTGGGTATGAATGGATATAAGGAGTCCTTATCAATTTCATTTCATTTAGACATTAGATTGCTAGATCTGCCTTTTAGGGTCCATGGTCCTTGCCTAATTTATTGTCAGGCTAGATCCTATGATATGGATCTACTATTCAATAGTTACACTCTGTAAATTGTCCTCTGATACTAACTTTAAAAGCTCATTAAGTCCGCGTGTCCCAGTTCCAAGGACACTCGTGCATCCTGGTTGAACAGCGACCGCCTCACGTACGTGCACGCCCAAAGGCCATGCCAGGGACCGTGTTTTTCACGCGCACATGCATGCTCAAGCGATGCGCTATGACGCGCATCTTAGATGGCATCACACGGACACACCTTTGGTGTAACATGGCGCGTCTCAGCTCCCAGGGCACCTCGTGCATCCTGGTCGAGCTAGGACTCATGCGCCATGTCGCACGCGCACCCGAGGCCTCACCTGGGACAGTGTACACACTGTTGTATGCTCGGAACCCATCCCAGGGACCCTGTCCCAGGCGTACATGGAGCAGGGCGTCCCTAGGACGCCTTGTTCGTGCAGAGCCGGTTGGGACTGGCTGGGTCGTTTTCTGGCCAGTGAATCCGGCTGGAAACTGGCTGAAAATTGCTAGATCTAGCATGGATCTAGCCTGAAAGGTGGAAGAACCCAAGAGAGAGGGAAGAACAGGCTTACCTGGGCAGCTTGGAGCGCCTACTGCCGGTGGTAGAACCTTCATTCTGGTTCTGAAACCCTTTGTCGCCGGAAAACTCGATGAAGGTAAAATCCCAATGTCGTGCAAGGCCAGAACAAGAGAAGAGAGGGGAATGGGGAGACGGGAATGGCCAGCCTGACTCAGCCTGGCCGTTGCTGGAAAAACTCAGGGAACTGGGTTTCCGATTTTTGCTGGAAACCCCAGTCCTAAATGACCAAAAAATCATGTTTTTAGAGAGGGGGAGATGGGGCTTTTTATAGCCCTGCTATGGCGATGGAAAAAATCTCTGGAAACGGGGTTTCTGGAGAAGTCTAGAGGAGGAAGACAATAGGGGGTGCTGTTATCAAAACAGCCCCTCCGTTTTTCGTTCTTTTTCGTTTTCTGTTTAAATTACAGAACTACCCCTGATCTTTAAACGGCCGTAACTTCTTCATACAAACTCCATTTTTGGTGTTCTTTGAGGTGTTGGATTCCATTTTTTGAGTAAAATCTAATGGTACCAAGTTTTATCAGAAATTCATTCATTTACTATTTTAAATAAAGTGAAACATTTAACTCAGTTCATTTCCTATAGAATGTCCAATTTTTGTTAAAATAGAGTAAATTGCTCGGGCATTACAATATATATATAATAAAAAATAAAAATCAAATGTTAAAGTTGAAAATCATGATTTCTTGAGGGCAATATTAATTAAAAGAGTTATAGGATTTGAAACAGAATGAAAGAACAAGTAAGAAAGACATACATAATTATTTGAGGATGAAAATTTCTTTAAGGGGGAAAGGATGTAATAACCTAAATTTTAAAAGCTTATATAATGTAATTTTATTGCCAAGAAGGGATAAAATAGAATTTTGAATTTTCACTAAATGAGAATTTTATGGGATCCAAATAAAGCATTGAAAACTTAATAATTGGATTATACTCGAAAAAATAAATCCAATGATACTAAGAACATTCAAAATGGAGCTCGAATGAGAAAGTTATATGATTTTTAATAGTAGGGACATTTTAATATATTTTTTTAAATGGGCCCTATTAGTATATTTTAAAACAAGAAAGTAACTAAAACAAAAGGGTCCTTTTTTATAATGATGCCCCATTGCAATAGACTGTCCACACAACATCCACCCCGCACACCTCTCCTTCTTCTCCACCAGAAGTGCAAGCCATCATGGCTAACGAGGGCATGACAAGGCACACTACCATCAGGCACTATCAATGAGATTGCCAAACCAACGGTAGTAAACCCTGCCGCTCCCTCTTATGCACCTGCCCTCTCTTCCCTGCTTCCCTTTTATCTGACGATGTTGTGTAGTTGAGCTAGCTGCACTAGAACCAACTCTTTGGGTTACCTCTTCTCCAGCAATCGATGCATAGCCCAACCACTAGTCATGCCTCCCATTCCTCTCTCTCTCTCTCTTCCTCCCCTGCTTCTCCCTCTTTCGTGAAGCTTAGCCTAATGCACTGGCTCGAGTAGGCCAACCGTGCCCCCACCTCTCTCCCTCTCTCTCTTTGTCTTTGTCTCTCCCTTCCTTGACAAGCTACCATCGTTTAGACCCATTGGGCATTTGGAGCAGCTAGCATGCTAAATGGCACATGCCCATCCCACCTACCCTTGCTTTTTCCCTTTTTTTTACACCACTAGAAAACCCTCAAGCACTCAACTTTCTCATCACCGAACTCAGGTAATCCTATTTTCTATTCTGATTGTATTTCTTGCCTAGTGATCTGTCGGTGAATGGAGCCAATCAGGTTTGATGAGAACCATAATAAGGATAGCTCCAGTGGAATATCTAAGCCATTTGATGGAACTATGGGACCTCAAAATTCGAGGATCTATTAAAATAGTAATGATCTAATGGTCCAGATTGGAGATATGAAGAGAAAAGGAATGGACGACTAAGATTGCACCATCTGAACCATTCAAATCTAAACAGTGACCACAGCACACTGCATAGATGCACCACGAGAGTGCACACACCTGGTGCTAATGAGTCCTAGGGAATGGGATGCACTCTAGTGCATCTTGATGATGTCATTTTATTTCCTATTTTGTCCAAATTTAATTTGAAATTGTTGAAAATAAGAAATTTAGTGTTTACATTGAGAAAGCAATATAACTCCAATTTTTTATCTGAAACATTCGTTGGATTTGTCTTGATGAATGGTCATAATTATGTAACAAAGTTTAAGATCAAAACACATCTTAAACTGCTCCAAACCAAAACTTATAGAATAACTTAGATCCATCAGATCAAAAGTGATCTAAACTTAGAACCTAATCAATTTGATGATTTAGTAAAGTAAATAGATTGATCTAATAGTTAGGTCATCAAAATAAACTTGGATGTTGATTTGAACCATCGATTAAAATGAAAGCCATAGACCTGAATAATTAGAATTAGATCTAACCATTAGATCAATGGATTAAGTACTAATACACAATTAGATCTATGAAAACACCTACAATGTGTAGGATCAAGATATATCAGACCCAAACATAGATAATTAAGTCACCTAAGGTAGTATTGAGATTGATCTAACGATTAGATTATTTCAAAAACCTTAGATTGATTGAGATTAGACCTTAGAGTAATCGAAAAACATTGATTCAACTGATCAAAGTATCCAAACCTTAATAAATGACTAAATTGATGATCTAATAAGGTAAATGAAATGATCTAGCTATTAGATTGTCTTAGTAAATAGAGACTCATAAATCCATACCATAAAATAAGAGAAGAAACATAGATCAAACCGATCAGAGCATAATTTGTTCATCAAATTGCAGCAAAAACTTATGAGAGGCAATTGGACTATACGAAACCTAGAAAATACTTGCAATCAGGGTTGATCAAATCTCAAAAAGAATGAGTGAACTAATCCAGTGATAGATAAAAGTTTAGAAGACCAATTATATTAGTTAAATTGTTAATTAGACAAAAGCTAATGATGAGATTATTTTGGTTGCCCTAGCTTAAGAAATTGAATATTACAATGATTTGAAACTATTGATCTGATTGATCAAATTTGATGTAGCTGTCAAATCATTAAACATTGAAATATGAAATAGACTGGATGCTAGGCTAATATCAACAAATCAAACATTGAGATATGAAATAAGAGATTAATAGCAATCGAGGACAATTAGATGATCTAGACCTTTGATCTTTAATCAATGACCAATATTAAATATTATGCACAAATAAATCAAAATACTTATGATAAAAAAATGATAAAACTAGGATCACCATGTTAATGGAGATCAAAGGCTAAATAAGGCACAATTAAGAAATTGAATATAAGAGAATGACATTGTAATGTACATATATGTCGATAGAGACACCAACTGGTACAAACTAACCTTATTAAGCATTTCAATGATTAAGATAGCCGTGTTCGAGGTAGGCAGCTTTAATATTTATTTGCTGTAAGGATTTTGAGCATGTCATCAGCTTTACTAGAATATGTAGATTTTAATTAATCAAATCATACTGAGCATTTGATTATCATGCTTTCAATTTAAGATTACTTTGCTATCTTAAAACTAATATCTTACTATGTTGTTTTATTTTTTCTTTTAAAGAATGCAATATTTACAAGTGAGGCATGTGAGTTATATATATGGATTCATACTTATGATGCATACTTTTGTCTTGAAAATGAAACTAATGTTGCCCAATCCATTTAATGCAGTTGTATATTGTTTAAAGAATTTGATGATTCTTGAAATTTCATCATTCTCATGCTTTGAGATGAGTTATAGAAATGCATGATATTGCATGAGACATATGTTATATGTTTTAATGACATTTGGATTGAGATATATGTTTGTTCATGTTAATAAGCCCGATGGGCACTGTGCTAAGAGGTTGGATGTGTTTGGCCTCTCGGCCTCTAACCATCAAAGGTGGTAGGTATCCATGCCCAAAGAGGCACCTATTTTTCTCGACTATTGTGGTAGAGAAATGACCACTGGAGGTGTTCATGGTACCCTTTTCAAGACATATTAATAGCTGCCATGGAGGGTTTGGTGCCTGGCCTCTAGATACCAAAAAACACATGATTCAATGATTTGGTCATGAGCATAGTGTTCCAAAAGATTTCTATTTTGTGATACCATGTATGATGAGATTGTTGGCTCTCTTTAGATAAGTACTCATGAGGTGCATATGTGCATATCATGATATTGTTGGTTTGGGATTGCCAACTTTGCAGTTTAACCAATTATTGCTTTAATATTTTGAGGATCTTATGGTACATGATTTATCAAGTTAGATAGTGGGTCTTTCACATAGTTTAAAACTTATGCATATATATGATTTTATGATATATTATATGTCAAGATTTATGTGAAATTACTATGAGGATTTGATCATTTGCAAAACATATATTCAAGGTTGTGCATGTTTTATGTTGATATTATCTGAAATGTTTTAGCATGAAATTGCATACTAAGATTAACATGTGGTTTCAAATTATATTTCATGTCTCTAATTTGATCATTATATTCTTTAGAACTACTTGAAAAATGATTTGGAATATTGCATAGAATTGGATTTCAAAATTGGTATACTAGATGTAAAACTACCTACACAAGCACAAACTTCCTGAGATATTATAAATTGTATACAACATCTTAGGACTTTGAAGAATTTGACTCGAGGTAGAGCAACTCGAGGTGGATGCAAATTTGGATGAATATAATAGCGTAATAGATTGTATGAATAATGTATATATATGACTTATCTTTTCTGGATGTGTACATGTAATTATTATAGTGGACTATGAGTTGTGAGTGGCTAGATTAGGGATGCATCTATCTCTATTTTATTTTTTAATAAAAAAATTCTAGTTATTTTGTTTTCCTAAGATATTATAAAGAATTAGTGGATATACAAACATTTGTTGATTTAGATGTTAGAGAAGTCTAATGTTATTTAGAAGTATTCGATTCATAATATCTATTGATCAAAACTGTAGATGTGGTGCCTATTAACTACAAAAAATTAAGTGAAGAGATTAATCTAAGTGCATGAAGAAAAGGGATTTTATTTTGAGGAAACATAAGATGTAAGTTCTCATATTTGGTGTACATTGAATAGTTGAAGCATGAAGATCATAGACTTAATATGGATAAGGAAGATAGATATAGATTAAGTCCAGATCAAATATGAAGGATTTTGAATTGTTTTGCCAAATTGAGAAATTAACAATTCAAATTGAAAGATTGACCAGGATCAAGTTAGTTATTTTTTATTATAAAAGGATATGGAGGAGGTAAAATAGGTGAGTAAAATAGATTTTGAAAGCAATAAAGTGCTAAAACTAAGGATAGGTAGTTGTATTTTAAAGAATTTCTAAAATTTTCATGAAAAAATTATGTTCAATAAGGAATTAAACTCTAAAAACTAGTTTTACCTTAAAAATAATTGAATAAACAAACAAATAAATAAATTTCTTATCACATGATGCTTATCAGTTTGAAAAACCTTAAGAAAATGATGAGATGAACTATTGAAATTAGAATTCATTAGAAACATTATTTCTACTAAGAGACTAAGGATATTCTTGTTACAACAAGATGAGTTGGTAGTCCATGAATAGAGTTATTATTGAAGAATGTGTTTATATATGACAAGAAAAGAGAAAAACATGCTTATCGAGAGATAAAAAGAAGTAGCTTGATATAAGCAAATTGGTAATGAGGTAAAGCATTGAATGCAAATGTTGCAATAACATGCATCATTGTAAACACTTTAGATACATATAGATAAGGTTGAGACAGGAGCTTTAGTTGAGGAATTGAGTCTCATATGAGAAGTAGAAGATAGTATTCGAATACATTGAAGATTGTAGTATGGAAAAAGGTTAAATACATATATATAATAAATAAAATAAAAATATTAAAGTTGAAAATCATGATTTCTCGGGGGCGATATTAATTAAAAGAGTTATAGGATTTGAAAGAGAATGCAAGAACAAGTAAGATCTATTAGGTATAATGTTCATTGAAAAATCATTTAATTGGAAAATTGAAATTTTAAATTGATGATAAAGTAAGAAAGACATGCATAATTATTTGAGGAATGACATAGAAAGAAATTTTGAGGACAAAAATTCCTTTAAGGGGGAAAGGATGTAATAACTATAATTTTTAAATGCTTATTTTGAGTAATTTTATTGCAAGTAAGGAGAAAATAGAACTTTCAGTTTTGAAGTTTCAATAAATGAACTTTTTATAGGATCCAAATAAAGCATTTAAAATTAATAATTTCATTGTACCCAAATAAACGAATCCAATGACACTAAGAACGTTGAAAATGGAGTTCGGATGATAAAGTTACATGATCTTTTATAGTAGGGTATTTTTTAATTTTCAAATGGACCTCATTAATATATTTTAAAACTAACAAGTGTCTAAAATGGAAGGGTCATTTTTTTATAATGAGATCCCCTGCAACAAATTGTCCACGTGTCACCCACCCCGCACACCATTCCTTCTTCCCCTTTGGCAGTGCAAGCCATCATTGCTGACTGTGGCGTGACAGGGCACACCACCGTCATGAGTTGTCAGTGAGGTTGGCAGACCACCAATGGTAATACCCCACTCCTCCCTCGTATGCACTTGCCGTCCCTTTCCGCTTCCTTCCTTCTCTCTTCTTTGGTGATCGGCGTGTAGCCAAGCTGGTCATGCCTAAACCAACTCCTTAGGTTCCCTCTTCTTTGGTGACCGGCATGCAGTGAAGCCACTGGTCGTGCCTCCCATTCCTGTCTTTCTCTTCCTCCCACCTTCCTCTATGGTGAAGCCCGTTTCTCTCTCTCTCTCTCTCCCTTCCCTGGTTAGATCCCATCGTTTAGATCCCTTGGGCATCTAGAGCAGCCAACATGTTGACTAGCAAGCACGCATCCTATTGGCCCTTGCTTTTGCCCTTTTTCTAGCACCACAAGAAAACCCCCGCTACTTGACCTTGCCACCACCGTACCCAAGTAGCCCCTTTTTACTGTTATGACTGTATTTCCTAGTCGGTGACTCATCAGTGAACGAATTTGACGTAGCTCAAATGAGAACCATGATAAAGATAGCTAGGATGGAAAATCTCAACCGTCCGATGGCAAAGTGAGGCCTCAAAACCCTAGAATCTATTTAAATAGTAATGAACTGATGACCCGAATAGGAGATTTGAAAAGAAAAGGAATGGACAACTGAGATCACACCATTCAAACCATTTTGATCAGGATTGTGACCAAGACGTACAGCATAGACACTCCATGAGAACACACACAGCTAGCACGTTCTTGAGCATGCGCTACACACAAAAGATAGTCACGGATCAACTTGAATGCCAATGCATCCTAGGGAATGGGTTGCACTATAGTGTGTTATGGAGACTAGCAGGCACTAAGCATTTCAGAACACGCATTTACATTCCTATGTGTCCTGGTGACATCGTCTTAGTTCTTGTTTTGTCTATATTCAATCTAAAATCATTGAAAATTTATCTGTAACCTAGATTTTCAATTGAGATGGCAATATAACTATATATGTTTAACCAAGACATCCATTGGATTTGTCTCGATGACACTGATATAATTATGTAGTAATATTTAAGATCAAAACACATTTTAATCTGATCAAAACCAAAATATCATAGAATAACTCAGATCTATCAGATCAAAAGTGACCAGACCTTACTTCCTAATCAATTAGATGATTTAGTAAAGTACATAGATTGATTTAATAGTTAGATCATCTAAATAAAGTTGAATGTTGATCTAAACCATCGATTAAAATGAAAACCATGGATCTGATCAATCATAATTAGATTTGACCATCATATCAATGGATTAAGTACTAATAAACAATTAAATCTTAGAAAACATTGAAGATATGTATGATTAAGATATATCAAATCCAAATATAGATTATTAAGTCACCTAAGGTTGTAATGAGATTGATCTAATGGTTAGATCCTTCCAAAAACCTTAGATTTATTGAGATAAGACCTTAGAGTAATTGAAAAACATTGATCCAACTGATCAAAGTATCCAAACCTTGATAAAGGACTAAATTGATTATCTAACATCATAAATGGAATGATCTAGTTATTAGATTGTCTTAGTAAATCAAGACTTATGAATCTTGACCATAGATTATGACAAGAAACATAGATCAGACAAATTAGAGTAGAACTTGTGCATCAAATTGGAGTAAAAACTTGTGAGAGGCAATTGGATTGTAGGAAGCCTAGAAAATACTTACGATCAAGTTAGATCAAACCTCAAAATGAATGAGTGAACTGATTTAGGGATGGATAAAAGTTTAAGAAGAGCAAGTATAATAATTAAATTGTTAATTAGACTAAAGCTAATGATGGGATTATTTTGGTTGCCCAAGCTTAGGAAATTGAACATTAGTATGGTCTAGAAACTATTGATCCAATTGATTAGAATTCAATCAACCATTAGATCAATAGATTAAATATTAAAAAATGAAATAAATTCAATGCTAGTCTAAGATCAATAGATCAAACATTGAGATATGAAACTAACTATCTATAAATCAGAGATTGATAGGAGTTGAGAACAATTAGAAGATCTTGACTATTGAACCTTAATCAATGACCAAGATTTGATATTATGACAAAAATAAAGAGGAATACATGTGATTAGAAAGTTGTAAAAGAAGGGTCACCACGTTAGTGGATCAAAGGCTAAATAGGTCGTAATTAAGATTGTATATAAGAGAATGACATTGTGATGTACATATGTGTTGACAAAGACACTGATTGGCAAGAACTGAGCTTGTTGAGCATTCCAATGAATGGGATAGCCATGTTTGGGTTAAGTAGTTTTAACATCTGCTTGCCATTGGGATTTTGAGCATGCCACTAGCTTTATTAGAATATGTGGATTTTAAATAATCAAATCATACTGAGCATTTGATTATCATGTTTTCGATTTGAGATTACTTAACTATCATAAAACTAATATCTTGTCATGTTGTATTATTTTATCTTTTAAAGAATGCAATATTTACAAATGAGGCATATGATTTATATATATGGGTTCATACCCATGATGCACACATTTGTTTAGAAAATAAAAATAATATTGCTCATTCCATTACATGCAGTTGTGTGTTTTGAAAGATTTTGATGATTCTTGAAATTTCATCAATCCCATGCTTTGAGATGAGTTACAGAAATGCATGATTTTGCATGAAACATATGTTATATATTTTAATGACATTTGGATTGAGATATATATTTCTTCAGGTTAATGAGCCTAGTGGGAACTGTGCTAAGCAGTTGTATGGGCTTGGCCTCCCGACTTCTAACCACCAAAGATGGTAAGTATCCATGCCTAATGAGGCACCTATTTTTCCCGACTATTGTGGTAGGAAAATGACTACTAGAGGTGTTCATAGTACACTTTTCAAGACATTCATAGTTGCCATGGATGTTGGCCTCTAAATAGTGGAGACACACTATTTAATGAGCTGGTTGTGAGCATGATGTTGCATGAGATTCTATTTTGTGATACTATGTATGATGCGATTGTTGACGGTCTATAGATGAGTACTCATGACCAAGCAACTGATGTGTTGGTTGCATATGTGCACATGATGATATTTTTGGTTTGTGATTGTTGACGTTCGTGGTTTAACCGATTACTACTTTAATATTTTAAGGATCTTATGACATTTGATTTATTAAGTTAGATGGTGTATCTTTCACATAATTTAAAAGTTATGCAGATATATATGTATGTGATTTTATGATATATTATATGTTACTATTTATGTGAAATCACCATGAGGATTTGATCAATTGAAAAACATATATTTTCGGTTGTGCATGTTTTATGTTGATATTATTGAAATGTTTAAGAATGAAACTACATATTAAGATTGACATGTGGTTTCAAATTATGTTTCATTCTCTAATTTGATCATTATATTTTTTAGAACAACATAAAAAATGATTTGAAATATTGTTTATAATAGGATTTCAAAATTGGTATAGTAGATTCGAAACTACCTACACAAGAGCAAGCTTGCTAAGATATTGTAAATTGTTTACAATATCTCAAGACTTTGATGAATTTGACTTGAGGTAGAGAAAATTGATGTGGATGCAAATTTGGATGAAGTCAATACATAATGGACTATATAAACAATGTAAGTGTCTGACTTATCTTTTCTATACATGTACATGTAATTATTATAGTTGGACTGTGAGTTGTGATTGGCTAGATTTGGGATGCATGTATTTTTGTTTTAATTTTTTAATAAAAAATTTCTAGTTATTTTTATTTGTTGAAGAGAAATGATACTCAGGGTTTAAAAAAAAAGAATTTAACAGAAAAGATCCTTCTACTGCATTAAGTTTACAAATTTGTTTTCAAATAGAGATCAATCTCACACTAAGAATTAGTTTTGTATTTAAAAAAACATATAGAAATCAGGGTCATCATAGAGCTATATATCCTAGATTCAAGGATCTAGGAAATTAAACTAAAGGCAAACCATCAAAGAAATTAAAGGAATCAAGGTAACAACCAAGTCATGGAATCAAAGAACAAACAAAGCAAGAATGGATAGCAAACAAACAAATAGCTAAGGAAGAGCACCAATCTAAACTTGAAGACCATCAAAGAAAAGATCAGAATAAGAGGAGGCATGGAATGCTTAGAGGAAGATGGCTGCGAACAAGGAGAAGTCATTGGAGGGCTTGGGAAGGAGTGAAGGGTGGAGACAACTCCTTCCTTGGAAGGGGCTTTCTACCCTTCTCCAAAAGGTTAAAAAAGGTGGAAACTCTCCCTTTGCTTTATATATGTGGTGGTTGCTATCCAATGGGTACACTAGGGGAGAGGTGAGGTGGCATGTAGAGAGTGGTTAACCTAGGACACCTATGAGGGACTTAAGAGGGGAATTAGGTGGGATAAGGTGGATGATGTGTGTGTGTGTGTGTGTGTGTGTGTGTGTGTGTGTGAGAGAGAGAGAGAGAGAGAGAGAGAGAGAGAGAGAGAGAGAGAGAGAGAGAGAGAGAGAGAGAGAGAGAGAGAGGAGTTCCAATTTTGTAGGAATTGGGCATGGAACTCCTCTTTAGAGTTTCACATTAAACACCTTGGTGGTTATGATAATAAAGAGATAGAGGTGAAGAGAGAGGTGGAAATACAAGGAGAAAGAAAAGGAATAAGGTGGAGTGAGGTGATTGGGTAGATCTAGGATAGAGTTGGGAAAGTGGGAGGGTTATAGAAAGGTGAGACTCTTAGGTGGAAGACTTTCCACCTAAAATTCGTAGTTGCATTGTCTGGTTAGGTGAAGGGAGAGACAAAAGTGAGAAACTAAAGGAAAAAGGAGAAAAATAAAGTGAGTACTTCCTATTGGTCCACATGCATGCTTTCCCATTGATTTTCGCCCAAATATCATCTTACTATCTTCTTAAAAACTCATGGATATTTGCTTCAGATTCTCTTTCAATCATGGATTTTCATGTAGCTTGGCTTAAGTGGCTTGATGGTTTTCTTTGAGTGCTCACTTGGCTTGGCTTGGCTTGGCTTCATGACTAGCTTTGGGGGCTCTTTTGGCTTGTCACCTTTTTCATGTCTTATATGGCTTAGGTGACTTAGTGAATCCCATGCAAAGGTAGTGGACTTTGCATGGCTTGTGCATGGTTCACCTTAAACACCTTTAGCTCTTCAAATGATTCCTTGGATCCATGATCTTTCCTTGAGATGATCTTAACCTTTGTTCACACTTTGGTTTGTTGAGATTTATATCATAGCTTCCTTAAGTTTCCTATTTGGATCAAGAAACCTCATAAATGACCCCAAATTTCATCTTGGTAGATCTCGTTCATTGGATTACCTTTCCATTACCTACAAAAGATAAGAAATCCTAATTAAACCCTAGAAAAATATGATTATTCACATATATAATCTAGATTAGCCTTTGAACTTACAAAATATCAACTTTAGAGTCATTAGATTAGAAAATGCATGTGATATAACTTTTTACCAAAAACCCTAATTTAATTCTATAAGTTATAACACATACGCAACTAATTAGGTGAATTTTATAAAAATTAGATACTCATCACACCCCCAACTAACATTTTGCTAATATCAAGAAAAAACATGCAAAAAATCATTTTATAAAAACTGCCACTTTCACTTACGATTGTATTTAGCATATGCAAAAAGCCTTTAAACCCATAGGTTAACCCTGGTGGACAAGTTAAGCCTTGTGAGCATTTGTAAGGAATTTACTCACAAAATTCTTAAAATTTTTGTGAATTTCCTTGATCCATTTAAGAGAATCTTCATCTTATTTAGCTTATAATAAATTCTTAAGTTTAACCTACTAATAAAGATGAAGAAAAAGGTTTAAAATCCTACTCATATACTAAAGATATCCCATTATTTTTTTAAACTTTGGAAGGTGAGTGTGTGCTATAACTAATAAATAATTGTCAGTTTCCAAGTCAAATATAACCTAAATTACCATCCAAATATATGCTTTAACTTCAATTCTCACAAGATATACTTGTCACTTAGAAATAAGTCAATTAGAAATGGGTATAAATCTCTCACTAAATACATGAGTAGAATGTTATTCATCAAGTCCAAAAGTCTTACATATTTTATAAAAAAGAATGGTAACTTAGAAAGAATGGTAATGGTATCATGAAGGGATATCAGATACTAAGAATATTAAACTCTACCAAATTCTCTACTCATTTATAACCATATCCAAGCCATATTACTCCTAAGATCAAGTTAGGGCTTCTATTAGGATGAAATATAGGCTTGGGTATGCTTTACCACTAGTCATAGACTTAGGATTGCATGTAGAATAGTTTCCATTTTTGAACACTTTCCTTATTCCTAAGAATTTGATACTTCCTATCTCTCTTATGTAAGAATTTGGAAGTGAAAATAGCTTTGGAGGAACACCTTAGGATAGCTTCCAATTATATTTTTTATTAGAGTGAATTATAGTGAGGATGTGATTGTAAATTTTTATTCATGATTCATTTATTTAAAACAAAGGGTTGTAATAATATAGGTCAAGGGTGGGCCATCCTAACTTGGAAAAGGAGCTATCATATACATGGACCCACCATTCTATTAGAAGACTATTTTTAGGACCCAACTATAAGCTATTATAACTTCTCTCCAATTCCTAGATTAGGTTTACATTAGATTTACTACTTTCCTTGCATAGTAGGGCATATTTATATGCTTTAAGGTGAATATATGTTGATAAAACTACATGGGAATGTTTAAATGAATTAGTAAGGGAATTTATCGGTACAAGATTAAAGGTGGATCGATGACCATCCCTTAGCCCACCTAGGTTAATCATCACCTTACGTGCAACCATAGCCTCAACAATTAATTTAAAATCAATCTAGAAGAAACCTTAGTAGCTTATGAGCTCATAAGTCGTTCTTGGAAAGAGAGGACCTATTGCCACACTAGAGTGGCCCCTACTTGATTAGCTACTTTGGTATTTAAACGAATAGCTCTGCCAACACATTCAGTGACTCAGATCAACTATAGCTAACTGAGGAGGGTGTGAAGTGGTTGATGAATGTAGGATATAACTTGTAAGCACTAGGGCAAGTCTAAAAGAGTGGAGGAGCTATGTAGCTTAGAAGTAACCTAGAAGCTACTTCCCAATAGGAAATAAAGAAAATTCAACCATTTAAATGTTTGCCATAGGGTTAGGATCTATTCTGTGCCTTTGTTTGTTTGCATCATTAAGCATATAGCTTGCATTTTCTAGTTGGGTTTCCCATATCCTAGGTAAAAATGAAACAAAAAAAAGTGCTCTTTTGTTGTAGACAAATGACTTTGTTTTTGTTGTATACAAAGTTGAGTTAGCTTAGGTAAGTATGTAGGAGTTAAGCAAATTTAGAAACCCTTGCACAAAACATGACCAACAAATATAAGCTTTTAAAAGACTATTTCATACTGGTACAATTTAACTCCCGTTCATGTATAGAATTACCTACTACTAATACAAAGTATTTCGAGTTAAAACTGGGTCTCATCCAACTTTTTCCAAATTTTTATGGTCTAAATAATGAGGATCACTACTAATGTCAAGGAATTCCTTGATTTCTATGCAACATTTAGACATAGACACTTTTTAGACCACTCTATTAGGTTATGGCTACTTCCATTCCCTTTAAAGGATAAAGTGAAGACATGGCTAAATTCATTAGAAATAGGATCCAATAGTACTTGTGAGCAATTAGCTAGGAAACTTTTGAACAAATACTTTCCATTCCACAAAACAATGCCCTCACAGAGAAATTATAAATTTTTAATAAAAAGAGGATGAGCATTTTTATGAATGTTGGGAAAGGTGGAAAGACCTATTGATCAAATGTCCACACCATGGTTTTTAAAAGTGGCAACTAATACAATATTTCTATGAAGATCTAACCCCATAGAATTGACATACAGTTTCCATTAGTAGTGGGACACTATGGACAAGAGTGATGTGGAGGCATGGAACTTCTTTGAAAATATGATTTAGAATTCTCAGCAGTGTGATTATTCTACTCAAGCAGAAAGATTTCCAAAGCCTCAAAAGAAAAGTGGAGTATATGAGACAGGGGTCACTCCTAATTTCTATAACAAAATAGACATATTGACATGTAGGATAGATAAGATTGATAGTCTTCTTACTAAATTAGATAATGTTGTGCAACCTCCACCATAGAATTGTTCAATTTGTTTGAGTATAACACACCCTACTACTTCATGCACTCTAGGTCTATATTCCCCGAAATTTTTTTGGAGCAAGCAAATGCATTAAATGCTATCCAAAATCCTAGTAATAATCCATATTCTAAGGAATACAATCTCAAGTGAGCTAGGCATTCCAATTTTTCATGGTCTCAGAATAATCAATAGGGTCCACCTAGATTTCCTCCATCTCATCAACCTTTCCTTGAAGGTCCAATTCCACAATAGCATGCAACTCCACAATAGAGGAAAAAATCATTAGAAGAAACCTTGATTTTTTTTATGCAGAGCATAGAAGATTCTAGCAATGATGTTAAAAGAAGAAAGGCCAACTCACGTTCTATTTTATAGTTGGAATATCAAATGGATCAACTAGCTACTGCATTATTCGATAGGGAACAAGGAAAGTTCTCAAGTCAATCTATGCCCAACCCTGAGGGTCAACGTGCGATTGACACAACTTTTAGTGAGAAGACATTCCATGAATAGAGCAAATCCTTAACTATCCTTAGGAGTGGAAAGAAAATAGATGATTATCAGGCAGGGTTGACTAAGGAAAATGAACAAGTTAAGGACAATGAGAGCCTTATCAAGAATTAGAAGGAAAAGGAGAAGAAATAGCAACCTCATACTTCTCCTGACCCTAATCCTGAACCGCATTATTTTTTAATGCTTCATTTCCTCAATGTTTAAGAATGGCCAAGAAAGATAATAATTTTCATAAGATAATGGATGTGTTTAAATAAGAAAATATCAATATTCCCCTACTTAATGGAATTGAAGATACCCCTTCATACACCAATTTTCTAAGGAATCTTTGCACCAATAGGAGAAAACTTCTAGTGCAAAAGAAAGAATATCTCACCAAGCAAGCTAACTCAATATTGCAACACAACACTCCATTGAAGTAAAGAGATCTAGGGTGTCCCACTATATCATGTGTGATTGGGGAACATGAAATTGATAGGGAATTACTTGATTTGGGGTCAACTGTGAACCTTTCACCATATTCAATATATATGAAATTAGGTCCGAGTGAGATGAAAAGGACTACCACCAAACTATAATTGGTAGATAGGTTAGTTAAAGCTCCACTAGTACGGTAGAAGATGTGTTAATTCGGGTTGATAAGTTTTTATTTCTAGTAGACTTCCTAGTCTTAGATATGTAGCATATAGAAAACCTTGGTAGTTAAATTTCAATCATTTTGAGACATCCGTTTTTTACCACATCAAATGCTATAATTAATTGTAGGAATGGAACCATGCAGTTGTCTTTTAGAAACATGGACATTGAGCTTAACATCTTTCATGTTGGCAACTCTAAGAACCTTTTGAAGTTAATATGAACAAAATCTATCATTCCTATCATCATGTAGCTTTGATCCTATAGCAATTTGTATAGCTCATTTTGGTTTTAATGATTTTAATATAGATAGCTCCATTAATGAAGTGAATGGTTTACTTGATATTGTGTTATTAATGGACACTTCTAAATGCATGCTCGAGTAGGACCCATTACATTTCCCAAGTTCACATTTGAGCCTTTCATTGCCAAAGGAACACTATAATTGAACCTATCGCATTTACCCAATGATACCCAATGTGAGAGTTTAGGTTCATCTAAAACCTTACCTATGACTATGAATAGGAAGGAGAATCCATCGATGTTTTTACAGAACATCAACAAACTCTATGGTGTATAAAAGATATCACTGAGGGTTTAAACCCCACGCAAGGGGAAAATGACAATTCTTTTAGGGAGGTGCAAAGTGAGCTTAGCCCTAACTTTTAGGAAGATGTAATAGAGGAGGAGCATTTATTAATTTTTTATGTTGGAATTTCTTATACCCAATTTGACCAATCAAGGGCCAATTCATCTTGAATTGGTCCAAATTCTCCTTTATGGTGGTCCATCATTCTCTAGTGTTATCACCACCATATATCTCCGGGTGGCTAAAATATACAGATTACCATGAAATTTTGAAGTGGAGTGAGTTACTCTAGATACTTTCCCATGGTTAGAGTTAGAATTAGAATTTGTTACAGTTCATAGTAGGATTATTTAGTTGCATTTGCATTGCTTACATACCACATCAATAGATCAATGCACTATCCCTAGAGTGCAAGTACTATCTTTCAAACCCTTCCCTCTCTTTACTTGGTTATTTCATTTGTCCATGGTATATAGTTTTAAACATTGAGGACAATGTTTAATTTATGTCAGGGGATAGGACAATTAAACTTATGTGTGTTCCAAAGTTTTTCTTAGTTACTTTTTAGTCTTTTCCATTTAAAAAAAGAGAAAATTTTGAAAAATTTATGAAAAGTTCCTTTACAAGGATGAGAATTTCAATTTTTTTTTTATAATTCAAGCTATCTTTTAAACTTTGGCTTATTAATAGATTTGTATACAATTAGTTCATCATTTTATCCTTTTTATAAAATATTCCATAACAAAATTAAGCTCGTAATATTCAGCCATATGTATATAGTTAAAATTGAAGTGAAAATATAATGTAGAGATCCTGATGAAGATTTGTGAAGACTATTAACTAATGTGAGCTTTAAAACCATTCTTCCTTTTTGACGGTTATATATAAATTCAAATTTTTC
Organism: Warburgia ugandensis; assembly: GCA_035236585.1. Lineage (NCBI taxonomy): Eukaryota > Viridiplantae > Streptophyta > Magnoliopsida > Canellales > Canellaceae > Warburgia > Warburgia ugandensis. Next base: position 38,998,546 of record CP141134.1, read on the forward strand.
TTCAATACAGATAAATTTTCAATTGGTCTCATTATCCTTCATCTTAGTCAACTATTGAGAAACATCTAAAAGACTATATCATATATCTCTTGACTTTATAGTTATATTTAAGTCATATTAAACATAGAGAAGGATAGAGATCATCCTTGGCTTAACAAGAGCCTTTAGCGACCCTAAGTTTTTATTTCTCCAATTGCTAACCCTTTGAGCCTTCAAAATAGGCCTTTTCTTTGTGAACACTTTAACAATTACTCATATTGAAACCAGATGATATATCCATTAGCTAGTTATTTTGGAAAATATGTAGAGATGATTGAAGAATTATCTTGAGAAAAGTATGAGTAATACAATTCAAAGACTAACATAAGGTCTATAAAGAAAAAAATTTGAAAAAAGGCTATATACCAAAAGTCATAAGAAAACGAAATAACTAATGAAAATAAAATATTCACTCTTATGGTTTATACAATAAGTTTGAGAATACTTTTGTAGATGACCTTTACATATCTTTCAGTTAACCCTTGTTTTTCCTTATACCTGTGTTTTTGATAACCCTATTCTAAGCCTACATTTTATCCTAATTGAAATCCTAACTTGATATTTGTAGGAATATGACTTGGATATGGTTATGAATGATTAGGGAAATTGGTAGAGTGTAACATTCCTAATAGTTGATATCCTTTCATGGGAACATTATCATTATTTCTAAGTTATCATTCTTTTGTATGGAATATGTGAGAATTTTGGCCTTGATGAGCATCATTCTACTTACATATTAATGAGAGAATCAATCCTTTTTAAGTATTTTGTTTCTGAGTGTTAAGTATATCCTATGAGATTTAAAGTCCAAACATACATTTAAAGGTAATTTAGGTTAGAATTTCCTTAGAGACTATAAAGTAGCTATATCACACAATTGCATTTCGAGATTTGATGACTTAATGGCATATCATTAGCATAACGGTATGATTTTGAACTCTTGATCATTTTTATTATCATGCTAAAGTTAGGAGTTAATATAAGCTGAATATAAGAAGATTCTCTAAGATACATGAAGGGCTTTCATAAGGATTTTGAAAATGCTTGTGCATAGCATTTTTGGAAACTGTTATGAGACTACAACTTTTCCATTAGTTTTAAAACGTTTTAGCCCTAAAAATTACTCAATTATCACTAATTTGGTTTATTTCTACTATTTTGTAGGTTAAGGGTGCAAATGTAAAAAATGAATAAAATTGTCAATTTTATACCAAAAAAGGCAACTTCACATTTCAAGCTACATTGACGAGCCTTACATTTTAATGAAGTTGTGGAGGTGTGAAAAGATCATTGGGTGACACTATCAAAGTTGGAATGGTCAAAAACTCTATATTTAACTTCTATTCAAATGAGGACAAAAACCTAGCAAATCCTCATACATGAGGGCATGCACACATGTCACCACCCTTGGATGCTTATTGAAGAAGCTCAATTCATATATAATAAAATTATATACAATTAAAACGAAGAAAAATAATAATGGGACTATATGAACACATTTGTTTATTTTCTCTCTCATACTCAACCAAAAGGGTGAAGAATCAACTACTTATTAGAAGCTTATACATATAAGATATTAAAAGATGATTGATCCACATTAATATATGAATATCTCTAAGCAATCAAGGTCATTCATCTAGTAATTCGATCCAATAGTGGAGAAGAGATGAAGTTAAAAAAGGTTTATATGCCATAAAGAGATCCCATCCATTCAAATAAGGTTAGGTATGATCTAAGGGCTAGGAATGAAGTATTTGAAAGATAAGAACTTTGGCCACCTTTCCTATTTTGGAAAGTCAAACCAAAACCATAAGGAATGGAAAATCTCAACCATCCATTCTCATCCAAAGGTCCATACATCTTAGGGTTTCTAAATCACTCATTCACACACCTATGTTCACTCCATGCCCCATCCTTCTTAGGACTTTTTGAATATGAAAAACCTTAGATTTTTTCACCAATTTTCCATTTCTTTTATTCTTTTTCCCACCAATATCTTTTCCAACTTATTCATTTTCTTTTCCTTCTTTTTCCTTTATTTTTCTTTCTCATTTTCTCCCATTTTTTCACCTCTACTTTCCAATTATGAAAATCATGCCTTCCCCCCTCTAACAACCACTTTCCTATTTGGTTTCACTACCCTCCATTCTCTCTTAAGTTTTCTTCTTGGTCCCCCTTTCTTTTTCTTTCTTTTCCTTCACCCCCAAGACTTCTTCTTTATTTCTATTTCCTTTCCCATCTTATTCCTTTCCATTAACATCTTCCACTTACCAATTCCCAATCCACCCCTTCTCCTTAGCTTACCTTTCTCCCATAAGATCTCCAACATTCTTTCTTCGCTTCAACTTTACATCTTAACCTTCCATTTGTAGGGGTTCCTTTCCACGAAGTCTATAAATAAGATGTGAAAAAAAAAAAAAAGACAACACTTTATCTCTTACTTTTTCCTTGTACATGAAACCTAAATATTGCTGAAATAGAGGGAGGGAGATTACCTTTGCTGAAGCTCCCCTAAGATCAAAGATAATTCATTGGAGAAGAGCTAAAGAAGCTCTTCCATCCTCACTTCCCTCCTCTCTTTCTTTACTTTCTTGCTTTCTTTCCCCCATCTTCTTCGTCTCCCATTATGTTCTACTTCATTGCACAACACCCCTTTTCCCCATCCCTTTCACACACATCATACACCATTCCACTTCCATGCCCAAGTCCTTCCACTCTTCTTTACTTTTATATGCATTCCCTATATTTCTAGCATTCAGCCATCTATATTTCATCTTTCTTTCACTTTTTTTTTTTTTTTTTCTTTCTCTTTGGGATTTGAGAATAAGAAAAAGGAAGAATACCTTCTAATGTTAGTCAAGGACTCTTCTAATTCCTAAGCATGGTTGAGGATTTCATTAAAATTGTGGCATGTCAACTAAAGAGATGAGAAAAGCTTCATGGTAGATTAGTGTACTTTGGGATGAGTCTAAGTAAATAGGAAATTATTGAGTTACACAACAAGATGACCATAAAGTGGAGTTCAAGCCTAGAAAAGAAGAAGAGGATGTATGTAAAGAGCCTTGGTGGGTGACACAGCAAAGGACTCCTATAACTGCCACTTTAAAAAGTTTTTATTTTTGCTTTATCTTCATATTCTTTCTTTATTATATTCTTTGTAAGTAAATATCCACTACTAAAAAAGTTACTTTTCATTTCATAATCTATTAAATTTCTTTTCTTACTTTATATTTTAGTTAGTTTTCTTATTTTAGTTTATTTCCTTGTTTTGAATTAGTAGCTTAGTTTAAAGTTCTCCCCTTCTTTTCTCATTGGCTAGGTTAAAGTAAGGCTACTTAAGTTTTAATTAAGTCCTGTTTATTAAAGTGTCTTCATGGGATTGGCATGTATTTGTTAATTATATACTCCAATAAAGCCATATACTTGTTGTCGTATTTAAGACACATCAGGAAGATTGTCTTAAGCTCATACAAAGTTGTCACTAGATTATATTGAATTTCATGTAATTTGGAAACATCCACCACCTCGCATTGAAGAAGTAGAGAAATTTTGTGATAGATTCTCTATCTTTATCTGATAGCGTTGAATGTATTACTATAGGTAGAAGTTATTACATCACTGCACCGTAAGCATGTAATTTCATCTCTTATAGTTTCAAACTCTTCCATGGAGGCAATGTTTCTAAAGTTTGAAGAGTAGTGATATGAACCTTTGAGCTCTAATAGTGTTTTACACATTATTCTTCACTCCTCTCTATTTAGGGAAAATATGTTCAACTACCCTTATTCCATGGATGAAACCTTCTCTTCAAAATCATCTTTATAAGATCCATTCAGAAGCAAGTCCAATCGTTGTTTTTCCTGGTATGTTAAGCAAAGTACCAGTTAAGCTTTCACACAATTCTTCTTAATGTGCATGACTTCAAACATACGGTGCACATAAAGGGATGTTCAGTACACAAGTGTAAAGAGTATTGACTTCTTCTTCTAACAACTTTTAGAGTTGCTGCCACCTATATGTTTAGTTGCTTTCTTCTTGCCCCATAAAATATTAACATTTTCAACATGTTCTAGTACTTGTCATCCTCTCAACATCTTTGAAGATGTCCTTGTCTTTACACTACTATTAAATCCCCTTATCTTAAAATGGTATGGATGGTTTCTACCCAACCATATTCATGACTTAGGAATGCTATTTTCCTACCATGTTTAAGATGTATAGTGTGCACTTGGTCACTACAAATAAGACAAGCATTGTATCCCTTCATTGTGTATCAAGCCAAATTACCATATGCAAGGAAGTTAGTTATTGTCCTCAACAATATAACCTTAAAGGTGAATGAATTTTCTCGTATGCATTGGAAGCTTCAACCCCTACATCCTACAGTGTTTGAGATCATCAATCAATGGAGCAAAGTATAAGTCGATGCTATATCAACATAGTTAATGTCATGAACTTCCTCTTCATGCATATAAATGATGGGAGGTTATGACAAGCTATTATAATAGGCCAACAACTACACCTGCTGCTTATAGAACTATAGGGATTACTCCCATCCATAGATATTTCAAGTCGTAGGCCTCTAAGTTTTTCTCTAAAATTGAGCCATAAGAGGTTTACGAGCTTCAACACTGAACTATCTACTACATGGTATAAATAAGCTACAAGTTACTCTATCCTTACATGTCACACTAGTTTCTTCACTATCTCCAATAATATGAAACATTCTTTTGAACCTTGTAATGGGGGGCAGGTGAAATACCATAGGACCTTTGTAGCCATGTCTTTTACTTGTTAAGTTGAATTCTTCTTCAACTTTCATCTTGACTGACCACAAATTATGCATGTAATTTTATCCTTGTGCTCCTTCTTGTACAAGATACAATCACTAGAAAAACCATGTGTCTTCTTATACTTCAACCATAGTGTATTTAGGGTTTACTTTACCTCCCATGTAGACCTTGGTACTTTATTCTCCTTTGGTAGCATTTTACCCACCACCTTCAAGACTTAAACCCTAATTCAAAAAATTAAATTTCAATTTCATGTTATACAACTCTACCACCATTGATAACTTAGTATAATTTGTACACTTAAGGTACAATAGCTCATTGGATTCCTCTAATGTAGTTTGAAATTGTTTAGGATTGTCTTGGATGTCAACATACACAGCTTAAAACATCATCGTAGCTATACTATCAGCAACACTTCCTATAGTTTCTTCATATTCACATCATTCTGCCCTAGTCAAGGGCCATGAGAAAGCTCTTTTCCATTCCTGGTCCAAGTACAATAGCTTTCATCAACTCTATTGATGCAAAAATGTTTTTTCAACTCACCTATGATTGCCTTTTTGAGGTTTAACAATGCATGAGATTACAATAACCCCTAGCCTAAGTGCATATTGTAGAACTTTTTTATTTCTTTCTCATAGTCTCTTGATTATTAGTCCTAGTGTTCCAAGCATATTTGTCCATTTTTTCCAATAATTGAAGCTCAAATGTGTGCTAAGACATTTTAGACAAGCATAAAAAGATCAAAGAACTAGATTAGGCAATTTAGAAAACACTGAGTGTGCAAAGAAAGCATTCAAAAATACTTATATGCATGGAGACTTTCCAATTGTAAGTTGGGACAGAAAGCTAGATGCCAACATGAAAGATCCATACATAAGAAGGGAAGACTTTAAGAAAGGAATTTTTCGAACCATAATCATACAAATAAAACGTGAGACAAACAAGGACTAACCAATCTCAATATCAGCTGAGAGAGTACAAGTTTGAAGACAACGCTTATGTTAAATCCAATCCAATAGTGGTGTTTTAATTGAAACTAGCTAGTGCAAAAATGAACCTAAATGATCTTCATGTTGTGTAAGTCAAATGTTGCTAGAAGGCAATCAACAAATACATGAAAGAATAGTGCTAAAAGTCATGTGTTATAAGTATATTTTTAAATACAAATTCACAATCCCATCTTGAAAAGTAGGTCTTATAAGATGTTTTTTCAAAACCATCTTCTTAAATTTTATTTTTTTAAGATGGTTAACAAGAACAATCTTCTTGATGCTATAGTTTTATAAGATGGTTTATGAAAATTGTCTTCATTATCATGATCTTTTAAGATGGTTATGCAAACAAGATTCATGTGGCTAACCCCTAATTGGGATAAGGCCTTGATGATGATTGATGATGATGTTATGCAAATCATCTTCCTAATCCATTTTTTTTAAAGATGGTTTCTTTATTGTCTTCTTAAATTATGATTTTTTAAGATGGTTTTCTCTAACCATTTTCTTACTAGAATTTAAAAATGGTGTTCTATAACCATCTTCTAAAGTTTTTCCCATTACAATCTTACAAAATTTAAATCTTTTTCAATGACTTTTTAAGATGGTTTTTGAAAAACATCTTATTAAATAGCATTTTATAAGGTGGTTTTCTATACTCATCTTAGATTATTTATTTTTCCTAAGATGGTTTCATTAAATTTATCTTCTTTTTGCCATCTTAAAAAGCACCAGGCTTAGTAGTGACTTCCCCATCCAATATCATGCGAGAAAGGCAAATGTCATTGCAGATGCACTAAGTAGAAAGACTAAGGGTCTAATTGCAAATGTTTCCTTGAGATAAGTTTTTGTACACCAAGTATTGTAAATTCAAAATGACTATCAAGAGACTTAGGCCTTCATTAGAAAGGAGGATTTAGAAAAAGGTACTAATTGAGGTATACACATTTCCAAGCGAGGCTTGTGGTGCTAGCAAGTATTGAACTGTGATAGGAGTTATTGTAGGAATACATAATTTGAAGTGCACCATTCATTCAAAAGGTATTAAGTTGTACCAAGATTTGGAAAGAAACTGCTAGTGGCCTAGCATGAAATGAGAAATTTGAGACTATGTTGCGTGATGTTTGATTTGCCAAAAGGTGAAGGCAAGGCACCAAGAGTAGTAGGATATAAAAAATCATGGCACTTCTAGAATGGGAATGGGACCACATTATTATATATTTTATTGTAAGATTCCTTAGGACTTCAAGTGGGCATGGCATGATTTGGTAGTTGTGGATCAATTGACAAAGTTTGTAAACTTTCTTCTGATTCAACATAGATAGTCACTTTAGAGTCTGGATAAATTGTACATCAAGGAGATATTGAGACTACATTGAGACTCACTGACTTTCATATTAGTCAAGGACATCAAGTTTACTTCTCATTTCTAGTAGAGTGTTCAAGAAGGATTGGGTACTTCTCTAAGGTTCAAGACCACATTTCACCCACAGACTGATGGACAATTGGAGAGGAAATCTAAACTCTTGAGAATGTGCTCATAGTTATACATTGGAATGGAAAGGGAGTTGGGATGAACATATACCACTTATCAAATTCTCCTACAACAATAGTTATCAGTATAGCATAGGACTAAGACACTATGATGTACTATATGGCAGACCATGTTGCACAACCTACCTATTGGAATGATGTATGGGAAGTATAGTTTATGAAGTATGAACTGATTAAGTTGTGTCCAGAGAAAGTAAGATTTATTCAACAACAACATCTTATCTCACAGAGTCGATAAAATAGCTATGTAGACAAGAGGAAGAGATTTGGAATTTGAAGTTAGAGATCATGTATTTTTGAATGCCTCATTGATTCTATGATGTGTTGGAACTTTCAAGATTCTTGAAAGAATTGAATAAGTAGCATATAGACTTGTTTTACAACATCAGTTATTTGAAGACAATAGTGTATTTATTGTATCCATGCTAAGGAAATACATTCCAAATGCCACCCATGTACTTGAACAAGTGCCCATAGAATTGCGACATGACCTCGCTTTTGAAGAAAAGCTAGTTTAGAATTTGGATTGAAAGGACAAGATATTGAGAAAGAAGACTATTTCCCTAGTCAAAGTTTTGTGGCAACATCACTCAACTAACAAAGCCACTTGGAGTAAAAAATGAAATAAAATAGAATTTTTTAGAGTTATTCCGTTAATTGTAATAAAAGTCTTGAGGAAGAAATTTATTAATACAATGAAGGATGTAATGGCTTGAATTTTTGCATAATAAAGAAAATTATTTTGTAAAGATTTTTAGACAAAAACAAGTTTCCTTGATGGTTTGATTATTAACCTATTAACTCTAGGTGAAGGGTTCACATCTCCAAGTTGGCAATCAAACTTTGTTTTTTGCGCCTAAATGTAACCATGATTGGATGTCTTAGAGCATTGCTAATCCTAGGATGATCCATAATGAGAAAACATGTGGCAGCTTGAGAAATGTATAGATCTACATGGAAATTGGGAAAAATAGAGAAACGCATACCTTTAAAATGAAACCAAGATGGTATTAACGTGATTCTACAACCTGTAATGGATGAAAGAACTAGAGTCAATGAACATGGAAAAATGTGTTTTGGAATTTGGGAATTTCACTTGAGACTAGGCTAACCTAATGTAGCCATCTCCCAACCCAATGTCTTATACAAACAGATGTTTTGGGCTGAGGAGCCAGGAATGCACCTTGTACCCAGCCAAGAGAGGAAAAAGGGAAAGAGAGGAAAGGAAAAAGATTACGGAGAAGGAGAACAAGGGAAGGAGAATGAAACAAGAGGAGAAAAGGAAGAAGGAAGAAAGGAAATCGGAGACCGGAGCGACAGCATGGATTCACCAAATTTTGGAAGCGTTTCAAGGTGGGAGATTCTAAGTCTAGATCATAGTTTTCTCTTCAAAACTAAAAATTACCACTATTTAATCGAATGGAGTGATATGCTTTGGAGTGATTTTTGTGCGTATGGTTTCTTTGAGTTGAGTTGCATGATTTTGCAATTGGTAAGGGTGCTTAAATTGTATGATTCATGCATGCGAATTTTTTGCAAAGCTTGATTTGGATTTTTTCTTCCGTACATGCATCAAATTGACTCGTGGTATATGGATATTTTCGAATAGGAGTTTGAATTCCATATCATGATATATGCACACCATGAATTGATTCACTTTGAGACGATTTTAACAATTTTAGTCAAACATGGTTTATGTGAGAAAGTGACACATGATTTTATGTCCACTTCAACTTTATCCCATTGTTCAGAAGCATGGTCAAAGGCTTAAGACCCATGACTCTTTGATTCATGATTGTTTTCATTGTTTCCATTCATAAAATGATCTATGTTTGAGATTGACATATGTTTATCTACGTAAGTTGATTGATTTTGGTGTCTTAAACACTTTGAAAATAGATGAATATGCACCTTGAATGTCCACAATATTGGCTTTCTATGTATTGGATTAAATATTTTGATCGGAACAAGATGTTCTTATTTTGGGTGTTTTGCGTATGAAATATTCCTGAATTTGATCATGATGGTAAGAAAGAATGTGCACGATATTATCTATTTTGATGCTGCGGAAGGGCGTGGACAAGTGTGCGTCTTGCATAGGACATTGATTGGGAACACTGTACACTAGGAATTACTAGGGCACATAATGCCGCCGGCAGTGCTTAGTTGCACCGTGCACTAGGAATTGCATGGGCACACAATGTACCAGATAGGGCACTGACACACAGTGCACCAGATAGAGTATTAGTACACATTGCACATAGTGCACAAGAAAGTGCAACGGCACAGTGCACAAGACAATGCGTTGGCATGCAGTGTACCAGACAGCACATTGGCACACAAAGCACTAGGCACATAGCGTCCTGAGTAGTGCTCTGGGCACACGGTGCACTAGGCTGCACACAGGTCATGGCACACAGTGCCTCGGACAGTGCCCAAGGTGCACAGACAGTAAGCAAGGTGCACAGGCAATGACCATGGACTCTGGAACAGTAAAATGACACATGGATTGTACATTTTGGTGGTGCATGGAATAGTGGCACATGGCACCAGACAGTGTTCGTAGAGTAATGTGCATAGGTCAGTGCGCATAATGCATTGGAAACTTTGTAAAGCTTAGAAATGGACCATGTTTTCCATTATGTGTGATATGGTGCACAAACTGTACGTAGCAGTAGGCACGATGTTTTGAAAAGGACTCACTACTTGTTATGCATTTGGTTTATCAATGTATTACTATTTTTATAAGTGTATGGAAATGATTTATTTGATCATGTGATCTTAGTCGTTGCTACCACGATATTTGAGCATTCATATTTGATTGATTTGGCAAACTAAATGCTATGAGCATTTTTGGATTTGATTTGACCAAGATATCAGGTCTTGAACCTAAAAAGGGTGCATACGATATTGCGCTTATAGGGATAGCAATATGTAAGGCCTGTAAGTGAGTGTTTTTGTTCTAGTCATGCACTAATGTGCCAATGGGATTTTCTGAAAAATTAGGTGACAGATATGGACCTGGATGGGGGTGGTATATTAAACCCCACAATTGCTATGCCAGGAAATCCAGTTGGCCATTGACTTTTGAAATAGGTACTTGCCTAAAATAGGCATGATTTCATGAGAGTTTTGTATCATGGGAAGACTGCACCTGTTCTAATACAGCAGTGTCATGAGAATGAGTGTAGTTGGGAGTTAAGGTTTTGCTGCTTGCATAGTGACTGTTCTAATAAGTAGGCATAGGCTGACATGGTCATTCTCAAGAATAATGATCAGTGCCTACGGCAAGATGGTAAGTGCCACTTAGAAATTGGCTAATTGATTGATTGACGGGTTGATTGAATGATTTGATTCAGTGATTTGATGTAACTTCTGATTTTATCACACTAATCGAGCTTCATTTTGAATCCATTTTTTCATGCATTGAGAAATGAATTTTTCTGTTTGTCTAATCTTAGGATTTCTTACTAAGTCATCATACTCACCAAACTAACTTTGCAGTTGAAACATAGTAGTGACCTTGCTTGTCGTGCAAAAGGTTTTCTCCAATTGGATTTCCAAAAGTATGATAACCCTATTAGGATTAGTTTTCCTTTTTCATTGCCACTATTGACAGACATGTAATTGAATGTTAAATTTTTATTTACATAGAATTGTGGTTTAATTTAGTATGTTTTGGACGTGACTAGTAAATCCCAGATGTGCAATAATTCATTATTACTTTGATTATATGTGAAGTTTTTCTTTGAAGTTTTTGGGTCAGAAGATGTAGTTTTTAAAGTTATAATTTATATGTATTATTTTCCTAAATCATTTTTGAAAAAAAAAATTCAATGATCTTGTCTTTTTCTAAAAGAAATTTCAAAAAACTATTTCTCAAAGCCCAAGTTATCACATTGTGTGGTTTGCATGATCAAATATACTTGGTACTATATGCTCTCTGTGTGCATTGTGAGACCATTCTGTGATTTTCATATTTCAACATGAGATGATATATCAGTCATCCTCGAGGGTGTGAACCATACTTGTCTTTGTGGCACATGGATTGTATTGTATTTGCTCGATATAGATGTTTTAGCTATCTTCAGTATGTTTTGAGATTATTCATTGAAATCATATATTTAATGTGGAAGGTAGTTTAACCACGATGCATTCATGATACATTGTGCATACATATGTTTTTTGTGATTTTTGACTAGTTTAAAAATTTCTTACTGAACGATGGTACTCACTTCAAATACAAACAACATGGTAATAATTTTTCCTTCACCTAGACATATTATAAATTTTACGTATACTTACATTATACATAGCTCAGTTTAGAATCTTGAATTGGATGCTTGGATGATATGCAAATGATGCATTCTTGAAATGCATTAAAATATACATGTATTACTATTATTATTGAACAACTTTGGGGATGATACCTAAGGATATTCATAAATGCATGAGTGCATGGATGTGCCTATGTGTCACAGCTTTTGTTTTTGTAATCTTAGTTCTATCTACTGAGATATCCCCATATACTCACCGTACTAACACTAAAGATAGTGTGATAAAGGAAAAGGCAAGGAGTTCGATTGACAACATCTAAAACTAATCAAAACCACATTGACAATGAATGTATTTGAATTCTACTTGATATTTATGGATATGTATGTATATATGTCTATACATATTGGAATGTGAACTGTGAATGGATAGATTGATGTAAATAATGAATGATGATTTTAACCATTTAAATATAAAACTCTTGGTTTTTAGAACTTGTAAAAAGTATTTTAGCAGGTAGAAATGACACTCAAGATTTTCAAAAAAATATTTACACTTGTTTGTTTTCAGAAAGATATTTTCAAACTAAGGCCCCACATTTTGAAAAGGATTATGAAAAAGCCAGAGATCTATTGACAACATCTAGAACAGGTCAAAACCACATTGACAATGTATGTATTTGACTTCTAATTGATATTTATGGATATGTATGTATATATGTCTATACATATTGGAATGTGAACTATGACTAGACAAATTGATGAATATAATAAATAAAAATTTTAACAATTTAAATATAAACTCTTCATTTTTAGAACTTGTGAAATTTATTTTTGTAGGTAGAAATGACACTCGAGGTTTTTGGAAAAACATTGTCACAAAAAATATTTCGACTTATTTGTTTTCAAAATGTTATTTTCAAATAAAGGGTCCCACATTTTGAAAAGAATTATGAAAAAAGTCTTTTTTAAAACATTGAGTCATCAAAACTGGAGCCAGTTTACTTGTTGGAATTTGGACAGACGATGGTTATAGAACACTTTGGTGCTAGAATAGTACCCACTTCCATGTATAGATGATCTATTCAATCTATTCTCTAACATTAAGATTTGGGTGTAACCAGTTGAGAGTATAGGAGTATGATGTATCTATGACCTCCATCCATACTTAATATCGATGTTATGAGTTCTTGGTGATGCCATTTGGGCTTACCATCACCCCCTCTATGTTTATAGATCTAATGAATAGGGTTAGACCCTTTCTAGGCCTATCTATAGTAGTATACATTGATGGTGTACATTTGTACTCTAGGAGTACACATGAACATGATGAACACCTTTAAATAGTGCTTGAGTTCCTAAGAAGGGAGAAGCTTTATGCCAAGTTTGAGAATGCAACTTCTGGAACTGTGAGGTTGGATTCTTGGGCCATGTAATTTCAAGAGAAGGTGAAGAAAACTACTAAATGGGAGAAACATAAGTGTCATGAAGGTGTATAATTTCTTGTGACTACCAGGCTACTATAGATTGTCCATTTAGAACATTTCCATCATTACAGCTCTCAGAACTATCTTACTAAGAAGGGAGTGAAGTTCAAATAGAATGATGATGTTAGTGATGTTTTCAAACTTTGAAAGAATAGTTGACTATCAAACGAGTGTTAACTCTTCTTGAAGGGAATGAAGGCCTAGTTGTTTTACTCGATTGCATCACACTAAAGGTTGGGGTGTGTACTTATTTAGCAAAGCATGGTAATAGCTTATGCTTCCAAACAGCTAAATAATCATGAGTGGAATTATCTCGCCCATGATCTGGAGTTGGTAGCTACAGAATTTTCGTTAAAAGTTTGGCTAAATTACATGCAAGGGGTTGAGTGTGAAATTTATACTAATCATAAGAGTGTCAAGTATCTCCCTACATAGAAGGTGCTCAATCTTAGATAGAGGACGTGGATGGAATTAATTAGTGATAATGGTTGTGTCATTAAATACCACCTAGGAGAAGAAAATGTTGTGGGAGACAATTTAAGTAGAAAGGTGATAGCTACTTGGCCAATGCTACAACCATTCACGAAGAGCCTTCTACTTGAGTTAAGTTCCTTGAGGGTAATAGTTTTGATGAAGTCAAGAAGAGGATTGCAGCCCATTTATTATTTAAACCAGCATTGGTGGATAGGATCTTGAAAGCCTAAATAGAAGAAGTAGACATGACAAAGATTAGAGAAGATGTAATGGATGGAAGTCTTCTGTGAGATCCTAGTTTTCTAGAAATAATATTTTGAAAATTCTTTATAAAAGTAGAAAAAATTTCCTTCTTTAGAGTCTAAAAGAGTTGGATCCATATGGTATATAGGTATTTGTAAATACCAGTCTAGAAACTGGGCATTAATGTTTGTAAATCTCAACATATAATTAAAATAGAAAAGTGTATGTAGATGGGTATTATAGTTGCATGCCACAAGATCTTTGGGCTAGAATGATAAGTTTTCAATTTTTGTATAAAAAGTACCCAATTAGCATCCCATGTGTTATCAAATACAATGTTATTTCTGGGGTTGTTTTCAAAATTTTGTAACACATGCATTTCTAACCTAATAATTTAGAAGTTAACATTTTGCAGTTTAGGAGCTAATCCAAAGTACGTATGTGAATGATCATAATTTGCTAGGACTTAATTAAGGGTTTTCATCTTTTTTAGGTGTTGAGAAGGTAATCCCAAGCCCTAGCTTGATCGAGATAAGAATTAAAACCATTCATGAGGTTTCCTATTCAAACTAGGAAACTTAAGCAAGTCAAAGCCTAAATGTTATCAATCAAAAGTTTGATGAATGTTGAAGACTATCCTAGGGCAAGCTAAAAGGCAATTGAAGCAAAAGGTGACTAGAAATGCGCCCAAGCTAAAGCTATGCACTTCCACTACCTTTGCATGGGAGCCATTCAAGCCACTTAGCCATTAAAACTAGTGATAAGCCATATGAGTTACTCAATCCTTGAAGCCACTCAAGGCACCAAGGAAGAGTGTGATTTTTAAGGGAATTTGAGAGATTAATGTAAAAGCTATGATGATCATGCATTAAGGGACCCATCAAGAGAGAAAAATCGACTTTCCTAACCCACTTCTCATCCCTAATCTACCATTCACCCTAGGGTTCCACATTTTTAACTCAAGGAGGAAGCCACCTTTCTAGAAGAGCATGCCCCCTTGCTTAGTTGGCAAATTTCTAGAAGAGCATGCCCCCTTGCTTAGTTGGCAAAATTCAAGTGGTTTCCTAATTAGGAAATCCCTAGATTTAAGTCCATTCAAAGCACATAAAACCCTAAGTTTTCTCCATCCTTCCTTACATTTTTCTTCCTCTTTTTTGCCCTTCTTTTTCCATCATCCAATCACCACCCAATTAGAAGTGAGGGAGATTCACTTACCATCCAAGGGAAAAGATGCCTTTCTCCTTCCAAATTAAGAAACCAACCAGGCAGCCCATTTCTCTCTCTTACACTGCCTTGCTTAACTCACTTCCCACTTAACTTTCCTCTGTTATTTTCCACATCAGTCTTAGATATAGATCTCCTCCTCTTTCTTAGATTAAACATTTATTAAATTGGAAGCTAAATTGTCTGCAAATACCCCAAGACTTCCAACATTTTTTCCAAGTAGAAGTTGGTTGAGACAACCTTGAAACATTACACTCTTTGCTTGGTTATCTTTAGAGCTAGACTTTGGCTTTCTTTGGAGCTTTTCTTCCTTTGGACTTTTAGTTATTTCTTTGGTTGTTTGCTCTCCAATTCAAGTTAGTAGTTTTCTTTCATTGTTTTAGTTTTGTTCCCTTAGTTTCCCATTGTTTACTTTCATGTTCTTCACTCATCTTTCCACTCAAGATTCAAGTTAATTGTTCTCTAGCAGTGATAGCCAAGAGAAGAAATAGCTTGCCTCCTTGCCCTCTCCCTTAAGAATTTCAAGTTTTTCACCATCAATTCCACTTAGTTTTAGGCATTTTTCTCATAGTTAGTTCACCCATCTAGACATCTTTTCTCTTGAATTCCTTTTTGGGTTTCCTTGGCGCATCATCATACTTTAGATTAAAATCTTTAGATTGAATTTTTATGGTTGTTTAGATTAGGTTTTTGGGCTTAGTTTCCTATGCAATTTTCATATTTATACTCTTGTTTTATGCAAATAAATTTGATGTAATTTGGCATTGATTCAATGAAATTCTTTGAGTATTCTTATTATTGAATGTTTCCATGATCAATGTACTTTAGATTTGGATTGTTATCTGTTCCTAAGTGTATGCAATCTGAAAAAATTTCTCCTTAACTTTGTGCTTTGTTTCCAGCCATCAAAATATTTTATTTTATTGAGTTGTTAGGAATGCGTTTAGATATTCAGTTTTTTTTTTTACTATGATCATAGCTTAGGCTGCATATTTGTTTGCATTTAGATAGTCAAAACTGGTCACTTTTGTACTTATGAACCATGCACATAGTCCATGGATCATGCCCATGGTACATACAGTGATTCATCTTTGATTCTTACATCATTCACTTGCCTAATTTAGTTTTAGCTATAGTTAATTCATTTTTTGCATCTTAGTTTAGGTTCAAAAAGTTTTCTTTTCTATTTTTGAAAAGTTCTATCTCTAGAAAGTTTTAGGATTAGAAAGTCTTAAATATAGGAAGTAGCTTAATTGTAGTTTCCATTCACATACATATTTCTAATTTCTTGTTAAAGTTAGTTAGATCTCATTGGTTACTTGTTTTTGTATGTCAGTTTAGTGTTATAAATTTTCTTAATTTAGTTTAATTCGTGCTTGTTTTGTATTAGTTACTTTTGTTAAATGCATGTTGGTTAGGTTAATTTCTAATTTCATTACTTATTTTTAGTTTTAGTAAGCTTTCTTTAATTCTATCTGTTAATTAAATGCATGTATCTTTTTTATGCATTATAATTTCCTAATTTAACCAAATCAATCTCTCTCTTTGGCTGAAGTTAATCACTTTAAATAAGATTTATCCAATACACAAATTTGTGAAATTCCTCGTCGGTTCACCTCTCTCATGTGCCCCACTACTTTGATTCATGCGCTTTCGAGTAACATTAAAGCTACAAGATGCAACACTAACTTGTATCTTTAAACACATACAACTAAACAATCACGTGAATATATACACTATGCTAGAGGGTCAACCTCAAACTTATACATCACTTCTCTTAAGCAAAGTCTAATACATAACAAAATTCTACCATAGTCTAGATCCACCTATGATGTAAATGTGTGAATCAAATGTCTACAAGCTTCGCCCTTCCCATCTTTATGGCTCTCAATCTGCCTAAGGTCTCTCCTGAAAAATGTTGGTGTGGGGTGTGAGCATAAAATACTCACTAGGAGAAACCCCAATATAGACCGGCATGCCCAAATACATAGAAACCAATATTATACTTATGGTCACATATGAGGCTAATTATTCATGAGTCTATCATGGATGTTAGGATGAGATATGGCTATTCATAAGATTCACATGTGATTTGAATCTACGCTTCTATATGTAAGCAATAACTTTCATTCCACAGAAATTTTTGATTCATTTAATGTACAATTAGTTGCATCACATTCATGGAGGAAAGTATAATATTCAAGACTTTATGAATATGCACATGCAGATTACCCAATATACTCTAAAAATCCAATCGTTAGTAAGCCAACATCCAATAAATCATCGAATGTGGCAAAACCAAAAGTTATGCATGGTTTCAAGAGCAAACCATTTCATAGATGCAAGTAAAATCTCAGCACCAAGTAAAGCTAAAAATCCAAAACTGTGAAAAACTGAGTGGCATGTGGTCCTACTGCCAGGATGATGACACATAGTCCTACCAACTGGATAGCGACACATAGTTCTATTTCGATGGAATAGTCTAGACTCCCAAGAGTGATCAGCAAGTCAAACATGCCCATAATCCACAACTAGATACCGATGCTTGTGGGGTACTACTGTCACCGTGCGTAACTACTACCGCTGCTACCTTTGCAAAGATACCTCGCAAAACCTTCATCAACCCTCATGGGGTTACTAGCTATCCTACGAGCAGTCCCTATGAAGTGTGTTCCCCATAAGCTCCTATCAAGCTAGTACTAATTAGAGGGTAGGGGTCAGCTACTCCTCTTAGCAGAGGGTCTTAGTATTTACAACTGCACAAATTGCGCTTGCCTCAAGACTTATAGTTCCTCGTGGAGCACTTATCTTAAGACTTATGCCTGCTTGTTGAGCACCTACCGGAAAATATTGATCGAAATTGCATCCCCATGACTTACAGCTACTAGTGGAGCACTTGCCTAAACATCGATCAAATAATATCTCCTAGACTTCTAGCCACTCATAGAGTGTTTGCCTAAACATTAATCAAATCATCATGCATGACGAAACAGCTTTAGTTCAATGAAATGAATATAATGGTATGCCATGTGCACACATGCGATATGATGCATTGTACTATAGTTACTAGAGGAATTTCCTTATTATGAATCATGTATTTAGCCTTGGATTGTCGTAGAAATGTCTTTAGTGACTACGTCTAACAATAGGTTTTCTTTCGTCGAGTAGTGGTATGATCAAATCAAGATAAAAGTAGTTACATGGTTGCCTTTAGGGCATCTTTTCCCTATCGTTGACACTCTAGAAATTCTCCCTTAGAACTTAAGTTTTATTTTCATGATCCCACTGGTGTCCCACTCCTGTATCTTACGCTGGATTAACTCTAAACTTACTATCGTGTATAGTTTCATACCCTTATAGAGTATCAAACTATATGAAACATACTCTAGTTACAATCCTGTTGTTTCAATCTTAGTAAGTTTCTATGTATCTCTTTCCTCCAAAATCTACCTTCCTACATAGCTCAGCATTCATAGTAATTTAGAACATTTTGATAAGTGTTTTCTACAATTTTTGTCAATTAGTTTCTGCATCCCTAAGTCTAAGCTAAGAGTAATGTTTATAAAAAATTTTATACAGTCCTAAGTGCAACCGTAAAAACTGTCATAAACGACAATTACCAGTTGGAAAATTACTTGACATTTAGTTAGATTTTTTATATTTTAAAGTCGTTCACAAGCTAGTCAGCATTCTAACTTACCATGCATAGAGGAAGTTATATACATTTGGAAACATATCAAGCAAAACCCTCAAAAACGTGGACCAAGCCACTTCCTTATTGGACTCCTCCCTGCAAGTCCAGCTCGGGGACGGTTCATCTACTTACTTGTCCTGGTTAGTCCCAAACATTATCTCAAGAAATTTCCATTTAAATTTGCAGGGTTACTGGTAAAGCTAATGGTAAAGTATGTAATCAAGTTATTCCTGCTCACAAATGACGGCAATCAGCCCACTTATATCAATTCATTCTAAGATGCATCCCTGTTGATCCAGTAGGGTATGTTTTACAAAATCTGTTGAAGTTTTAGCCCAATTCCTCTTCAAAATTGGGGTAAATTTTCATGAATCATATACCTAATGTCAACTCTCAAGAATATATAGATAATCTAACGATTTATTTCCAGCAATAGCAGAAGATCTAGCTTGCAAAAGGGGAGGAAATGACGTCTAGGTTTTTGCACAATCGTGTAGTAAATTGCATCATTTCCCTGCCCTTTCATGCATGCTAGTTTCCACTATTTTCTAACAAAATTTAATCCATGCTAAGCCAAGATAAAGTATTACAATGTTCACAGAAGACACTATCAAATCATTCCAAAAATGATGGAACACCAAGACTTTACCACTACACATCCTGCCATGACCAGCAGTCCTTACAAGAAATTGAGAGTTACTCATGCGTTGTAAGCATTTCATAGTCATAAATATAGGAAATTTTTTACATATCTTAGCTCTATTCCATTGTATTTCCATAGCTAGTGGCATGCGTGAAGATTTAAGAAGGAAGAAATCAAGTTTTGACGTGCTATTCCATCCATGTTTCATGCTAATGCACAGTTCAGAATTTCAGGTATAAAATGTTCTTTAAAAGCATCTTTAAGCTCCTAATTTTTCAATATGCATTAAACTCTTTCCTACTTTGCCTACCTCTCGCGAATCCCTTCAATTTCTAGCTCTTGATGACTGGTTTTCCTGCTCCATACATTGGAGTCCAGTAGGCAGACACATTGTGCTTCTCCTTTCTAGCGTCTCCTTCTTACTTACCAGCTTCAATGCCCCGTTCGCTTCTAATTTTTGTCTGGGTTTCTCCTCAAGTTCTTAGAGGTTTTTAATGGAGTTCTCTCTCCTTTGGGGTGGGCGTGTGAAGGTTGAAGAAGGTGTGATTGCAGCCCATTTTGTAAACATATTGCCACACCTTATGGCCAGCTGCTTGTCATGCATGCAGCCATCTACCTATTCCATCATTTCTCATTTTCGGCTTGGCTTGCTTGCATGCATAAGTCCGCTGTTCAATCCTTCTTCCTAGCACCTTTATCCCACCAACAGTACATTCCTATGTTACACGTCAACCTACTTGTATTTACTATTAAGACAGTTCATTATACTACCAAGCCTTCACCCTTATTAGTTGTTTATGTTTTCTTTCTTTACTTCTTTACATGAGATTAGAATAACAGAGTACTCTTATATGACGTGTATCATCCCTTCAGCCTCTATCGCTAATCCTTCTACACCTATGACTTCCTCTATTTTAACACCTACATCCATGGCCAATTATGACTCTCCTACTCTACTTAAGGCGTCCAAATCATATTCTTATATCCTCAATCACTCTCTTTTATTATACTTAGTCACTGGCATAATTGAAGGAAAAGAAAAAGGAAATAGTGAGTCAAAATGAGAGAGAGAGAGAATAGAAAAGAAAAGAAAATACCCCATTTCTTGCAGATTATATTTATATTATATGAAATTTACATAATTGCTCATATTACACATTCATATTTTGAAATATTATAAGATGTGATGTTGTTGATGGATGGTAGAATTTGTGTTCCCGCGATCCAAATCTTAAAAAGAAGATTTTGGAGGAAGCGCATGAAGCCTCATACTTGATGCATCCAAGTAGTAATAAGATGTATTGGAACTCAGCTGAAGCATGTCGATAATAGAGCGCTCTCTATTATCCACCTTCAGATTTTCCTGAATGGCCTTTGCTACCCCATCAAAGTTTAATTTAAGCATTCCTTCTCTTGGTGTCCTCCATTTCAACCATGCACACATTTTCATCATACCTATTTGTTTCCGTGATTTCATCACGTTTAGTTCATTATCCTTGTATCTTGTATGGTCACTATTAGCATTTGCAATCTCAACAATATTCGCTTTCCACTTTTTTAAAAAGCCATTCTCAATAACATTTTTGTTGTCATGAATAGATTCATTTATCACTTTCTAAAATCCCATGAAATGTTTGGTATATCTAGGCTTTACATTAAGCTTAATATTGATCCATTTTTATCTTTTTAAGACAATATTAAACAAGATTTGTTAACCTTTCACAATCTTTATTTTAATATGAATATTCTTTTACACTCTTTCCCAAATGTTTATAAGTTTAAGGTAACCCCAAGACATGGTAAATTATTCCAGGTTCATTTTCACAAAAAGGACAAAGATTCCCATCTTGCCTCCACCAACTTGTGACCTACAAAAATGGAAGTCTACTATGTAAGATGAGCCATATAAAGTTTTGACTTCTAGGTGAAGCTTTGTTACCCATAATTTTTTCCAATGATGGTCATTATTTGAATGATCAATTTTCATTTATTGTGCATAAGTTGATTTAATTGAGAATTTCCCTATTTTGTTAGATCTCCATATGATTTCATCCTCTTGATCATCATCCATGAGTAGTATTGAAAGAGTTGCACCAATTATTTCATCCCTCCATTTTTTAATTTTATTCTCACACCATTTTTTTGTATTTACATATAGTTAATTCTAACTTTTCTTTAAGATAAATTAAGTTTCTTATTATTTTGTAACCTACTCAATTAGTCCAACAAGCTTCATCTAATTACCAATCTACAAATTAATCTTTTTCCCATTCACAATAACCCATTTGGCCATTCTTTGTTTAAATTATTTTTCATGAATTAAGAATTTATTTCCAAATAATTTTTATTTCATTTTAAGGAAAACTTGTTCCATGATATATCTTTTCTTAATAAAATATTTCCATGTATTATTCACATTATCGTTAATAAGGTGTCATCCTTTGTTTGCATGGAAAGCTATTTTCATTTGAGCTAAAGATTTGATTTACATGCCTTGCATACCTTCATGTTTTCATAACATGTTCTAGTTGAATGAATACTTTTTATTTTTATTTTTTATTTCTCTAGATAAAATATCTCTAAGCTTTCTCACACTTAGAGAACAAATTCTTAGTGTGACAATTGAACTTTTACATCTAATGGTATAAGCATTGTTTTCAACCTAGCAATCCTTTTGTAGCCATTATCTTTCAAGAATCAAAAATCACTTTCTTTTGGTCTAACACAAATATAGGAGATGTGAATGTAGTTTTCTTTCAACATATAGTGCTTTATCCTTATGATCCATTTATGTAGATCTCTTCATTATGGACTTTTGTAGAAAAGGTGACAACGTACTTACTCGGATTCATAGCTAGGCTAAATTTCTTTTGGAACTCATCCATAATCCTATTAAAAGCAAGATAGTTATTCAGTGTAGCTCTTTTTAAATATGTAGTGATAATATCTCTAATGATATAACAAAAATGTACTAGGATACCAGAGCACACTATATCAGCCCTTTTTGTGATGTAAACCACTCAGTTTTGTCTCCCATTAACAATGGTAGTTGTTTTGACTATTGTAATACAATCCACAACAAGTCTAGTCAAATTTTCAAAGAACCCAAATCCTTTCAATGTTTCTTTGACAAAATTCCATTTAAAGTTAATATAAACTTTCATAAGGTCCAATTTAATGTAGGGGATTATCTTTTCGAGTTTTCTTTTTTTCTTAAAAAGGGTTAGAATTTCATGAGTAAGCATAACATTTTCCTTTGGTGAATATTTCTTAATCTCTTTGCCATAAATTTTTGTTAGAATTCTATAAACCATAATAGTTCTAAAACTTTTGATTTTCTTAAATTTTCTTTCCTTTAGAATAAGGAGTATAAATGTTTTATTAATTTTCTTTCAAAATATGGGCTTTTTGGGAATCTTCTCTATACATCTGGACCCTCACTTTTATTTGGGTTCATTTGGACCCACACTTTTACCATAGGCTAGCTTTTCTAAAAGATGAATGCATTATATCCATTTGACCTACACTTTTATTTGGATTCACTGGAAATTGTGCATCTTAAGCTTCTTCATTTCTGACCACTAGAAGAAGGTTATCCAAGTCATCCTCACTGACGTTTTTTATCAATTAGTTCTTTTCAATTAATGGATTTCTTTAGCATGAGGAAAATGAATAAGCAAATTTGATAAGATCCAACTGGAACTAAATCTAAACAAATCAGGGCTATTAATGTGGGAAATATATGACCTTCAAAGCCCATCATATGGCATTTGTCATGTGATGAATTGAATAAATACAATCTTTTAACATCATTGCATGTCAATTATAAATTAAAAGTAATCTTTTGTAAGACTGTAACATAATAATGTATTTGAGAATTGTGAGATCATCTTAGGGACCTTAAGAAACATAGTAGGAGTTCCATAAAATGTTTATTGAGAATGTAGGAATGAAAAATGGAATTTTAAATTTATGTAAACCTAAAGTAGCCTTCTAGTAAGAATGTGAATGCTAAAATTAATTTTTTGATACATATCAAATGGAATGTTTACATAAGATAGAGATGATCAATTCTTAGGTTATCTATGGTAGAGACCTTGAACATCTTTGGTAGGAGAAGATGTCACCTATCTACAACACTAAGTGTTACTAGATGTACTTATATCGAGTAAGATATTCATTACAAACTATCTTTTAAATGAACTTGTTAAAACTGAAGAATTGTTTGCTTCTTTTTTTTCTTTATCAAACTCTATGTGTGTGTGTGAATTTACAAATAACATTGGCGTAATGATAAAGTTGTCATGGTGAGACCGAAATGTCATGGGTTCAAGGCATGGAAACAACCTCTTGAAAAAATGCAAGGTAAGGCTGCATAACATAAACCCTTTGTGGTCCATCCCTTCTCCAAAACTCACATACATGGGAGCTTCATGCACTAGGCTGTCCTATTTTTATATATTTAAAATAATATATTTTAAAAATGGAGGTTTTGAAAGAGATTTGAAGTTCATGGTGCTTGTCGAACTTGATTGTAAAGGTGACATGCTTAGGGTTAAAAGGGTCTAGATGCCCCAATGATGTCACAAATGAATATACACAAGTGTGAGAGTAGAATGGTAATTTACTCATAGGGGTGTAATGGTAATTATACGAAGGGTACCTTTGTATTTTATCTTCTAAGGTAGGTCATATGTGGTTATTAGCGGGTAGATTTGATTAATGCTAGATCATGTATTATAATATGTAAAAAAATACCCCTTATAAATTTTGGGATAGTTAGATTGAAATTAGAAAAGTTAAAGAGATACCGTTTTTAAAGATACGTAGGCAATTGCCCAATACAAAATAGTTGGAATTAAACTAGAATAGAAGAAGAAGAAGGAAATAAGAAGTGAACCCTTGGTCTTTCGAGTGAATCCTAGTTAGAATTCCTAGTCTTCTCTTTTATAGGCCTACCTCTAAGAGAATAAGAAAAAGCAAGGAGTGCTAAGTATTAACTAAGCAAGGAGTGCTAAATATTAACTTGTGGTGGACTAACAAGAAGGATTGTAGTTTTGATCCTAGATCAGGTATAGCTTTCTATGTCTATTTAGGTTTAAAGATGGTACTTTACATTATTCAAGGTTAATCATGTCAAATTTTTAATGTTTTACATTCAAATAGAGAAAACCCTTAATCTTCTAAATGTTTTCCAACAATTAAATCCATTTTTGAAATGGATCAAAACACCCCAATCTGTATCTAATCTAGGTGTCGATAATGAATTTGTAGATAATCCACAAATATCTAGTAGCTTAACATTGAGGATAACCAAATTGTTAGCACAAAATTACAATGAAATGCCTTGTTTCATGATTGCAGGTATTTTCATGTGAGGGAGAGAGGTAGAATACCATTTACACAAACACTATAGGTAGGAATTAGTGAGATGTTGTACTTGACATGAACTTAGTTGCTAGATGGTTGATACATCACCACCATATATTTGGCTGCATATCTAATGATCATGAGTGTTGATTTAGTGAGCCACCTTAGTGGATGATTCATGGTTTAGGTTATAGAAATTGATAATGATGATTAATTTCAACTTTCAACCAATACCCAGCAATGGTCAAAAAGGTTTTAACATAAAGAAGCCAAGTCCATTTTCTTGTTGTAAAAATTACAATGAGGGATTGAAATTGTAAACATATGGGCACAAATACTCATTATGGCCATGCCCACGCTTTTAATGGCAACAACTCTAACATGTATAAGTTTCTAGATTAATTAATCTCTATACATAAAGTTTTGCAAGTTGGACTAAAGATCAAAGTAGTTCTCCACACATGTGCACACTATACTAGAGTATAGAATCGACAAATATGGGTCAATCCCACAAAGATTCTTTGATAAATAAGAGTTAATTAAAACATAACCTAGCAGACAAAGAAAGAATGGGAGAACTTTAAACAAAACAACTAATCTAAGCAACTAATTCAAAGCTAGGAAATAAACTAAAGTAAGGAAACTACTTAAACTATTAAGGAAGAAAATAAACTAAATTAGCTACAAAAAGGAATGAAACTTTTTCACTAATAAAGATTGAATTATAAGGCTTACCACAAAGAAAGAAAAAGAAAATAGTGCACATAAATAAACTTCAATAAAGTGGCCGCTATAGAATTCTTTCATTGTGTCACTCAACAAGGCTCTTTACATGTCCTCTTTTCTTTTTAGGACTTGAACTTTGCTTTATGGTCTTCTTGTTGTGTTACTCAATAAGGGCCTATACACTTACATTCAAGCCAAATTACACTAATCTACAACCAAGATTTTCTCATCTCCTTAACCTAGCATGCCACAAACCTAATGAAATCCTCAACCATGGTTAAGAATTAGAAGAGTCCTTGATTACCATTAGAAGGTGTTCTTCCTTTTCCTTTATTCCCAAATTCAGAAAGATATGAGGAAAGTATAAGATAGGAGGCTAGAATTGTAAAAGATAAGAATGAGAGAAGGGAGGAGAAAGGGATGTGTGTGAAGGTTTATGGTGGCATGTGTGCAAATTAAAGGTGCGAGAAGTGGAGTGTGTTTTCTAAAGTGACTAGGAGATGGATTAGATAAGAATGGAAGGTGGGGATGTGGAAGATATTGAAGTGGAAGGAAGGGTGATGGATTGAGTGTGAAAGAGGAGGGTTCATAAGTGTGATGCATGTAATTTTAAGGTTGATGGAGGTTGGTGTTGTGCATATTGAAAAATAAAAGATAGAAGGGGCAATGAGAAAGAAGAAAGGAAAGAAACAAAGAAAGAGAAGTGGGGTTGGAAGAGCTTCCTTACCTCTTCATCGAAGGTTGTCTTTGATGCTGAGATGGCGAAAGAAAGACACAAATATATGGAAAGATAAGGAATAAGAGGGAACAAAAAGAGATAGGAAGGAAAGTGGAGGAAATGGAAAGTAGGTAATGAAATCTAAGGGTTTCCAAATTTAGAAAGTCCTAAGGAAGGGGTTGATTTCCTAATTTGGTGTGCATGTTTTTAAAAACCTTGAAGTAAAGGTGGATCATAGGATTAAGATGGGTCATTGAGATCTTTCTTGCCCTAGGGTTTTGAATTGACCTTTTCAACTTGGAAAGTGGCTAAGGTTTCCTTCTTTGCTTCAATTCAATCTTAGTTCTTAAATCATGTTTACCTTATCTTGAGGGGATGGGATTCCTTTATGACATGGAAATCTTCCTTAAGCTTCAATTTCTCTCTACCATTGCATTGGATTGAATGCCCTTGATTCCTTAGAGATTTGTTTATGTACTTCACTTGTTACCAAGTGTGCTTAACTACCTTGCATGGATAAGGCAGCTAATCATTGGTTGATCTTCTTCTTTTGGTTGAATAGGAGAGAGCAAATAAGTAAAATGCCTTCATGTGAGTCCAAGTCTACTTTTATTCCTAAGAAGCTATTATTGCATATGATTCTATTGTATGTGAATTGAACTTTTTTTACAATCTTCTTAAGTTGGTGACATGTATGCATGGATATGTGGATGTGGAATTTGCCACCTTTTCACCCTCATTTAAGTAGGAGTTGTGCATGGGGTTTCTGACTGCTCTAACTTTGATATTGACACCCAATGATTATTTTGAAACTCTAGGATTTCATTTTCGGCATACATGGGTATCATGGTGTAGAATGCAAGCTCTTTTAGGGGTAAAATTGACAATTTTATGCATTTTTTATTTGTACCCTGAACCTGTAAAATAGTAGAACTAAGGCTAATTAGTTATAATTAAGTGATTTCTATGATTAAAACCTTCTAAACTTAGGGATATGCATGTAATATCTCTATGTGTGTCAAATACCCGAGACTTAGATTTTGCTAGTCCTTGAGCAAAACTTCAAAGAAGAAAAGGAGAAATTTACAAACAAATCCTAACCACTTTTTTTAATGTTGTCATCTGCATTTGGCATATGTAGAAAGCCTTTAAACCTCAACATTAGCCTTAAACCCTGATGTTATCCCTAGTGGATGAGTTATAGTCTTGCAAGGGTATCCAAAAATGCCATCCATAATTATTTTCAAAAGTCCCTATGAGAGTCCTTCATGATCTCAAAGAATCTTCTTGTATTCAGCTCGTATTAACTCCCAGTTTTAGCACTCTAATAGAAATAAAGAATACTTAAAAATCTTACCCCTCTGGTAAAGATATTCCATTAATTCATTAAATGTCAGAATGTGAGTGTGTAATGAAATGTCATAAATAATATTGCAAGTGCACTACTCTATTGGCGTATAGAATCGACAAATATGGGTCAATCCCACAAAGTCACTTTGATAAATAGGATTAATTAGAATTTAGGTCATCTTACTTTAACCTAGACAAGCATTCGAGTGAAGGACAATTTCTAACTAAACTAAATTAAAAAGTGACCTTAAATTACAAAGCAAGTAATTAAAAGAGATTAAGAAACTATTTAAATAAGTAAGGAATTAAACTTGAAAACTTTTTAGAACTACAACTAACCAGAAAAAGAAAACTTTTTAAAATAACCATTAGCTATAAAAGAAAACTATCTAAGACTGCAATTAACTAAGAATTAAGGAAACTATCTAAGCTACAACTAACTATACGTTAAAGCAACTATCTAAAATAAAACTAACTAAAAAGTAAAGAACAAATTAACTAAGAAAAGGAAAAACTATTTCAATGATAGACAAATTACAAGGATTTGTTACTTAAGAAAAGGAAAGAAAGTAAGTAACTATACTTTCAAATCCAAACTGGAATGCTTCTATAGGACCCACATGTTGTGTCACTCAACGGGAGCTTGTACAATTCTATTCAAGCCGAAATGCACTAAATTCCCATCAAGCTTTTCATCCTTTGTATCCTAACTTGCCACAAATTGGCAAATCCCATCCAATGATCCTTAGGAATGAAGTATCAGTGCAACAAGGAAAGAGGAGTCCTAACACTTTTTCCCCTAAACTATCACCACTGAAGAAAGAAAGAGGAAAGATGGAAAAGGAAGTAGAAAACATTGCGCATTTGGTTAAACATGAAATACAAGAAAAGAAAATAAATTGGAGACAATGGCCCTTGTTTTAGGACTCACCCATTCCTAGCCTTAAGAGATGAAGTGATAAGTAAGTACATGATGTATCCTAAATCCCCAACATGAAGGCCTTTAGCTATGAACCTAGGTGGCTTATGGATGGATTTGCACATTTTCCTCAACCTTAATTAAGAAATTCGAAAGTTTTATTTTTTCTAAGATTCCTTTATTTTTTATTAATACAACTACATAGAAAAAAATAATAGAAAGAGTGAAAGAGGAATGATGCATGAATGCTAACTAACATGGATTATGCATGAAATCTAAAATTAGAAAGTGGGTGTGTGAAACATGGAATTAGAAAGTGGAAGGATAAAAAAACATTGAAAGAGTGAGTGAAAGAAGGATAGTGAGAATAAAATAGGAAATAATGTGAGATGCATGCAAATCTAGCATGGAAGGATCCATGTATGCAACTTAGAAAATAGAAAAGCGTGTGTTTCTAAATGTAAAGTTATATGCTTACACAACATACAACTAAGACCTAATTCTATAGTGATATGCATGGCTTTCTAAACTAAGAATGCTTTCTATATCTAATGGACTACTACACATGAAGTTTCTAAACATTTCCTAGAAAATAACCAATGAAAAATAGGATGTCAAACATGGTTTTCCAAATTAGGAAAGTGCTATTTCTAATCTAAGAAAGTGCTAGATCTAAGAATCTGGCATGCAACTACTTTCTACAAATAGAACTTAACTAATCATAAAATATTCCTAATATCTATGGAAAACAAATTAACAAGTTTCTAAAATTACAAAGAAAGAAAATCTAAGATCTAGACAAGGAATTCAAAATTAGAAACTACCCTACTTCTCAAATAGGAAAGTTCTTTAAAAACATAGAAGCTAAGCAAGCTAAATATGAAACTATGTTACAATCTAGATCTACAAAGTAAACCTAATCTAAAGAAACAAAACTAACTCATTATACTACAATGAATGGAACTTAAACATGATGCTCAATCTACCATCCATGTGAACTTGAAAAAGATGCATCCACCAAAAATTGGCCGAATGCTTTGAAAAACCCTATTCCTATATACATACAAAACCTAATTGAATGTAGAAGAAAGATGATATGCATCTAAATTACTCTAAGGTGAATGGAATTTCTATGTTAAATGGGAACTATTCAAACTAGGAAAGATGAGAATATAAGATGCAAAACTAAGGAAAAAATACAACTAATTTATGCATGCAAATCAAAGTTACACAAAGGATGATGCATGCAACTACACTAGCAATCCAAACTATCAAAACCTATATGAACACATACTTGAAAAAGGTAAATGGAAAAGATAGAAGGTGGTGGAGAAAGAAAAAGAAAAGTAAGCAAGAAAGGAAGTTGGATTAGGTTGAGACCTTTATCTCCAAGGAATTTAATCATGGAATCTTGAAGAGAGCTTGGGTGAGGTGATCTTCCTCCCTTTGTTTCTTCTTTGATTTAGCTATGCACTCAAGGTAAAGTTGATAGTTGTTTAAGCCATGCAAAGAACCTCTTTTATGTATTTTTGGTTTAAGGGTTAAGGGAATTCAATGTTGAGATCAAGCCACTTGTGTTGATTTTGAATAAATGGCTAGATGGGGGTTGTGGAATTCAAATATAGGAATGAGAGATGAGAATGGAAGATTGGTGGGAAAAAGAACGAAAGAAATGGAAAATTGGTGTGGAAATGTAGTGTTTTTTATATTCCGAATGTCCTAAAGAGGGTGGGGCAAACCTTAAGATGTATAGACCCTTAGATGATATTTGATGTTAGAGATCATCCTTTTCCTAGTGTTTTGGTTTGAATTTTCAACATAGAAAAGGTGGCATGGGTTTCTCTCTTTACTTCACTTCAAACCTAGCCTTTAATACCTACCTTTACTTGAATGGATGGGATCCATTCAGGGTATTTACAACTTCTCTAAACATCACTCCTAGTCCACTGTTAGATTAGATTGCCCTAAGATGAATGGCCTTGATTCTTGAAGACATATATATGCTCATGTGGACCAATTGTGCTTTAGTATCTTGTTTGAATAAGACATATTCTCATTGGTTATTCTTTATTCTTTTGGTTGAGTAAAAGGTCTTCATGAGGGCTCATTCTTCATTGTATATGAATTGAGCTTCTTCCATAAGCTTTCAAAGGTGGTGACATATGTGCAATTGTGCTTGAATTTAAAAATTGCCAGCATTTGACCCTTATATGAGTTGAAGTTGAATATAGGATTTTTGCCTTTCTGACTTCAATAGTGACATCCAATGATCCTTTTAAACCCCTATGACTTCATTTATGGTATGTGTGACCCTTCATATGGCGCGGAATGAGAAATTACTATTTTTGGCGTAAAATTGGTAATTTTTTATATTTTTTATATTTGTACCCTCATCCTACAAACTAGAAGAATTAAACCTAATTAGTGACAATTAAATGATTTTTGGGGCTTTCCTATTACCATCATGTGACATAGCTAGTATATATACAACTATTGGTTTTCAAGCAAATTATAACCTAATTTGCCATCCAAATATATGTTTTGGTTTCAAATCTTAATGGATATACTTGACACTTAGAAAGAAATCACTCAAAATGGTATTAATCTCTCATTATTATATATGTAGAATCAAGTTCAAAATTCTCACATATTTTCATACAAAAGAACAATAACTTAGAAAGAATATGATAATGGTCTTGTGAAAGGATAACAATTATTAGGAATGTTACACTATACCAAACTCTCTACTCATTCATAACCATATCCAAGTAATATTCTTCCTAATATTAAGTTAAGACTTTGAATAGGATGAGACATAGGCTTAGGACAGGGTTATTAAAAGAATGGTATAAGGATAAACAAAGGTTGTTTCATAATATATGTAAAGGTATTCTAAAGATGTACTCATACCCTTCTTTTTTTCATAACAGTGAACATTTCCTTTTCATTGGCTATATTTTTCATTTCTTAGTTTTCTTCATTTTTCCTCCTTTGATATATAGCCTTTCTTTGAACTTTCCTTTTCTTTATGTCCATCTTGACTCTTATTGCTTATAATCAAGATAATTCTTCAAACATCTCTACATATTTCCAAAACAACTAGGTATTGGATAGATTATAGGGTTTCAATATGGGCAATGGTCAATGGGTTCACATAGAAAAGGCTTATAATCAAGTGGTTTACTAATAGAAAATAACTTAGGGAAAACTAAATACTTTGGATTAATCAATGATGGCCTCTATCATTTCCTATGTTTTATATGACTTAAACATAGATACAAACTCAAGAGGTAATTGGTATAGTATATCAAATGCTCTCCTAATAGTTGACTAAGATGAAGGATAATGAGACCAACTAAAAAAGTTTTGTCTGCTAAATAAAATTTTAAAATTTAGGTATAACCCTTAAAAAGGAAGAATGGCCTTAAAATTGACATGGGTTAATAGTCTTCACAAATATTCTTCAGAATCTCTAAGTTATATTTTCTCTTCAATTTAAAACTGTATATATGGGTATATTGTACTTTGAATATTTTGAGTTTAATGAACTTTTCATGGAATACTTTATAAAAATAATAAAATAGTGAACTAATTATGATATATGTAAATATTCATTTACAATGAATAAACAAATTACAATTACAAAAAAATGGGGTAATTGCTTTTCCCCTTTGTTTCCATACTGCCTACTAGCAATCATCAATGAAACAATTTAACTAGATGTTGTAACCACTCAAATTTCTAAATTCTCTGTTATGTAATTTAATTTTTATTGCGATTGAACTACAAGTTTAGGGTCCCTCATTTTGAGTTCCATGTAATTAACCCTTTGAAGGACATAATTGACCCTCAAGACCTTAATAATTTGAATGTACGAGTTAAGATGATTTCAATGACACTAACTTTGCACAAAATAGAGAATAGGGTGGAAAATCCCTAGACTTTTACTAATTTAAGGGGGGTCCAACATGATAATGGAACCCCCACCAAGTTGGATTTTTGGAATAGCATATTGCACCATGAAGTGTGGAGCTAGGTTCAACACGTGTTGTCCAGCTATACCGCATCAAGTGATAATCCCAAACACGACAAATCAGGGGATGTCAGAGACAAGGGAGAAAATCAGTGTCCACTATTTCCCCCCTACTTATATCTCCTCACATGTGAAACCCCCGTACCCTTCTTTATTTCTCCTTCGGTCTTCCCCTTTGTCGACAACCGAACTAGGGCAGATCACTAGTGTAAAGCCACCATCCCTCTCTTCCTCTTCGTTTTATCCTCCGATGACTGGCGTAGGGGTGAATAGTCACTAGCCACACTCTGCTAGCATGTTGCACTTCTTCTCTTTGACAATGGAAAAAAATTGCCTACCCATTTCCTCTCTGATCTGGCTAGCTGCCTACCATGCTCAAAAAAAAAAAACACCCCTTCCTATTTCTCAGCTATCTTGGCTCAGTCTGGTTTCAGGCAATGATCAAGCCAAGTAGTCCCCAAGTGGTGATTGAGCCAGGGCAGCTAGCCACCACCAAATCCCACTCCCTTTCACTTCTCTCTCTTCCATGATTGTCGCTCCCTAGTGAAACACCTCACTGGCAGTGTTGAATTAGCCGTGCATGCACCCGTAGATTACACACACACACACACACACACACACACACACACTCTCTCTCTCTCTCTCTCTCTCTCTCTCTGGCCAGTGCAGCACACCCTCCATTTCCATTTCCATTTCCCCCCTCTTGCTTGCTCCATTAGTGACACCTATCCGGTCTCATGCTAGCAAACCCATCTCCCTCTCCCCTGTAGGTGTCACCTTTCCCTCTTCGTTTGGCCACCTACATGGCCAAACTTGAAACCCATTTTCCACATTCCTTTTTTCATCACTTATGCACAACTCTAATGATGGTGAAAAATCTACAAGAATAGCACTCATGGATCCCAAAACTACTTAGATTGATGATCCAAGCCATTTATCATGCTTCTCTCGACATTGCAAAGAAAACTCCTTAAGAAATTTCATGATCAGGCTTGAATTGATGGAGACTCAGAAGCAATAGTGTTGTACAGATATGATCATGCTGATCCTTTACATTCCATGATGATCCAAAGAATGTCTGACACTTATAATGATCTATTAGACAAGGATCAATGTGATTGCAATGAGATTGCTACCAACCTTTCCCAATTTAACATGTATTTCAATTTTGATATAATTTGCATTGTGAATCATAAAAAATTTTACAATTTCATGAATAATGATTGGGCCATTGTATGATAGATCTAGCATGCATTGACATATGACTTCCAAATATAGTCATTGAAACCTAGATTTAATGATTAACCAAGTAATTACATGCTTAATGATTGTGAACCATCAGATTACTTATAGATGTATAGACATTGGACCTATAAGATATTGTCTTCATGCTTCAAACCATGATCTAAGGGTTGGATTGACTGGAAACCCAAAATTTAAACATGTATTACCATCAAAATTGACTGGATCTAATGGTTGTAATACATTTTTCAAAGGCAGGGCCCTTAATGGTAAAAAAAAATTCAGAAACAATGTAGTAGAAATTCTTTTATTTTAAATTCGCTTGTTACAAAACCCAAGTCTCACCTTAATGTACATAATACACAAATATACTACTTTACCAATATAAGAATACATACCTCAGTCATTATTCTATCATGATTATCTACTCATGGATTATCTCAACATAGAGTATATACATTATTTATGTAGTATAGGGTAAATCCATTAAAATAGTGAAAATCTCAAAATTTATTCCTTTCCCTAGCTATACTCCCACTTAGGAGATCAATATTCATCCAATTCTCATATAGGGATGTTCTTTTTAAGAACTCATGTAGTGGCATCTCATCATGCCATGGAATTACAATATGCTTATCATATGTGCATCATAATGCAAAAAACTCAAGGACTAATATGCTGCAGTTTATATCCATACAACGCGCCTGAATAACTACATAATAATATACTAATACCAACTCTGGAAATAACAAAATCCATGTCTGCATGGCGAGGATCATGGCTATCATAGTGGCGGCCTTCCCATGATTGCCCCACCCGACATTTAGCCTCTCTTTGGGTATGGGATCCATCATATAAATTTTAAGAAGTGGGTGGCCAAACCCTCATAACTTCCCTAGCATAGTATCCCCAGTCCTATGGATGTGTAAAACAAAATCACAAGCTACCATGCTTGCATGTAAAATACATTGTACATATTAGATGATGTGTCTGCTTAACTAAGGCTGAAATATTTTCTATTCCCTATTCTTAGGGTTTCCTTAGTCTACACATCTCATTAATTTCTCATCATTTGATTAGATCATTAGATTGGATCAGTTGGTTAGATCATTTGATTGGATCATTATTATTCTAGGGTACCAAGTACACTTATATCATGAAGGTCTATAATTCTAGACAAAAGATCATGTATGTATACACATGAATCCTTAATACATTCTTGTACATCCACCTACCTCAAAGTGGTATCATGGTCTTGATTCATACATCTCAAGTGATATTCACTTCATATTGTCCATCAAGGTCTTGATTCATACATCTATCATACCATACGTATAAAGTAATTCATTTATTCAAGTATTCACTTCATATTGCCAGAGAAGACTGGAAAATATGGGGCTTTGGTAGATCACCACGTATTGAAGAGATCTAATAGTTCTAAATAAACTTTTAATGGCCAGAATAACCAGTATTGATTGCTAGAGATGGTACCCAGTACCGTGCCTGTTTTCATTTTGAGTTTCCTGGTGATCCAGGAGGCGGATCATCCAAATTTCTGAGGTGTTTTTAAATTTTTTCATAATTATATGTAATTATCATGTTTCATTTCCTTTTAGTATTAAATTGTCATTGGATTCCCACTACCACCTCCTTCTCAACTAGTAGGTGGTAGTGGTTTGACTCATGATTACATATTTTCTAGCTGTTGGATCCATTTGTGGGCCCCACGGAGGTGTAAAAAGACTATTTTGCCCTTTTGTGGAGAAAAATCTGTTTTATTCTCCCAAACTCGGAATTGAGCATACTTAGTGGTGTTGGAATCATATTTCTGAGTACATCCTAATTATTGTTGTCTTAGGTCTCGGTTGAGAGTAAAATTACTATTTTACCCTTTTATTCATAAAAATAGAGAAAAATAAGGATTTTTCATCTATACTTAGAATTTATCGTACTGATAGTCATTCTGATCGGTTCATCAAGTATGTTTTCAATTATACATGTATTATACCTTGATTATTCTTTTATGAGAAGTGCATTTTTAATAACCCTAATATTCCAGCGTAATTTTTGTTGAAATTTTCAATTTCATTATTTATTCAATCTCCTTACAAAAGTTAAGGATGTTACAATCTACCCACCTTACAAAAATTTCATCCTCAAAATTTCTAATTTACAATTACTCAAATAGACTAGAATACAACTTTTTCATTTCTTCTTCTAATTCCTAGGTAGCTTCCTCGACTGTATGATGTTGCCATAATACCTTGACTAAAGGGATAGATTTGGTCCTCAATTGTTGCTCTTTCCTCTCCAAGATCTGGTATCCTTTGAAGCACATGAGTCTGATCTAGAATGTATTTTTGTAAGTTGGATACATGAAATACGTTGTCTACCTCTAAGAGTTGGGGTGGTAGGGCTAATTTGTAAGCCACCAGACCAACCCTTTACAGAATTTCGAAAGGACCAATATACTTTGGACTGAGTTTTCCCTTACTTCTAAACCTCCTTGCTCCCGTAACTGGTGAAACCTTTAAAAGCATGTGGTCTCCTACTTGGAATTTTAGGGTCTGGTGTCTTTTATTAGCATAAATTTTCTGACAACTATGAGAGGCCAACAATCTTTTCTTTATTATTCTCACCTTGTCTGTACATTGTTCCACTAGTTTTGATTTTATCAATTTCCTCTCTCCCACTTCATCCCAATAGGTTGGCGATCAACATGGTCATCCATACAATGCCTCGTATGATGCCATACCAATAATTGCATGGAAACTATTATTATATGCGAACTCCAATAGTAGAAGATGTTCATCCCAACTTCCTCTCCAGCTTAGTGCATAGGCTCTTAAAATATCTTCTAAGGTTTGAATGGTCCTTTTTGACTGATCATCCATTTGGGAATGAAAAGCTGCACTAAACTTTAGTGATGTCTATTACACACTCTTCCAACTTCTAGATGTAAACATTCCATCTCGACCAAAGATGATGGAAAGTGGGACCCCATGAAAACTGACTATCTCTCTTGCATATAATTGGGCTAAATTGTAGATAAATTGGTTTTGTTGGATAGGAAGGAAGTGTGCCGACTTGGTTAGCTTGTCAACTATTACCTAAATCATATCTTGACCAGTTCGGGTTCTTGGTAACCCTACGATAAAGTCTATTGTGATATGTTCCCATTTCCATTCTAGTAGTTCCAGGGTTTGTTGTACTCTTGCTGGTCTTTGATGTTCAACCTTCACTTGCTGACAATTTAAGCACTTAGCCACACATTCCCAGATATCTCTCTTCATACCTTCCCACCAGAAGTTTCTTTTTAAATCTTAGTACATTTTTGTTCCTCTAGGATGTTTAGAAAATTTGGATTGATGGGCTTCTTGTAGTAATGTTTTGCTCAAACTCAAGAGAACTACAAGTCTTCCTTGGAACCAAATACCCTTGTTTGAAGCTTTACTAACCCCTATCTTTTCACACATTTCTTGGACTGCTATATCCCCTTCTTGGGCCTTTAAGATTTGTTCAACAAAAAATGACTTAATGGTGACAATAGCTAATACAGATTTTATGCATCTACTTAGTGCATCAGCCACTACATTAGCCCTTCTAGGATGGTATTGAATTACAAAATCATAATCCTTAATATATTCCATCCACCTTCTTTGTCTCATATTCAGATTAGCTTAGGTGAAAATATACTTGAGGCTCTTGTGATTAGTGAATACACTGAATTTCTCCCTGTACATGTAATAACCCCAATTTTTGTAATTGATTGAGAAAATCAATAAAGTTTGAGTTTCAGATATTTCGGGCTGAAATATTAGGGTTATTTAGAATATAGTTTTCATAAAAGTACAATCAAATAATAAGACATGTAAAATTGAAATTAAACTTATCAAACCCTTCAAAATGACTGTAAGCACGACAAATTCTGAATTCGGATGAGAAATCCTTAAGTTTCTTCATTTCTTGGACAA
This sequence comes from Warburgia ugandensis, assembly GCA_035236585.1. NCBI lineage: Eukaryota > Viridiplantae > Streptophyta > Magnoliopsida > Canellales > Canellaceae > Warburgia > Warburgia ugandensis. The sequence goes on from CP141134.1 coordinate 39,036,298, forward strand.
AAGGGGTAAAATAGTAATTTTACCCAAAAATCAAAATCTCCCAAAAATCAAAATATGAGACATCAAAATTTAGAATGTACTAAGAAATACGAATCCAACGCCACTAAGTACACTCAAATCCGAGATCATGGGAATAAACCTTAAAATTTTATGCATAAATGGCAAAACGATCTTTTTACACCATGTGGGGCCCACAAGGGACCCAAAAACCAATCTTATCAGCAGCCCACGTGAATTCATAGGTCAACAAACATCAGCTGGTCTGGGGAAGAAAAATGGGGCATGGGGAAGAAAAAATGGAGCATGGGAGACTTTCATGCCATTTTATAATAAAAAATAAAATATTATAATCATGAAAAAAGACCCAAAATGCCTATAAATACAACCCCAAAAATCCTCCAAAAATCCTCATAAAATCTCCATGATATTTTCTTCACTCTCCCTAAAAAAGTAGACCTAGATCCCTCCCCAAAAACTCAAAATTTCCAAGAGATATCTCTCTTTTCAATTTGTTTTTCTTTTTAGATTGGAACAAGAGACCTAAACTCAATGAGGCACTCTATTCTAGACCTAATTTCATCAATTTTACCATCCAAAACTTCCCAACATATCTATTCTACAAAACCCCCAAAGAAATTTCAAGATCCAATGGTTCAAACAACAAAAATTTGCAAGAAAGATGGATCTTGGGCCATATCTTCATCAAAGGATATTTCTTTGAAATTAGACACATAAACACCATTTTTTTTCAAATCAGGTATGTGGGAATACTTTATATATATGTTTACTACTGCTTTATGTAATTTTTATTTTACTATAATTTATTTTGATAATAAAAAGGTAAAAATAAAGTAAACACCAGAACCCTTAATTTAGGATGATGGAGTGCTCAGATGAAAAATCTGACTCCACCAATCGATCCAGAGGGTCCAAAACCCCTAGGATAAAATTTTCACAAAGATCTGAGAAGGTTTGGTCCCTCAATTGAGAAGGGATTGATTGGATGGTCCAAACGGACTGTCCGATCTCCCGATCGGACGGACGACGTCCCGAGTGCGTCCATGGACGCCCCATGCGGGCACTTCAACATTTCAGTGCAGTGGACGTTTCTGACTCGTTCCACCTGGCTTGGTTTTCTGCTCGAACAATTTGGGCCATCTGTTCCTTGGGCCCAGATCAAATCTAAGCCTTAGGAAAGACTGTGAACTTCCAGATCCAATTCCAAAGTCATCTGAACTCCAAATTGAGATCGGAAAGAAGCTATGTAAAGCTTGAAACCTCTATTTTTTGATGAAATGATAAAATGGACATACTATTCAATAAAAACTTTCTGTATTAAAGAAATAAGTTTCCAATTACCTAGATCTTCAAGATTTGAGATGATCAGATCTTAAAAATATGTTTTAATAATGATGTAATATTGAAATAAGGTGAGATCTATGCTTTAATTGGATATATATGAGATATATTAAGGGATCTACCCATTATGGTAGAAAAACCATAAAAATATGAAGGGACCCACTTGATCAATGAGATCAAGTGTGATCAGATCCTTGGGATGGAAAGAATAAATGTTGATATGATGAAATCCAAGGAAATCATGAATGGATTATGAAAATAATAGATCAATATGATCTTTTGACCTTAATAAAGAAAATTCCCTAAATATAACTAAAATCCTTAATCAAAGGAAAAGATCTAAGATCAAATGGTTGGATCATAACTAAAGGTTTCTAAAAATATTAATGTAATTAGTTTCATTTTATATAATAGCATATGTTATAAAGCATGCTAGTATAACATTTAGACTTTAGCATGATATGCAATTTCATTATTATCATAAGGTGCTAGATTTAATTATTTTAAGTACCTTGCCTCATTATCATTAAATGTTAAATTATGTAGTTTTATGCTTTGAATTTATAATTCATTTATGGTTAAATGTTATTAGTAGATCTACTTGTTATGAGATAAATAGCATAAAACATCAAAAATGTATTCTAATGAGAAAGTAGAGTTTCATGACACAAATAAGAATGGAGTACTTTGGACTTAATTAGTAAGGGCTATAGTTAGTAGGACAATATAAGGATTATCAAATCCTTGGCCCAAATTAGGAAAAGAATAATAAACCCCACGAATGACATTATAAATATTCATGGACTTAATTAAAATCCATTAGAAAGAGTACTTAGGGTAAACATGCTTATAGGAACCTTATGAAAGGTTGAGCTATGGTCATTCTAGTGAATGATGAACATAGTGGTTAAGGGGGTTATCTAATAGAGCCTCGCTCTTCCCCTACCTTCCGTTGACGTTTGTGAGGTCTAAACGCCTCCTTACATGACGATTGAAGTAACCACTTTGTGTTCACCCATTCAGCTAGTAAGCCTTAGCCAATTGGAAATAAGAGGAGCAGTCTAGATTTAGGCTTGAATAAGCTACCTTCAACCAGAACATTAACTGGTTGAATAATAATAATAAGAGCACAAAAGTTAGTAAATTACCTAACCCTAATAAAAATAGTAAATAAGATAAGGATGATCAAACAAGATCCATTAGATCTTGGATGATCAAGAATAATAAGAATAGGAACACTATATTGTACTTAGTATGCATGTTTAGTAGTATACTTGTTATAGTTCATTAGATTAGATAATCCAAACCCTTGATCAAAGATAATTCAAGGAAGAAAACCAAGATCATCCTCCATAGGGATGATCCAATAACTGAACTTAGATCAAAGAAGAACTAAATGATAGAAGATCTAGGACCTTGATCTTTATCAACATGTGTAGATTGTAAATCAATGGATCTATGAAAGATCAAGGAGATGGACATACAAAGACAGAGATAGAAAAATACTTAGATATGAATGATCTAAAGATCATTCTAAACATCAAATCTAGTGATCAATAGGATGGTTTATAATTTATATATTGACAATACGTATGGATGTACAGATCATATACATCAGTCAGGATCAAGGAAGATTTGGGGAAAAGAGATCACTCCTTAAAGGTAGGAGGATTTGATGAATGCATACATGATTGTACTCATGATCTTATGTTGACAAGAGTAAAGATAATACTTGTATTAAATCTCTTGAAAACCTTATGATCCAACCAAACACATATAAGATGGTTAAGGACGAAACTATAAGTGAATAGGGAACTAGGAAATATTTCAGCCCTAACTAAATAGACATATGGTTTGATATATATGAAATCTATTTTACATACAAGCTTGAAGGCTTGTGAGTTTGTTTTAATAGGCATAAGCCTAGGGGAATGCTATTGCTAGAGGAGTTATGAGGGTTTGGCCACCCGCTCCTTGAAATTTGATGATGTGATGATACCTTGCCCTAAGAGATGCTAAAAGTCAGGTGGTGACAATTATGAGAAGGCCACCACTATGAAAGTCTTATCCCCCATACAGGCAGTGACATAATATTTTTCACCGTGGTATCAGTGGTGAACAGGGCAGTTATCCGAGCGAGCTAGTACGGATCAGACTGTAGCATAGCAACCTTTCTAATTATTTTGCATTATGATGCATATGAGAATAGGCATAGTGAAATGCTTTATGTTATAGCATAATGAAATGCTAGGTAATTGTATATTACCAATATTTCCCAAGAAAGGAAATTCCCGGTATAAGATTAGCTGTAATACTCAATTCTCAAAATGAAGAGAATTGATTAGCTTAGTTGGGAATGATATTTGACTACTTTCACGAATTTAATTGGTTTACCCATGAAGGGTATATATGTATATAGATATACATAACTTACAAAGTAAAGAGTATGTTTAAGGATAATGGGATTATGAAGTATTGGAATTACATTGTCAATGTTATGTTCCTTGAATCCCCTACCAAGCATTGCTTGCTGAGATATTGTAATTGTTGCAATATCTCAGATACATGGAAGGAGAGTTAGGAGCTAAAGATTATAGAAGACTTGAAGAAAATAATCTTCAAGGTATACCCTTGAAGACTTGTATTTTTCTTTGTTGAGATTTTTATTGTATGGTGAGCTTGAGTTTTGGATTATGTAATTTGGACAAGTATTGTACTAGATTTGGTTGTACTGTGAACCACTGGATGGATCCTGGAGTTTAATAAAAGTATATTCTTTCAATGGAATTTTATTTTGTACACAAATTGTACTTATGTTATGTATGAAGTGGTGACTTGGGTTTTCAAAACAAGTTCTAAAGAAAAGAATTTCCGCTGCTTTGTTTTGCGAAAAATTTTTACACTCTTAAGGGCCCTGCCTTTCAAAATACTTTACAAATCATGTTTCAAAAACCCGGGTCATCACAGTACAAGTAAAGTCGCAAAATTTTTAAGGCAAACACTATCGCCATAAGTTCTAGGTCATGTACCTGGCAGTTCATTTCATGCTTCTTCAATTGCCGTGAAGCATAAGCAATGACCTTTCCATTTTACATGAGTACACTTCCTAACCCTTTTCCTGAATATGAGAGTGTATGGGTTAGTATCGATAATGGATAACATTGATATCAATGGAAGATTCGTTTACATAAACAACCTCTTAAGAGATCAAGTTTTCAACCCAGACATTGTGTATCAAGCTTTATAGGGCATGAAACCTATTGTATAATAATAGTTTAAGCATCATCACAAAGGATTAAGAGATAGTTAAACTAGTGGAAATCTCTTGAAAACTTGAAAAATTACAGAATGAAATGGAGACTTACTAGTTCTAATTTTGGGTTACTCTTGAATATCAGTAGTAAAATTTTAGACATGAAAGGCTTTAATCCATGTCTACATTATTGAATTTGGACATAATTATAGGCAAGTTTTTTAAAGGAAAAAACAAAAAAATGAGATTAAATAGTTGATGTTTCAAATTGACTAACTCTAATTTATGATAGTTCCTTCAATGTAATGACCTTAGAGAAGTTATTACCAGCTTGATGAAGTATACACAACTTCATTAAGAAAATTTTTATTTTTGCAATGATAGAAGAAGGGAAATGAGTAAGCAATGACCATGGTTAAAAGAAAGTAGGAAAAATAAGTGAGAGTGATTGAGGAAAATATGAATCTTAGGAATGATTGGCATAAGAATTACTACTAGGCTTAAATCAAGTGCTTCAAAATGGTAATCTTACAATCTACTGACCTTCTTAGGAAAACTTCATTGAACGTTAAACTTTTAGAATCCAATTGAACTTTTGATGTGAATTAGGATAAATATAAGGAGCTTGAAAGAAAGAATGTGAAATTGTATGAATATGAAAGATGACTTGGTTGAAAGATTAAAACATGTATGATAGGGTAATAAAAAAAGGAAAAAAGAAAAAAAGAGGGTTTTTTAATTTTTGCATTATCTATTAAATTTAGATATTGGATATAATTGAACTAAAGAATAGTTGGCTATAACTATGTGACAAAAATTTGAGAAGATTTTAAATAGAGTGAATGATCTTTTTCAAAATTTGTTGGGAGAGATAATGTTTCTATTTGGTGTAATATGAACTTGAAAATAAATATTGTGATGGAAAAAAATCATAGCAGTTATGGTGATTTAGTAAGGATTAAATTCTTATGATGAAGTTATATAAAGTTAATTTTGAAAGTTATAAGTGCTTTCCAGCCATAAGGAGTTTTGAGTGATACCTTTAGAGGATGGTCAAGAAACATATGAGAAATGAGCATAAGTGAATTATGAGAATTTATGATTCAAACACGAAGGAGAGAAATAGATATAGTTAAAGAAAAAAAAAATTCACAAAGTAGCAACCCAATCTATATGGAATGAAAATTTCAACCTTCTAAGTAGTTTATTTCATGGGTAGTGTTATAGTGGTGTGGCGACCCAGGTTTTTGCATGCAATTTTTAAAATGCAATAACTAATTCCTAGGGTGGGATCGATCCCTATTTGAAAATAATTTTATAAAAACAATACAATGCAAAAGAAAATCTTTTGTTTTAAATTTATTTTGAAAACCCCGAGTGTCATTTACTTTTAAGATGAATAGGGAAATTTTGAAAATGAAGAAAATCATAAATATTTCCTAGGTCTATCCAGTTACAAAACACAGTCTTACTGTAGTAAGTACAGATACATGTCCAAAGGGGTAAATCATATACTTACATTTATACGTGTCTTCCCTTCGTTCACTTGATCGTAGCACTGACATTTTTTTTATGCTTTTTCTAATTCTTTTAGAGCTAATCTGTAAAAATAATATATTTGGGTGAGTATTCCTCATACCCAGTAAGTGATCTGATACTACTATTTTGAAAACATGGTAGGCAACATGCATAATTCAAGGAGATTTTCATGTAAAACAACAATGATTCCTTTTTGTGTAAACATGTATATTTATGCGTAAAATGTAAGCTCATTGATGCAATTTCAACCATGGAATCCTTTACCAAAATCTAGTATTCAACGATATGAATATGACAAAAATCATGTAATAGAAATCAGTAGATCCATGTAAGAAGATATTCAGCAAACATATCAAACCAACGAGTCAAATATAATAATTATGAAACTCTTAAAATAGTCGTCATTCAATGCATATGCTGGCATCACTATAGGTATCATGCACATGGTCTTCCGACAAACACATCAAGTCGATTGGTCACGAGTACTCATATACGACTATCTCAATGCCATATGCATATTGATAAAACTAAAATCATAGGGTCAACTATGCTCCTCTTCAGGCTGCCTCATTCGGTTATCTGGCTACTTGGAACTCAAGGTTTTGTTCCTACTACAAGTTGCCTCATTCAGCGATCTACCCACTTAGAACTCAAAGTTTTGTTCCTGCCACAGGCTACCTCATTCTGCAATCTACATACTTGGAACTCAAGATTTTGTTCCCACCACAGGCTGCCTCATTCAGCGATTTGCCCACTTGGAACTTAAGACTTTGTTCCCTTCGCAGGTTGCCTCAGCCGGCGATCTACCCGCTTAGCATAGTGCCCATTAGGCTCATTAGCCCAAAAAGCATATATAAATAATCCAAATCTCAATCATCGTAATCAGGCAATGTATGCAATTATTTTCAAAACATGCGAGCAATGCATAAAATCTATTCCTAGTAATTGTATTCAAGTCCATAAATCATGAAGGCAATCACGCATGCTTGTATAAGAACATCATATCTCAAAAAACATATATGAATACGGTAATAAAGTCAAGTAAATCACTTAGGGTTTAGAATGCATTTGAAAACTTAGTAGTATCAGACTACCTACCTCGATTATTGTCACTTAGCTCGCGTTTCTCTTCAATTCGAGTTCTAAAGTACCCTTTGTGAGGTCCTAGGTATTATTTGGAAATAAAAATCCAAATATTATTTCCTATTTTACAGATCAATGGCTAGATCTATACTATAGGTTATAGATCCCTAATTTGTGGGTTTCTAATGGTTGATTCATGTAATTTAGGGTTGATCTAGGTATATTGATCTGATAACATACCTAATGGATCAATCTATGAGATTTGATCATCTTTGATCTTGCCGATCTATGAGATTTCTATAGTTTTTGGGCTATTGTCATGTAAAATAGTCCTTTGATCCTAACTTTTATAGTCTAATTAGGTCCATGTTGTCGTTATGAACATAACAGGTCCTTCGAATCATCGATCAGAGTTATATGGCCTCCTTAATTGCATTTCTAGTGTTGCACATTAATGGACAAACTAGATTTGTCCCAATATGGCTTGCGAGTCATGGTTCCCAGGGCGCATGCGCATCCCGGTCGAATCAAGACCTCATTCGCACGTGTTCACATACTCGAAGGATGTGCCAGGGATCACATCCTGGACGACGTAACACGGATGCATCTCGGCACTGGTTCGCGCGCGGCATGGCTCCTGGGGCACTCGCGCATCTCTGTCAAATTGGGATTGCGCTTGAAGGCAACTCCAAGGAGAGCATTTCGGGTGCGCGTTGTGTGCAACGTCCCTAGGACGCTTCTCGTTTGATGGGTGGGTAGACCCATCAAATCTGGGTTTCTTCTGGCGATTTTGGTCGAGAAACGCAGATTCGGAGGGGATTTGGGCTGGGAGGAGAGAAAAACTAGAGAAGGAGGAGTGAGGGGCTTACTTGAGCAATCTAGGAGGGTGCCCATCGTTGGAGGTGCGACCTTTTCCACACTAAAACCCTAGCTGCCAGGTTTTTGGGTGAAGGCAGCTGGAGAAAAAAGAGAAGGAGGAGGAGAAAGGGACAGTTGGGGAGGAGGGGGAAGAGGGCTTGATAGCCTTGTCAAGGCCGTGCTAGCCAATGGCGGTGCCGACATTTTTCTGGTGTTACCTTGCAGAGGCGGTGCTGTTAGGTTGGCTGGAGGTAGGGGATGATGCAGGGCGGTGTCGTTAGCAAAATGACCCCCTACGTTTTTCAGCCCATTTTGTTTTTAAAGTTCAAATTACACAAGTGCCCCTCAATCTTCAAATGCTCCTAACTTGGTCATACGAACTCCGTTTTTAGTGTTCTTTGAGGTGTTAGATTCCATTTCAAGTGTAGAATCTAATTATGCAGCTATTTCTCATAAATCCTTTCATTTTACATTTTAATTAAACTAGAACATCCATCCACTTATTAATATAGTTAATTTCATATATTAATTTTCAAAATAATTAATTTATATCAATTTAGTAAATAACAAACATGTAATTGATAATTTTTGAGTCATTACAAGTGGACCCAAGAAGGGTGTGAATAATGAAAGCTAACCATGTGCAATTCTTGTATTGTGCTCATTCAATGGAGCTTTGGTATGAGTATTAGTATATGTAATAGACAGAGATTTGAAAGATGCATTAATGTAAGACAAAAGGGGGATTTGTTAGCAAATTATGGATGAGCACCAGAATTCTCAGAGGAAGTGGCATTTTATTGTAAGATATATTAAAAGTAATATAAATACTATGTGTATGAAGTTAAAACCATATATTTTGAGTATGTTAATGGGTATGGGTATTATAAGATTAAAAAGAAAAAGAAAAGTTAACAATAAGAAAATTCCTTAATTAAACTAAACCATGAAATCATACACCCTAAATCATAACTTAGAATTGTGATATATATAAATAGATGAGAAGGAGATATATCCACAATTGTTTGATTAATGGTATAAATAAGTTTGAGGAATGGAATGTATTTAGAATAGCCTAAGGAATAACTTAGCAGAAGAGCTATGTTGAATTAAGGAGAAGAGATTTGGACTTCCAATTGAGAATGACATGAGACACTAATTTTCGAAGTTATTTTGATTGGTCTATACATACTTACACAATTTCGAAGACAAAAGTTTTGTAAGGGGGGAAGAGTGTGATATATATAAATATTCATTTACAATGAATAAAAAGTCACAATTACAAAAAATGGGGTATTTTTTTTTTCTTTTGTTTCCATATCGATCTCACATATTTTAACACTCCCTACTAGCTATCATCAGTGAAATAATTCAACTAGATGTTGCACACACACAAATTCCTAAATTCTATCTTATATAAAATTTCAATTTTTACTATGACTAAAATGGGAGTTTAGGGTCCATCATTTTAAGTTTCGTGTAATTGACCCTTTGAAGGATACTTAGTTGGCCCTCAAGATCTTAAAAGTTAGAATTTATGTGCCTAGATGATTCTAACTACAGTAATTTCGGGAAAAATAGATATCGCAATGGAAAATCCCTAGATCTTTACTAATTCAGGGGGTCCAAATCAATAATGTCACCCTCACCTCATTTGGTTTCTGATGTAGCCCACCAACCTGCGATGCATGGAGCTAGGCTCAACACATGTTGTCCAGCTATCCCATGCCAGGTGATAACCCCAAACACAACAAAACAAAGGACACCAAAGAGAAGGGAGAAAACTAGCATCCACCACTTCCCCTTTACTTATATCTTGTCACTAGCAAAAGCCCCTTACCCTTTTTTGTTTCTCTTTTGGTCTTGCCCTTCACTATCGATCGAACCAGTAGAGCTAACCACATACCCTTTCTTCCTCTTAGTTTTCTCCTTCGATGAATGATGTAGAGGTAAATAGTCTCTGATCACAATCCACCAACATGTTACTCTTCTTCTCTCTGGATATGGAGCAAAATGACCCACCCTTTTCCTCCTACATCTGCTCAATCATTAATTATACCTCAAAAAAAAAAAAAACTTCCCTATTTCTCCCTCTTTTTGCTAGGTCTGGTTTGAGGCTATGATGGAGGTAGAGAGTGATGAAGCCAAGGTTGTGGGCCATCACTAAAACCCTCTCCCTTTCCCTTCTATCTCTCTTCCCCTATTGTCTCTCCCTAGTCATATATCTCACTGATGGTGCTAAGCCAACAGTGCATGCATTTGCAAATTGTGTTCTCTCTCTGTCTTCCCCATCTCCAGTTGGCACAGCATGCTCTCCATTTCCATTTCCCTCTCCCTCTCTTCCTTGCTTCACCAATGGTGCCCAGCTTGCCTCATGCTAGTAGACCCATCTCCCTCTCCTTCCTTTCCCCCTCTCCCATCAACATTGCATTTCACTCTTCCTCCAGCCACTTGCATGCCCTAACCTAAAACTCATTTCCCACCTTCCTTTTTTGTCATTGGTGCACAACTCTGATGATGGTGAACATTCTCCAAGAACATCATGCACAAAGTCCAAAACCTACCTAATCAACGATCTAAGCCATTTATCATGCTCCTCTCAATATCATAAAGAAAACCCCTCAAGAAATTTCATGAGCTTGAATCAATGAAGATCAAAAGGTAATAGTGTTGAATGACTATGATCATACTAATCCTGTAACAATCCTAAGATAATTTGATGCTTATAACAATCTATTAGACAATGATCAATATGATTACATGTAAGATCTCTATCGATCTTCCCCAATTTAATTTGTATTTCATTGCTAATATAAATTGCATTGTGAATCAATAAAATCTTTTCACAATTTCATCACTAATTGAACATGATTAGGCTATTGTATGACTATGACGTCTAATTTCCAAATATAAATACTGAAGCTTAGATCTAATTGTTAACAAAGTAATTGTGCATCTGACGATTGTGAACCATTAGATTACTAATCGATGTATAGACATTGGACATGTAAGCTACTGCCTTCGTGCTATGAACCACGATTTAATTGTTAGATCAGTAGGAATCCTAGAATTTAAACATATATGACCATCAAAAGATGATGAGCCCTAAATATGACCATCCAAGATTAGATTTGGTTGTGGATTAAGTGTTTATGGCCACAAATTTGGAAAGTAACTTATAATCCTACGGGTTAGTAATGTGGAATATTTAAAGAGAGGTGTTGACCACAATCAATGATCAATGGTGTGTATTTGGTAATCCAATAACCCTTGATCATGAGATTAACAACTAATAATTACTTAAACATGATCAGTTTTGCGGATGAGCATGATTTCATTTGCCTTGTACCAGTCAGTGTTAGGAATTAAGCTAGAGCTATTTTTAGATGGTGGAAAATTGAGAGAAAAGCTAGATCATATATCTAAATGTATATTTTTATTTGTTATAGATTTATGATTGATGGTTAGTGTGTTCAAGAGCTGAATAATTATTTGCATCAGTGAATCCAACGAACTCAATCAAAGGTAGGTGGCTTAAGATTGCTATCTTGGAAAGTCTAATAATTACCATGTGTTAAAATGAATGAGTTACTGTAGATCATCAATTTATTTGGATAATATTCTTAATTAATGAAATTATGAAAGCATATGAAACTCTTAGTTGTTATCTCTTAATACATTTTCACTTTAAAGCATCTAAAATGGGATGACTAAATTTGAATTGAAAATGTTGATATTACCCTAGTTGTAACACCCAAATAAAGGAGTGGTGACTACATTCTTTAACTTGATCCTATCATAACTATACTTAGATGATGTAGAAGTACTTAGAAATATATGATTTACTTTAGACTCGATACAGATGTGAAAAGAACTTGAAATACTTGTATTATCTTAATTATAACATTAGAACAAAAGTGTGATAGGACTATATGCCTTGGTTGAAACATACACTTATATATGCTATTGACAACAAAGAAACTATAAACTTGATGCTTCAACATTTGGAAGCCTCAATTAGCACGAAGGCAACTGAGTGCACCAAAAATGATTGTCATATAGTTCACATGGTTTTTGAACTATAGGTAGACCTACAAAATGTGTTAAAAGTAGCCATACTTGTAAAACTAATATCTTAAGAATGATTTAATAATGTGTCTTGTGACGACCTGGGTTTTTGTAGCACATTTTGTAATACATTTTTCAAAGCCAGGGCCCTTAGTAGTAAATATTTTCTAGAAAATAAAGCAGCAAAAATTCTTTTCTTTAGAACTTATTTTGAAAAACCCAAGTCAACACTTCATACATAACATAAGTAGAATTTTTGTAGAAGATAAAATTCCATTGAAGGAATATACTTTTATTAAATTCTAGAATCCATCCAATGGTTCACAGTATTGCCCAGATATCATACAATACTTGTCCAAATTACATAATCCAAATTTCAAAGCTCACCATACAATAAAAACTCTTAATACAATACAATGCTCTCAAATAAAAATAGATGTCTTCAAGGGGTATACCCTGATGATTATTCTCCCAAATCTTCTTTAGTCTTGAGCTCCTAACTCTCCTTCTCTATATTTGAGATATTCTTAACATTCAAACATTTACAATATCTTAGCAAGCTATGCTTGGTAGGGGATTCAAGAAGCATAATAATTTGACAATATAATCCTAATAATTCATAATCCCATTATTCATACCCGTTGATCAATCTCTTTACTTGGTCATATATGTACATCCATACACATACATACTGCATACTTTGTATAGATATATATACGATCAAAACCGTGACAAATAGTTAATATCTCAAAACATAATCATACCTAGTTTATACTGAGTTGAAGATCATCTATACTCTACTGGACATACTCCCTCATTTGGGTAGTATCAGTAATCCATGATTTCTCAGCATCTCATCATGCCATATCATAAGGCATTTCACTATGCCATGCATCATAGTGCAAAAATACTCAAAGGACTACTATGCATGTAGATAGGATCCGTACGAGCGTGCTCAGATAACTGCCTAATAATCCATCTATACCATCCTTGGTCGAAATCACAATATCCATGTTTGTATGGGGGGGACCATGGCATTCATAGTGGCGGCTTTCCCATAATTGCCCCACCTGAATTTTAGCCACACTTAGGCTTGGTATCCATATCCTAACAAGTTTCACAAAGCGGGTGACCAAACCCTACTAACTCTCCTAGCATAACATCCCGAGGCATACACCTATTTAAAATAAAACCACAAGCCTCCATGCTTGTATGTAAAGTAATTCTCATACATATTAGACAATCTGTCTATTTACTTAGGGCTGGAATATCTTCTAGTTCCCTATTCACTTAGAGTTTTTTTCCTCCATTCTAACTTAACCATTTCATATGTGTTTAGGTTGGATCATAAGGACTTTCAAGGGATTTAACACAAGTATTTACATTACACTTGTCAACATTTCTAGACATAAGATCATGTATTCAACATGTAAATCTCAGGTAGATGCATTCATAAAATCCTCCTACCTTCAAGTATTGATCCATCTCTTCAGATCTTCCATGTTCCTGACTGATTTATGCAATCTTTAAATCCATACATATTGTCCATATTTATACAATCTGAATAATCTTATATTTTTGACCCTATCTATATTCTTTGTTTAATCTTTTCCTTTGATATAAAGGATCTAAATCTTTTGTCCTATCGTGATCTATCTTCCTCACATAGTGTCTATCCTATTAATTAGTACATTTGATGGTTAAAATGATCTTCTAATCATTCAGATCCAAGTATTTTCTATTCTAAGTCTTTTTGTATTCCTTTCTTTGATCTTGATCTTTCATAGATATGTTGATCAACAATTTATACTTGTTGATAAAGATCAAGGGCTTAGATCTTCTATCATCTAGTTCTTCTTTGATCTAAGTTCAATTGTTTGATCATCCCTAAGAAGGATGATCTTGGTTCTCTTCCTTGAATCATATTTGATCAAGGGTTTAGGTCTTCTATTCTATTTGATCTAAGACATTCTATTCTATTTGATCTAAATTGCAAGAAATATATATATATATATATCATACATAAAAAACTATTTATTTCTTTTATTATTCATGATCATTCAAGATCCCCTAGATCTTGTTTGATCATCCTTATCTTACTTACAATTTTTATTAGGGTAAGATAATTTACTAACCTTTTATGCTATTATTATTATTATTATTCAACCAGTCAATGTTTTATAGGTTGAAGATAGCTTATTCTATCCTAAGTCTAGACAGCTCCTCTTATTTCCAATTGACTAAGGCTAATTAGCGAAATGGCTGAATACAAAGTGGTTACTTCAATCCTAGTGTAAGGAGGCATTTAAAGCTCACAAACGTCAATGGAAGATAGGGAAAGAGTGAGGCTCTATTAGAAAACCCCTTTAACCACCATGTTCAGCATTTACTAGAGCGACCTTAGCTCAATCTTTCATAAGGTTTCTATGAGCATTTTAACCCTAAGTACCTTTTCTAATTGATTTTAATTAAATCCATGAACATTTAAAATATCGTTCATGGGGTTTATTATTCTCCTAATTTGGGCCAAGGATTTGATAATCCTTATATTGTCCTACTAACTATAGCCCTTACTAATATTAAGTCAAAGTCATTCACTCATCTTAATTTTCCATGAATCTCTATATTCCATTAGTTTATATTTATGGTGATTTATGCTCATTATATTTCAATAACTATTTAACAAATGAATCTACTAATAAAATTTGACAGCAATTAAATCATAAACTTTAAAGTATAAATCCAATATAAATTTAATAACTATTTATACTAACATGCTTCCTATGAATGTAACTTAACCTAATGGAATAAAACTATACTTAAACTAGCATGATCCTAAGTTATGGAATACATGAAATTTGACTAGTAATCAAACAGAATTATTCTTAAATCTTAAATTCAAACTATTATGGCCATAGGATAATTAAATTTACAAACCCATTATAACAATCTTAGACATTTAGAGCATAGCATGCCAAAATTTAAGAATTACATTATCATGCTTCCTAATTTGTAACTTAAATCACATTTACCATTCTATCTCAAATAAAAGACAAGTAAACTAATTAAATTAAGATTATTAGAAAATTTTACTTATGATCCAACTATTAGATTTTAGATCTTTTCCTTTAGATTAAGGGTTTGAATTACATTTAGGACTTTTACTTCATTAAGGTCCAAAGATCATATCCATTTGTTTTTGTCACATTTAATCCTTGATCTCACTAGATTCCATCATAATCCCATTCATACAATACATCCAAAGGGTCTAATCATGCTTGATCTCATTGATCAAGAGGGTCCCTTTGTATTTTTAGGATTTTTCTACCATAAAGGGTTGATTTCTTAATTTATCTTATATCTATCATAATAAATCATATATCTCACTTTATTTCAACATTATTTCATCCTTAAATCAAATCCCCAAGGTCTGATCATCTCAGATATTGAAGATTATGAACATTGGAAGCTTATTTTTTCAAAACAGAAAGTTTCTTGAATATTTTTATCCATTTTATGATTTTAGAAGAAAATAAGCACTACAAGATTTCCATAACTTGTTTTCGATCTTGATTTGGAGTTTAGATGACTCAACATTGAAGATTGAAGTTTGTAGTCGTTCCGAGGGTCCAGATTTGATTTGGGCCCATCAAAACGGACGGCCCATATTGTTGAGGCAAAACGGTTGCCATGATCTTGTTACCGGGACACAAGTCAAAATACACTCCCTTGGGACTGTTGCTGTAGCATGGACATTCTGTTAGAATGTCGTCACACTTGAAGACGCTCCTCTAGGGCCTATTTCTGTGTGGCATTCTGTTGCAGTGTCCCGAGAGCCGATCTTATTAAGAAGATCGGACAATCCATTTTGGATAATCCAATCAATTCCACTTCAATCCAAGTCCCAAAACTTGATTAAATTTCATGAAAATTCTACCCTATGGGTTTTGGATCCTTCTGGATCAATTGGATGGCTCAGATTTCCCATGCGAGCCCTCCATCATACAGAAATGAAGGGTTCTTGTCCTTACGTGATTTTTATAATTTTTAACCTAAAACTAATTTCAAAAAAATAAAATTTATATAACATGAAATAAGTATGGGAAGAGTGTCCACCTACCTGATTGGAGAAAACTTAGGTTTTAAAGCTCAATTTTAAGGAAATAACCCGTTGATGATGAGATCATTCAATAATCGCTTGTTTTGTGATTTCCCGTTGATTGTA